>CM045761.1:160187983-160787983 GCA_025200525.1 Camellia lanceoleosa
AATAAGTAAGTCAATGGGTTTGCAATTTTGCATCTAGAATTATTCTAGGAAATTTCGTTATGTAAGTCATCGAAGACAAACCGAGAATTTTCCCAAAACAATCCCTAAGGATCGTACATCCGAGCATATAAATTACATCACCTATGTCCATCATATCTAAAATAGAGGACTGCCCACCCTAGGTGGCGACATTCTTATAAATTCCTGGCTCGTAATGACTAAGTAAGGAAAGACTTCTTTTTGGACCATTGATCATGCCTCAGTGGTCTTCAACGATCATCGTTTGCCTATCATGGCTTGACGAAATCTAAGAACCACTATTTGGATAACTATTTTAGGCTGTAAAAGATTTATTGAAACTAGCAACCTTTTTGCGCTCCTAATTTTTCACCATAAAAACAGAAGGTAAATCCCTACGGATCTACTTATCCAATTCTCTAACGAGAAAGTTGGGTCACAATGTCCACAAACCAATGTTCCGAACTTATGTCAATCATAGCCTAAGTCACAATAACCTCACTCCCTAGGAGGAAGTCTTCTCATAGTCTACACTTTCCTCAATGGTGTGACTTTTCGGTATCTAGTGAGCCTTATGCCTCAACAATGACTATCCAAATTAAGTATAACTTTAGAACAGTTTCGCGTCATAATGGAAAGTCAACCAAATTATAGAAATGGTTAATCCTCAAAGACTTTTGTCTTAAACTACGCAACATTAATCCACTTTCTAAAAACAAGGGACTAGAGCCTTTGGCATTATCCTAGGCTCTTTATAATCTTGTGGAGCACTCATGAATGTTTCATTCTCAATCACCCAGTGATGACGTGGAAAATTTTCACATTTACTACCACGCAACTAAGAATGTAGAGTATTCTACTCTAATGGAGTAATCCATTAGTAGGCACATCGCTCCCACTGTCCCTAGGATATTGGAAATTTCTTTCCATTCTCAACTAGGCTACATAAAAGCACTATGCTTAGAATTCTCTATCTTATAGAGTTCCAAAACTCTATACACGTCACCTTTACTAAGAAAACTTTATGTGACTTAGTTACACTACCACAAAGCTGCTTACCTATATGCACATGACCCGGAGGGTTTACATGACCGCATACAATAATGCGCCACACAACCCTATGTGTTTGCAAGACAGCATACAATAATGCGCTATAGAACCCTAGGTCTTAATTTCGCAATCTTATGAGAAGTAAAATAAAGATAAGCTGCTTAACGGTTACAGATCGCCCATAAATGGCTCTCTGCTAACCCATTACTCAAATGGAGTGTAAAATCTGATATGGAGGGCACTTAGTTAGGGATATAGGCAACAAACTAGTGCAATTCCCAATTGGGAAACATTTTGTGCCATTATCCACCTAACATTAACAATATTTAATTCCTTATCTCTACTACACCATTGTGTTGTTGAGTATTAGGAATAATCAATTTTCTAAGCATCCATTTCTCTTCACAAAGTTTTCTAAAATAACTCAAATAGATACTCGCCACCTTGATCAAAACTAAAAGCACAAAAAGTTATTATCTAATTGATCTCAACCTCATATATGCAATGTCAAAAAATCATCTCAAAACTTTTGACTTATGGGAGATCAAATAGTCTTGACTCAAATGCGTATCGTAATCTATAAATGTGTCGAGATTGAGGCCTAGCTTTTATACCCTTACACATATCTAGTCACAAAAAACATAGTGGACTAAATGCGCCAATACAAATGACCTTCTATGGCTTTCCTACTTACTTGTGTGCACCCATTATAACAAAGTTACACATTTATATGAGAGAGGATATCACAAGCTTAGTAGGCCCGAGAAGGCCTACTCAAACCATCGTGTCATCATCTCATTAATGTGATTAAGTATAATAAGCCACCGGTTCATGACCAATGTCATAAACTAATTCCAATCATCTTAATGTGTGAGTTCTAGAAGATAAGTTTAAAAGTTTAGGCCCAACTAGGTAATGACTCAGACTAATTCATATTCACTAGATCATAAAAAGGATGTCATGGAGATATCAAGTGCGCTTAAGTAGCAAATTTAACTAGTAAGTGCTAATCCCCTGCACCTTCAAATCAATTTTATTCTCCATACACTTTAATGCATCTAGTTGAAAGATGACGATACTCCTCTTGCCATATCTATTTCTCGCTTCATAGTTATTTGCAATTAATTCTACTATCCACAAGAAGGAGAGAATAAGCTATTAATCATGACAGCTCCTGAAGTAACTTAAGCGCGAATTAGGCTAAAGAGTCTAATTCAACACAATGCTCTCACAAGCCATGCGTCAAATTCTTAGAGTCATAACAACCTTGTCGACCTTGACCTTTTCATTACTATGCTGCAACGTTTGCGCTTAGTGGTAAACGTTATTCAAAACAAAACGTTAGCCTAGTAAAGGAATAATACAAAGAAGCACCCCATCATGTCTCACACTCAATTGTGGAAACAGTAAGTGTCCAGACTTAGACAAGTTGGCAATGCTAATAGATTTTGCTGCCACTAAGCGCTAATCTTTTCACTTAGTGTTATTAGATTTTGCAGTTTCTAAGTGCTAATCTTTTCACTTAGCGTGATATTTCAACGCACACTATTATAGTGCATGAAATTTTGCTCCATCCACTCCCAGTAATTGGGTAGAGAGCAAAACACCGCTATATCTTGGCTACTGCCTTACACTTAATGACTAATTTATTTAAGCTCGCATTTCTTGGATGACGTGACTCTTGAATGTTACTTAGTCAATGATGCAACATTATTAAAAGTCAAATTACAAAGTCAATCCTGTGACTCAATAGTCAAGATCATATACAGATCTATTGAGGGCTTAATAATTTTATAACTCCAAAATTCGCCAACCAAAACTACGTAGCATGCCGCTAACCATAGCGCACACATTAGTTTTTATTGTGCCAAATAAGGCAACAAAACCACGGCGACTTTGAGTCATGTTTCCTTACTTTGGCTCAACTAAGGTCTGACCTAAAGTTTTCAAAACTTTTGCTCATCTAAAGAATGGGATTATATTGTTCACATTTGAACATTTCTACTAAGTCTAGGTCAACCAAATTAACTTCCATAAGCTAAGTCAATTTTGAGAGAAATTCGCGTTAGGATTAATTTGATTAGCATAATATAATTTTGCCGCAAAAATCTAAATTAAATAGTGACAATATTACACAAGTCGCAAGATCGAAAATCCGCTATGCTCGTAATCATCTCTTGTGCCACAGGTGACAATTATCCAAAATTTAATTTAATTTATGCGCAAAATATTGGTTTTCGGGAGTTAATCTACAAAGATTTCTCTCAACCAAATAACCTCCCACTGACTATGGCATGACTAAAAACATGATAAAATATTCTAATTCCATACAATAACATCATAATGTAGATTCACAATCAATACATGCTATGTTACATTAAATAAAGGAATTAAAATAAAAAATAATTAATCATGCTATTCTAATTACAACATATTATAAACTCTAGGCAAATAAATAACAATATGCTATATTTAATATTCAAATTATGTCATAACAGAAACTATATCACTTCCGAGATTTTCTGAAATTTTACGGTATTTTACGAATTTTAAATAACTAATAAACACACATCAAATTAGAAATAAATATTCTAGAAAGCGATAAAATGAAAAAAATATTCCGTTAAACAAGAAACATTTGAAGTCTACAATAAAATTTTAACCCCGAAAATTATTTATGCAATACCAGAAGCATTTTAAAGCATAAATAATGAATTATTATTTCAGGAAAAATATTTTTTATTTTTATAAAATTTCCAAAATTTTACAGAATATAGAAAATTTAATTTTGAGTCTAACGGTTCTAACCACGTTTAAAACAAAGCTATAACGAATAAATTATGGCCATTTAACGCGATTTAGAATTTAAGACAGAACAAACAGAGCCTTAAAAACAAGCCAGCACGGAAAAACGGCTCGGCGTGGCTCAAGACGTTGCCACAAGACGGCTCGAGCCTTGGCTCAAAGACGCTCGGCAGCAAGGCGCGGAGGATACTTGAAGGCGGCTACCGACGCGATGAGCAGCGTCTGGAAGCGTCTGGAGTCAGATCCGAGCGCGCGAGCAAAGTGTGGTATGAGCGCGAAAGCGACGAAACGTATTTTGTGCAGCGTCGCAGACCACACGCCGCCTTCTAGGGTGTTTTCTAGTCCGATTTTGGTACTCCCGAACTCTATTTTCCAAAATAAATACATTTATAGTCTTAAAAATGACATTAATGATCATAAAAATGAAATATTTTGGATCTGTTCCTCTTTTATAAATATACACATGATAAAAGAAAGCACGAAAATACCCATCCTGCGCTCGATACCAATGTAAATCGAAGGCATTAAAACGCAATGATTAAATGTTTAGATCATACCTTTTAGCGAAGAACCTCGTGGGTAAATCACGTGCTTCCTAAATCTGATCAATCAACCCAGCAATGGGGTGACTTTTTCCTTCTCACTTTCCTTTCTCTCTCTAAAAAACCTCTCATTTCCTTTCCTTAAAACCTCCTTCTCCGGCCTCTTTTTTGGGCCGGCTGACCGCCGCCTTTTGGCAATGGCGGTCAGCTGGCCTAGCTCGTCTTTGTCTTTGTTTTGTTAGCTTTTCTTTCCAATAAACTTGAGTCCCCGTTTCTACCTACATAGACGTGTTTCGATGCTGCGGGAGTGTTTTGGTTTGTCCAGGTTTTATCAGTTGTTGTCCTTCACTCGAGCGCTCTTTGTTGAGTAGGAGTTTGAGGGGTGTGATTTTGGGCGGTAACAAGGGTTCCGTAGGTGTCCCAGTTCCTGTCCGGTTGTCACTCGAGCGCTCCTCTTTGAGCGAGAGTTTGAGGGGTGTAGGTTCTCTTTTCGTTTGGAGGGGAAGTCCTGTCTGTTTAGAGGGGTGTAGGTACTCCCAGCGGGTGCGTGAGATTGTTGTCCTGTGGGTTTTGGAGTTTCGGCAGAGGTTTTGGGTGTGTGTTAGAAGTTGAGAAGTAGGAATGCTTGACTTGGAGGGCTTGAGTTTGGCTGC
Source organism: Camellia lanceoleosa (assembly GCA_025200525.1). Taxonomy (NCBI): domain Eukaryota; kingdom Viridiplantae; phylum Streptophyta; class Magnoliopsida; order Ericales; family Theaceae; genus Camellia; species Camellia lanceoleosa. The sequence goes on from CM045761.1 coordinate 160,193,052, forward strand.
GGGCTTTGGGTGTAGTCTTCCCGGTGGTGGTGTGAGGTTGAAGACCTGTTGTTCTTGGAGTTTGGCTGAGGGTTTTGGGTGTGCTAGAAGATGAGGAGAGGAGCTGTAGCAACATGAAGTGGGCTTTTGGAGTTTGGCAGAGGAGGTGTAGTCTCCCCGGTGGTGGCGTTGGAGTTTTTCTCCGGCCGGCGAGGGTGTTGACGCAGCAGCATCAGAGACGAGGGTCATGGGGAGTTGGTGTAGTGGAGGCGTGAGGCATGGGGAGGTGTAGTAGCAGGGTCATGGGGAGTTGCTGATTGGACGTTGGCTTGTAGTCAGAGGCGTGGGCTGCTGTGGCTCTTTTGGATTTTGAATTTTGTATTTTGATGCAGCTAGTTTGAATTTCAGGTGGTTTTGTGGGGTTTTTTTAGGGATTCATGTTTTTTAATTTTCTAGTTAAGTTCTTCTTAACTGTTTATTTTTAATAAAAAAAAAAAAAATTCGAGAGGCTTAGGGGTTGGTTGTATGGATGTGAGTAGCAGTAGTAGGGGTATTTTTATACTTAGAATCTCTCGATGCATCTCATCTTCTGACTTTTAATTTCTTTCATTAAATGAAATTTTTCTTTGCCGATCAAAAAACTCAAAGAATGGGGTGATATTACAATAGTGAATATCACCCACACAAATCACAGCAAATGGCTTTGATCGTTGTTTTTGAGAGAGAGTCGAGAGAGAGGAGAGTCTGGAAAAAAAGGTTATAGGTAAAATCCCATAACGTGTCGATATACGATTCGATTCAATATATTAGATTAACCATATAATCTGATATATAACCAATATCTATCTATCTATCCATATCTATTGATATGATAGATATAGATATCTTGAATGGTGATCCAAATAAGTTTGAATTAAAATTCTAAATTACATGGATAAGGTTCAAGAGGTTCAGGCTCAAAGCTTAGACAGCCATGCTACATGGGCGCTCAATTTCTAACAGGTTTTTACAAACAATTGAAAAAAGGTCACAAAAGACAAAAAATAAACATAAAAAAAATCACTAAAAAACCTATATCTAAACAACACCTACAAATTTAGAAGAAAAGTTGGTTGAGATTTGTCAAAATAACATGTGACCATTGGAGCACCATTGCTATAATTTGACAAAATAATACTATTCATTACTCAATTATAACAACAACAATGTTATTTTAGTAAACACCATTAAAGATAAACAAGATTTTCACGAATTGAGCTCAAATAAGTTAGCTTATTTTGCAATTGAGCAAGTAGTTCTACATGGCCAACGGGCACAAATCACGGGTTAAAAATACTGTTGTGTCTTAAGCGCAGCAGAGCAACTGTTGTGCGCTAATGGGGTGCCGTTTTGAACCAACCCAAAGCATTATTTTTACAAACATTCAAAGACTTGGCCGGTTGCATTCACAGCATTATTAAATTTTATTTGCATTAAGTGGGATCATGACATAATTGAATCAAAAAATATTAGAGATTTCAAAGAAATTACTATAAAAAATTTACACAATACTTATAATGCTCTATTTGATTTATTAAAATGAGAGGGAATAGAATGAAATGGTAATTATTTACACTTTCTTATGGAATGACATTTCCATTAAAATAGTGTAAAGATAATTTCATTTATAATGCATTAGTCATTATTTTTTTAGTCTAATCAAACACAAGAACGATTATTTTGATGGAATGATGATTTCATTTCACTTTATTATAATGAACCAAACGCTAGTAAAACCTATATGATGTGAGAATTTTTTGATATCTTCAACATTACTCATTTGAATGTCTTTATGTAGTTGGAAAAACAAAATTTACGTCAATATAATATTTTTCTAATAATAAAATAAATAAATAATAAGGTTTAGGTGTTAAAATTTAGAAATGAAATTGAGTTTAAATTAATAATTTTTATGAGTAATTCCATCTATATTTTTGGTAAAAGAAATGTTAACCACAAGCTATTGGACAGTGATTAATGTTGATATATGTGTAAATTTATTAAACTGGATTTGGTTTTTTTCAAATTAGTCATTAAATTTGAAAGGGCATTTGAGCTTAGTGAGCTCATTTTAAATAATCTTGATGATCTGAACAGTTTACTTTTGTAGGACTCGTTAAGTATAATATTCATATAAAAAATAAGATAATCGGATATTAGTAGTTATATGTTTAAATCATATTTGTTTTTAAAAAAATGGGACAAATATAAATTCAAGAATAACCATCTATTTTTGTAATATAAATATGATTCAAACTTATCATTAACAATATTTGATTATTTTAATTTTTTTATGAATATTATACTCAATAAATATTAAAAAGTAAACTGTTCGGATCACTAAGGTCAACCATAAAATGGAGGAGCTAGAGTCACTATTGTGCGTGAAGCATAACAGTGATTATTGTGCGGCCCATGGAACTCATTTCGGTTCCTATTTTAATAATCCGAACCATTAAAAATTTAGAAAATATCAAGAACAATATACTTGTAAAAAATCAAATTAATCAGATGTCAATAACCTGTTCAGCAAATAACATCTTTATATAAAAAAAATGAATATATAAGTATCAAACTAAATACAAATATTATTTGATGAACATGTTATTAATATCCGATCAACTTGATTTTTTATAGATATATTGTTCTCGATATTTTCTAAATTTTCAATCATTCGAATCATCAAAATAGGATCCGAAATGAGCTCCACGGCTCGCACAACAGTCACTGATGTGCTTCACACACAACAATGACACTGAATCCTAAAATGGATCCACCAATTCCAAACGCTCTCTCAAGTTTAAATAACCACCTTGAGATAAGCCAAATACGAAATGAGTTTCAGATATGTATATATATATATATATATATGAATATGAAATGTGTATTAAAATTGTAATTTTTTTTTTTTTTTTTGGGTTATTATGTAAGTTTTTTTACAGACACCCAATGGTTGATCGTTAGCAGGCAACTACCTCAAAAATAAAATGTATCAAAATAAAATATTATTTTTATTTATTAACTTGATTCTAAACTAATAAACTAAAATATCCCGTTATTTCAAATATAAAACAATCTATAATTGGAATAATATTTCAAATTAAAAAGCAAAGGGATATTTTATTTTATTTTTTTTGTGAGGAGAATTGCTGGAATAGAGGGGGCTATTTGGGACCATGGAACTCATCATAGCTTCGGTTTTATTGATCCGAATAATTTATTTTATAGGGCATTTTGAATACTTTATTAAAAAAAATTAGTTTGATTTAATAACTGGAATTTAAGTTGATCCGATAACTAAAACTTATTCAATTTATTATTTTTGTCATCAAAAAAATGTATGGTTCATTTTTTAAAAACACAATTGTCGTTCTTTTTTTGTGTGTGAAAAACACGAAAAATCAAACAAGTTACATTTATTGGATTAACTTAATTTTTTTGTGAATGAAATACATAAAGTATTACTTACCCAAAAAAAAAAAGAAATACATAAAGTATCTAACAAAATAAACGGTTTAGATCATTTGAAACGAAATTCTTGATGGATCCCACAGATGCAAACAATCCCTATCAATTCAAATTTTGGACCTGAGGAATTTTTTATTTTTATTTTTTTAAATGCAGCCTAGGAAATCAATGCTTTAGGTTCAATCAACACTGCACCGCATAGGCACGCAGCTGTAACTGCATTGCTTAACGCACAGCAACATCCCCATCACACAAACTACATGTTTAATTGCAACTTGTGAAAGAATCAGAAACAAAATCAAGATTCAAAAGCATGCTTAATAATATATAATATCTTTTGGTTTTTATAGCAGTTGGTGGATCTGCTACCCATATAGGAGGCATAGTTAAAAACATTAATATATGTATATATATAGAGAGGGAGATCACTGAAAATGAGTAATGTTTTTTTCTAAAGATATTATTGTCTTGAACAGAGTCCAGTCAAGAGACCATGCACTTAGGGCCGGCCCTGGGATTTAGGGAGTCTGAAGCGACACTTCGAAAATAAGATCATTTTACATTTAAAAAAAAAATTTATGAATAAAATGATAAGTTATAACTTTTTTATTTGTTTGTAACCACAAAAAAATTTACTTAAACATATATTCATTAAAATTATAAATAAAAATTTATTTTCATATATTAAGATAGGAAGCAATCATTACAAATACTTAAAAAAAAATATAAATCTAATCTTGTTACTTTTTTTGGGCCTTATGTTTAATTTGGTTTATAATATTTGGGTCATCTTTTTTTTATTTTTTTATTTTCTATATATCTAAAACACAAAATTATATTTAAAAACTCCTATTTTAACCTAAATTTAAAGGTCCAAAGCATAAACTCCTCTTGCTTGCCCTCAGGGCCGGCGCTGCATGCACCGGCAAAAGTCGATTTTTACTTGAAAATTTAGTTCAATTTATCACCCAACATTTTTTCTCCTTGATTTTGACAACTTTCCAAAACATATATATCTGGTCAAGAAGGCTGTTTTTGACTCAACAACCATTCAGAAATGACATATCACTGAAAATGAGTAATGCTTTTTTTTTAAAGATATATTGTCTTGAACGCAGTCAGTCAAGTGACATGCACTGGCAAAAGTTGATTTTTACTTGAAAATTTAGTTCAATTTATCACCCTTACATTTTTTCTCCTTGATTTTGACAACTTTCCAAAACAAATATAGCTGGTCAAGAAGGCTGTTTTTGACTCAACAACCATTGAGGAAAAAAATAAAATACATACGTATGTAATTTTTATTTTAGATTTCAAAAATTCTTAACTACTCTGATAAGAAACTTATAAATAAGGAAAGGTTAATTACATTTAGAGCTGTTTACTTTGACCAAAATTTTACTTTGTTACTTCTTTTTTAAATGTGATCATAAATTTTTTACACTTCAATCAAATTGTAATATTATCATTCCATCCACTTAGGGTTTGTTTAGAAAGTGGATTGGCTTTTTTATTTTTTTGACTTTTTTCGAGTATTTTAGCCTGGAACTAAAAAGCCTGATTTGGAAAACATTTTTGACTTTTTGACCTTTTTAAGAAAAAATGTAATGATTATGGATTAGATGTGATGTTTTGTCTTATTAAGTTAAAAAGTTTATTTTATTTTTTATAGTTAAAATAGTCAAAAAAAAGTTTGACTTTTGACTTTCCAAACGAACCCTGAGGTTGACAAAAATCAAACATGAGTCCCGCATAACTTTTTTTTTAGGGCATATATGTCCTTGCAATGTTACTAAAATTTTATTTTAGTCTATTTACTTTTATCAAAATCTAATTTTAATTTAAAATTTTAATTGTTCCATTATAAAAATATGATGTGTGACTTTGGGTGTTAATTGTTATTAACATCATTAACGACAAGTGGACGAAATAGTGACATTACAATTTGACTTAAAATATTAAAAAATAAAACAAATAATATTAGAGATCCATACATTTATATCATAAATTCATCCATAATGATGTGGCATGATAGACCTATCATCATTAACTATATAACAAATCAAAAGTTGATACATATCCTGCTACGGCATTGTAGATAACCTTATAAATACTTTTTTAAGATTTTAAATATTTTTCTTTAAAAAATTTGCTGTCACAATTAAAACAAATGAATCAGAGTGAAATTTTAGTAAAATTTCAACTGATAAAAAAATTTAAAAGTTAGATTATTATTATTATAAGTATCACCAAAAATACATATAGTTTGATAACGGTATAGTGTCATTTTGGAAATATAGTAAAAGTTATATTTTTAGACAAAATATCTAAAAATGTGACGGTCAAAAACACAACAAAATCCTTTTGGGAAGTGTTAAAACGCATCTCTAAAATTACAAATTAGGGCCTATGAAAAAAAAATAAAAAATAAATCTCTTATGTTAGATAAGGGTATTTTGGTTATTTTAATTTGATTTGACACCATAAATAAATATTAAATTAAAAAGTAAAAAATTAATTTTTTACTAACTTTCCAAATCACTTTCAAAAAAGTCAAAAAACTTAATAAAAAATTAAAAATCATCTTTTTACTAACTTTTTAAAACAATCCATAATAGATTAGGGAAAGGAACGACGACAAGTCCATAGGACGCAAGCCACTTCGTCATGCCCGAAAAATTTCAGACAAGTTGGTTGAGCCACCCCGGCAATGAAATTTTTTCTTTCTTTATTTTTGGCAAATTACACTAGTGGTCTTGCATCATTTTATTAGATTTAATCTTAAATTTTAAATCTCATTTTAAATGAGGATAATTGAAAATATTATTTTCTTTGCAAACGAAAAATGCTCGATTTCATGGAACAATCTGTCAATTTGATAAAATATAAACTAGTTTGACAAAAATAAATATTAAAAAGTTATTTTAAATTTTTCAAAATTATTTCTACCTAAAAAAAATAAAATTATGTAAAAATGATAAAAAAAAAATTTTATCAAATTAATTTTTATTATGTGTTTGGATGATGTTCATATAATGAGTAGTTATTTTTGTTGATGTTTTTAGATAGTTATTATGTAATAGATGGTTGTTTTTTATGTTAATAGATATTTTTGATGGTTATCATGTAATGAATATTTATTAAACTTTTAATGTAATGAATAATTATTAAACTTTTAGTGTGTAATCGATATGTTTAATAGATAAAATATTTTTAGTTTTGAATTTTTGATTTAATGAATTAGTTTAATAATGACATCAAAATTGCCACTATGTTTGACTTTTAAAAAAATAAAAATTAATTTAATGAAAATAAATATTAAAAAAAAGTTATTTTAAAAAATTATTTCAACCCTCCCAAAAGATAAAATTATATAAAAATAATGTGTTTTTAATTTTTTTTACCAATTTAATTTTTAATTTCTTTGAAAAAAATTTTTGAAACCAAACCAAACATAACTTAACTTTATAACCAAGAAAGTGTTAACATTATTCATTAAAAAAATGTCATTATATTTTAAACATACAAGTTAACCGACACAAAATAAGTTGTATGACGACTTGGTACTTAAAATAGACCTTTTACAAATGAAATATCTTTGATTATCCTTATTTAAAACAAGATTTAAAATTTATAGTTAAATATATCACAATTAAAAAATTAAGTGTCATTTTGGGAACATAGTAAAAAGTCACGTTTTTTGACAAAATGTCCAAAAACGTGACTGTCAAAAACGCAACAAAATCTCTTTGGGTAATGCCAAAAACACAACCCTAAAATTACAAATTAAGGTCTATGAAAAAGAAATAAAAAAATAAATCTCTTATATTGGTAAGGATATTTTGGTCATTTAAATTTGATTTAACACCATAAATAAATATTAAACTAAAAAGCAAAAAATCAACTTTTTATTAATTTTTCAAATCACTTCTAAAAAAGTCAAAAAAACTTAATAAAACACTAAAAACTAACTTTTTACTAACTTCTCAAAACAATCCTAAGAACCACGTAGACACAAATCCTAAACTTTAGGAGCTGTTCGCGTAATTTGTCCTTTTTTTCAAATTATATATATAAAGACTAGTGGGGTCCGATAATAAATAAATAAAAACGTTAATGTTACCTTTTTGGAAAAATTACTATGAGAACTGATTAGTGCCCCAAAAAAAGGCATTAAAGTCCCGAAATTCTATATCAAGTTAAAAAAAAAAAAAAAAAAAAACTTACCTAGTATAAAAATTAAAGACATTAATGTCCATCAGAGTAGTGCCACAATACATTTTTGAATCACTATTCAGTGTAATCTTTAAAAATAATTATATATTAATGAAAAAAATTATGAATGTAATTATTAATATTTATAATGTGCATGACCTTTTGATAATTATTTTTCACTGTCAGATTATTTCCCCTAACCTTTTAGGGTACCAGCCAATAGGGTTAGCCCAATTAGCGAAATTCTTACACCTTACTCGGAAGTCGTCTGAATCTCATTATTTGCGTGCAAGTCTTATTAGACCATCTCCAACGCTTCATCAAACCCAAAGATCAAATTCAAAATTTGGTGAAAAGTTATCGCGTAATCGCTTCCAACGCTTGCACCAAATTGATATCAAATTTAGATTTCATCAAAAACTCATCAAATCGAACACAAAGCATTTCACCAAATCATCATTCGACGTTGATTTATACCAACCGTCGACCAACCGATTGACGGCCGATTGACCAACCGGTCGTCTCGAAAAAATTCAGAAGTCCAAAAAAGGTTCGCACAATTCAAAAAAAAAATTTCTAACCGTCAATCGCCGGTCGACCACCCTATCATCCTCGAAAAGTTCAAAATCCAAAAAAAGGTTCAGACAATTCAAAAAAAAAAAAAAATTTTGGCCTAACCGGTCGACCACCCGGTCGTCCCGAGACAAATTTGGTGAAAGTGAACCGTTGGAGCATCTCATCCTAAATTTGGTGAAATGAGTCATTGTTGACTCAAATTTGATGAAAAATTTGAATCAGTGTTAGAGATGCTCTTACAAGTATATTAATTGGGACATTCTCTATCATTTTGAGAATTTCTTTATAAAATTTATATTTAATATTCATTATTATAATTATAATTCATTAAATTTTGTTGTAATATCTTATATATATATATATATACACACATAATACCTTTTGGGTCCGTTTGTTTTGGGGTTAAATAGATGGGAGGGGATTAGGATGGAGGTAGGATTTTTTAGTATTGTATTTGTTTGTAGAGTTGTGAAAGGGATTAGGATGGTGGAGGTGATATAGATGGATGTTAGAAGGGGGATTGAGATGAAGAAGGTAGAGATGGTATTAGAAAAATAATGAGGAGATTAGAAATTTTCTTATTATTTTATTTTTTTTATATTGGGAAATTTTTTTTATAAATATTAATGTTTAATTTTTTATATTTTTTTATTTGTTTTATTATTTTATATAAAAATAATTTAACAATTCCTATACTAACAATTATTATCAAAACAAATATAATTTTACTTAATCCCCTCACTATCAATCTCTGCAGCATAAATCTCTCCATTTTACTTCTGAAAACAAACGGGACCTTTAGGTACCAAACCATTTTACTAGTGGGGTCGAGTAAAAAAAAGCTTATTGCGAATGTAACCTTCTAGATACACTTTCGAGTAAATTACATTAAATTTTTTGAGATTAAAAAAATATATATATATATATATATTATATGAGCAATTATCATAAAATAAAGGGTATTAGGCTAAATTTGTTATAGAGGTTGATGACCTATTACTTTAAATTTGAATCTAGACTGCAATTTTTTTTAATACTTTTCAAATTATATTTTCACATCCCCAACCTTTTTCGTTAGATCTACCTAAAGTTTAACAAATGACGAAAAAAAAACTTCTTCGAAGTTTCTCATCCATTCTTAATGAACAACCAATTAACTTTGTTAGATCTCTTACTCATCCATTTCTAGAGATACATTGGGGGTGTTTGGTGGAGCTTTTTTAAGCTAACTTATAATTTCTGAATTTTAAAAAATTATTTTGGATTGTTTGGTTAAACTTATTTCAAACAGTTTCTGATTCTAACAACTTATTTTAAGTCAAAAAAATTAATTCTGAGAAGCTGCTCACCCCCTGTTTCTGATTATCAGTTTCTGCTGTGGACATGTTAATTCATGGTTATACTCTTAGATTTTTTTATTTTTTATTTTTTTTTAAAATAGACAAAGGCCCAAATGAACTATAAAATATTATTATTATTTTTTATGAGAAATGTAGATAAATAGTGAATAATAAAAAATAAAAGTTAATTGAAAAAGTTATTTCACAGCTTATTTAACAAACACTACTCAGCAATTTAAATCTATAATCTAATAGCTATACCAAACAGATTAACAGCTTCTCATTAAAGTCATAATCTATAATCTGTTAAGTTATAATTTATAATCTGTTTTAACAAGTATACCAAACAGGACCATTAGCTTGAACTTTTTGACTGAAGATTTTGACCGCACAATTTTCTTATAAAATATCAACTAACCCCAAACCCACCCTAAGAAAATGTAGTTGATAACAACATTACATCCATGAATTTTTTTATTTTTCTTAAAAAAAATAGTTGATTAAATAAATCAGAAAATTAAATCTAAAAAAAGAAAAAGAAAAAAAAGAAGATAAATCAGAAAACAGTGGGAAAATACTAGTTGGATTAGGTTACAAGCTAATTAATGAGCACCAACAAATCTGTCTATTTCTCACCAAAACATTCATTTAGTCAAGTTTGTAATTTTTATAACAATTAGAGTAAAATGCATTTTGCTCCTTTATATTTGGTTACTTTTTTTATTTTAATCCTTAAAATTTATTTAATTTGTTTCATGTTTTTTTTTTTTTCAGTTTACTCATAAAACTAATTTTTGCTAAAAATTAGATAAAAAATAACATATTGACAGTTACGTGGTATAAAAATATTTTATTATATATAACTCATATTTTTAACATAAATTTAAATCCTAATACAATAATATATTTTTAATATTATGTGACAATTATTATGACATTTTTTGTCTAATTTTAAACAGAAGTTAATTTAAAAAGTAATAAATTGCGAAAAATTTGAAACATAAGTAAACATAAATAAATCAACCTGAAAGACCAAAATAAGAAAATGATCAAATAAAAAAAAAAAGGCAAAGCGTAATTTACCCTAACAATTATGACTGGCGACCACTAATCAAGATTTTTAGCTTCAAACGTTTGAATTAATGATTCTCAACAACTGTATTGGTTTGAGTCCTCCAAATATATATATATATATATATATATGGAGGATTTCTCTAGTCCAAATTTTTATTGGAAGGTGTTTTTTGGATTTGTGAAGCCCACCACAGTTCCAGTTTTAATAGTTCATATCGTTCATGCTGTCAAGTACTTAATATATTTTATACACAAAAAAAAATTAAATCAATCTAATAATTATAACTTGTTCAATTTATCGTGTTTTTAACCAAAAAAATTTATGATTTATTTTTAAAAACACATTTTTTTTGCTAAAAATATAATAAATTAAATAAGTTACAATTATCATATTAACCTAATTTTTTGTGTGAATGAAATATACAAAGTGCCCGATAAAATGAACGATTCGAATCATAAAAACACGTGATGGATCCCAGGAGCCTAAACAATGCCATCCAATCCAAAACCTAAACTAGAGGAATCCTTCTTCTATATATAAAATAGAAAGTCACTTTTTGAGAAGAAGTGTAAGATCTTCAAAATCTTCATATTAATTTCTCCAATCTTGGAATTTCGAGAATCCTTCTTCTTTTATACACAAAAAAAAATTAAATCAATTTAATAATTATAACTTGTTCAATTTATCGTGTTTTTCACAAAAAAAAATTTATGATTTATTTTTAAAAACACATTTTTTTTGCTAAAAATATAATAAATTAAATAAGTTACAATTATCATATTAACCTAATTTTTTGTGTGAATGAAATATACGAAGTGCCCGATAAAATGAACGATTCGAATCATAAAAACACGTGATGGATCCCAGGAGCCTAAACAATGCCATCCAATCCAAAACCTAAACTAGAGGAATCCTTCTATATATAAAATAGAAAGTCACTTTTTGAGAAGAAGTGTAAGATCTTCAAAATCTTCATATTAATTTCTCCAATCTTGGAATTTCGAGAATTAAGTTTTACAATTGAATTTTTTCTTGGGGCTTATTTAGTGATTACATAAATTAAAAGCTGAACTTTTATTCACTTTCTTATCCCATTGTTAAAATCTGTTTAAATCTTAGAAGAAAAATGTTTAACACGAATTGTTGATTTGTTTAGAAATTAAGTAGAACAAAATCTCTACAACGTTAGTGTAAATAAATTTGAAAGTAATGTTTTTGAGAATAGCATTACTCATCTTAAAATTTCTCTTTATTCAAAGAAAAGCTCATGAAAAAATCTGCACATACCATTAATTGCCCTCTCTAATCTAAGCAATCACAATTCTATAACCACTCCCCATAATCCAACTTATTTAAATTTCTACCACTTAGAATCTATTACTTGAATCTCTTTCCAAGTTTTAAGTTTAGTGATCCTAAACAAATCATATTGTCCATTATGGTCCAGTCCAACAGTCAGCCTCATGGATTTGTTCATTTGGGTTCCAAGCAGAGAAGCTACTTCCCATATAAAAACTGATAATATTATCAGTTTTTTTCAATTTTTAAAACTAAAAACATTATCAATTTTACATAGTAATGTTCCGAATAATTGTTTCACAAACTGATGAAAAAAAAAAAAAACAGAGAATAAATCAGAGAACATTAACTTTTTTTTTTTACAATTTTAAAATTGAGAATATTATCAATTTTTTTCATTTTTCAAAGTGATTTTTTTTTTTTTTTTTTTTGCACGTCAGTGTTCCATTATCATGCTCCTTTATAGACACAAATTTTTCGGTTTTACACAAAAAATAATTCAATTTTCAAAATTTTTTTTTTGTACATAATTTTTTTTTAGTTTTTTCAATTTGAAAATTGATATTTTAAAGTTTTAAAAATCAAAATAAATGTTAAATTATCATATTCCTTTATAGATAATCATAAATGATAAACAATCATTGTTTGAATGAAAATTCCAACTATTAAAAACTTAATGGGACTTGAATGTCCAAAAAATCTTAATTAAGACTTAATAGAGTATAAGTTCATAAATTAAGACTTGTGTGTAAATACCTCTAAAAATACCCTTCACCACAAGGATGGATCTGGGGCCACACCCAAAAATTTGAAAAATATTATATATTATATTAGGAAAATTAAAATAATTTAAAATTATAAAAGTTTGCACCTCCAAAAATACTTTCGCACCTCCAAAGTGGCAATCCTAAATTCATTCCTGCTTCACCATCTTATAAGTTCAGTATGAAAAAAATGTATAACGTCCCAATTAAAGAGTAAACACCTTGGGAATGTGCCTATTTGCAATGGAACTTTTTCTTCAGTCTGTAAGATCTTGATGTAATATTTTATTTGGACTTGATAATATTCCAAAAAAGTACAAATTATCTTCAGCATTTAACTTATTCTTTATTTTTATTTTTATTTTTTTGGCTACAAACTACTAATTTATTCAACACATACCTATGATACCCCAGTAATGTCATAATAACAATGGTTTTGCATATAAGAATCCATAAATAAATCATAAATCATCTAAAATTCACTTGGGCTAAGCTAGAACTCAATTTGCTTACCTTTCCATTCATTTGAACTGGTTGCACAACATCTGAATCTTCCAACTCTTGAATATAATTGACAAACGATTTTTCGCAAGAAGGCATGGAAGAAGGGGGGTCGAGAATACTTGTTTCAGGAGTGTCACCATTTTGCACTATGAAAACAGTTTTCATACCCCAGGTGAGATGTCTAATTAAGTGACAATGCCACAACCATACACCTGCCAAAACAAGATGAAATTTATAAGAGAAACTCAAATTAATTAGATAAATGAAAACTCTGAATTAAGAACATACCTGGATTATCTGCTGTGAATCTGATAGTAACCCATCCGTTCTTCGGAACTCTAATTGTGTTCAATTCAGGTGGATCGACCAAATTATATGATTTTGGGTCTGTCTCATTGTTGAAATTCCCAATTCCTGATCCAACCACATAATAACTATAACCATGCATATGCATGGGGTGATTTTGTGCTCCATCCAAAACATTTGTCCCTTGAAACACTATCTCCACTGTGTCATTATAATTGAACATCCTCACCTTGGTTCCTATGGTTGGTATCACAGTGCCATTTGGCAAATCATCACCCGTGAAGTTATAAAACAACTTTGGAAAATCAGGAAAATCTGTATCATAAACCCCACTTATGTTCCTGGATAACAGTATTAAAATCACATTATTAATCGTGAAGAACAAAGAACAAATGGCCAATAACAATGGTAACGCTATACAATAGGACGTGACAGAAGCAAAACATATGAACTAATTTTCCCCTCAAAATAATTTCCTTTCAAGTTCAAAAAAAAAATAAAAATAAATAAAGGTTCTATTTTATGCAAAAAAATTAGTTAGAAGTTCGACATTGCCTGCGTTTTTCATTGGTTTGTGGGATGAATAATACATTCCTTTTTCCTATTTTATTATCTTGAAAGAACAAGACATGGTGAACTAATAAAGCAGACAAAAAAAATATTATGGAAAAATAAATAAAATGGGTATGTACCTGTAGTAGGCGTGCAGTATATTTGTTGTTGGATTCAGAAAAGTTATGTTGTTCATGGCTGAACTAAGCCTATTCCCATCAAATGTCGAGCACGAACTATTTGGACAAGTGATCTCTTTCTCAGAAACAACTATAAACATAGGGTGAGAAATGTTTTGCGGTACAAACACAGGGTGTTCTTCGCTGGCTAAGCTTCTCAAGCGAGACAAGAATCCATTTGCTGCCTCAATGCTTGAGTGTTCTGGAAGGTTGAGCGGGAAGATAGGGGAAGACGGGGGAGTATAGTTGCCTATGTATTCTATAACTGCTGTGGTAGCATTACTGATGTCCGGATGAGGCTCGGTAACATATTGTCTAGCAGCCATGTAATAGTGACCAAGCGGCTGATTTGAAGTGAGTAGGACATTTATGGTTTGTCCTGGGGATATCGCTACATTTGGAGTAGATATGGGCTTGAGGTAGCTCCCGTCCATTCCAACAACTGTGACATTGTGTTCAGCAACCGCAAAGAAAAGTTCAGAGTCCACAGCTGAGTTGATTATGCGGAGAAGATAGGTTTTTCCATAATCAACACTTATCCTATTTATTGTTTCCTCTGCACAATATTAAGGATGATCAATATATGATATTCAAAGTATCTTCCGCATGTTGTCTATGTGACTTTTCTTTCTAGTGTTTGGGCCAAGAATGATTGAAATTATGTAAAATGCTTCAACCTATAATTACACTTAGTCAAAGTATCACCATGGACATTTTAATTCTAAAAGTGACGTTGGCATGTAATTCCCAACAAAATTAAAGAACACGCATCTTGCTTGTTATGAACCATTCGGTAAATGCAAAAACATGTGGAAGGAAGGTAGCTGTAAAATCAGCCACTTTTTCCAGCATGGAGATCCCATTTACAGTTTATCTCCTTTAAGATTGCCATTTCCTATTTTAGGAAGGTAATTTTAACATTGAATTCCTCAGCACGGATTAGGGACAATTCGGGAATGGAAGAGGAATTAATTTCATCTTCTTGGTCACATTATAAATATGTTACAAGAGACTAATAGATTTAACAACCTCCTTTAAATTGTAACATATTTTTGAAACTTTATTTGGTAAAATGTTAAGAACCAATGGTTGCTCATGATTAGGCAATGAAACTATGATTTCTTATATATGGGATGGGAAGACTACTACACATATTCAGAGATTAGTCAGGAC
Organism: Camellia lanceoleosa; assembly: GCA_025200525.1. NCBI lineage: Eukaryota > Viridiplantae > Streptophyta > Magnoliopsida > Ericales > Theaceae > Camellia > Camellia lanceoleosa. Next base: position 160,208,521 of record CM045761.1, read on the forward strand.
AAAGCCCTGGAGACCCTTGTGAGCAAAAAAATTAACTATTTATTCTAGCGAGACACACAAATACTCACAACATACCGCTAGAACAATTAAAAAAAGCTCCTTGTTGGCCATTGATGACATAGGCTTCCGCCTTTGGTAAATATGCACCTGACAACAGATCAAAATCAACCACTTTGTTCACATCAAAAGTAAACCAAGATCCTGCAAGTAAAAACACAGAAAGTAAGATGATAGGTTGGCGCAAAAAAATAATGTTGAGTAAAGGGAAAAATAAGCATAAAGATTTTGATACTACTTAATCTAGCAAATTCATATGATATGATTGGTATAAAGTTCACTAACTTTATGGTTCAATTTCATCGCGCAACATCATCTATATATGACGTTAGCTACTAGCGATGCCAACATTGTGTTCTGTCATTTGTTGTAGTATATAGCTTGATTTTTGTTGCGGAGAGGGTTGAGGAAGTCCAATGTTGGTTAAAGACTAATCTTCATTTGGCACTAGGCTTTAAACTAGCTGTTGGGCATTTTTTAAAAAGCTATAAAGCCAAAGCATCATTTGGCAGGCTCACTCCACTTGTGCTGTTAAGGCTACTATCATAGTGAAAAAGATGAGTTTTACCTCACACTTGGCCGTGGCAAATCGATTTTGGGTGAGCATGAATTCTCACCTACCCACTAACCAGAACTCATCCAGAGCGTACATATGTATCCTTAGAAAGAGATGAGATTGTTTTTAATCTTTAGGGGGAATATTTCTTGTGTGATTTTATTTCTGCGTTCCAACTAGATTTTTTACTAGCTGTGGTTTTGATGAGAAAGGATCCTCTACCATGATTTTGTTATGGTTTTTATCATGGAAAGAAAAGTCAACGAATGACATAATTCAGCAGCCCAACTTTAAGGCTGAAACAAAATGGCAATAATTTAAAGGGAAAAAGAACTAAATACCTCAAAACCACATCATTTTGCTTTAACTTTGAATCTCTCTCATTGGATTACTACAACAGGACTATGGTAGGTAAAATTATGACACAGGATCCTGATTCAATTTTGACACATGACTGCTTGCTTGTAAGCTAATGTCCATGGCTTATCTCTTACAACTAAATTTCCCTTGGACAATTGTGTTATTCATTTTGTTGACTGATTAAGTGAGTTTTATTCTAGGGATTTTACTAGGAGAGAGAAAAAAAAGTTCAAAATGGGAGCGATGGGAGAAAAACTGGAAGAAGGAGAAGAGAGGGTGAAGCAGGAGAGCCAGGGATGGGAAGGGGTCTAGCACGAAGAGGATTTGTACGAATTTGTGGGTATTATGTTTTGGTAATAAAAATGCTTGCTTGCCCACAAAATTTAATATCTAGGTTATTGTTTATTTTGTTTTTTAGCTATGTAAAAGTTTCAATAATAAGGGCACATACTCCATTTTCCTTGGGATGCTATGTTTTCTTATCTCCCTTTAAATGCTCTCATTTTCGTCAACTTCCACACAAAGATCATTTCATCGAAGATGTTTTACCCACAGAACTTTTCAGTGAAAGACCTTTTACATGTAAAATAGTAACTTTTTCTTTTATTTCAAGCATTTCTGTAGCAAATAATAGAAACTCCTCCTATTCAGTTTAAGCATTTTGTCAAACAGCTGAAAGACACTTCAATAAACAATGCAACACAAATAATGATGTGTGAATTGGAGTCAATGTGTTGTAGAAAAATAGATAAATCTTTGCAATGTTAATTACGCTAGTAGTAGCACGATTAATTGCGGATATATATTATGATTGATTGAAAACCCAGTTCAATTTATACCAAGTACTATGACATGTTCTCCATCAGGTTCGGGGAATGGGTAAGTGGTGCCCTCCGCTGGCAAGATGACAATGGCACCATGGACAGTGCTTTGTGTCCACTCACTGTGGGCATGCCACCATAGTGTTCCTTCCTCTGTAGAAAATATGACTTTGTATGTGTAGTTTGTTCCTGGTGCAATGGCGCACTGTGTGATGAATTCCGGACCATCTGACCATGGATTTCTTGGTTGCTTGACTCCATGCCTGCAAACATAATAATAGTAGAGCTCAATTCAAACCAATACTTTCGACGCTCACATAGATGAGCCGGAATGGCTAGACGAAGATCACTTGAGCATCCACTTAGACAACTTAAATTGGGATTGAGCAACTGCTGGTCCAATGTTGCCACTCTATTGCAAAACTGATGAATAATGATTTAGCAACGTATAATTTTTATTCAGAAAAATCAATATGGTTTAGATTCATTCTACGTGTAAATCGCATCAGACAAAAGTTAAATATGAATCATACATTGTCTTGGTAAAATTCTATTAAATAAAACATGGGTACTTAGTTTTTTGGAGAATTTGTAAAATAAATTAATAAAATTGAGAGTTTAACTCTTATAACAAATTAAATCTAAGTTTTTAATTTCTTCAATTTAAATTTTAATATTTGAATTAGATGTCAATTTAGCACTTTGTCCATCCATGTTATATTTTTAATGGAGGATATTTTTTTTATGTACACATGACCCTCTCACATTTGCTTTTTCAAATGAATGTTAAATCCAAAATTTAGACTTAATCACACCAAACCACCATTTATCAATCATGAATTAAATCAGGACTATCCAACTTCAGCCTACAATGCACTTGAGCACATGGTATCAAATCCTCCACTGCTCATTTCTCTCCCAACCACCAGTATCCTCCCAATCCACTGCCATCCTCCAGCCTCCCCATTCCCCTTCCCCTTCCCCTTTGTCACCATGCTGCCCTCCCAGCCTTTTCCTTCCCTCGACCACCCATCGCCCCACAATAAAATCATTAGTGGAGAAAATCATCCGTCCCTGTCATCATCCTTTGAGAAGAAGCCCACCTTGTCCCCACCATCATCCTTCGATTTTTATTGGATCTAAGGGAGGGGGTGGGACAAGGAGGGCTGGGTGGTAGATCTAATGTAGAGGTGGCTGGGTAGGGCAGGGAGTGGTGAATCTAAGTGAGGGTGGAGGGGGAGAGCTGACGAGGGTTGACAAGCTAGTAGATAGGGTGGCATGGGGGCACTAATAGTTGACGGGTCATAAAAAATTGTAAAATGGTTGGCATAGTTACAAAAATACCCTTTCTCCGTCTATTGTACCTAACATAAATAGACATATAGTTAAGGTTGAAACCAAATCATACTATTAGAGTTTAAATTGAAAAAAATTAAAAATTCATAATTAATTTGTTAAGGGTGAAACCCTAGGATTTCTTTTATAATTTCTCCCAGTTTTTTGGAGAATTTATATGAAATGAGCACCAACTAAGCATTCATATAGCCCTTTATTTTTATGCGAAACATTTATCCATAGAAAAAAGGGGGAAAAAAAAATCTATACAAACAACTTTCGTTATAAACTCTTTTCACAAACTGATGTGACATGGAATAAATAAAATTTCGATATTTAAAATGAGGCCCAATGAAATTACATGATGTACATAAACAATTCCACGATACATCAGTTTGTAAAGTAATTTTTTTTCAAACAAAGTTTGTTTTATAATATTACAAAAAAAAATATGATCTAGACCAGTGTTACCAGAAAACATTAATATTCTAGCGAATTACATTTTGGAGCGCACGTTCCGAAATATGGTGTACACTTTCGTTCCAAAACGACAAATTTAGTGATCTAAAACGACCCAAAAAGTTTTTTTCAATATATTTCCTAAAAGTTTAAAAAAACCAAATATAATGAAGTGAAATCTAAGGTGAGTGAAATTTTGATAGAGCAAAACATCAAAATGCTGATAAATATGTGTTGCTACATGATTAATTTGGAGAAAGAAAACCTACATTTCATTGGATGTCTAATTGTTAAAAGAAAATTATTCTATAGGTGCTTGAAATTTTTATAATGTAATTTATACAAATCTACTTCATATGGTCTATTTTGGAAAATACGTTAAAAACTAATTTTTTGACTTTTTTTGAAAAAAAGTGCAAAAAAATAGAGAGGTGATGTGATCCAAAAGAGCCAAAATGCTAAAAAGCTAGCTTTTAACCAACTTCTCAAAATAGGCCCATATTTTAGAGCACGTGGCGTACCACATTCCCATTCCCATTCCACATTCCAGGTAACATAGATCTAGACTTGTGCAAAGAAAGCAGGAAAATATAGAACCCACTTTCTAGAACCAGTGATATGTAAAAGAGATTATTGACTAATGATTAGAGAAAATGTGTGTGTGTGAGAGAGAGAGAGAGAGAGAGAGAGTTGCCTTAGATATTATAATAGACTACCACATCATTGGGTTTGAAAAGTGGGTCTAACTTTTAGGCTAGAGTAGTAGCACTAATCAAGAAAGTATCGAGACAAGTGAGGCTCTAATCTATGTAGTTAGTATGGAATAAACACCAACTCAATTCATGCATCTTAGACTTCAACCACATATAATACATAATTAACCACAAAGGTGTACTGCATAATAAAGGTACTCATGGTTAAATTTTTTTTACCTTATAATTATAATAGGTGTTATATATATAATATGGTTGAGCACCATAGATTATTTATAGCCTTTTTTTTTTCATTAAGTAAGAAACAAGTATTCATATTCACATGGGAGTAATGTTACCATCACAACCTTTTTTTCATCGCATTTTCTTATTTACATGTCAAACCCGCTTGTGTCAAATTAGTTCCATATATATATATATATAATTTCACTATTTTATGTCATTGAAATATATGAAAAAATATTATTTATCTTCATTAACTTTTTAATTTCAAATAAGGAATTAATCATAATACAAAAATGATGATGAAAAATGAGTGACATATATTTCTCTTTTTTAAGTTACACAAAGGGACAGCCAACTGAAGTTTGAATGGATCAAAACTCATCATGCAACTGAAAAAAACTAGTGAAACTTGTATGAATATAATTTATTTTTATGTGCTTATGTAATTAAGAATTCAAACACGGTGCAGATCATAGAACTTCTAAATACATTCATCACATTTTTTTATTCACTCACATGTACAAGTATTGCTCCACAATGTACAAGATTTATAATGCATATAGTGAACTTAAAGAGGAATTATTGCCAAAAAATATTGTAAAAAAAGAAAAAAGAAAAATGGAAAAATGCCCGTTTGTTAGTGAGAGAAAAGGACAAAGAAAGGTACCAGTGAATTGTGACCCCATAAGTGCCATGATTATGAACATTGACAAAAGCTGTATCCCCTTTCCGCACATGAATGGTTGGCCCTGGAAAGCTATCATTCACGGTTAAAACGCTGCTTGTGATGCAAAGCTTTGTGAAGTTAGTCTCCTTTAGCTGCATGCACAAACAAAGACAAACACCATTACTGTCAATGTCCTGCACACCAAAATTCATAAATCACTAATCAAAAAATTCCAACCCAGGAACAAAAAGTTGAAGTTAAGCATCAATTAGTAGTTTGGCATTTATGTTACTATTATAAAATATTTTAGGTTATTCGAGTTTGGTTACTTGCATTGCTCAACTAGCTAAATGGTCATTCAATAAAGAAGCAAAGGTTGAAAACAATTTGAAACTTGATAATCTTTCGAGATCAGCTCAAATTCAACTCAATAAACTAATGAACACTTTGAGACTATCTAAAAATTCAAAGTTACTAGAGCATTCACATTGACTAGAACAAAAATGGTTCAAAAAATAAACAAGCTAAACTCAAAGACCTTTTTCATGCATGGTTAATTTTTCAAAACAAAGTTATATAATTAACTATTTAACTCAATTCACTCATTTATAACCCTAATTTATACATCACCAAATGAATGCACAATGGACAATAAACAATGTGTGACGTTTGTCCATGTGCACGCCTCAATCTGTTGATTTGTCTGTGTGCTTGGATCAATGAGGTAGGAAAATGACTCACCACGAAGTCATAAAAGTGGTCTTTTCCATTGACCATGCCAGTCATGCAGTAGAGAAGGAGAAGAAGGAGAAGCATTTTACTTAGAAAAACAAGCCCCCATTGAGAATCTGGAAGCTGGGTTCCCACCTTCATGGAACCCCTAGCTAGTTGTTTAAGCTTTTCACTGACACAAAGTGGTGAAGCTAAAGCAAAAACACTATTAGTGACTGTTTTGTACCAAGTAGATATATAGAAAAGAGAGCTATATATTGTTTTCCTTTTTAACAATCATGGAGTCGAGGTTCTGGCTGTTAATTTTGGTGGACTAGCGGTTGAGTTTGACATGTTGATATCTAGGTGGAAGCATGCATGGGGATTTTCGGACAGAACGACTTGTGTTTGGTTTGAGTTTGATTGGACCATGCAGGCAGAGCATTGGAATTGTGAAATGTTGAGTAATTCTATTTGCATACCACACCATTGTCCGTGTACACTATTTGTGCCGTTCAGATATCAATTATCAAACCAAAAAAATAAAAAAACTTTCGGATATCAACTTCATAATAAAAATCAATTGTTCCGCTATTAACTACTAAAAAAGATTTTGATTCAAAAGTTGATATTCGAAAATTTGATTCTTGACATATGAACGGCACAAATAATGTATATTGAGATAAAATATGATATGCAAATAGAATTATTTGAGATGTTAACATTATTTTTGATAAATTACAATAACCTCCCCAAAGATACGCCAAATTACAAGTTCCCGTAATTTTTACATAATTACACTAACTCCCTGCAATATCAGTAAAATTGACAGAGTAAACAGAGGCATTAAACTTTACTCTTTTACCCTTTATTATGCTCTGTTTAAAAATTAAAATTTTCAATTTATGAAAATACTCCTATCACCCCCTAACCTAACATCTCTCAAGAAATTCAATCCAAAAATTAATGACATCAAACAGAAATTGAATCTAAAAAATCAACTAGAAATCAACCAGTTCCAGGAAGGCGATTGGTTTCTAAGATTTCTCTCAAGAAAACAAATGGAAATCAATCAAAAATCAACACAACAACCAGAAATTGATTGCCCAAGGGATTACTCAACACATTCGTCTCCGTTTTTGGATTCCGCTTCACTTTGCTTCGATACTTGTGTAGGGTTTGGTATCACTGCGGCGGACTCTAAGGAAGACGGAGGAGCCACCCGATGTCGGATCTGTGCGGTGGAGGAGGGCGAAAGATGGTGGCGCTGAGCGGTCGATGAGAGAGGAGATGGTGGCGATGGGCGGTGGAGTTGGGATGACGCTGGCGTTAAATGGAAGGGATAGGCGCCGTCGTGTGTTGGGGGGAAAAAAAAAATATGGGTTCTAGGAATTGGGTTTATCCATTAACCCCATGGGGCAACCCAATTTATTTATGTATTTTTGTTATGAAAAATGATTGATTTACCGAATTTAAACTCGCTTTAATTGTCTAATTTATATAAGTTGGACATCTGACCGGATGATTTCCTAGACAATCGGCTAGACGATTAGCATCACTCTTATCAATTGCAGTTATCACTCTTGTTAACTAAGGTGGTGTTTGGGAAGCAACATCTCAAATTTTTTATCTCATAAAAATCACTAAAAGACAAAAGTTTTGCAAAATCAAAAAAAAACACATCCAAACAAAATATCACATCCAATCTCATAATCATTTCACTTTTTTTCTCACAAACATCACATCCAACCATATAAAAACCCAACTATCTTCTCAAACACTAAAAAATTTTTATCTCATAAAAACCTACATCTACTAAAATCTACATAAAAACTCACTTCCCAAACACCCACTAAGACGATTACCCTTGTCAACTAATGTATAAAACTGACATCCGTCCAGATGTCTGTCCAGACAATCAGCATGCACAAATTCGGACAATTTAGACAAATCCAAATTTGATGGAAGTAGTAATGCTCTTTTGTTATAAATAATTAGGATAATGTTTGAGAGCTCGAAAAATGCCCCCAAATTCCCCTAATGCCCAAAATGATGTCGTTTTGGCATTTTTTTTTTTTCTTCTTCATGCAGCTCTGAGACAGAGGGAGATGGAGAGAAGAGAGGTAGGTCGCAGCTTGTCGCAGGGAAGAGCTCCTCGCCCGCCGTCGCAGCCACTGCCTCTACCTCTGCTTCCTTCTTCGCCCCAAGCCTCCGCCTCCATACGCCGATTTATTTGGCCCCCTCCAGGGAGAGAAGAGAGGCAGGTCGCAAATCAATGTATATACATATAAATTGTCTAAAATGCATAATTTAATTGGGTTTAATGACTAAAATACTAATTTTTTTCCATTGATTTCACTATGGAAATAATTGAATGATTCATATTGAAAATAAATCAAAAGTTCAGAATTGAAATTGATAAAATTAAACATTTAGGATTTATTTTGTTACAACGATCAAGTCTTAGAGTTTTTTTTAGAGTTTTTTTTTATGAGTAAATTGGTAATAAATCCAATCTAAAGAATGTATAAGGCAATAGATCTAGTGGATATTTTTTTGTTGGTGAAATGCCCATCCTTTATGAAATAGTTTGGTGAGAAATTTGTTTATTTGTTTTGAATGATATTTTGTTTTCAATTTTACCCTTTAATTTATCTGTGACTTTTTTATACATTATCTGCTCAAAATTGTTCCATATCTATTCAAATTTTTCCTATCTGTTCAATTTTTTGCCATATTTTTTCAAATTTTGTAGGTTTCTTTCTTCTGTTTAAACAATATCTGTTAAAATGTGTTCATTTTTTATTATCCGTCAAAAAACCTTTCCTATCTCTGCTCAATTTTTATATTATTAATTGAAATATATGTTAATTCTTGTTCTAATTTTTATCTGTAAAAAAAATTTCTGTTTATTTTCTTATTTGTTCTAATTTTTATCTATTCAATATTTTATCTGTGGAAAAATTATTTTCTATCAGTTGAAACCAACACTCAAATATTACACAGATATACATAGATCCAAAACTTCTTTTTTTTTAAATTTTTTTTTTTATCTGTTGCAATCAACACAAGAAAAAATAAATAAATAAATAAATAATAATGAACAACAACAACGATGAATCTAGACACTACAAGAAAAAATCACTTTTGGCGACTAAATTTTTAGTCGCCAAAAGTCTGCTTTTTAGTCATTGAAAGTCGAAATTTGACTTTTCGACAAAATTCTTTAGTCGCCACATTTGTCGGCATAAGACGTCGGCGTAGGTATTGGCGACTAAAACTTGTTTAGTCACCAAAAGACAGGTCTTTAGCGACCAATAATTTAGTCGCCAATAGTGTTTTACACTTTTGGAAATCAAGTCTTTAGCGACTAATAATTTAGTCGCCAATAGTCACTCAATCGCCGACTAAATGGTTTAGTCGCCAAAATAAAGAGTTTTGGCGACTAAATTTTTAGTCGCCAAAGGTGTTTCCGGCGAAAAAAAAAACCTTACTTTTTTTTTGATTTTCTTGAGTTTCGAACTCCAACCGTCCCACATTTCAAGCCTTTTTGCAGCACACTCCCTCCACTATGTCACTACAACTTTACATGAATATATATACAATATATATTATTTATATAGTATATTAACCGGTATTAATACAAAATAATATATATATATATAATTATTTTAATTCAATATAATTTATGTAAAAAATAAATTATTTACTAAAAAAAAAAATTTAGGCCACTTTTGGCAACTAAAGTGAGTTTTAGTCGGCAAAACCCCTCCTTTTAGCTATTAATTTTTTTTAGTAGCCAAAAACATCCACTTTTGGCGACTAAAGTGAGTTTTAGTCGGCAAAACCCCTCCTTTTAGCTACTAATTTTTTTTAGTAGCCAAAAATCTCCAGTTTTGGCGACTAAACTGAATTTTAGTCCCCAAAACCCCTACTTTTGGCTACGAAATTGATTTTAGTCGCCAATAACTATGCATTTGGCAACTAAACTGTTTTAGTCGGCAAAAGTGATCAATTTTGGCGACTAATTCCATTTTGGTCGCCAATTCTCCTACTTTCAGCGACGAAAAATGATTTTTTGGTCGCCGAAAGTGCTGTTTGTTGTAGTGAGATCTAAGCTCAAACCTATAAATAAATTGAAAAAAAACAAAAAAACAAACAAACAAACAAAACAAAACAAATTTAACACAGATCTGTTCAACAATAAAAATAAAAAAAAAAAAACTCAGATATGCCTTCTCCATCACCATTTTTTTTTTACAACTACTCAATCAATTAGAAGTTAATAGATCATTCAAATCTATATTAAACAAACAGATCTATTCATCAAAAACATTAAATATTTATAATAAAATGATGTAAGGATTGGATAATTTTTTTAAAAGCTTTCTGGCCACTCCCTGGAAATAATGAAATCATAATTAAACAAAAACTGTTGATTAATTTAAACTTCCAGACCAAAAATTAACATATATCTTTGCAATCAAAGATATTAGAAGTAAATATTAAAACATATCTTTGTAATAAAAAATAATAAAGGTAAATAATTTCTGGAAATGATGTTTATAATTGTGGGGTCTATATTGGACTCCATTTGCTCTTGAGTGTGAGGGTTGGACCGTGTATATACGAATAATATTTTGTGTGAGTGAGTCTTAGGGTTGGACCGTGTATGTAGGAATAATATTTTGGTGATTTTATTTAAGCTTGTTTTTATGGACAATGAAAATTAACACCTAAATCTTTGGACCAAAAAAATTCAGTTTTGGACTTTTGACCTTAATGCCCTTTAATTTTAGGGTAAAATTGGCATGGTATAAAATTGTTCTACTGTATAAAAATTAAAAGTTTTCTAATAGATTGGATTTTATGTAAATTAAATTTTATGTCAAAATTGTAGATCTTATTATGAGTATATTTTTATCAAATTTTGAGATGGTTGATATAATTTATATATATATATATATATATATTTTTAGTAATAGACAAAGGGTTAGAGAATTTTATGATAGACAACTCTTTAAAAGTGTGTTTATTAAAAGCATCTCCATCAAATTAGTTATTTTTATTTTTTAGCTAAAATAATAAATAAATAACTAAATTTCACCTTTATCAAATTAATTATCACTCTCCCAAAAAAAAAAAAAAATAGTTATCAAGTTAGTCATTTTAGTTTTGGTGGTTTAGACTCAACAAATGTAACTAGTAGTTTAGATTAGTCAAACATTAAAAAGTGCGACAGTGCTACGTAGCTCAAATTTTGTGACTCAAAAGTGACTCAAATAGCCAAAACGACGTCGTTTTGAGTACAGAACAACATAAAAATGGCTAAAACGACGTCGTTTTGGCCATTTGAACCACTTTTGAGCCACAAAATTTGAGTTACGAGACATTTTCCAAAAAAGTATTACTTTCTATATTTTGGAATTAATGAGTTGAGTTTATAAAAAATAATTCCAAATTAAAATAAATAAAATAATATTTAAATAGTATAGAAAAACAATAGAGAGTTTGTTGGAAAGTGTATTTAAAAAGATATAAAACTAAAATAGAAAAAATAACTTTTAAGTTAAAATATAACAAACTTTTAACCAGTTTGATACTCTTATATGTCTATTTTTATGAAAAATTGTGGTATTCGTTAGGAATAACGTTGACATTTACCTTTCAGGTTTTGTGGTGAATTTAATTATGAGTCCTTTGTGACTTCTAATTGACACAATGCTTAGAAAGCGATATTTAATCTAATATCTCTCTCAAACTTTTAATAATGAGAAAGATACAACAAAGATTGTTTGTATATTTATTTATTTTTATTTTTGTAACTTAAGGTCCACTGCACTCATCACCTCCGTCTCTCTTCCACTCAAGCTTTCTAACAACATCGAGAAACTCTTGCGATACCACCTTCTCTCGCAAGGACAAGTGTTAGCTCCATCCACTACCCACATGGTGAGCCCACCATCCACATGATATGGGTGGCACCATGTGGTAAAGGAAGTTGGTGGGCAATACCAACTCACCAAAGGTAGATGGTGAGGATGGCACAACCAAACCCACTCATGGCTATCACTTCACCTACCTTTTCTCTTGGTTATAAATTGAGATGAGTGAGGAGGGTTGTATAGACATATGGAAGTGACACAATCGAATCGAGAATATCAGAGGAGAGTATAATCTGTGAGTGAGAGAGTTCTATAGAGTTGTGAGGTGTGAGTTCTGTAATCTCCCTCTAGGATAATTCTATAGTGAATATCTCTCTGTAGACGTAGGCAATTGCCGAACCACGTAAATATTCTCGTGTTATTGTGTGGAATTAATTTCTGGTGTCTCATAGTCCCAACAAGTGGTATCAGAGCCTCGTCGGTCGTGTTTCGGAACAAAAACAGAGTGTTTTTTGAAACTTTCTAGAAATCAAGTTGCTTGAAATCAAGTTTTGAGCACACCAGGAGCAAGGTCTCCTAGAGAGGAGTCCAGAACTGCAAAGTCGAGCCCCAAAAAAGGTGGAACGCACTCTCATGCGCCCTCTGAATTTGGCGCGTGAATATCACGCGCAAACACGCACCTCACGCGCCAATCGGACTAGCCGGCGCATCTGTCCAATCTCGACACGCGCTCCACGTGCTTCTGAAGGAGGAAGACGAGTACATGCGCGTGTTGTGACATCACACGGCACGTCACTATCCATGTGGTTACCACGTCAGTGCCATATCACCGCCACGTGGCTTCCACGTCACACCACGTCGATCTCGGTTGAAACCGAAGCGAGGCAGAGCCGTTGACTAAGCTTCCAAGCCGAACCGAAGTCGAGCGGAGCTTCTTTGACCGTGCTGCTGACGCGTTGACTAAGCCGCTTGATCGAGCCGTTGACTGGAGGAATTATTCGGTGTTTCCCAGGCGCACCAGATTGCGCAAATGTGAACCACTGAAACATTTTTGGCCTGATCTGAGCCATTCTGAGTCCGTTTTTAACAATCCAATAGTGGTTTTTAACTATTTGAAGTATTCTAAACACATCCGTGCGGTCAATTTTTTCATTCAAAGTTTTCTGTAAAAGGAAAGAATATGATGGAGGATTCCACATCAACTTTAAAATCTATGTTCAAGTTAACTCCTTTCAATTATGCAATTTGGAAGTCACAGATGGAAGACATCATGTTTTTAAAAGACTTGTTTGACCCTATTTTTATAAATGGGATTAAACCTGAAGGAGTGAAAGATGATGACTGGATAAAGATGAACCGCAAGACTATCAGTTGTATCAGACAATGGATAGACCACAATGTGTTCCATTATGTTGCCGAAAAGACAGATTCCTATGCTCTTTGGACAATGTTAAACGACATGTACTAGTCAAAGACCACTTGAAAGCCTTGGTGATGAGAAGGCTAGTAAATCTGAAGTTGAAGAATGGTGTGTCTATCACCGAGCACACCAGTGAATTCAAAAATCTAGTGAATCAGCTTGCAACCGTCAAGATGCACTTGGACGATGAAATGCAAGAACTACTACTCAATTCTTCTGGGACAAATTGGGAGACATTGGTGGTTTCTCTCAGCACCTCTGCACCAGAAGGGAAGCTGACCATGAGTATGGTCGCAAATGCCATGTACAATGAAGAAACAAGAAGGAAAGACATAGGAGGTAATCAGTCTCATGCTCTTGTCACAGAAGATAGAGGCAGAGGTAGAGGCAAAGATAGAGGTAAAGGAAGAGGCAGAGGAAGAAGTAAGAGTAGAGGCAGCTGAAACAATAGGAGTAAATCCAAAGACAACAAAAGTCAAGGTAACTCCAGCTTCACTTGCTTTCACTGTGGCCAGGAGGGTCACATAAAGTGAAACTGCCCAAACCGGAAAGAGAAAGGCCAAAGCAGTAAGTCAAAAAGAGATGAGAACACAACAGCCACAACAACTGATGAAATACTTCTTGCAGTTGGTGAAGAGGAAGATTGCTTTCACATGGCTGACCATAACTACACAGAATGGGTGATAGACATAGCTGCATCCTATCACGCCACTTTCCATAGAGAACTCTTCAGCTCATACAACGCTGGAGATTTTGGCACTGTTCGAATGGAGAATTCTAGCTATTCAAAGATTGTGGGTATTAGAGACATTAGTATTCAAACTAATGTCAGGAACAAGCTGGTTCTCAAAGATGTGAGGCATGTTCCAGATTTGCGCCTCAATCTTATCTCCAGAAGTGCCCTGGACCGAGTGGCTATACAAGTACATTCGGAAATGGTCGCTTAAGTCGACAGGAGAAGCTTTAACAATCGCCAAAGGAGAGATGTCTTCAACACTGTATGAGACTCAAATGAAGATCTGTCTAGAAAGTCTTAATGCAGCAGAAGACAAGGAGTCACCGGACTTATGGCACAGAAGACCAGCTCACATGAGTGAGATGGGATTGCATCTGTTGGCAAAGCAATCCAGGATACCCTTATCCAAGGAGAGTGCCTTGAAGCCGTGTAATCATTGCCTTTATGGCAAGCAACATCGAGTATCATTCAATTCAATGAGTAAGAGGAAAATAGAAGTGCTCAATGTGGTATACTCGGATGTTTGTGGCCCAATCGAAGTGGAGTCACACGACGGCCGCAAGTATTTTCTGACTTTCATTGATGATGCATCAAGGAAGTTGTGGGTGTATTTCCTAAAGACAAAGGATGAGGTATTTCAGCACTTTCAGGAGTTCCATGCAATGGTGGAAAGAGAGACCGGGAAGAAGTTGCAGTGTCTTCGCACAAACAATGGAGGTGAGTACACTTCCAATACTTTTGCAGCATACTGTGCCAGCAGAGGTATCCGGCACGAGACAACAGTTCCCGGCACCCCACAACACAATGGTATGGCAGAAAGAATGAACCGCACTATTATGGAAAGAGTCAGATGTATGCTCAAAATGGAAAAATTGCCAAAGTCATTCTAGGTCATTTGAAAATCTGACTGTTATCTCATCAACAGTCGCCTTGTCAAATTGAATTTTGTGATACCTTAGGAAGTCTGGTTCAGAAGAAAGGTATCATATTCTCACTTGAGAGTCTTCAGGTGTAAGGCCTTTGCACACATCTCCAAAGAAAACAAACAGAAACTTGATGACAAGTCCACTCCATGCATATTTGTGGGCTATTCAGATGCAACATTTAGGTACAAGGTGTGGGACCCAGTGAACAAGAAGATGTTCAGGAGTAGAGATGTTATGTTCCAAGAAGACCAGACAGTAGCAGATTTTGAGAAATCTGCAAAGTCTAGAGATGTCATCACTTCAGACTTGTTTCCATCTCCCGAGCCATCACAAAATGCTAGATGTGATGATGTGCAACAAGAAGTGTCAGAGTTGCAGGATCCTATGCCAGAAATTGAGGATCAGGAGGAAAGAGATAGAGACCCAGATGAAGAGGGTGTTGAGCAGGGGGAGCAACCCCCTCAACCAGAGGCAACTGGCCCTCAGTTGTGGAGATTTGGAAGAGCTGCTGTGCCATCAACCAAATATCCCACTTCTCAGTATATTCTGATTACTGATGAGGGGGAGCCCGAAAGTTTTTCAGAAGCCAAGAGTCATACAAAGAAAAACTGTTAGATACAAGCCATGAAGGAGGAGATGAGTTCTTTGCAGAAGAACCACACTTATGAGCTTGTTCCACTTCCAAAAGACAAGAGAACGTTGAAGAACAAATGGGTGTATAAACTGAAGAAAGATGGAAACGGTAAACTATTGCCGCATAAAGCTCGTTTGGTGGTCAAAGGCTTTGGGGGTCAAAGGCTTTGGGCAGAAGAAGGGAATTGATTTTGATGAGATCTTCTCCCCAGTTGTGAAGATGACTTCCATTCGAGTAGCTATGGGATTAGTAGCTCGCTTGGATCTGGAAATAGAACAAATGGATGTCAAGATTGCCTTTCTCCATAGTGATTTGGAGGAAGAGATCTACATGGAGCAACTAGAAGGATTTGAAGTTAAAGAAAAACATAATCTAGTCTACAAACTGAAGAAGAGTCTCTACGGCCTAAAACAGGCGCCGAGACAATGCTACAAGAAGTTTGATTCATTTATGGTGGATCACGAGTACACAAGAACGGTAGCAGACCAATGTGTATATTTCTGAAGGTTTTCGGATGGAAACTTCATTATCCTACTGTTGTATGTCGATGATATGCTGATCATTGGATGAGATATCGCTATGATCAACAAGTTAAAAAAGAACTTGTCGCAGTACTTTGACATGAAGAATTTAGGCCCAGCACAACAAATTTTGGGCATGAAGATTGTTCGTCATAGAAAAGCCAAGAAGATATGGCTGTCACAGGAGAAATATGTTGAACAGGTGATTGAAAGGTTCAACATGAAAGATGCCAAGCCAGTTAGCACACCACTGGCCAACCATTTCAATGTGACGAAGCATTCGTGTCCCACGACCAGCTCTGCAAGGAAAGAAATGGAGGCAATCCCTTATTCTTCCGCAGTAAGAAGTTTGATATATGCAATGGTGTGTACCCGGCCAGATATAGCTCACGCAGTTGGCGTTGTGAGCAGATTCCTCGCCAATCCAGGCAAGGAGCATTGGGAGGTGGTCAAATGGATTCTTCGGTATTTGAAGGGAACTTCAAAGATGTGTTTATATATCGATCCCGGTTTTCTTTTCATTGTTTATTATATTCCGGGCTCGATTTCGTGGATGTGTGTTATTGTCTTATTCTCGTTTCCATCATTTACTCTTTGTATTTGAGTTTTGGGTTGTGTTGGGCAAGTTTGAAACAGGTTGGTTGCGTTTAGAAACAATTGGTTTATGCCCAGATTTTGGCCTTCATGCTCGAGCGGGGCTTTGACGCTCGAGCGGGCCCTTTTGCATTTGCTCCTCTACTCGAGCAGGCAGTTTGATGCTCGAGCGGGATTATTTAGTCTTCAGTATTTTTCCCTACAGGACATCGGACGCTCGAGCGTCCACTTTCACGCTCGAGCGGGGACCTTCGTCTGCAGAACTTCTGGAAGTGCGTATTCCACGCTCGAGCGGGAGTCTGTGTCTGACGCTCGAGCGGGGCGTTCTACGCTCGAGAGGACTATGATGTATATCAATCTGAGAAAAAGCTTTTTGGATCACTTTTCTTTGACTCTCTCTCTTTCTAAAGCACTCCAAACCCTAATTTGAGAGCTCCTCTCTCTAGACTACATCTTCTCTCTATAAATACATCTAGTTCTAGTGATCTTCTACCCTAGTTCCTTTGTATAAAGTGTAGAGCTCGGCGTGATCTTCATTTTGATCAGAAAAAGTTGGTGTTTGGAGCATCTTGGGTTTTCAGCTTCTTCTCCTTTGAGCTCCGAAATTTGAGGCATGGGTAACTACTCATATTTATGGTCTTTGACATAAACATGTAGTTTTTTTTATATAGTTTGGCATGAACTATATAATCCATCTTTTTATCTTTTTATCTTTTTTCCATCACATCACCTCTCTACTTTTCTACACATCTTTTCGTAAAAAGACAAAAAGTGCACTTTTTTAGGACACCCCAAACCAACCCAAGTTGGGAAATTTTGGGTGTTAGGGTTTCAAAGCTTGAAATGTATAAGGAGGGGTTTTGTTCCTTTTGAACCATACATGTGTGTATGAGTCTTAAAATGAAGTTATTGATGTTTATTGATGATATTTGGACCCTTGGGTCAATGTTGAAAAATGGAGGAAAATGCCTTAGTTGGGTTAAATCAGGTCATTGGTGTAATTAATGAAATTAATTATGCGAATGTGAACTGGTTTGGAAATAATAAAATTGGGAAGTTATGAGATGAAATGGTGTAGTTGGATTGATTAATCACTCACCCATGAAAATGTTGATAATCTATCTGTTTAATGAATTTATTATCTGTTTAGAAATAATTGTTTTGGACTATCGGTGGAGGATAGTCTTGATTGTTGTAGACACTGCATGATGATTAGGTGAATTAAAACTAATCAATTGAGTATGTCATTGAATATGACAGATGAAATAACACATTGAATATGTGCTTGCTTGATCACTGTACATGATAAATGTTTAAATACATTGCATATGTATCTTGTTTGGGAGGAGATAGGGGATGGACTCCATTGATAATTAAGTTGGTCGAAATGTCCAGGGTGAAAGTCCCGAAATCTTAATTACGTTTGCATAACGTTGATGAATTGAAGTGTTGAAGTATTATTGACATGAATTGTAGTCTCGTTATAAACTGTCTGGGTGAATTGAGAACCATATCAATGAATTGGTTTGGAAAATGAAATGGAAAAGGATTGATATATATATATATATATCTGTGAATATGGATTGGTTATGAAAAGAGATGTACGTCTGTTTTTTTGAGTTAAACATTTATCAAAAGCTAATGTTTTAGTTATCATTCATATTATGTTTAGCATATCTCTACTGGGCGTTGGCTCACCCTATATGGGACATCATTTTCAAGTTCAGGTGATATGCCACTTCCAAGGACGTAGCTTGGGAGGCTTAGTGACTGGAAGATCTTTTTGTTGTTATTTCTTTGTATTACATGTAAATCAAGCCAAGGGTTTATTTTGTATAAAGAGTTAGAACTCTTTTTTTGTTGAACCCAAGTGTTGACTTGGAAAGTTATAAACCTTAAGGGCATTTACTTTTGTTGTCAACATGTAATATTTTTGTACTTGATACTCTGAGATATGGAATATGATATCTCTTTCTTGTATCATGAATGTATGATTTATAGGTTTATTGTGAGGGCATTGCAACTTGGTATCAGAGCGTACCGGGTTTGAATACTTTAGGTACATGGGAAGTGGTTAGTACCACAATGGGTTTGTCTCGCTTGTTAGAGACTTAAGTGTAATGCTATGTATTTGTTTGATAACATGTTTATGTGACTAAATGGGTATGAGATTTAGTTTCTAGGATATTGATTGAATCCTTGGGTTTCTGGGAGTCTTGTTAGAAAGGCACTTGATCAATGTCGTTTCTAACTGGAACTCTAGCAACGCCACGGGATTGTCATTATCTGGAAATGAAATTCGTAAGTGTTAATGTGATTATATGCTTACGTGGAGTGAATTACGGTTATCCATGTATTAGGATGTGAGTGAAATAACTTCGGCACATTTTTGAATGTGCTAATGTCTTTGTTACCTTTATTAGGATGTCAGGACGAGGACATAGAGGTAGGCGTGGTAGGCCTAGGAGGCAGGAGATGCCTATACTGGATGAGATTTCGGCGCAAGAGGAGGGGGTTGGTCAGGCCAATGTGGCTGAACCAGTAGGTCAGCAGGCCATGGGTACCTTGGCCCACGAGATGGCAAGAGCATTGAGGGAATCCATGGACATTCTCAAGGCTGAGAATCAAGTCCAGGCCCATGTAGTTGAGGCAGGGCCGTCCTTTCTAAAAAGGGAGTTTTTCCTGTCAAATCCGAACGAGTTTGTGGGTGATCCAAAGGAGCCACTGAAGGCTGATAAGTGACTTGAGCAGATGACAAAGACGTTTGAGATGCTTGGCATCAAAGACGGGGCCCTGAAGGTGACCTTGGCGTCTTTCCAGTTGAAGGGAGATGCGGGTTAGTGGTGGAAGTTCGTGCAAGGTCGTATTGAAGGGACTTGGGAGGCTTTCATTAATGCCTTTCAGGAGAAGTTTTTGTCTCCCACTGTTAGGGAGAAGTTGAGGGATCAGTTCTGTCAACTCAAGCAGCTGAATACATCAGTGGCCGAGTTTGAGGCTGCATTTACTAGCTTATCGAGGTTTGCTCCTAAGTTAGTGGCGTCTAAAGAACGTTGTTGTCTTGAATTTGAGAAGAAGTTAAGAACCAGGCTCAAGCTTAGGGTTGCTGGGTCCATGACTCGGGAGTATGGGTGCCTTGTGGATACTGCGGCCCATCTTGAGATTATTATACATAAGGAGGAGGATAGGATGAGGGGCTCCAAGAGGAGTCAAGATGGCCAAGGGGATGATAGGAGGCAGAGGGGTCCTAACCCTCAGCAGTCCTAGGGTGTGTTTGCGAGATTTACCTTTCCAGTGAGGAGTTCAGGCTCTGAGAGAGGCAGTTAGGGAGACTTTAGCTGTTACAAGTGTGGTCAACTGGGCCACAAGTCTCCAGCTTGCCCGCAGAGGGGAGGAGGACAGAGAGCAGCTTCATCTTCAGCTCGTCCTCAGAGCCAGAGTCAAGGCCGCTCTCTTGTCACCAGTATGGTCAAGCGGGGCACCTGAAGAGGTTTTGCCTGCAATTGAATGGCACATTTGGTGCATCTGGTTCGAGGCAGACTCAGAGTCATCAATCAGCTCAGTCAATTCAGGCCTTGAGGGCCAATCAGGGAGCCGCTTCAGCTCAGTCGGTGCAGCAGTCTTATGCTTTGAGGGGTGAGCAGGTAGATCAGAGACCTTCAGGGCGCGTGTATGCTGTTACAGCGCAAGATCTAGTACCAACTCCAGCTGTTGTGAGAGGTACCTTTTTGTTTTGCAACTCGGTTGCTAATGTGTTGATTGATACAGGTGCATCCCATTCCTTTATATCTGCTGCATTTGCATCTGTTTTGGGATTGGAGTTGGCGCAGTTAGCATCTCCTATTTGTGTTGTATCACCTGTTGGGGGTGAGTTGATTTTGAAACAAGGGTGTACAGGTTATGACATAGAGATCGCCAACCGCCGGCTTCCATTTTCTTTTGTAGTAATGGCTATGTCGGGTTTTGATATGATTTTAGGTATGGACTGGTTATCGTCATACCAGGCTATTATTGATTGCTACCGCCAGAGGGTTACTGTATGTACCTTGAGCGGTGATTGTTTTCATTTCTTGGGAGATCGGGTTAGTAGAGTCTTGCCACCGGTGTATGACATGGAGTGAGCTTAGTTGTATAAGTAGTGAGTGTAATGAGACCCAAGCTGAGTTGCCAACAGTGGTTTGTGAGTACTCGGACGTCTTTCCTGAGGACCTTGTTAGTTTGCCACCCCATAGAGAGATTGAGTTCTCTATTGACTTAGTGCCTGGCACGGCACCGATTTCTATGGCACCGTATCGTTTTGCTCCAGCCAAGTTAAGTGAGTTGAAGATTCAACTCCAGGAGTTGCTAGATAAGGGCTTTATTCGCCCTAGTACTTCGTCATGGGGAGCACCAGCCCTCTTTGCTAAAAAGAAAGATGGGGCTTTGAGACTTTGTATTGATTACTGGAAATTGAATCGAGCTACGATTAAGAACAAGTACCCTATGCCTCGTATAGATGATATGTTTGACCAGTTGAGAAGGTCCCGTTGTTTCTCTAAGATAGACTTGAGATCGGGTTACCATCAGTTGAGGGTCAGGGCGGAGGATATCCCGAAGACGGCATTCCATACGCAGTATGGCCATTATGAGTTTCTGGTGATGCCTTTTGGGCTCACCAATGCACTGGCTGTGTTTATGGACTTGATGAACCGGATCTTCCAGGAGTTCTTAGATCGTTTTGTGGTCGTCTTCGTGGACGACATTTTGATTTATTCACCTTCTGAAGAGGAGCACGAAGAACACGTGAGAGTGGTGCTTGAGTTGCTTAGAGCCTATAAGTTGTATGCTAAATTTGGGAAGTGTGAGTTTTGGCTAAGAGAGGTTAAATTCTTAGGCCACGTGGTATCCAGGGAAGGGGTGACCGTAGATTCATCCAAGGTAGAGGTCAGGTGATTGGGCCTGACCTAAGAGTGTTTTGAGATCCATGATTTTACGGGATTGGCCGGTTATTACCGTCGATTTGTGAAGGATTTCTCCAGGCTAGCTTCGCCATTGACTAGATTGACGCAGGAAGGGGTCAAATTTGTATGGAGTGAGACTTGTGAGAAGTCGTTCCAAGAGCTTAAAGTTAGACTTACCACCGCTCCAATTTTGATTATTCCGGAGAGGGGTTTGGGTTATGCTATATACCATGATGCCTCACGAGAGGGTTTGGGTTATGTGCTGATGCAAGAAGGGAAAGTAATAGCCTATGGCTCACGTCAGTTGAAAATACATAAGAAGAATTATCCTACACATGACCTAGAGTTAGCAGCTGTGATTTTTGCCTTGAAGATTTGGAGGCACTACCTGTATGGTGAGAAATTCGAGGTGTTCTCGGATCATAAGAGTTTGAAGTATCTGTTTACACAGAAAGACTTGAATTTGAGGCAAAGAAGGTGGATGGAGTTCATTGAGGATTACGATTTTGAGTTGCACTATCACTCGGGAAAGGCCAATGTTATGGCTGATGCCCTTAGTAGGAAATCCATTAGCAATGTAGCATGTATAGCCATCCGGGAGTGGGAAATGTTAGATGCACTTGGCGAGTTTGATTTGCTACTGGGCGAATTTGTTGAGTTTGCAGCCTTGTTTTCTGTAGTTGCGCAGCCTACACTTGTGAATCAGGTATTAGAGGCACAGAGAAGTGACCTTGAGGTAGAATCCCTCCAGGAAAAGATCTCCAGTGGGAAGGTGGAGAAGGGTTTGACCGTGTATCCTGACCTAAGTGTGAGGTACTGTAGACACCCCATTTTTGACTGTCCTCAAGACTTGGACGTCACCGCTTGAACACACGGTGATCATCCATGTTTGTGTTCGTCTTGAGTTCCCAGAGGTCTCGGCTACGCGCCTTGCCTCAGGATCTCTCGACTTGACTGTTTCGTGTCTAGTTTTGCACCAAACACTTGTGTTTTGCCTTGGAGGGGCAGGGAATGGCTTGTGGGCCATCCCCACACTCCACCGGCCATGGCTTAAGGCCACCGGCTGTGTTTTGTTGCCACCAGCCAAATGTTTGGCCGGCCGACACTATAGATGGCCGGCCGGCTATCTTTCTTTGGTCAATTGCATTTTTGGCCGGCCGACTACTGTGCATCTACTTTTGTAGATATTTTTGTGCAGCTGGCATACACTGTCACCCCCTCCATACACGTGTATGGAGGGATTGCCCTCTTGTTAGCTTCCTTTGGAAGCTTTACAAGACTAATGGTCTATAAAAGAGAGGCTCTTCTCTCTTGTTTAGGGGTTAGACATTTTTAGACAACATTTTCAGAGCTTGAGTTTTAGGGTTAGGGTTTACATATATCCTTTATCTCTATATCTCTCTCTTTCTTGTGTTTAGTGTGTGTTTAGTTCCATTTTTGTGCACAACCACCCACCATCACACCTTTTCTTAGAAGCTGAGGCCCTTGAGGGTTGTTTTGAAGTTTTGGAGCTGGTTTTGAGCTTGGAAAGGCAGTTGGACTACAATTGGTGAAGGAGGTCTTCAAGGGTAACAAACTTGCTCTTTTTCCCCCATTTTTGCAAAGCTTTTTAGCCTATCTTGCATCTGTTTTTGAGCTTAGCATATAACATAGAAAAGTCTTGTTTTTATCTGCTCTAAATAGTTTGTTAAGGGTGTTTTAAGCTTTGAGGTTGTTTGACCCCTCTTAAGGCTTGTTTGGCCTTTGTTTTGTGCCATTTTGGTTGAGCTCCGGGACCATTGTGTTTGGGCCTCCTCACCACTGAAATCTTAAGGGATTTCAGAGGTAAGGATGGTGCCTTGAGGTCCTAGGAAGGAGAGGGCCACCCCCTCTCCTTATTGTCCTTGAAAAGGGCCATTTTTGCCTCTTTAGTGAGCACCATGTTTAGGCTCGTGTTGGCCATGCCTTGACTGATTTTCATGCTTATTATGTCATAATACAACATTGTGTTTAGTTGGTTTTGGTACACCATGCTTTCTTAGCATACATGCCTTGTAATGCCATGTTTAAGCCTTAACATGCTTTAGGTTTTTGACCCTTATTCTAGCATGATTTTGGCCAAGCTTTGTGAAGCTTTTGTGTTTGTTTTGGTATGCTTGAAGTCTGTTTTGGGTTGCTTTGGTCGACCATGGCATGCTTTGTATAGCTACCTTACATTTTGGCTTGTTAGCCTTGAGGTTTGGACCATGTTGCATGCTTGGTTTATCTTTGTTTAGTAGGTTTGAAACCATTTCTAACATGATTTCAGAGCTTAATGTGCATGCTAATTATCCATGTTTAATCTCTTTCAAGTGTGCTTGGAAGCTGCCTTTATGTGCCTAGGTGTTGGACCATATTTGCATATGCATTTGGCCCTCATTTCTATAGCATTGGCCACTATTTTGGACCTAGTTTAGGGCTGTCCAATTAGTGTAAGTCCCTCCCTTGGCATGTGTTGCATGCTTACCTTGTGTGTTGTTGCATGCTTGGTCCCATTTGTATGATGTTGCATGCCTTGCATACTTGTATGTTTAGATTACATCTTGCATACTTGTAGGTTGCATTGCTTCATGCCTTACATGCTGCTTTAGGTTGTACGCCTAACATGCATTGCTTGCTTGCATGGTTCATTTTGCATACTAGTCGACATGCTTAGGATTGCATTGCATTGCATTGGCATGCATGTTTTGCCTCTTGAATTGCTTGTGATAGAGGTTGAGCCCCCCTTTATTTGCTCATGTGCATTGCATTCCAATATCGAAATGCACACTTGATTCTTTGGGCCATCATGCATGGAAATGAGTGATTGGTGGTTCGAGAATCGAGGTCCATCTTCCTTTGAGTCATACACATGATAAGGAGTGTGGTTGGTGCATACATTGCTTGAAATACATTGCCATGCTTTGCTTTGTCCTCTGCTGCTGTCAAACACAGATTCTGCAGGAAGATTTGGCCGGCCGGCCATCTGCAGTGCCGACCGGCCATCCATTGTTGGCCGATGGATTCATTTGTGGCCGGTGACCACTCTCCATGGCCGGTGGCCATTCTTCTCAGCCGGTGGTGTTCCACAGCACTCAGAAGAGCAATCCTGAGACTTTTGCAATCTTCAGAGTAGGACAGTCAAAGCAGAGGCATCTTGTGCATGGCAGTGATTTCCGAGCGGAATCGAACGCGCACGCATTAGACCCTCTTCCCGAGGCCATTGTTTACTGCTTAAATAAATTAGTTAATTTGCTTAGCTGATTTAAGTGGTCTGTAATATTTAATTAGCTTGTAGGTTAATTAAATTGTATTATTCTTTTGGCCCCTCCGAGCGAGGGCAAATCTGTAATAAGTGTGGGTGAGTGTGTGCATGTCTTCCAACCCCACTTCTTTCTCCCTTTTATTTACCTGCTTTCGGTGGTTAGTTTAGGGCATGTTTACTTTAGCATGCTTTATGGTATGCATGCATGCATCCATTCATCAGTATTGCATGCACCGGGCTCGGCGCATCATGCTAACTGCATAAGTATTTCAAATCTAACTTGAATACATGCTACTTGAGCATTTTCCCATGTCATTTATAGATTAGCCGAGCCTACTCTAGTGACATTCCGTATGCATTGCATTAGGCATTTAAACATGGACTTGGATCATGCATGATTGCTAACATGTTCTTGTTTTGGTGCGGAGTACTAGGTGAGCTTTTTATGCTTTAGCATCTCACATGAGCGTGAATGTTAACATGATAGCATGATTACCATGAGGCTAGATGCTTATGTGTTATAACTGCCTGAATGCCTGTGGGTGAAGGTTGGATTGTTTGAGTTGGGACAACTCGTTGAAATCTGTATTTTAGCCTACTTGCGAGTAGCAAATTCCAATGCGTTTTGCAAACAAACAGATATGCAATGTTTTGTTCCAAATTAGGCGATCTAGTCTATACTTGTTTGCTGTGCGCATAACATAGTAATTCTAGGCTAATAACCGGAATAAGAACACATAACGTTTTTAACATAGGATATCATGGTTAGTAGAGGCCGATCTTCAGATCAGGCGAGAGGGGGTGCTCATAGCTGACCTTCCCCAATCGTACCCAAGTTCCCGAGCCGAGGCAACTTTGGTAATGACGGACCCGTGGCCTTTGGCACCGAGTCAGGGTTTCCTAAATTCCCCCATAAAAAATATTTAGGTGGCGACTCTGTATCTGGCAAAGCAGTCCATGTTTGGCACTTCTTTCAAAAATCTGTTTTTTTCTCAAAACGATTTGCTGGATTTGGACTCTTTGATTCAAATTAAGAATCGTGACAAATTGAGTCCGAACTGTAGCATTGAGGTCCCTCGTGGACATGGTACAGTTTCTGGCGACTCCGCTGGGGATTTAGAGAGCTTGACTCGAACTCATGATATCCTGTTTTGATTTCACTTATATGTCTTTTTGCATTGCATGTGCATTGGTGCGCCTAGGACACCGTGTTGGCCATCTGCTATTTCTGAGCGATTTGCCGGAGGCTTGACTTTGTCAAAGCATGCCATAAGGCTGACCGGTTGCGGGCTCTACCAGTATGGGAACTCAAACCCCGGTTTTACCGGGACACCCTTTTCTACCATTCGACCTAGTGTATATCGAAATCCATAGTGACCACTCCAAGCTAGGACAGGTTGCTTACCCGATGTTAGGCTGTTTGAAACCGCTGCGTGCGTAGTGAAGCCCTAGCTCCTGCCAAAATAGGAGAGGGAAACCCTGCCCCAACATAGGAGTGTTTTGGCTCTCTTTTACATGCTATATGCTTTTAGGATGTATCTCTACAGGAACGTACATATCAGTCTGTGGGTTTGAGCATCAGGCCTGCGGACATCAGTGTCAGTGTTTCTGAGAAACAGTTATATTTGCGGGTATCCGACTCAGTGTTTTGGGCGTTGATTTTGGAAAACAAGGATCGATAAAGCAAATTGCTCACCACGCCTGTGTTTGTTCTGATTGAGCCGAAATGTCGTGGTGTTTTCTCTTCGCCAGAGATTCAAGATGTAATAGCCAGATTCTCCGTCAATCGAGGCAAGGCGCATATCCGATTAAATCACCGTTCAGATCAGCGGACTTATCATGACACAGAATTCAGAGGAAATCGTGGTTATGACAGCCGCATTAGATCAAGGAATCACCCTGCAAAGTGAGACCAATGTTGATGTACCTCATCCGCCCAGGTCGCCTGCTGCGCGCCCGATCTTGGAACCCCAGTTGTATTAGGCTCGTGAGCCCACTATGTTCGAATTGATAGGGATGATTGGTGACCTCCAGAGGTCCGTGGCAGATCTCGCCTACGGAATATCAGCTTCGCCACCAGCCGCACCATATGCCGGGAATTTTGTACCCCAGAAGCCCCCATTGCTGGGACGGATTGTGATCGAGCTTAGCCAACCCGAGGTAGCCTCCGGCTATGGCAATAACGTATCAGCATAAACCCAAACCCTCGATCAGGCTGAGGCCAGAGGTAAAGACAAAGTGAAGGCAGATGCCGATCCCATTGAACAGCTGCTGTGGGCAGTCGAGGCTTTAAAAGCCGGGGGGATGAGTAAACAGCAAGTATTCGCAGTCCTGACCAAGACTGTGGATGATGTTTTCCCTGCTCCAACTGAAGGCAGTACCAGCTAGTCAGAAAATCGGGATAGGCCCCGTCATGCCAAAATAGTTCATTCCATTCCCAACCCTGCACCTGGGAAAGATCAGAAAGCCAAGGCAACACCTGCCGACCCTTTCGCTAGTGCATCTAGCAAGAATTCTCAACCTTCAAAGTACCTGCCCCGAGGGCGCAGGGTCTTTCACGCTCTCTACATGCCTCTGTCCAAAGCACTCCAGATCCTGGCCGAAAGAGGGCACCTTAAACCCCTGAAGCCTCGGCCTCTCCCGAAGAATCTCCCTCCCATACATGATGTTGCATTGTACTGCGCGTACCACCAGCAAACGGGACATGCTACCGATAATTGTTTCCGTCTCCGTCATGAGGTGCAAGATTTGATCGACAACGAGGTTATCCTCCCGCCCACCTCAGCCAAGTCCGTTACTACCCAGCTATTGGATTTTGAGGATACTGATACTGCAAGTATGTAATCAGGGAGTGAACTACCTGTGGGCAGCGCTGGGTGTATTTCGGATGTGGCATCTGGCACGTATTTTTGAGCATCCGCGAATGCTAGTTTTGTAAATTCTGACTTGGGTGTCGAGTCAATCTTTTGTTTTGTTTAGAGTCTGTCTCATTGTCTTGAGTCAATTCTTTTGCTTAAGGGTCTGTCTTGTTGTAGCGAGTCAGTCCCCTTGTATAGAATGTCAAGTGATTCCGAGGTTGTCGCCTCAAACACCGTTTTGGTTTGTAATTACCCTTTTGCTTTCTTTTTGAGTCTGTCTCTGTTGAGGAGCCAGTTGCAACCAGGAAATCTAAATGAAACAGCTGCGGCTATCATGTTTCCGTGCTTATTGCTAATTTTGAGCTAGTTGTGCCAGAGGATTTGGATGGGACAACAGTATATTCTACCTGCTTTCTTGCGCCCTGAAAATCATTGTAATGACCTAAGTTTTTCAAAACCTTTTTTAAACACCGTGGTGGTGAAAATGAAGAGGAAGGCATTCCTTGGGTTTTACAAAACTTTGATCAATTTGAGAGAAAGAGAGCCATGCTAAGCCTTTTAATGAATGAAATCATGCTTGTTAGCATAAGTACTGAGAAGGACCCTGGTGTGATCCAGACTGGTTCCACACTATCTTCAGTGCGAGCGATTTGTCGCTTTCGTAAAAATTTTCAAAAACAATGTTTTGTTCAATCCTGTGAAGACCTGTGTGGAATCGCTCTCAAGATTGTGCAGCCTAGGATTGCTCTCAGCCTCAAGATTCAATCCATTTGTTTTCAAGCCTTGACCACAATCTGGACTGTTCAACGGTCAATCGCTACGTGAGGCCCGTGTGGCTAGGTTTGAAGCAGCCCTCGAGCAAGAGGCACCAAAGTCAGATCAAGAAGCCAGACGTTGTCAACGGAAGCCTGTAAAGCTTGAACAGAAGCATCCCTTGAACTAGGGGCAGAAAAATGTCAGATGTGCTCGAAGAGCCAAAGATGGATCCTTCTGCAAATCAATACAACAGCCATTCTCCTGGATATAGAGAGGCTTCAATCTCAAAACCATTTGGCATGGACTTGTTACACTTTTACCCTTTGAGAGGCTCACTGGGCTGAAAATCCGGAAGGGCGACCCAGGCAAAAGTTAGAGCAAGGAAAAAATATATATACAAAAAAAAAAAAAATACAAAAAAAAAAAAAAAAAAATACAAAAGCAAAAAAATATATGCAAAAAAAAGAAAAGAGAAAAGAAGAAAAAGAAGAGAAAATAAGCTCGCAAGGTCGAAAACCCACATCGGACACCTTGGCAAAAGTTAGAGCCTAAAAAGTGAAGGTTAAAATACCCGAGTGTACCTTAACCAAAACTATGTAAGGCTTGATTCCCATGTTTGGGATACGTAGGCAACTTCATCCTGAAGTCCAGCCTCCAACGCTTTCATAACGTCTCAGTCCATATAATGGTTTTGATCACCTTTGCCTCCTCTAAATCTGATAGTTTGGTTGTGACAACCGGAACTACACAGTCAACTTCCTCTTGAAGTCCAGCCACCAACACTTTCACAGTGACTGTGTCCATATATTGGTTTTGACCGTCATCGTCTTCTCCGTGTCTAAGAATTCGCTTGCAATCATCACCAATGAGGACTGGTTTTCAGCATGCTGCGGCATCATCCAAACAAGGGGCAACTTTCCGTTGCCATGAGTCACTGTCCAAACCAGGGGCAACTTTCCGTTGCCATGTAGCCTTTTCAAGCAAGGGGCAATTTTCTATTGCCTCCAGTCCGAGGTTGCTCATCTTAAGGGTAGGTTCCGCGCTGGTTGAGCGGTGGCCGTTTGCAAAAATGGTTTTTGAAAATTTTTACTGAGGTTGACTATTTTCTCAAAAATAATTTCATTTTCCAAAACTAGACCATTTCATGGACCCAGAAAGGAAAATTTTTAGTGCTCGTAACCTGACTTGCATGATTTTAAATCAAAAATCGAACAAGCATGTTAATGTAACTCTCATTTTGGTCAAAACTGTTTTAGTAGAAAACTAAAAAATGGTCAAAGTAATGAACTAGGGGCACAGTCGAGTCAGGTGTTCTGTTTTTCCCCCGTCATCAACATACTTGCCAGAAGGGCACCCTATTCGCCGGAAGAAAGCACCACTGAAACTGTCTATAAGAGGCTGAAAGCTCTCAATATCCTCCAAACAACGAGGTATCAAGCCAAGTGCGAAGCACAAATCGGAATGAATCAAGATACACCATTTCTCGTCTGGAACATCGACTAGACATCACCAGAAGAAATAGCCGCGAGCCAATAGTGTTGGGCGTGAACCCACAATTTCTTATTCATCTATCAATCACCCTAGGGAGGGACGAAAATGAGAGAATAAAGAATAGAGAGGTGTACGTTGAGAGAAAAGTGAGAAAAAGGTTTTTTTGAGTAAAAAACCAAGCCTGAGGGCCGAGTGACATGAGAATCACAAATCAGAACGAGTGGGAAACATACCTAGAGGAACTGGCTTCTCGAGATTTGAGGTCTTTCATTTTTTTTGTAAATACGTTCGTGTGTCGTGTGTCGTGTCTTTTGTCTTGTTTAGCCCAACTCTTGTTTTGGGTCTTTTCCGAGCATGTCTCGTTGTGTTTAGGTCGTGTAGCTT
Source organism: Camellia lanceoleosa (assembly GCA_025200525.1). NCBI lineage: Eukaryota > Viridiplantae > Streptophyta > Magnoliopsida > Ericales > Theaceae > Camellia > Camellia lanceoleosa. Next base: position 160,238,829 of record CM045761.1, read on the forward strand.
TTGTTTGAGTCTCTTCCGCTGTGTTCAGTTATAGGCTCGATACCCCGGTTGAAAAACCCTCTTGCAACTTCAAAAATCGCTTATGCTCAGAGTGCTGTGCCATTCTCTACATTTATGCGAAGCAAAAGGAGAAAGGAAAATTTGGGGCATCTGAGTGTGTTTCAACTCCATCCGATTCCACCTTTGTATTCTGTCTTGTCAGATTGAACATTTGTTCAGATTTGCCGTGGTGCGAATGAACCAAACGCCAGGCTATGGGTCAGATGTAGATTAGTCCCCGAAAGTAAGGGTGGTGTTCGTAATCAGGCAATGGGTTGCTTGGGTTGCTTTACTATTTGCTGGTTAGTTATCTGATTATTACAGTGCAAGTGTTCAATTTTCAGACAACAAATCAATTTCATTTACATTGAGGTGTAGCATGATGCAATGCAATGCAATGTATGAGACATACAAATGTAACACTTTTTCAGAAAAAAAGTTTGTTTCATTTCATCATCTTTTCAAGTACAAAGTTTTGGAAAGAAAAACCTGCCTACGGCAGTACAAGGTACCCTAGCTACCAACAAAAAAGAAAAAGTACAAAAGAGAAGAAAAATAGCAAAAATCTGTGTCAATATCAAGTGGCTCCAGAGCTACCAGTCCGTCCTAGTCCTCTTCCTGGACGAAGGTCCAGGAGCATCATCAGCACTGTCATCTGAGCCCGAGTCCGAGCTGTCTCCGGTCTCCTCCTCCGATGACTCCGCCTCTGCCTCCTCCTCATCATCGTCATCTAGAACTAGTGCCCGAGAGCTACTCCCGACATGAGTGCACCCTACTTTGGTGCAGGGCTATACTCTGCCCTCTCCATCTCTTCCGGCAGGAACAAAAGGCCTGGCTGGAACACCTTCTACGGTGGGAATCTGGAAGGGAGGCTGAAAAGTGTAAAAGGCAAATGCATCAGTATACTGTGAGCAGTTTATTAGTGTAGAATGCAATATATGAGTACAGTGTGTGAATACTGTGAGCAGTTTATCAGTACAAAGTGTAGTGTATGAGTACAGTGTATCAGATGCCGTGAGATCAGTATGTCAAGTGTTGTGTTGTGCATCAGATTATGTGAAGCAGTTTAGTCATGGTTTGAGACTGTGGTTGAAGAACATACCGGAATGCTGTAAAGGGCCAGGAGGTCGAAGGTCTGCTGTAGCATCCCCATCATGGAGGCATTCAACTCTAGGGACTGCCGCGTGTACTCGGAGGAAGCCTGCAAAAGTATCAGATGCGTCAGTATTCTGCAGAATATTAAAAGAAGTGAAATGAAATGAAATGACAATGCAAGACGTAAAATGTAGTAGTACATACCGGAGGCAAGTCGTGAAAACCGACCAACTTGTGATTAGCCAGGGGAGGAGCGAAAGGGATCTGGTAGGTCGCCCCACCGCCTCTCAGATGTCGGAGGTGGGCAAGCAGCAGCCACCGCCTCTTTAAGCTCTACCGCCACGACTGGCTCTCCTCGATGCTCCTACTCCAAATTTCGCCTCGCTTCTAATCACGGGCGCCACGCCTCTTCCTCAACCCGACGCCACCGCCAGAGGTCCGCATGATATACGCTCGCACGCATTCTCAGAGTCGCCGATGCCTCGGAAGCGGATCGCATCCCAGCCAATAGTGTAGTCGGCCATCTGCTCGGCAGTGAATCTCTCGGTCTCCCTCATATCCTCAGGAGGGTGAACCGGGACTATCTGCTCTGGCAACCCTAGGGTCTGGCGTAGGAAATGCTCACCTAGGTACTAAGCCCGATAGACCGGGCCCTCCAGCAGAATCTGAAAACGAGAGGTCTCCTCAGCACCGGCAAATCGATCTCAAATCGTCGCTGGCAACGGAGCCCAAGGCTGCCAAGTGATTTGAAAATGAAATGCAGTCTGTTATCTACTATTATTGAAAACATACAATGAAAAGCGAAGCTTAAATAAACTCTAAAGTTGAACATACCTCTGCGGGAGTAATGGTGTCAAAATAGCGGCGGAAGAAGCTAAACGTCTCCCGGGGCCTCCGTGCGCACCTTCCGTCGAAGTGACGCGAGAACGGGACGACGAGAGGGGTTTCCACATCTAGCACTGGGGCTAGTCTGGGAAAGTAGGCGTAGACCCACAACTGCAAAGTAAATACCAGTATGTTTATCAGATAAAGCAGAATGCAGAATAAAGCAGAAATAACAGAGCCGTGTGTTGTGCAATGTATTGTGCAGACAGTGTATTGTGCAGTGTACAACGATGTAAAAGCAGTATGTGTGTGCCGTGTGTGCAGTATACAGTTAGTGAAAAGCAGACTACAGTGTGTACAGTGTACAAAATACAGTACAAAATACAGTAATAGAAAGTAGAAATGTAAAGCAGAAAAAGAAATGTATCTCCCTAGCGCGCCAATAACCCCCGAGCAACTGTCCGCTGCCACGGGAAGTCGAGCTCATGTATCCGTAGAGCGTAGCCAGAGCGGTGCCACCCCAGTCATAGTGCAGGATCTGAGTGACATCCAATAAGGCGCTGAGCAAGCAGAGGGGCACGGTATTCGCCCGGTCGGCGAAAATAATCGTCCCCAGCAAGAACATGAGAAAGCTGCGAGCATACTGCTCCACCGCCTCCTGGGTCATCGGAGCCTCCTTGGTCAAAGCTGGCTGGGCCCTGAACTGGACCTCGAACCAGGAATAACGAACGAAGCCTAGACGGCCGAGAGGTGGCACCTCGCCAAGCAGATAGATCTGAGCAGCAGTCCACTCATCCATATCGGTATCAAAGGGGATCGGATCACCCCCTACCCCGATACCGGTGAGCATCGAGAAATCATAGGGAGTCATCGTCATATCTCCCGTCACAGAGAGGTGGAACGAGTCAGTGGTGTCCCACCACCTCTCCGCTAGAGCAGCGAGGAGATGCCTGCTCGTGGTGAGCCTGGATAGTCCTTTGCAGAATGCGTCGAAGCCGGCCTGATCCACGATGTGGCGAACCACATCGGGTAGCTCTGCATACCAATCTCGAGCAGCGATGTTCCCATACCCCCGGACGGCATGGGAATCTTCCTGTTTTCAAGCAAACAATTGCGAAGCTATGCTAAATACACCAGTTTTGAAAAGCATTCAAAATTGAGATAGATACAGCATGTGTGCATGTTTTCAGATTCAAACAGATACCGAGTGCCGGTGTGCTCACAGTGAACTACAACGTGTGATGTGTCAGAGTGTTTGAGTGGTTCAGGGTCAGTGCAGTGTGTGTGCACGTGTCAGTTTTGAACAGATATCGATTACGAGTGTATTCACAGTCAACTACAGTGTACAGTGCATCAGTGTATCTGAGCTAAGCAGTTAAAGAACATAATAAGCTATGGCAGTTGGCAGTTAAGTGTTCTACATTGCAGAAAGTAAAACAAGGGAAGAAATGTTACCTCGGAAGCGCCAAAGGACAAATGAGATGTAGGCTCATGCAGGAGAAGCTCTGGAGGCATCGCCCTGTCAAAGCTCCGAAACTGACGAAGACCGTCAGGAGGCAAGACATGGATTGCCGGCCGGTAGGTCGCCGGGTCGAATGGACAGACGCTTAGAGGGAGAAGCTCGACCCCGGGATCCATTTCATGCTCCGGGGGAGTCCCGCCCTATGGGATGTCGTCCGCCATGTCAAATGTGATGAGGAAATGGCCGGAGAAGGAAAATCGGGCTAGAATACGAAGGGTCAACCGAAAAGTCAACCCCCAAGAGGGTGGAAAATGGCCGGAAAAGCCGGGAAGTGGAAAATACAAGGAAATCGAGAAAACTTGGGGGAAACAAAACCCAAGAGGCGGAAATAAAAAAAAAACTACACTGAAACGAAGTTTTGATCGGATGAAAGTGTTCGAAACGCGATGAACTTCGCGAATCAAACGATGAAACGGGCGCGAAAACACGAGAAAAACAATGAACGAAGGAAGAAAAGTGCCCTATAAAGAGAGGGAAGCAATTTCGGCTAGAGGGAAATGAGAAAAATAGGGTTTGAAACCTTATTTTAAAAGACTCAAGGCGAAAAGTCAAAACTACCCTGAATCAGGCATTTTTGGCCGGTCGGCTACATTTTTGGCCGGCCGGCCAAACATTTGGCCGGTGATGTGTTTTGGTGGCCGGTGCATGGCCGGTGGCCGCTCCATGTGGCCGGTGAGCCTCCTACAACCTTGTTTGGGTCAGATGAGTGGTTTGGGGTCTTCATTGCTCAAGATAGTACAAGAAATGGCATTTCCGAAGCTCAACCGGCCTCCGTTTTGACCTCGGACTGTGTCTTCTGTGCGTGGCACTCGAATTCGTGCAAGGTATATCCTTTCTGTATCTTTTTGTCTTTTACAAAACTCGAAAGTTGCCCCATGTACATTTGGCATGCATTCAATCGCGCTATGTTGCGCATCTCATTGCATTTTGCATGCATTCAATCGCGCTATTTTGCGCATCTCATTGCATTTGGCATGCAGTCCATCGCGCTATTTTGCGCATCACACTACCCTGTGCACGCTTGGTCTGGCGAGACCTTAAATATGTTTGGTCTGGCGAGACCTTAAAACCCGCTTGGTCTGGCGAGACCTTAAAACCGCTCGGTGGCATTGTCATGCATTTCAAACTCGCATGCATTGTCATGCATTTCAAAGTCACGCGTTGTCACGCATTCTAAGTTCACTTGCATTATTATGCATTCCCCAGCAGACGGTCTAGGAGACCTTAAATCCTTGGAATGTGCAAGACCTCCGGTGCATTGGTGTGCATAGTTCATTTGCATTGTTATGCATTTCAAGCGACTTGCGTTGTCGCGCACTCCATGCAGCATGTATTTCAAAAAAGCAAAAAAACACACACATGCATATGTCATGCATCATTCCATTGTATATTGTATATGTCACGCATTCATTGTAAATACTGCATATGTCATGCATTTCAAAAGTCGAAAATCATGCATAATCATGCATTCAAAAAAACACACATTGCATATGTCATGCATCATTGTAAATACTGCGTATGTCATGTATTTCAAAAAATAAGAAAAATAGTGCATATGTCATGCATTTCATCGTAGATAGTGCATATGTCATGCATTTCATTGTATAAAGTGCATATGTCATGCATTTCATCGTAATATAGTGCATTTCCATTGTAAATATTCCATTCCAGTGCATATCATAAATATCGCATTGTAGCTTGCATGCATTCATTGCATCACCCCCTCCATCCATGGCTCGCACCTTTCCATATCGAGCCTGGTTTGGTATGTGCTCATACTTTTCACGTCGAAGCACAGCTTTGCATGTGTACGCGCCTATTCCTTGATGAACTTGGTTTGAGGGTGGCGGCACCTTTTCTGTGTTAGACGCGTTTCGTTTGTGTACATGCCTTTCCTAGGCAAGATTTGGTTTGGCCTGCGTGCCTTATACATCGTATCTATTCCATTCCAGTGCATATCGCATTGTAGCTTGCATGCATTCACTGCATCACCCCTTCCATCTATGGCTCGCACCTTTCCTTGTTGAGCTTGGTTTGGTATGTGCTCATACTTTTTACGTCAAAGCACAGTTCTGCATGTGTACGCGCCTATTCCTTGATGAACTTGGTTTGGGGGTGGCGGCACCTTTTCTGTGTTAGACATAGCTCGTATGTGTACATGTCTTTCCTAGGCAAGATTTGGTTTGGCTGCATGCCATATCCATTGTATATATTGCATTGTAGTGTAATTTTTGCATCTAGCATTAGGATCATTGTTCTTTCGTTAGCGGGTTGTTTTCCCACTCATGTCATTCCACCCAATACTTGTTCTTGTGTCCGTCTACATCACTCATAGTTCTGCATGTGTACACGCTTTGAGGGTTACGGTACCTTTTCTATGGTAGATGGACTTGTTACTTCCATCAATCTATTTGACATTTGTGTGGTTTTGAACCGCTCATGATTGGATCATGATTCAATTGCGTTGCATTTCTTTTGCATTGTTTCAATTGCATTGCATTTTCATTTGCATTATTATACATAGTTTTGTATATATTGCATATCATTTTGCATTGTCATGCATGTTGCTAACAATATTGTACCTGTTAAGTTTGCTTTCTTTTCAGGCACAATATTGTATGTACGGTTCATTTGAGGCTGGTGCAACCAGACGAACCGGACAGGTATTGTATCCTCCGAGTGAGACGTATTGAGAATGTCATAATTCTCTTACATCCTTTCTGCATTGTAGTGTAGTTTGGTGTATGCTAGCTTAAAACTGTCGTATTATTATGCTTCGTTATAGCTTTCTTTGCATGATCATAAGTTATGCTCGGCTTTGTGCATTGTCTTGCATTTTGCCCCTGCCTTTGGGCGCATATCTTTATCTGTATCTTGCATGCTTTGTCTAAGTCTTCGGCCTTGTCAAAAATGGGTTGTCTCTGGGCTTTGACATTCACTCCCGTCACTTTGTGACTTTCGAGTTCTGCCAAAAAGGGGCAACTGTAGACACCCTATTTTTGACCGTCCTCAAGACTTGGACATCATCGCTTGAACACACGGTGATCATCCATGTTTGTGTTCGTCTTGAGTTCCCAGAGGTCTTGGCTATGCGCCTTGCCTCAGGATCTCTCGACTCGACTGTTTCGTGTCTGGTTTTGCACCAAACACTTGTGTTTTGCCTTGAGAGGCGAGGAATGGCTTGGGGCCATCCCCACACTCCACCGCCATGGCTTGAGGCCACCGTGTTTTGTTGCCACCGCCAAATGTTTGGCCGGCGGCACTATAGATGGCCTACGACTATCTTTCTTTGGTCAATTGCATTTTTGGCGGCCGACCATCGTGCATCTACTTTTGCGTATATTTTGTGCAACGGCATATCTGTCACCCCCTCCATACACGTGTATGGAGGGATTGCCCTCTGGTTAGCTTCCTTTGGAAGCTTTACAAGACTAATGGTCTATAAAAGAGAGGCTCTTCTCTCTTGTTTAGGGGTTAGACATTTTTAGACAACATTTTCAGAGCTTGAGTTTTAGGGTTAGGGTTTACATATATCCTTTATCTCTATATCTCTCTCTTTCTTGTGTTTAGTGTGTGTTTAGTTCCATTTTTGTGCACAAACACCCACCATCACACCTTTTCTTAGAAGCTGAGGCCCTTGAGGGTTGTTTTGAAGTTTTGGAGCTGGTTTTGAGCTTGGAAAGGTAGTTGGACCACCATTGGTGAAGGAGGTCTTCAAGGGTAACAAACTTGCTCTTTTTCCCCCATTTTTGCAAAGCATTTTAGCCTATCTTGCATCTATTTTTGAGCTTAGCATATAACATAGAAAAGTCTTGTTTTTATCTGCTCTAAATAGTTTGTTAAGGGTGTTTTAAGCTTTGAGGTTGTTTGACCCCTCTTAAGGCTTGTTTGGCCTTTGTTTTGTGCCATTTTGGTTGAGCTCCGGGACCATTATGTTTGGGCCTCCTCACTACTGAAATCTTGAGTGATTTCAGAGGTGAGGATGGTGCCTTGAGGTCCTAGGAAGGAGAGGGCCACCCCCTCTCCTTGTTGTCCTTGAAAAGGGCCATTTTTACCTCTTTAGTGAGCACCATGTTTAGGCTCGTGTTGGCCATGTCTTGACTGATTTTCATGCTTATTATGTCATAATACAGCATTGTGTTTAGTTGGTTTTGGTACACCATGCTTTCTTAGCATACATGCCTTGTAATGCCATGTTTAAGCCTTAACATGCTTTAGGTTTTTGACCCTTATTCTAGCATGATTTTGGCCAAGCTTTGTGAAGCTTTTGTGTTTGTTTTGGTATGCTTGAAGTCTATTTTGGGTTGCTTTGGTCAACCATGGCATGCTTTGTATAGCTACCTTACATTTTGGCTTGTTAGCCTTGAGGTTTGGACCATGTTGCATGCTTGGTTTATCTTTGTTTAGTAGGTTTGAAACCATTTCTAACATGATTTCAGAGCTTAATGTGCATGCTAATTATCCATGTTTAATCTCTTTCAAGTGTGCTTGGAAGCTGCCTTTATGTGCCTAGGTGTTGGACCATATTTGCATGTGCATTTGGCCCTCATTTCTATAGCATTGGCCACTGTTTTGGACCTAGTTTAGGGCTGTCCAATTAGTGTAAGTCTGTAGACGTCCCCGAACGCATCCTGGAGAAAGAGGAGTGCGAGTCCCCCCCGTTCTGGTTCGATATTGGGTCACTACAGTTCGAAGGACTCAAATGTCACGGTTCTCAATCTTGAACCGAAGAGTCCAAATCTGGCAAATCGTTTTGAAAACAGATTTTTTGAAAGAAGTGCCAAACATGGACTACTTCGCCAGATACAGAGTCGCCACCTAAATATTTTAAAATGGGAAATTTAGGAAACCCTGACTCGATGCCAAAGGCCACGTGTCCGTCATCACCAAAGTTGCATCGGCTCCGCAACTTGGTTACGATTGAAGGTCACTTGAGTATTTCACTCGCCTTGGCGATCAAAGACCGGCCTCTACTAACCATGATATCTGATTTTGAAAACATTGCGAGTTCTTATTCCGGTTATTAGCCTAGGTTACTATGTGATGCGCACAGCATACAAGTATAGACTGAGCCGCCTAAATTGGAACTAAACACTTCGTGCTTGTTTGTTTGAAAATGGTTTGCTACTCGCAAGTAGGCTAAAATGTGGATTTGCCACTCTCGAGTGGGCTTAAGAAAATATGATTTTGCCACTATCTAGTGGGCTTAAAACAAGCATTTGATGAATTGTTCCAATCCAAATAACTCAACCTCCACCCACAGGCATTCAAGGCAGTTATATCACATAAGCACGTAGCCTCATGGTAAGCATGCTATCATGGCAACACTCACACGCATGCAAGGATGCTAAAGCATAAAAACTTACCGAGTACTCCAAGCCAAAACAGAAACTACATTAGAAATCATGCATGATCCTAAGTATACAGAAATGCCTAATGCAACACATGCAAAAATGCAAACTATAGCAGGCTCGGCTATTCTAAACATGGCATATGATGATGCTACAACTAACACGCATTCAATTTGGAATTGAAATACAAATGCAGTTTGTATGATGCGTCGAGCCCGGTGCGTGCAAAACAGATGAATGATGCAAACATGCTGTCATACTGTATGCTAATTGAAATATGCCCTATATCTAACCATCGTAAGCAGGTAAATAAAAGGGAAGAAAGACGTGGGGTAGGAAGACATACATCACACTCATGCACACTTATTACAACTTTGCCCTCGCGCAGAGGGTCCGAATAAATAATACAGTCCGAATAAAAGAATAATACAGTCCGAATATTACAGTCCGAATAATATACAAATAATGTACAAATTCCTAATTAATTAACAAATTAACTAAGAAAGCTGTAAATTGGCATGCAAGCCAGGGACTGCCTTGACTCCGCTCTGGATAATGAAATGATGCATGTTGGTCGCTTTGCGCGAAATCCTTCGATGCCTCGATTAGCCTCGCTTTGCACCTTTCTCGAAAATGTGCGGACTCTGAAAAGTTGCTGATTCTTCATTTTGCTGCAACAGAGAGCGAGAAAGGGGCATAGCAATGTATTTCACAAATATATGCATGTCTCGATCCTCGTGCCACCAATCACGCATATCGATGCATGATGGCCGAGGAACCGAATTGCACAACTCAATATAGGATGAATGCAGATGAATGCTACAACAAAACCTAACTCCATCACGGGTAATCCGGAGTATCAGTGACTGGGGAATTAAGACTCGTTCCGTCACTTAGAGTACGAAACGCACCTCGTTTCCCGTGCCCGGGCTAACTCCTATCCCGAACACGATGCAATATGCATGATATGCATGAAATGTAGCTAATATGCAATCCTAACATACATAATGCTATGAAAATGAGATGTCTCGGAATGCGTGCACACGGGCACGCAAACCGAGGAAATGATCCTAAGGCGTAAAATGGCATACGCAATGCAATTGGACTTACACTAACATGAGGGGGCCTCAGCCACACTCACATAAGAGGCCGTCGGATAAAAGTGAAGGCCTCGAAGTGCGTGCACACGGGCACGCAAACCGAGACAATGACATACGGAATGCAATAAGACTAAAATGGCATACAGGATACAAAATGGACTTACACTAACATGAGAGAGCCTCAGCCACACTCACATGAGAGGCCGGTGGATGAGAATGGAGTGCCTCAAAATGCGTGCCCGCGGGCACGCAAACCGAGGCGATGATCCTAAAGCATAAAACAAGATTCGCAATGCAAATTGGGCTTACACTAACATGAGAGAGCCTCGGCCACACTCACGTAAGATGTCGAGAGATGAAAATGAAGTGCTTCGAAATGCGTGCACACGGGCACGCAAACCGAGGCATGGCCCGAAGGCATGAAATGATATACGAAATGCAATGTGGCATATGGCATATGGAAAATGCAAAATTCAGCAGCCAAAACGATGCAAAACAGCCCCCGAATTATAGCAAAATTACACCCAATACCCGAAATGCTATGCTAAGCACCCGAAATGACTTGCAGCTATGCCAAATATGCAGAATATGGACATGACATGTAAAGACAGATGCTAGGCAGTCCCCAAACTAGCATTTTTCCAGTACAAATAATGGCCAAACAACAATCACAAGTCTGGAAAAAACAGCATGCAAAAATGGGGAAAAAAGGTGGGAATATGAAGCAAGTGATATATACAATGCTCAAACTTAAAAATACAGTTCTACAACATTTAAGAGGGTCCAAAAATATGAACATTTACAGCTTATGGAGGCCCTCAAAACAGTATACAAATATGGCAAACATGCAATGCAAGATTGAGGCCAACAAAGGGCTATAACATAAGGTACACAAAGAATTCACCAAACAAGAAAAGACCCTCAATGAAATATGTCCAGGGGGCCAAAATATGACCCCTTTCAGTTCTGATGATGGCTCAAAAACAGAAGTAAGATAGGCTAACCAAGCATGCAAAAATGGGGGCCAAAGAGGGGTATAAGGGTAAGTACAACATGGAGGCCCCCAACAAGGGTGATCCCTTCTACAATGTTGTAGAGGGAGACAAAATAAGCCCACTCACAGTTCATGACACACTCCAAATAAATTTACATATAGGCCAAACAAATCATGCAAATTTACGGTAAATCGGAGGGATTATGAAGTAAGTGCAAGATAGAGGATCCAAAAAGTGTTGAGCCCTTCTTCAATGTTGAAGAGGAGCTCAAAATAGGCTTACCCACAGTTTACATTATGCTCAAAAACCGATCACTCATAGGCTAGAAATATCATGCAAAAATGATGGCATACAAGAGGTATTGAAGCAAGTGTGAAATGGGGCTCTCAAACAAGGTTGAGCCCTTGAACAAAGATGAAGAATAGCTCAAAATTATGACCTTTTCAGTTAGGGTCGGAGCTCAAATCAGCAAGCAAAGAGGGCTAAGACATAGACCAAGAAAAGGGTAAAAAAAGAGGGGAAATGAACTTACCCTTGTAGACCAACCCTTTTGCCACCTCTTGGACCAAAAATGTTGCCTCCTAGCCTCTGAAAAACGCCCCAAGCTGCTGGAAATGGAGTAGTGGTGATGGTGCTAGGTGGTAATGAAGAGAGGGTGTAGAAACTTGGATGATTTTGGTGCTTGAAATATAGAGAGAGAGATTGTATGGAGGAGCTCCCAAATCAGATTTTCTAACCCTAAAAATCACAGCTGGGGATGCTGTTATATAGACAAAATGAGGGGGAAAATGGAGGGAAAAAAGGGAGGAAAAACATATCAAGTTTCCCGCCAAAAATGGCCAAAAGGGAAAGTGGTATCTACGGGTTTCAAATGGCCGAGAGTCCTTCAACAAAGTTGAAGAGGGACTCAAAATAAGACACTTTTTAGTTTACGCCCAAGTCCAACGCAGCCCACAAGTATGCCTAAAATACCGTGCAAAAAGGCCCAAAAAGAGGTAAAAAGGCAAGTGACAGATGGAGATGTCAAACAGTAAGAGGTCCTTAATCAAACATGAAAAGGACCTCAAAATATGACTATCTTAAGTTTGGGTCGGAGCCCAAAAATGTAGAATGAAGGTTCGGGAGCCGAAACACACAGTTCGAGGCCCCGAAAGTGGGCTGTTAGGCACCGGGAGTGGTGCACGACCACGAAGTTGGTCTCTCGGACCACAGTGTCCCTCAGAATGATAAAACAGAGGCACTTTCCAAAATTGAACAAAAACCGATGCAAAATGAATGCTCGGGAACCAAAACCGCGCGGTTCAGGGTCCCGAAAATAGGCTGTGAGCACCGAAAGTGGTGTTCGGCCACGAAGTGGGTATCAGAGGCCCCAGTGTTCCTCGGAATGATAAAACAGAGGCACTTTCCAAGAACCAAAGAAATCGGAGATGGTTGGGCGGTTCGCAAACCGAGACAAGGCACAGGAGAAAGTCCGGAGGTAGGGCGCACGGCCGCGACTCTGAGGCTTCTGAACGAGCACAGTATGCAACATCACCGAGCGCTCAATCGGTGACTTCTGAGTCTTAAGGTCGGTCAAAAATGGGGTGTCTACAAAGTCATTCCCTTGGCATGTGTTGCATGCTTACCTTGTGTGTTGTTGCATGCTTGGTCCCATTTGTATGATGTTGCATGCCTTGCATACTTGTATGTTTAGATTACATCTTGCATACTTGTAGGTTGCATTGCTTCATGCCTTATATGCTTCTTTAGGTTGTACGCCTAACATGCATTGCTTGCTTGCATGGTTCATTTTGCATACTAGTCGACATGCTTAGGATTGCATTGCATTGCATTGGCATGAATGTTTTGCCTCTTGAGTTGCTTGTGATAGAGGTTGAGCCCCCTTTATTTGCTCATGTGCATTGCATTCCAATATCGAAGTGCACACTTGATTCTTTGGGCCATCATGCATGGAAATACGTGATTGGTGGTCTGAGAATCGAGGCCCATCTTCCTTTGAGTCATACACATGATAAGGAGTGTGGTTGGTGCATACATTGCTTGAAATACATTGCCATGCTTTGCTTTGTCCTCTGCTACTGTCAAACACAGATTCTGCAAGAAGATTTGGCCGACCGGCCATCTGCAGTGCCTACTGGCCATCCATGGTTGGCCGATGGATTCATTTGTGGCCGGTGACCACTCTCCATGGCCGGTGGCCATTCTTCTCGGCCGGTGGTGTTCCACAGCACTCAGAGGAGCAATCTTGAGACTTTTGCAATCTTCAGAGTAGGACAGTCAAAGCAGAGGCATCTTGTGCATGGCAGTGATTTTCGAGCGGAATCGAACGCGCACGCATTAGACCTTCTTCCCGAGGCCGTTGTTTACTGCTTAAATAAATTAGTTAATTTGCTTAGCTGATTTAAGTGGTCTGTAATATTTAATTAGCTTGTAGGTTAATTAAATTGTATTATTCTTTTGGTCCCTCCGAGCGAGGGCAAATCTGTAATAAGTGTGGGTGAATGTGTGCATGTCTTCCAACCCCACTTCTTTCTCCCTTTTATTTACCTGCTTTTGGTGGTTAGTTTAGGGCATGTTTACTTTAGCATACTTTATGATATGCATGCGTGCATCCATTCATCAGTATTGCATGCACCAGGCTCGGCGCATCATGCTAACTGCATAAGTATTTCAAATCTAACTTGAATACATGCTACTTGAGCATTTTCACATGTCATTTATAGACTAGCCGAGCCTACTCTAGTGACATTCCGTATGCGTTGCATTAGGCATTTAAACATGGACTTGGATCATGCATGATTGCTAACATGTTCTTGTTTTGGCGCGGAGTATTAGGTGAGCTTTTTATGCTTTAGCATCTCACATGAGTGTGAATGTTAACATGATAGCATGATTACCATGAGGCTAGATGCTTATGTGTTATAACTGCCTGAATGCCTGTGGGTGAAGGTTGGATTGTTTGAGTTGGGACAACTCGTTGAAATCCGTATTTTAGCCTACTTGCGAGTAGCAAATTCCAATGCGTTTTCCAAACAAACGGATATTCAATGTTTTGTTCCAAATTAGGCGATCTAGTCTATACTTGTTTGCTGTGCGCATAATATAGTAATTCTAGGCTAATAATCGGAATAAGAACGCATAACGTTTTCAACATAGGATATCATGATTAGTAGAGGCCGATCTTCGGATCGGGCGAGAGGGGGTGCTCATAGCTGACCTTCCCTAATCGTACCCAAGTTCCCGAGCCGAGACAACTTTGGTGATGACGGACTCGTGGCCTTTGGCACTGAGTCAGGGTTTCCTAAATTTCCTCATAAAAAATATTTAGGTGGCGACTCTTTATCTGGCAAAGCAATCTATGTTTGGCACTTCTTTCAAAAATATGTTTTTTTCTCAAAACGATTTGCCGGATTTGGACTCTTTGGTTCAGATTAAGAATCGTGACAAATTGAGTCCGAACTGTAGCATTGAGGTCCCTCGCGGACATGGTACAGGTACCGAGACCGTATGTTTGTACTGGAGTCTTGTTGAGAGGATGTACTCCGAGAGTTTTACCATTCACGTCTTACGGTGCATCTGGGAGGCACTAAGATGTATCTCGATTTAGGTCGCCAGTTTTGGTGGTGGGTTATGAAGAAAGATGTGGCCATTTTTGTGTCTAAGTGCCTTACTTGTCAACAAGTGAAGGCCGAGCATCAGAGGCCAGCAGGTTTGTTACAACCCTTACCTATTGCTGAGTGGAAGTGGGAGCATGTCACGATGGACTTCGTTGTGGGTTTTCCGAAAACTCAACTAGGTAGTGATGTCATTTGGGTGATAGTAGATCGGTTGACCAAGTCGGCGCATTTTATTCCTATGCGCGTGAGAGATTTGATAGAACATCTTGCCGACTTGTATATTCAGGACATAGTGAGGTTGCATCGAGTCCTAGTGTCGATTGTCTCAGATAGAGATCCACGTTTTACTGCTAGGTTGTGGCAGAGTTTGCAGAGTGTCTTAGGCACTAGGTTGACCTTTAGCACGACTTATCATCCTCAGACTGACGGGCAGTCTGATTGTACTATTCAGATCCTCGAGGATATGCTTCGAGGCTGTGTCCTTGACTTTAGTGGGTCGTGGGAGAGCACTTGCCCTTAGTGGAGTTTGCCTATAATAATAGTTTCCAATCGAGCATTGGTATGACACCGTTTGAGGCCTTGTATGGCCGACCGAGTAGATCCCCAGTATGTTGGGCCGAGGTAGGTGATGCACCTTTGTTGGGCCCGGAGTTGGTGCGTGAAACGACAGAGAAAGTTGAACTTATCCGCAAGAGGCTTGTTACAGCCTAGAGTCGTCAAAAGAGATATGCCGACCGTAGAAGGAGGCCTTTGGCATTTGAAGCGGGTGATCATGTCTTTTTGAAAATATCACCTAGGCGAGGTTTGATAAGGTTTGGGAAGAGTGGGAAGTTGTCTCCTCGGTTTATTGGTCCCTTTGAGATCCTTGAGCGGATTGGGGAGTTTGCATACCATTTGGCTTTACCGCCGCAGTTGTCCGGGGTGCATGACGTGTTTCATATTAGTATGCTTCGGAAGTATGAGCCGGATCCGTCGCACGTATTGGATTGGACCGACTTAGAGGTGGATGAGGATGCCTCGTATGAGGAGAGACCAGTGCGGGTCTTGGATATGCGGGACCAAGTCTTGCGAGGCAAGACGATTCCTTTAGTAAAAGTTTTGTGGAAACATCATGGAGTAGAGGAAGCCACTTGGGAACGAGAGTTGGAGATCTGTGGGAAATACCCGGACTTGTTTGTTAATGTTTAACCATGTATTGGGAATTTTGTTTTGTTAATGAATTCTGGAAACATTGTATATGTTTTAGATTATGGAAATGTTATAACCATTGAATATGGTTCGGAAATGGAAGTTTACTTTAACATTGTATATGTTAATTATGTTTTAGAAATGCAAATATATTGTTGACATTGAATATGTTATTGAATTGTAGAATATTTGTGTTGAAATTGGTGAATTTCAAAAGTATGCATGTTGAAAGTTATATTGTAAGTTGCCTCTTGAAAATAGATGGAATGACCGGTAATGGGTCAAGATAATGAATGTTGAATTATGATGTGTTGAGAATTAGAAAAGATCACAATTTTGAAACTTATTTATCTAATTTCGGGGATGAAATTCTTTAAGGGGGGAGGTTATAGCGATCCCGGTTTTCCTTTTATTGTTTATTATATTCTGGGCTCGGTTCCGTAGATGTGTGTTGTTGTCTTATTCTCGTTTCCATCATTTACTCTTTGTATTTGAGTTTTGGGTTGTGTTGGGCAAGTTTGAAACAGGTTGGTTGTGTTTAGAAACAATTGGTTTATGCCTAGATTTTGGCCTTCACGCTCAAGCGGGGCTTTGACGCTCGAGCAGGCCCTTTTGCATTTGCTCCTCTGCTCGAGCGGGCAGTTTAACGCTCGAGCGGGATTATTTAGTCTTCAGTATTTTTCCCTGCAGGACATCGGATGTTCGAGCGTCCACTTTCACGCTCGAGCGGGGACCTTCGTCTGTAGAACTTCTGGAAGTGTGCATTCCATGCTCGAGCGGCGCTTTTTACGCTAGAGCGGGAGTCTGTGTCTGACGCTCAAGCGGGGCGTTCCACGCTTGAGCGGACTATGATGTATATCAGTCCGAGAAGAAGCTTTTTGGATCACTTTTCTTTGACTCTCTCTCTCTCTCTCTCTCTCTCTCTAAAGTACTCCAAAACCCTAATTTGAGAGCTCCTCTCTCTAGACCACATATTCTCTCTATAAATACATCTAGTTCTAGTGATCTTCTACCCTAGTTCCTTTGTATAAAGTGTGGTCGGCGTGATCTTCGTCTTGATCCGAAAAAGTTGGTGTTTGGAGCATCTTGGGTTTTCACCTTCTTCTCCTTTGAGCTCCGAAATTTGAGGTAGGGGTAACTACTCATATTTATGGTCTTTGACATAAACATGTAGTTTTTTTTATTTAATGTTGAAGTTGGGAAATTTTGGGTGTTAGGGTTTCAAAGCTTGAAATGTATAAAGAGGGGTTTTGTTCCTTTTGAACCATACATGTGTGTATGAGTCTTAAAATGAAGTTATTGATGTTTATTGATGATATTTGAACCCTTGGGTCAATGTTAAAAAATGGGGAGAAATCCTTAGTTGGGTTAAATCGGGTCATTAGTGTAATTAATGAAATTAATTATGCGAATGTGAAATTGATTTAGAAATAATAAAATTGGGAAATCATGAGATGGAATGGTGTAGTTGGATTGATTAATCACTCACCTATGAAAATGTTGATAATCTATCTGTTTAATGAATTTATTATCTGTTTAGAAATAATTGTTTTGGGCTATCGGTAGAGGATAGTCTTGATTGTTGTAGACACTGCATGATGATTAGGTGAATTAAAACTAAACAATTGAGTATGTCATTGAATATGACGAATGAAATAACACATTGAATATGTGCTTGCTTGATCATTATATATAATAAGTGTTTAAATACATTGCATATGTATCTTGTTTGGGAGGAGATAGGGGATGTAATCCAAGGTTTGAGAGGAGATAGGGGATGTACTCTCAAACCTGTTTGGAAGGAGATAGGAGATGGACTCTATTAATAATTAAGTTGGCCGAAATGTCCAGGGTGAAAGACCTGAAATCTTGATTACGTTTGCATAATATAGATGAATTGAAGTGTTGAAATATTATTGACATGAATTGTAGTCTCGTTATAAACTGCCTGGGTGAATTGAGAACCATATCAATAAATTGGTTTGGATAATGAAACGGAAAATGATTGATATATATATATATATATATCTGTGAATATGGATTGGTTATGAAAAGAGATGTACGTCTGTTTATTTGAGTTAAACATTTATCAAAAGCTAATGTTTTAGTTATCGTTCATATTATGTTTAGCATATCTCTACTGGGCATTGGCTCACCCTATATGAGACATCATTTTCAGGTTCAGGTGATATGCTACCTCCAAGGACGTAGCTTGGGAGGCTTAGTGACTGGAAGATCTTTTTGTTGTTATTTCTTTGTATTACATGTAAATTAAGCCAATGACTTATTTTGTATAAAGAGTTAGAACTCTTCTTTTGTTGAACCCAAGTGTTGACTTGGAAGGTTGTAAGCCTTAAGGGCATTTACTTTTGTTGTCAACATGTAATATTTTTGTACTTGATACTCTGATATATGGAATATGATATCTCTTTCTTGTATCATAAATGTATGATTTATGGGTTTATTGTGAGGGCGTTACAGTTTATGTTTCGGAGGAGCTGAACCAATTTTGGAGGGTTTTACAGATGCCGACATGGCAGGTGATCTTGATGGTAGAAAGTCTACATCAGGATTTCTATTCACCTTTGTAGGGGGAGCTGTCTCATGGCAGTCCAAACTACAAAAGTGTGTTGCTCTATCTACAACAAAGGCAGAGTACATTGCTACCGCAGATGCTGGAAAGGAAATGTTGTGGTAAAGCGGTTTCTCCAAGAATTGGGTCTACAGCAAGAAGAATACAAGGTACATTGTAATAGTCAGAGTGCAATTGATCTGAGCAAGAATTCCATGTACCATTCACGTACAAAACAAATTGACGTCTAATATAATTGGATACGAGAAGTGATGGAAAAGCAGCTGATGAAGCTAGTAAAGATTCACACAGACAAGAATCCTTCTGACATAATGACTAAGGGTGTCACCAGAGACAAACTAGAAGTTTGCAAGCATCTAATTGGAATGGACTTCAAGTGAGAAGTCATTTGTCCATATGGGCGTGGAGGGGGAGAATTGTTAGCTCCATCTACTACCCACATGGTAAGGAGCCCACCATTCATATGGTATGGGTGGCACCATGTGGTAAAGGAAGCTAGTGGGGGCAATACCAACTCATCAAAGGTAGATGGTGAGGGTGGCACAACCAAGCCCACTCATAGCTGTCACTTCACCTACTCCTCTTCTCTTGGTTATAAATTGAGATGAGTGAGGAAGGGTTGTATAGACATATGGGAGTGACACACTGAGCTGAGAATATACAGAGGAGAGTATAATCTGTGAGTGAGAGAGTTCTATAGAGTTGTGAGTTTTGTAATCTCCTTCCGGGATAATTCTATAGTGGATATCTCTCTGTGGACGTAGGCAATTGCCGAACCACGTAAATATTCTTGTGTTATTGTGTGGAATTGATTTCTGGTGTCCCATAGTCCCAACAACAAGTTGTTCGCCCACATGGCCCTCTTCGAGGACCACATGCCAGCCGTAGTGGTCGACAAGGAAGATGAAGATTGTACGGAGGAGGGTGAGCCTGAAAAGGGCTCAAACTCTGGTGTTGGTGCTGATAATACTTTTTTTGAAGGACTGTTTGATAGTTTTGAGGGCTATTGTTTCCAGGATGTATTGGGATCTCCTAATGGTTTAGTACTACTATAATAAATGAGTTCTATAACTTTTGACCGGCTTTCAGGTATATTTCTTTGTTCTATAAATATCCTTTTGATGATGTTTTTGGTTTTAGATACAATATGTATATATGCATGTATTTTTTTTTTTTACTAATAAAATTACGACTCTCCTTGTTGAGAACTGTTTCTTTCTTCTTCTTCATCTTTCTTCTCATCTCCTCTATTGTAGTAGTTGGCTGTTATGATAGTCTTTAGCCTATTTTGATTTTGGAATAAAGTCCATATCTCATTGGTATAATTGGATGATGTTTGAGTCTTGACGAAAAAACGAGAGGAATTTTAAAACAGAGAAAAATTTGTGAACAAATCAAATAAATTTTAAAACAAAGAGAAATTTGTGAGCAAATCAAAGAAAATCGGTTAAAATACAAATAAATTTGTGAACAAACTAGAGAAATTTCAACTTAGAGAAAATTAGAGAAATTGAGCAAACCAGAGAAATTTCAAAACACATAGATCAAAATTTCTCTAAATTGAAATTTCTCTAAAAAATCTTGAGAGACTCCAACCACTATGAAAATATTACATGTCTTTTATTCTAAAAAATCTTAATACCAAAGACTTCTAAAAAAAAAAAATTACCCCCCAACATTGGTTTGTTAAATTTTATTCAAATTATTAAATTTTATACTTAAACTCCATATTTAAATTAGAATTACCAACTCTATATAATTTTAAAAGTTAATAAGTAATATTAGTATAATAAAAAAAGAAATGAAACCGTAATGAGAACAAGTCTGTCAGTTGATATATGAAAATTATACTATACACACTCCTTAAAAGTGGTATACCATATGTATTTCTAGTTATACTATTTTATTCTTTATTTATGACCAATTTTATTTTTTAATTATAACAAATTTTATTTATGTCTCATTTAGTGTTTGGTCATGACTTTTTTTTTAAGTTATAATTTATAAAGCAAGAAATTATACTATATATTTTTTTTTAATTATAAGGTGCAGTATTTTTCCATTAATATATATATTCTATGTTGTCCATCCATCATTTAACAGAAATGATACACCTTTTTAATTTGGGAGCTTTAAACAGAGTTCTAATGACTTGGCAATGAAAGAAAAAAAAAGACACCAACATCACATTATTATGGGACCCAACACTATTAGAGCCCTCTAGAACTCTTCTTTTAAAACTCCCAATCTTTTTTCATCATTTAATATGTTAGATGAGCCCAAAAAAAAAAAAAAAAAACCAACAACAACAACAACAAGAATAAAGTTAAAATGGTTTGAAAGGCAAAAACAGCCTAGCATGTTGTACAATAATTGTTTTCCACAATTGAAAGAGGGAGAAATGTGGATGATTTTCGGATGAAATTTGTTTATTAAAAAAAAAAAAACAGAAAGAAGAAAGTTAAAATGGTTTGAAAGGCATGTGATAAGTGACTTAAAAAATATAAATAAATAAATAAGAGATTTTAAAAAAAGGTATGTGATACTTAAACTCCATAGTTAATGTTATTGAGATTTTTTTTTTTAGCTTTTTAAGGTCTCGTTTGATAAGTGACTATTTTAGGCAAAAAAATTTAGAAAATCAAAAGTTTTCAACTCATAAAAAAAATCAAAAATTCATTCTCATTTACTCTATAAAGTTTAAAATTTCTTTCCATTCACATTACTTTTTTAACACATTTTTAAAAAAAAAAAAATCAAAACAAAATGTTGTTCACATATTTTAGTTTAAAAAAGCTAAAAAAACTACTCAAAAAGTTACTTTCTAATCTGACCCTTAGGCCCCATTTGGAGACTTAGGTTTGTAGCAAAAAAATTACTATAAGTTTTCACATCACTCTATCTATATTTTATGTATCTTTTCGTAAAAAAATCATAGAGTTAACTAAAATAGTTAATGTTACTCTATCTGCAATTCTCATTTTACCCATATTTAGTTGTATGAAAAAAAGTTAGGCCTTATTTGGCATATACTAAAAAAGTTAAAAAGTTACTATCCTATGTAAGTCACATCATTTTATTTAAGTCACATCACCTCTCTATTAAATTACTTCAAACCCAACCCATATTTCATAAAAAGTCAAAAAATACACTTATTCAGAACATTCCAAACAATCCCTTAGTGTGAAGGTATGTTGATCTTTTTACATTGGTAGATGTCAACTTCTTTAGATGCATGCCAAACATGTTGATTTTTGACTTTTCAATTCTTTTAGGGTGTGTTTGGTTTATTGATTTAGAGAAAATTTTGGAAATGAAAAAAAAATATGTATGTAAAATTAGGTGAAATGTGGATGAGGTGTGGTTGTTGTGCCCCTTTGCACAACATTCACTACTGTGAGCACAATAGGGCCCACTCTGGATCTTATTTTGATGATCTGAACCGTTTATTTTTTAAAACACGTCGAGTAGAATATCCCTATAAAAAAAATCATGTTAATTAGACACTAATAGCCCCATGACAGATCAATTTTGTATTCAGTTTTATAATCAAAATTACACTTGACATTTATTTTTGCAAATACAAATTTGATCTGATCATAGGTCTACTGATGTTCGATCAATGTGATATTTTACAGGGATATTATAATCGACAAGCTCTAAAAATGAATGGTTCGGATCATCGAGGTCGGACCTGAAGTGGGCCTTATTGTGCTCACAACAGTGATTGCTCTATCTGTGAAATATAAATATATTTTATTCACATTTTATCTAATATTTTACTTTATCTTTTTACTTCCCTCTAAAAATCCATGAATCAACCACTACCAGAGTGATTTTTTTTTTTTTTTTTTAATCTTTATAGTTAAAATAGTATCTGTCCAAATTATACAAATTCACTCCCTCGACCAGACATTAAAAAAGTGTAATTCAGGCACAGCAGAATTCAAAGACAACAAAAATGCTATGCAAAAAAAAATATATATATATATTCTTTTGTATATATATATATTTTTGTGTTAACAAACTAATATTGGTGTGCAGTACCAAAGCATTTGTATATGAAACAGAGTTAGTAAAATTAAAAAGTAATAAGAATAATTCAATTGTTACTTTACTTCAATTTGTAAACAGAAACTAAATTTATTTATATAATATTACTCTTTAAAAAAATAAAAAAATAGGATAAATTATATTTACCTCATTTGAGATTTCTGACAATTACAAGGACCTCTCCTGTAATTTCAATAATTACCCTAATCTCACTTTTGAAATTATTATCAAGATTTCCACGATCCGTTAAGTTAGCACAAACGCTATTACTTGGGTGTACAAAATGACCATATTATCCTTTGGTCTGAGCCCTAAACCACAGGGGAGGTCCCTGTAATTGTTAGAAACCTCAAGGGATGTAAGTGTAATTTACTCCTCCCATCTTCTCCATATTTCTACCTCTACCAATTCAAAATTTTATTATTACTAATTATTTCTCAAAATAATTTTTTTTTCATAAAGAAAATTCAAAATAGCTATATGTATTTTTAAGATAAATTTTATTAAAAATAGGTATTTTCAAAATTTTATAAAAACTCGATTTTCACCAAATAGGTATTTTTCATACCAAAATAAATAAATAAATACCTATATGTATTTTTAAATTTTTATTCAAAATCTAATTTCTCAAATCAGGTATTCATAAAAATAAAAAATAAAAATCAAATGCCTATATGTATATTTAAATTTTTATTCAAACTATAATTCCTCAAAATATGTATTTTTCATGTAAAAAAAAAATTCAAATACCTATATGTATCCTTAATATATTTGTTAATCATATTGTTTAATTTTGATGATGTCTAAAATATTATTTAAAAATTTTAGATTTTTTAATATACGTATTCTATATTATTTGACACAAAATATTATCTGCTTAAAATATAAGTTGTATAATATATTTTTTATAAATTTTATTTAAATGGAAATATTTTGAAAATATTACTATTCATGATTTTGAAAAAATTCGGCTAAGCACTGTTCACTTTTTGACAAATTTAAAATTAATTAGTTGTATTATTTTGACAATAATGATTAATTAGTTGGTTGGTCACTATTCACTTTTTGACAAAATTAAAATTGATTAGTTATATCATTTTGACAAATGTGATTTTAATGGGTTGTCTTCTTTTGACAAAATTGATATACCCACATGGGGTCGTGGGTTATTTTTATCCAAAATCTCTACAATAGCCACAAAAATTTTAAATGGAGTATATATACACACACACACACACACATATATATATATATATTTAAATAAAGATATTTTATTATTCATTCAAATATTTTATTAAAAAGTATTGTGCTAGTTTTGAAAAAGAAGTTTGCATTCATCATTTTGTAGTCATGTGCCTACTCGAGATGATTTGGATTAAAAAGTATTGCGCTAGTTTTGAAAAAGAAGTTTGCATTCATCATTTTGTAGCCATGCACCTACTTGAGATGATTTGGAGTGATTTAAGCTATCAAAGAGGAGCGTGGGTCTTGCGTCAACAAAGAGCGTCTCTTCCTCCTAACGGGTATATTTTGGTGTATAAATAGAAATGTTTTGTATAGAGAAAAATCAAGAACTTGAAGAGAAAAAATTTATGTGTGCTCCAAAATTTTGAATATATTGTATTCTGCTCTTTCACTTTTAAATCTAAGTGTAGCCTTTGTTCTTACACTTTCATATCTATTCTTTGTGAGAAAATTATTATGAAAGAAAGTTTAAATACCACTTATTTTTATTTATTATTTTTGTAAGAGATTTTTATAAGGGTAAGGCATTTATTGTTGAGTGAGTCTCAATAGATAAGAGTAAATCCTGTGCAAAATCCACAAGCTTAGTGAAAATTTTGTGGTGTATTAATTCAGTTTGATAGTAAAGAAATTCTCAAGGAGGCTCGTTGGGGAGTAGACGTAGGCTTGGCGTGCCGAACCACTATAAATCTCAGTATTTGATTTTATCTCCCTATCTCTCTTACTTTTATATTGATAATTATTATTTTGTTTTTTATTTGTTAAAATTCTGAATATTGTGTTTATAAATTTTAATATTATAAAATTTTTTAATAACCCAATTCACCCCCCTATTGGGTTGCTTACCTGGAATAACAATTGGTATCAAAGCTTAGACTCTAGTTTATGTGACTTAACCGTCTTAGAGTATATCATGGCAACCCATAGTAATTCCTTACTTGAAGGACAAGCATCTAATAGGCCACCACTATTTAGTGGCACAAATTTTAGCTATTGGAAAACTAGGATGACCATACATGTTTAATCTAATGATTATGAATGTTGGAAAATTATTTTCAATAGTCTAAAAATTCCTACAAAAATCGTAGATGGCCTTAAGGTACTAAAACCTGAAGATGAGTGAAATAAATTAGATACTAGAATGGCCCAAATTAATGTCAGAGCCACAAACATGTTGTATTGCGCCCTAGATGCCAATGAATTCAATAGAATTTTCACATGTAAAACCGCAAAAGAAATCTGGGATAAGCTTATAGTAACTTATGAGGGAACCGAATAAGTTAAAGAATCTAGAATCAGTTTGCTAGTTCATAATTATGAACTCTTTAAAATGAAACCTGATGAAACTATTCTTCAAATATTTACTCGCTTTACTGATATTATTTATGGTTTAATTTCTCTTGGCAAAATATACACTAATGTTGAAATTGTAAGAAAAGTGCTTAGGTCATTACTAAAAAGTTGGGAGAAAAAAGTCATTGCCATTATCGAAGCCAAGGATTTATCAAAGTTAAGGCTAGATGAGTTAATGGGATCTCTTTTAACTCATGAGCTCATAATGCAAGAAGGAAAAGAAAAGGAGGACAAGAATAAGAAGAAATAAATAGCGTTCAAATCCACCTGGTTGTCTTCTCAGCAACACCGAACACACATTGCCAATCACTTTACTCTTTCTAGACTTTCATTCTGCTTAACAGAGGACTGACTTCACCATCGGAGTGCCTCCGGCCGGCTACCCCGGTTGGGTGGCGCCGATCATACTCGTCTTTGTAGGTATACCAGGACCAAGTTCATCTCTTCGTTGGATCTCTACAATCCATGTGAGAGGATATTTTATGGTCTCACACTAACCTATACTAAATGGCACTTGGAAACGAAGATGAGGTAAATGACGAATCTTTTACATTTGATGAATTATAATTAGCTTTTGATGAATTACATGCTGAATTTATGAAACTTAATTTGAAAAGTAACTGTCAAAAGAAAGTGATTTCAAATTTATCAAAAGAAATTGAATCCTTAACTTTTAAGATAAATACTTTAGAAAATGAAGCCACAAAAATAAAAAAGGAAAATGAGATTTTAACTCGAAAAGAGTTTTCAATTTCTGAGAAAAAATTAATTGTATTACAAGAAGAAAATGAGTCTTTAAAAAAAGAGTAAATTATTTTGAAAGAAAATATTGAAGACTTGAAAAATACTCTCTCAAAATTCATTCAAGATAGAAAGACTTTAGATAAAATTCTTAAAAATCAAAATTGCACTTTTGATAAAGCCAGAATTGGTTATAAACTTTTTTCAAAAGTAAAAACTCCCAAAGATGGTTTTGTGTACGCATCTTCTAGTCACTCTCATCTCACATGTCATTTTTGTGGTACAAAAGGTCATATTTCACCTTCATGTCCTATTAAAAGAAATCATTTTGCTAAAATAAGAAAGATGTGGATCCCTAAAGGCATTTCAATAGTGTCAAATTCTAACTTTTATGGACCCAAGAAAATATAGGTACCAATAGAAAAATCAAATTTTTGTAGGTATGTTTCAAAACAAAATCTAGTAACGATAGATGATATCTTGACAGTGCATGTTCGAGGCACATGACTGGAAATAAAGTTATGTTCGCCACACTCCAACCAAAGGATGGCGGATATGTGACTTTCGGCGACAATAGCAAGGGTAAAATCATTGGTGTAAGAAGTATTGGTAAAAATCCTTTTTCTATTATTGAAAATGTTTTACTTGTTGAAGGTTTAAAACATAACTTACTTAGCATTAGTCAATTATGTGATAAAGGATATGGTGTTATTTTTGAGAAATCTCATTACACTATTGAGAACACCCTAGAAAACAAAACTTTATTTGTAGGTTATAGACATGAGAATGTATATGTGTTTGATTTGCATAATTTGTCTTCTCATTTTAATATTAAATATTTATCTGCTATAAATGATAATGGTTGGCTTTGGCATAGAAGATTAGGACATGCTCATTTTGATTTAATTTCCAAACTTTCAAAAAATGAGTTAGTAATTAGTTTACCAAAAATTATTTTTAAAAAAGACAAACTTTGTGATACATGTTAATTTGGAAAACAAACTAGAATTTCTTTTAATCTAAAAATATTGTTTCAACTACTAAACCGCTTCAACTCTTGCATATTGATTTATTCGGACCATCTAGAACATTACGTTTAGGAAGAAAATCGTATGCTTTTATTTGTATTGATGATTATACTAGATATACATGGGTATTATTTTTAGCACACAAAAATGAAGCTTTTTACAATTTCTCAAGACTTTGTAAAAGAATTTAAAATGAAAAAAATCTTAATATTTGTAGTATTAGAAGTGATCGTGGTAGAAAATTTGAAAATAATGATTTTATTATGTTTTGTGATGAGTTTGAAATTGATCATAATTTTTTTGCCCATAGAACTTCTTAACAAAATGATGTAGTTGAAAGAAAAAATAGAACTCTTGAAGAAATAGCTCGTACTATGCTTTGTGAAAATGATTTGCCTAAATATTTTTTGGCGGAAGCCGTTAACACTGCATGCTATGTTGTAAACCAAGCTATGATTGGACCTATTCTTAAGAAAATCCCTTATGAAATTTGGAAAGGTAGAAAACTTAATATTAGTTACTTGCGTACATTTGGTTGTAAATGCTTTGTATTGGATAACAATAAAGATAACTTAAGAAAATTTGATGCTAAATCGGATGAAGTTATATTTCTTGGTTATTCAATTTCTAGTAAAGCTTATAGATTATTCAATAAAAGAACTCTACTTGTTGAAGAATCATGTTGTTTTTGCTGAATCTAATAATATTATTTCCAAAAATCTTGTAAATAATGATATTGTAGAGAATCAACCAAGTATGGAGAGCATTTATATAAAAGAAAATGAAGAAAATCCATTATGCAAACATGAAGAAGAAATGATAATGGAGAAACTTTAAGAAATATATGTTCTTCCAGAAAACGACTCAAATCTAAGCCACTCCAAAGACCTCATCATAGGTGATGCGGCGGAAGGTATAAAAACTCGTTCCTTTGTTAAAAATGTTTGTGGTAACTTAGCGTTTGTTTCACAAATTGAACCAAAATCGATTTTAGAAGTTGAAAATGATGAAAACTAGATTTTAGTAATACAAGAAAAATTAAATCTATTTAAAAGGAATGAAGTTTGGTTTTTAACTCCTCGACCTAAGGATCATCCCATTATTGGTACAAAATGGTTTTTCGAAATAAAATGGATGAATCTGGAGTTGTTACTAGAAATAAAGCTAGATTAGTAATTCAAGGTTATAATCAAGAAGAGGGCATTGATTTTGATGAAACTTTTGCACTAGTTGTTAGACTTGAAACTATTAGAACATTACTTACTTTTGCATGTTTTAAATATTTTAAATTATATCAAATGGATATTAAAAGTGTTTTTTTAAATGGGTACATTTCGGAGGAAGTTTATGTTGAACAACCTCTCGATTTTGAAAATCATAAATACCCGGATCATGTTTTCAAACTTTCAAAAGCCTTATACGGCTTAAAACAAGCTCCTAGAGCTTGGTATGAAAGATTGAGTAATTTTCTACATGACAAAGGTTTTTCTAGAGAAAAATTGATACAACACTTTTTATAAAAATCAAAAAGGAAGATATTCTAATTGTTCAAATTTATGTTGATGATATCATTTTTGGTGATACTAATGAAAATTTGTGCAAAGAGTTTGCAAAAGATATGTACAGTGAATTTGAAATGAGTATGATGGGGGAGTTAAATTACTTCTTTGGTCTACAAACTAAACAAACTAATAATAGAATCCATTTAAATCAAACAAAATATATCAAGTATCTACTCAAAAGATTTGAAATGAAATCATCAAATCCTGCAGCAACTCCAACGAGCGCATCAATAAAAATCGATAAAGATGAGCAAGGTAAACCTGTAGATGAAAACAAATACCGAGGTATGATTGGTTCCCTACTTTATCTTACTGCATGTAGACCTGATATAATGTTTATTGTTTGTATGTGTGCACGTTTTCAATCCGCACCGAAAGAGTCACACATTACCGCAATCAAACGTATTTTTAGATATCTTGTTGGTACTCAAAATTTGGGATTATGGTATCCTAAAGGAACCACTTTTGAACTTTTTGGTTATTCAAATACCGACTTTGCAAGATTTAGACTTCACCGAAAAAGTACTAGTGGCACTTGTCATTTTCTTGGACAGTCTCTCACTTCTGAGTTTTGTAGAAAACAAAACTCAATGGCTCTGTCAACTGCTGAAGCAGAATACATTGCTGCCACTGGGTGTTGTGCACAATTGCTTTGGATGAAACAACAACTTCAAGATTTTGGACTTAATTATGATCATATTCTTATAAAATGTGATAACACAAATGTCATTAACCTTTCAAAAAATTCTATTCAGCACTCACGCACTAAACAAATTGAAATAAGGTATCATTTTCTAAGAGATTATTAGGGCTGTGCAAAATACAGCCTAATTCGCTAAAACTGCATCGATCTACATCAATCCACACTGCTCTAACTACTAACCGCGGTTTAAAATTTAAAATTTATAATCCGCCAATCGAACCGCTCCACTATGCTATAGTTAATACATATATATTTTTTAACCTTCAATGAAATTTCAATGTAAAAATGAGTATGAGAGAGATTTAAGATATAAATTTATTACAAATTAGTAGTTATATATATTAAACATATTATGTAAAATTACTTTGTGTTATATATCTAAAAAATATTATACAAATTAGTGTTATATATTATGCAAATGTATGACAATTGGTTAGAATATTCTTCAATCCGCCAATCCGCCAAAAATTGCCCAAACTGCAATTTGTCAATCCACCAACCCGCCATTCGGTTTGTAATTTTACTCTCAAACCGCCCGAACCGCACCGCACACACCCCTAGAGATCATGTACTTAAAGGTGACATTGAATTTGAATTTGTGCTTACAAATCGTCAATTAGCTGATATATTTACCAAGTCTCTAAATGAAGAACAATTTTGTTATATTAGAACTGAATTTGATATGATGAATACTCAAATATAATGTTTATATTAAAAATAATTTTTTTTATAAATAAATAATAAATAATTAATAATAATAATAAAAAATTATATATATATATAATCTCTCTCTCACCCACTCTCTCTCTCACTCTTTGTTTTCTCATTCTCTCGCTCTCTTGCTTTCACTTTCTTCTTCTCATTCTCACACGACACCATCTTCATCCTCATCATCGTCCACAACTAGCTTCATTATCCACAAAATCATCCATCACTTTCATCATTACCATCATCCACTCAAATTCCTCATCGACTTACCAAGATCCATCACGGCTCTACTTTCATCACCGATCTTTAACATCATTTTTTATTCATCCAAATCAATTACCAATTTGTCAAGATCAGTTATTGATCCACCAAGATCCATCACCGATCTACAAAAATTCATCACCGATCTACACGATCTTCTCTATTCTTTCCAATCATCAAGATCATCACCAATCAATATGTTAAAACTATTTTTGCACTGTGTTATATTTTTTATCTTGTTGTATGTGCTCCAAACTCTATTGGATTTGATAATGATTGCTTCTACCTTGTCTGAAGAAATTATTTTTATTTGTATTTTCTCTTTTTATACTAGTGCACTTGGTATAGTTGTTTATGGCCGGATCTTAATGGCCCTTGATATTATAAATTGGTAATTTGTTTCTTCAAATTTATGTAATTTTTAGTGCATTAATTTAGGGGGAGACTCATATATTTTGAGATTAATAATTAATAATAATAATAATAATAATAATAATAATAAAGGAGGCGTTTCTATATTTTGTACATAATTTTAAGGAGAGTATATATACTCTTTTTTTTTTTACTCCTTATGTGCACTACTTTGTATCTGTACCAACAAATTTTTGTTTTAATTAATTAATTTTTTTTTTGATAGAATTTATATTTAAAAAAAATGAAGAAGGAGAAATGTTTGCAATTTTATTTCAGAAGGAGAAAATATTACTCGATTACATGTAAGTTTTCAGAAGGCTTAACAGATTTTTTTCATTTCACTTCTCTCAACAATTTGTCATGAGCCTCTTTTATATGCCTCTCTCTATTTTCAACTTCTGTGAGTCTTGACATTATAACTGTTGCATAATATTGCACTGCATTCTCTAACTGCGTATTTTTCTTTTCTAGCTCTCTTTTCTCCTTACAAATATTAGCCAGTTGTTGTTTTAACAAGCACACCTCTTCTCTCCATTACTGATTTTCTTGTATTCTTATTTGTAATTTTTGTGTCATATTGGAAACTGCAATCCTTGCCTGTATACTCAAAACCATAGTGTTATTAATAGTTTCGATATTATTCCGATTACCAATAACACTAGGACCTTCATTTACAGAAATAGTATATGCCTGCACCATTGGTACCCTCTCATTTGCCTGTATTACAAGCACTTCATGCATATCCGAACCATTGATGGTTAAGGTAATGAATGACATGATTACACAAGAAGGTACTACAAATTTTTCTCTCCAACACTTGATACTTTCGTATTTTTGCCTGTTATCCTTGTCCCTTTTTATATACTCTATTGATCCAATACTCGATGCATATCTGCTCAAATATTTTGTGTGCCAGAGATGCTCCAAAATCCCCATAATGATCTCGACAAGACCTAAGGACTATTATTATATTTTTGGCATCTCAGATTATTTTATCAAATGTGTTTGTTTCCTATATCCATATTTTATTTTGATGATGTCAAAGGGGGAGAACACATATGATTTTGAATTGCTGTGCATGCATATGGTTTAAATTATCATCAAATAACGTGTTGATTTTTATTTTGTGTCAAATCCATATAAATATTGCCATCATAAAAAAGGGAGAGATTGTTAATCATATTGTTTAATTTTAATGATGTTTAAAATATTATTTGAAAATTTTGGATTTTATAATATATGTATTCTATATTATTTGACACAAAATATTATCTGTTTAAAATATAAGTTGTATGATATATTTGTTATAAAGTTTATTTAAAATATTTTGAAAATATTACTATTCATGATTTTGAAAAAATTCGGCTAATCACTATTCACTTTTTGACAAACTTAAAATTGATTAGTTGTATTATTTTGACAACATTGATTAAATGGTTGGCTGGTCACTATTCACTTTTTGACAAAATTAAAATTGATTAGTTATATCATTTTGACAAATGTAATTTTAGTGAGTTGTTTTCTTTTGACAAAATTGATATACCCATAAGGGGTCGTGGGTTATTTTTAACCAAAATCTCTACAATAGCCACAAAAATTTTAAATGGAGTATATATATACATATATTTTTTTTAAATGACGATATTTTACTATTCATTCAAATATTTTATTAAAAAGTATTGTGCTAGTTTGAAAAAGAAGTTTGTATTCATCATTTTGTAGCCATGTGCCTACCTGAGATGATTTGGACTGATTTAAGCTATCAAAGAGGAGCGTGGGTCTTGCGTCAGCAAGGAGTGTCTCTCCCTCATAACAGGTATATTTTGGTGTATAAATAGAAGTGTTTTGTATAAAGAAAAATTAAGAACTTGAAGAGAAAAAATTTCTATGTGCTCCAAAATTTTGAGTATATTGTATTTTGTTATTTCACTTTCAGATCTAAGTGTAACTTTTGTTCTTACACTTTCATATCTACTTTTTGTGAGAAAATTATTGTAAAAAAGGATTTAAGTACCACTTATTTTTATTTATTATTTTTGTGAGAGATTTTTGTAAAGGTAAGACATTATTGTTAAGTAAGGCTCAATAGATAAGAGTAAGTCTTGTGCAAAATCTACAAACTTAGTGAAGACTTGATGGTGTATTAATTCAGTTTGATAGTAAAGAAATTCTTAAGAAGGTTCCTTGGGGATGGACATAGGTCTGGCGTGTTGAACCACTATAAATCTCAATGTTTGATTTTCTTTCCCTATCTCTCTTACTTTTATATTGATAATTATTATTCTATTTTTTATTTGTTAAAATTCTGAATATTGTGTTTATAAATTTTAATATTGTAAAATTTTTTAATAACCCAATTCACCCTCCCTCTTAGGTTGCCTATCTAGGATAACAATATTTTTATTAAAATTATGTATCTTTTCAAATTTTTTATTCAAACTCTAATATTGCAAAATATGTATTTTTTGACATAAATTTTTTTATTACTTATTATTTCTATGCATATAAACTATAAATTAATGGTCTTTTTTTTTAAAAAAAAATAATAAAAATCGACATAT
This sequence comes from Camellia lanceoleosa, assembly GCA_025200525.1. Lineage (NCBI taxonomy): Eukaryota > Viridiplantae > Streptophyta > Magnoliopsida > Ericales > Theaceae > Camellia > Camellia lanceoleosa. The sequence goes on from CM045761.1 coordinate 160,271,783, forward strand.
TTTATATATATATTTTTGTAATTTTAAAATAAAGGATTGTATTTAATTTAGTATAAGGATTGATGGTGATAAATTTGTTGGCTTTTAATGTGTGGTTATTCTACTATATATATATATATATATGTATGTGTGGCTTTTAATGTGTGGTTAAATGAAAGAAACAAAGATGCAATATTATAATAAATTTTTTTTTTAAGAAATTAAAGATTGGTTCAAGTAAAGTCTAATTTTAATTTTAGATGTAATAAATGATAAATTGGTTGAATAGTTTAATATTCTTAAAAAAAAAAAATGATCTTTCATTCCCTATCAACTAATTTTCATTTGTTGTAACAAGATTATATTTTTTTCTTTTATTTTTAAACTTTGTTAATAACTTAGAGAATATTAAGCGGCATTTTTTTTATTACATATTGATTGAAAATTTAAGGACTCAAGTATAAAAATTTAAATTTAAAAATAATATAAGATTGTGAAATGATATGAAGCTTAATAATAATGAAGAACAAAATGATAAAGAAAATTAAGGAAGGAGAGAAGGGTAGAGCAAATAAAAAGTATATAGCACTACTGTTGGTTGTAGCAGCAACCATGAATAAAATAAAGAAGTGAAGAAACATAAAGAAGAATAAAAGAAATAAAAAGAATAAAATAATAAAAAAAGAGAGACAAAGGAAATTAATTTAAGAGAGAGATAGATGGTTTAGAAAGAGTAAGTGGATCTTGCTTAAAGAGAAAGAAGAATAAGAAAAATGAGAGAAATGAGAAGAAAAAATATTGAAGAAAGAAGATGGAAAAAAAAGAAAGAAAGAAAGAAAGAAAGAAAAGAAAGAAAATGGATAAAAATAAGATATACACAGTGGAAAGAGTATGAATTTAGTGAGAGGAAGAAAATAATGTGGGCTAAGATTCTATGTAGTTGTGCCCATAAGAATAAGGCCTTTGAAATTATGTAAAACCTCAAGGGAGGTCAGTGCAATTTACCTTTTAATCTTTGCATTGCAAGAAATAAATGATCAAGGGCAATTTTGACTTTTTAACAGTATGGTTGCTGACATCATTCTATTCCGTTAAATATTCTAACAGATTTAGGATGGAAGGGAAAAGCTTGATAACAATTTCAAAAACAAGAGAGGTTAGTATAATTATTGAAACTATAAGGGAGGTTTCTATAATTGTCAGAATGCCTCAAAGGAGGTAGGCATAATTTATTCTAAAAAATAAAATATACAATTACTACGTCAAATGACTTGATTAAAAAAACAAAAAACTATCATTATACCCAATCCATTTACTAATAAATAACACTCTACAATCCATTAATTTAATTTTCATCACACAGTGATTCTGGGTAAATTATGGATTTCTAAGTTTGGTTCCTAGCTTTTTTGCTAAAGGAAATAGCCAAACATATTAATAAGTCATCGTTTCGGATGAGCTAAATTAGCAATTTTTTTTTTTACTATTTTAGCCTAGTTAAAAAAATTATGTTTGAAATAAATTTTGAATTTTTTTATAATTAATTTAAGAAAAAAAAATTATAATTTAGATTAATATATTTTATTTTATTAATTAAATTAATATATTTTATTTTTATTGACTAATTTAACTAAAATAGTTCGCGCCAAACAAAGCTTTGTTGTCACCATGTCAGCCTCATACTCTTGTAGAATATTTGCTGTCAACATGTCCAGCTTCTGCTGCAGATAAAACCACGTTTGCAACATCAATTTTTAGATATATATATATATATGTATGTATGTAAGTAAAATAATTTATAAATAAAAAAATTATATAGAAAGAGCATTTAGAATGATCTCTTAATGAAAATTTTAAAATTAGAAAAATAATGGTAATTGTTTTGATTAAAAATAAAATGACCAAAACAAGTCATGTGACTACGTATAAAAATTGTGAAAAAAATTTAATGCAACGATAATATCACATCACATTGACATATAAACATGGTTAACTCTATTATGCAGATGTAAAAGTTATTGAATTGTTAAATATATTTGACAAATGAGCTTCTCTGTGTGATGTTTTGTTACTGATTAACGATACCACACATTGATGATAATGTAATAGCATTGTAATATTGATTTTTTCTCAATTTTTGTACAATAATTTTATTTTTATATTATTATATAATCTATAATAAGACTTCTATACAAGACTTTTTTTTTACATTATCCATAATATATTAGTTATAAGTAATCACCATATTTTTTATTATAATATTTCTCAAGGTCAATTGTAAAAATATATATCAAAATTTTTTTGTAATAAACATTTAAGATTTTGTGCTTAATATTAATTTAAAAAATATATTATTATCTTATAGAAAAAAGAAAAAAAAAAAAGGTTCAAAAGTTCCCTTTGAACTAATTTCCTAGTTCTGCCACGGTATATATCTAATATATATAGAAAATTAATCAATATTCCTAAAATACTATTATTATATGTATACGTGGTACTCTCAACTAATTACATCGTACAAAAAAAAAAAAAAAAAAAGAGGTTTAAACCAATTTTCTTAATATTTTTATAAATGAGTCGAACCAACTCTATTTTTTTTTTTTAAACCTTGTCACACATCTATCATAGCATCTTTATCTTAGTAACACTTATCTTATCTATACGTTGTTTTTCAGTTACCCAGCATGCTGTCTCATACAACATTGTTGGTCTAATAGCCGTTCTATAGAACTTTCTTTTTAGTCTAGTGAATATTCGTTTATCGCATAGTACCTAGACGCACTCCCCCATTTAAACCATTTTGCCTTAATTCTATGATTTTTGTGATGCCCAAGTTTAGCAAATGGAGCAGCTTATTGGCTTGCAAAAGCTTTCCTCAGGGGACATCTTCCTTTGGACTGGGTTTCTAATTCCCCTCCAATTTCCAAAGTTTGCCTCAGTCATGCTTTCTTAGTTTTTGTGTTTGTTTCAGCTTCCTTATTTCTTTTGTTCAGAAATTTTTTTTTTCTTTTTTCTTTTTTGAGTTTTGAAGTTTAGGGAAATAAACTGCATATGAGTCATAGTTTAAGGAACCTTCAAATTTCTATAAATTTTTATTCATCAATTTGAATGTTTCCTAAAAATTACTAAATTGAATTGACTTCTTCAATCTCGACAATTAAATATGAATAGTTTATTATAAATTGGAGAAAGGAAAGCTACTATGATGAAATTGGTAGATAGACATGCTGCTCTTAGAAAGTAATGCTAGAGCATCTCAATTTAAGGAGGTTTATGGTAATTTACTCAAAAAATGAATGAAACAATTTGAAATATGTGGATGCTGCATGTATACATTATGAAGTTACAACTCAATGTTGAACTAGCTGTCAAGTGTTGTTATTCGGGTATGTTGACCATTTTGACCTTTTTTAATATTTGGTAAGAATTGCCAAGTTTATTTTTCAAAATTTGAATGAAAGGTATCATTTTGACCGTTATCAAGTTTACTTTCTAAAATTTGAATGGGAGGTATCATTTTGACCTTTTTCAATATTTGGTAAGAATTGCCAAATTTACTTTTCAAAATTTGAATGGAAAGTATCATTTTGACCGTTTTCAATACCTGATAAGAACTACTTTCCAAAATTTGAATGGAAGGTATCGTTTGACCGTTTTCAATATCTGGTAAGAATTACTAAGTTTACTTTCCAAAATTTGAATAAAAGGTATCATTTTGATGGCCTATTTTATATTTTAGTGGGCTATTTTAATCTAACTTTCTACTCAAACAAGGCTATAATACATTACTAGAGAGTGATTAAATTAATCTACTAATTGACATTTTTATTCAAATGTGTGTGTGTGTGTTTTTTTTTTGGGTATGTGAGAGCTACTATCTTTCTATATATATATATATATGTTCGTACATTTGTTTTCCATTCAAACATCCAAAAGTCAGTGTGTGAGGAATTCGTGGACTCGCCGGTTGAGTTTGACAAACTGTTGATAGGTGGAGCCATACATGCATGCATGGGCCTCTTCCGTCGGTGATTCAACAAGAGATGTGTTATTGGGTTTAATGACCTCATTTTAAAGTCCACTTCGAATAATTCAAATTGTTTATGTAGCTAGATCATCAAATTACGTTTGTTTTAGACAGGGAAAAAAAAAATACTAATCTATTTTTAAAATTATATTTGTTATTCAATTTTATAAGGTAGATGTTATATAAATTTGTAATTATTGATATTCGATCAATTTAACTTAATTTTGTCGACATATCTTACGAAATAAATAATTTAGATCATCCAAAGTAAGCTCCCAAATAAGCCCACTAACCCTAGAGAGCATCACCACCCACACAATATAGATAATATATGTATAAATATAATCATATGACAATGGTTGTGATTTTGAAATTGAGGAGAAATGTTAAAATTCACAATTTAAACCTCTAAAATTATTTATAATAATGCGACAAAAGAGTTGGGTTTTATATAATTAAGTGTGTGACAAATTAAAAGATGACATTTGTCATATTATTTTATTATGGATCAAATTGTAAGATTTCTTTCAAACATTTTTTTAATTCTACTAAAATTTAATGTAGATGTGGCCAGATATGGTTCATTCCTCAAAAATCAATGCTATGTACATGTACATTTTGTGGACAATCAAACATGTTTAGTTAGAGGTAGGAATGCAACTTAGGTAGGTTCGGTCGGATTGGGAGGTTATTCAAACTTAGCCTAAGTTGTACTGAGACTTACCCAGGCTTGTCCAGACCCGAAATATAACCTGAGATTGTCTGCCCAAAGCCCAATCCAAATTAAACCTGAATTGCCGAGTTACCCGAATTGTAAATGAATTTCAATTTTTTTTTGCTACATTATTAAATTATTAAAATTTGACTCTATTTACATTTTTTTTATAGAAAATTATTAATGCTATCAAAACAAATAATTTATATAATGTAAGAGAGATGCCGCAATAATAGTCTTTATAATTTATGAGTAAAAATAAAAGAAACTAAGATTTTGTGTTATTTGTATATATAATATATATTCAATATTATTTAATAATCTAAATTACTTTAATATCATGTAATGACTAATAATTTATATGTATATTTAATCTTTTTATATATTTATATATGTATAATTTGGGTTTCAGGTTACTCGGGTTGTTTTACGTCTTTGCCTAAGCCTACTCAAATTTAATTCTGGCTTCTGAATTTTTGCCCAAGTCCGTACCGAATTTGAAAATATCTTATCCAAGCTCTAAAAAAATTCGAGTTAGGTTCTGATTGCTCGGGTTGAGTCCACTCAAGTTACACCCCTAGTTAGAGGGTCTTGCTAATAAGTGTTTTTAGGGTACAAGTAAGTGTCTTAGGGCACAAAGAAAAGACAATATTTATAAAATATAATATACTTTTCACTAACGCTCTGTTTGTTTGGGCAGAAAACATTTTCTACGAATTTTTTTTTTTTCTAGAAAATGTTTTCTCTACATTTTTTTATGTTTGGTGGTGGGGTGAAATGAAGGTGGAGGATGGCATGGTGGTGGGGTAGCGGCGGCGGTGATATTGACGATGATGGTGACAATGATCGTGGTGATAGTAGTGTGTTGATGGAGGTAAGAGTGGTAGTGGTAGTATGGTGATATTCGCAAGACTTTAATCTATAAAAACATTTTTTACCTTTTAAAAGTGAAAAATATTTTCTGTTTACCATTTCATTGAAAATACTTTTTCCAATGCCAACTGATTTGAAATTACCTTCTTTTTTTTTTTCAATTCAAATTTACGTCATACCATAATATCATTTCATATATATATTTTTTACATTCTTAAACACAAAATGTATATGAGACCTATCTATTTATGTATAGAATTGAGAAAATGCAATAAAAAATATGATTTTATGAGCATTGAAAGGTTTCATTGGGCAGGATTCAACAGAAAAAAATGATTGTGCATGTTATTAAAACCGAAAATTATGAACAGGAAAAATTATTCGTTGGGGTTGTGTTTTCAGATGATTTGGCTGTCATTCTTGTGCCAATATAGTTGAGATGAGTTTTGGTTAGCTGTGATCTAGTTTTCATTCCTTTTTTTTTTTTTAAAATCTGTTTTTATGTTTGTATGTATTTCTTGTTGTATATTCTATTCATCAATAAAGGTTTTTTTTTTTGGCTTAAAAAAAATAATCAGCAAAGTCCAACCAAAAATGAATCAATCAAGAACCAATTTGCACTTCAATCATCAACAGTTGGTATTATAAACCAAGCAAAGTATGCTAAAGCATTTTTAACAGAAACCAAGCAAAGCAAGTACAGCTTCAATGACAGTGCCACAGCCATACACCTGCCAAAACGTTATTCAAGTAATCATATATATATATATATTTATATATATTATGGCATTTGAAATATTTTGAAGTAGATTAGTCTTTTAATGGCCTAGTTGAGAAGAGCCTAAGACGTTCAGTTTTTGTCGAGTTGAGTTACATTAGGTGAGCCAGACTTGGGCCCTGCTGCATCAGCCTTCGGATGCTTTGCACACTACTCCAATTTGACACAACTCGGGTTGCACAAAAATAAAACACAACTAGTAGTTGTGGAAGTGGAAGTGGAAGTAATTTCATTTTTCATTTTTTTTCAGTTTCATTTTATTTTTATGACCTGCTAACTTTTTTATGTCCTGGCTTAAATATAAATTATCTACAATATCCTTTGGCCACCATACTATGTAAGAGTAGAAAAATAGCTTTTGAACATGAAAGTTTGTGAAGGAATTAAATATGAATATACACCATTTTAATGTCTTTAAGCTTAGCAATAGAATTTTTTTAATGCATTTACTTTATTTCTAAATCATATGTTAAATTAAATATCATAATATATGTTACTTGTTCTCAAACGAAATTTAAGTTTACTCAGGGTATGGGTTACTTGAAACTTCCTAGGGTCAATGTTCAGTTTTTTTTTTTTTTTTTTACCTCAACATGAAATTTACTAGGGATGGCCGCCTCGAGGTTGAATGGTATTCAGTGATTAGGTTATCAGAATTATTGCCATGGAAAGGGATTAAGTTAATACTATCAAATAAGTGAAACCTCTGAATTGAAAACATACCTGGATTATTTGCTGTGAACCTGACAGTAACCCAACCATTCTTAGGAACTCGAACTGTGTTCAACTCAGGTGGATCAACCAAATTATATGATTTTGGGTCTGTCTCATTGTTGAAATTCCCAAGTCCTGATCCAACCACATAATAACTATAACCATGCATATGCATGGGGTGATTCTGTGCTCCAGACAAAACATCGGTCCCTTGAAACACTATCTCCACTGTTTCGTTAAAATTAAACATCCTCACCTTGGTTCCTATGGTTGGTATCACAGTGTTATTTGGCAAATCATCACTTGTAAAGTTATAAAACCACTTCGGATAATCAGGAAAATCAGTTTCATAAACCCCACTTATGTCCCTGCATAAAGGGATTAAAATTGTGTTACTAAATGTGAGAGAACAAAGAACAAATACCCAATAACATTGGTAATGCTATACAATATGACAAATTCCTTTTAAAGTTAAGAATGTGAAATTTTTTTCCTATATTGTGATTTTTTTTTTTGGTTTTAGTTAGTCATTGCCTTTTGAATTTTCTTTCCCTGCTTTAATGTCTTGAAAGAACAAGAGAAATGGTCAAATAAGATGGTAATAAACCCTTGGACCACTTCAGTCATTGCTATCATTGAAAGCAAGCAGAGAGCACCTGCTGTGTCATATGCCTCAATACCACTTCACTTTGATCTTGTTGAATTATATCAAGATTACTAGTCCATAAACCCTTGTTTTCGTTACAAATTCAGGCAATAAAAACCAAGATAAGAAAAATAAATAATAAAATATAAAGGAAAAAACGGAACTAAGAAAAGTGTGTACCGGTAGTAAGCAAGCAGTATATCTGTAGTTGGGTTCTGAAAGGTTATGTTGTTCATGGCTGAACTAAGCCTATTCCCATCCGTTGACGAACATGAACTATTTGGGCAAGCAATCTCTTTCTCAGAAACAACCACAAACATAGGGTGACTTATGTTTTGTGGCACAGATATAGGGTGTTCTTTGTTGGCTAAGCTCCTTAAGCGAGACAAGAATCCATTTCCTGCCTCAATGTCTGTGTGCAAAGGAAGGTTGGATGGGAAGATAGGGGTAGACGGGGCAGTATAGTTGCCTCTGTATTCTATAACTGCCGTGGTAGCATTTTCAATGTCAGGATAACCTACAGAAACAAATTGTCTAGCAGCCATGTAGTAGTGACCAAGGGGCTGATTTGCCGTGAGTAGGACATTCATGGTTTGCCCTGGGGATATCGCCACATTTGCTGTGGATATGGGCTTGAGGTAGTTCCCATCCATTCCAACAACCGTGACATTGTGTTCAGCAATTGCAAAGAAAAATTCAGAGTCCACAGCTGCGTTGATTATGCGGAGAAGATAGGTTTTGCCATAATCAACACTCATCCGAAATGTTGTTTCGTCTGCACGATGGTAAAGATGATTAGCATATAATATTCAAGTATTTCCCAAAATGAATTGTGTAAAGGACTAATGGTTGAGCATGGATTAGGCAGATGTGATTTCTTCTAATGCAATATTTATTCTACTGAGACACAAACACTCACTTCATACCATTAGAACAATTAAAAAAAGCTCCGGGTTGGCCATTGATGACATAAGCCTGGGGCATTGGTAATTCTCCACCTATGGAGAGATCATAATCAAGGTTTTTGTTCACATCAAAAACAAACCAAGATCCTGCTAGACAAAAGAGAGAAAGTAAGATGAAGATCTATATGGGCAAAAATAAATAAATAACTAACGAATGAATGGAACATAATAATAATTTTTTTGATCCTACTTAATCTAACAGAGTCTTATGATATAAATGCTCTATTGTTCACAAACATCGAGTGTTCAATTTCATTGTGCAACATCAATCATATATCTGGGTTTGCTTTATAAAAGTTTAAATCATAAACACTAAAACTTCATTATATATGGTTTTTGTCAATTTTCTTGCAAAGATCATTCTGTTAAATATGTTTATCCATAAAACTTTTAATCCAAAAAACCTTTTTATATGTAAAAAAATCGTAACTTGACTTTTTTTATATCAGGCATTTTCGTAGCAAATTTCAAAAATCCCTGTTTAAACCCCAAGAGTTTTGCTAATGAGGGGAGTCAAAACTGAGACCTTGGCGGGAGCAAAACCGCAAGTCCCAGGCCTCATCCATCAGGCCAGACCCTTGGGATTATTAATGTTATTATTTTTATTTCAGTTCAAGCATTTTATCAAATAGCTGACAGACACCCTCAAAAAACACAAATAAAGATGCTTAAATTGGAGGCAAATGGGTTGCAGAGACTCTCAGTTAAATCTCTGCTATATATATAATGATTTATTGAAAACCCAGATCAAGTAGATGATAACAAATGCATACCAAGCACTATGACTTGTTCTTCATCAGGTTGGGGAAATGGGTAAGTAGTGCCCTCTGCAGGCAAGATGACAATAGCACCATGGACAGTGCTCTGCGTCCAATCACTGTGAGCATGCCACCACAGAGTTCCTTCCTCTGTAGAAAATATGACTTTGTATGTGAAGTTTGTTCCTGGTGCAATGGAGCACTGTGTGATGTATTCTGGACCATCTGACCATGGATTTCTTGGTTGCTTCACTCCATGCCTACAAGCATAATCATAGACCTCACATCAAACAAATCAAATCAAATCAAATCAACAAAACAATTTTTTCTTTTCAGTCTGATCAATTGATCATCTTATTCAAACCTTCTGAACATATCGGTTTACCCATGTTATTTGTATCTGTTCCCGTATTTTTATTTTATTAATTTTATTTTGTTAACACATTGAAAAGTCAACTCTCACCCTCTTTGACCATCTCCAATTCTATCAGATCTTTCATCAAAAACTGATAAAAACAATACCCTACCTATTTTATCAAATAATAAAGGGAATATTTATCCTTTCATTAAATTTATAGGTAACTATTGGGGTAGACGTCCTCCAAGACAATCAGTTTTTGAATGAATTGGATGAAAATTTACTTTAGATGAACGACTTGTCAGATTTGATAAAATGATTAGAGTGTATCATATCAGATCAAATTTTTACTTAATTTAATAAAATATTTTATGAATGACTTGAGATGCTCTTATTGTAAGCACTAAGTCCATCTCCATAAAATTATTATTTTCATTTTTTAATTAAAATAGTGAATAAATCACTAAATTTCACTTCCATCGGACTAGTGATCAAATTAATCATTTTAGTTTTAGTGACTTTGACTTAATAAATGTAACTAGTGATTTCACCTAGTCAAATATTAAAAAACAGGATAAATTAGAAACACATTTCCTGAGGTTTACTTAATTTACAAATGTTCTCATGTGGTTCTAGAAATTATATTATGTCTCATAAGAGTTCTAATTTCATAACAAATATGTCATTTTATTAATAAATCATCAAGTTAATTAACAGTTTTTAATAATGTTAAAATTTTATTTCAATTAATAATTCAGATAAATTTATTATTGTATAGGTGAACAGTTAGAAATTTCACTTTTTTAATTAATTCTATTAAATAAATTTTTTTTGTCAGGGAGGTATTTCTAATTTTCCAAACCACAAGGAGCAATTCGTATTTTAAGCAAATCTCAGGAGTGTGTTTGTAATTTACCCTAAAAAATATTGATTTTTATAATGACAATAAAATTGAAACTCTTAATATATAAAAATATTAAAAAGTGTATTAATTTCAATAAAAGTGCATTGAAGTAACGCTCTCAAACAAAGGTGTATTAAATTGATCATATTCTTAAAATTTGATACAGTTGAATGAAACTCATAACCAAATTTATATTAAGAGTTTGATCAATTTTGAGGTGTTGATCAAGTTTCAGAGGTTTATTCCATCATTGTCTGAGTTTGTAGAGCTTCACTCCAACTATTTTAGAGTTTAATCGAGTTTTGTGTAGTTTTATTCCATCACTATTCAAGTTAGGTCATTTTATTGGAACTTGTTTGATTGTTGTCCGAGTTTGATCAAGTATGTTAAATTTGATAGAATGACAATAAAATTTTACTCTGGTAGTGTGTTGTTTAGTGATGATGATGATGGTGTTTTACTATTCAAAAATTAAAATTTTATAGTAAATTTTACTGTAAATCATAGTAAATTTTACTGTTTATGTCAATTTTAACAGTAAAAATTTTACTACTATTTTAAAAATAATTTAGCAATTAACCTAAATCTTGTTTGATAAATCTTGATCAAAAGATTCTAAAAATGTTAATTTTATTAAAAATGACATCCAGATAAAAAAAAATTATATTATTTTAAAGTTAAAAATTATTAAGGTGGTTTTTGGTTTAATTTTGGAATTGTGAATCCAATTAAAAAATTTCAAAACTCTACTTAAAACTCATAATCAGACACACAACTCAAAACTAAATTCAAAAATTATTTTCAAAACTTATAACCAAACATACAACTCAAAACTCATAACCAAATTTATTTTCACTAACACTCTGTCAATTTAAATTGAAGGCAAATCAGAAGTTTAGAATTTAAATTGATAAAATTAAAAATCCGTTGTTTATTTTGTTAAATTTTTTTTTTTAAAGGTAAATTACACTATTTTTTCCTAAGATTTATAGAAAATATAGTAAATTCTATAGTTTTCACATAATTACACCGCTTCTATTTTTAGTAAGGTTCAATGGATTAATGTGAAAATATAAAAATAAATGATGCAAAATATACATTTTATATAAAAATGATAATAATATCATTTTTTTTTCCATTCATATAACTAACATATTATTAATGAAAAGTGAAAAAAGTATTACATGAATTAAAACTTTTAAGGGAGTCAAATATAATTATGTCAAAATTATAAAATTTCTTGTATTTTATCTAAACATCATTAGAGGTCAATATAATCTACCATTATTTTTATTTGTTTGTAATTCATTACTAGTGGATTAGTCTTATTAAAATTAATTCCGGTTTAGTTACTATCCCAAAAGTCAACTTGAAGAAATTTGAAGTCTAAAATAATATCTTTAAAAGATATTTTTTTAATATTATATATATTTCCTCTTTTTGAGTTGAAAATTTACTATTTAAATATTTAAAATTAATTTTTGTAAATATATTCGAGGGCCTAATTTATTTTTGAAGAATAGTATGGGGTAAAATAAAATTTGGATCAAAGTGGATTTTTTTCCCCCCTAATAAATGGTCCGATTATTTCAAATTAGAACCATAATTACAAAATTACATTCATTTATTTTGTAAATTAAGATCAAATGGTACATTAAGAAAACTAAACCAATGTGCACGATTTAGTGAATCAGATCAATTTATAATTTTTCCCATTTATTTTCACACCCCAAAAGGGAGTGTGGGTATTTTTCTTCTTATGAATATTACTATTTGCTGCATATTTCTCGTCAGTACATTAAAAATGGATTGAACCGATCCAATTTTGACCCATGAGACTATTACGGGTTTTATTTTAATGATTTGATTATATAATTTTTTAATTATCAATGTGTGAATTATTACACAAAAAATTAGTTTGATTCAATAATTATAACTTATGATAGAATTACATTTATCTTTAAAAATAGACAAGTATAATTTTAAAAACAACTATTCAATTTTTCTTTTTAAGACATGTGATTAAAACAAATTATTACAATTAGGTAAACACTAAACTGTCCATACTTGAGATATGGATAAATTATAAATACACTCTTAAGATTTGCTTAAAATAAATATTGTTACAAATTACATGTGATTTAAAAAAATACAAATACCTCAGTGTCAAAATTTTTATTTTACATAATTAATTAAAAAAAATAAAATTCTTAACTGCTATCTTATATAATGATAAAATTACTTAAATTATTAATTGAAATAAATTTATAATATCATTAAAACTGTTAATTGATTTAACGATTTATTAATAAAATAACTCATTTATTATGAAATTAAAATTTTCAAAAATAAGATATAATTTTTTCAAACTATTGAAAATAAATTGTATTTTAAACCAACTTTAAAAGTGTATTTATAATTTACCCGTAGATAAGTACAAATATGGGATAGAGTTGATTAACTTTTTGACTTTTTATAATAAGTACAAACAACGGTTGGCCGGGGGAGTATGCGATTACCCGTGAAAGCAATTGATGCGAACAAAAGATGGGATGGCATTTATTATAACTTAAAAATTATGGGGTAAATTATATTTTTTCCCTTTTTATGTTTGGTTATTTTTTTATTTTAATTTTTAAAATTAATTTTTTTCTCATTTTAACTTTTTATGTTTTAAGTTTTTTTAAAATTTACTCTTAAAGTTAATTTTTGTTCAAAATTAGACAAAAATTACCATAATAACTGTCACATAACATAGAAATATATTATCATATTCGAGTTTAAATTTATGTCAGATGTGTAAGTTATATATAATAAAATATTTTTATGCCACATAATTGTCAACATATTATTTTTTTGTATGATTTTTAACAGAAATTAACTTTAAGAGTAAAGTGAAAAAAAAAACTTAAAACATGAATGGTCAAAGTAATGAAAAAAAAAAAAAAACCTTTAAAGGCCAAAGTGAAAAGTAACCAAATATAAATGAGGCAAAGTATAATTTATACAAAATTATATTCTGAAGAAAAAAATTTGAAAATAAAATTTAAAAATAGAAATTTAATTTTAATGTGATATAAGTTACACTCAAAAAAAATTTAGAGAATATATTTTATATTTAAATAATTTTCTCTGTGCATAATATTATTGTTATAAGAGTAAATTACACTTACCTCCCATGAAGTTTCGGACAATTATATGGATTTCCCCTGTAATTTCAATAATCACAGAAATTTCTCTTAATTTTGAAACTATTATTAAAATTCTCCGACCATTAATCTTTTATTAGTTTATTTAATAGCGGATGCTGATGTCATGTTAATATCATGTATTATGAGTCAAAAATCAAAAGATTATCCTTATATATTCAAATAGTAAATTTCACTCACTTTCCTTGAGATTTTATAAAAAAAAATTAATAAAGATCTATACATTATTATAATAATATTGAACAAAATTATTAAATTCTATACAATATTTAAAAAAATTCTAAATTATTAAGATATTATAAAAATATTTAACTAAAAAAAATATTATTTTCATTGATAAAATATTTAAAAAAAACCATATCTTTAAAATTAATGTTATTATGGATAATACCTTAATAATTTCACATAAGGTTTATTTCACACTATATAAACAACGTAAAATTTATTATTTGAACTAACGTATTTATTGTTTGAATTTTTTTTTTTTTAAGAAAGCTAAAACAAATGAACTTCTTTATTTATTTATTTTTAAACAAAATGAACTTCTTGCATCTATGGAGCAATACTTGAATATTGCATATATTTGTGCTTTGGGTCATGTTTTACTCTATAATTTGAATATGTTTTCAATACTTTATGTTTTCCTCTATAATGTGAGAGAATCTTAATTATTTTGTATTTAGTTTATCTATATATATATAATAAATAAAAAAAATAGAGATTAACGTATTATATCTTACATGTGTTATTAAACCCTAACTTAGATCAATAAATGTGTTTAAACAATAAATAGAAATTCAATTTATTATAAAAAGAGAATCATTGCTCATTTCATTACATAGAACTAAAACCTTTATAATGACAAGCATATATATAGTAAAATAACCACACATTACCTTATCTAAAAAAAAAAAAAAAAAACTAACAAATTGATCACCATCAAACCTTATACTAAATTAAATATAATCATTTATTTGAAAATTACAAAACAAAATATAAAAGATGTCAGTTTTTATTTTTTAAAAAGATCACCAATTTTATGAATAATAATTTTGAGAAATACATATAGATATTTGATTTTTTTTTCCCCCCTATTTGGAGAAATTATTCCTCTCTGCATTTTCTTTATTTTATATTTTTCATTCTTTTTTCTATTTATTCTCTCGGGTAAATTATAAATACATTTCTTGAGATTTGCTTAAAATATGAATTGTCCCCTGTAGTTTGAAAAATTACAAATGCCTCATTGTCAGAATTTTTCATTTAACAGAATTAATTAAAAAAGTAAAAATTCTAACTGTTCACCAATACAATAATAAAATTATCTGAATTATTAATTAAAATAAAATTTTAATATTATTAAAAACTGTTAATTAACTTGATGATTTATTAATAAAATGACCTATTTGTTATGAAATTAGAAACCTTAGGAGGCATAATATAATTTTTAGAACCAAGAGGTATGTTTGCAATTTATCCTATTCTCTCATTCATTTTTTTCATAGTGTCGCTACAAGTTGCAACCAATAGCAACACCACATAGTTTATTATTATTATTATTATTATTATTATTTGTTCTCTTTCTTCAGGCTCTTTCCTCTGTTTTTTCATTAGTTTTTCTCTTTCATCAATGTTAGCTAGTATCATCCAATACCATAGCAACTTACCAAATATTATTTATTTATTTTTTTTGTAAACATATTAGTGTATTAATTTTTTTTAAAGAAAAATAAACATAATAACATTTCATATTTATTACTTACAAAAAAACAAAAAAAAAAAATCATATTTAGGCCTCGTTTGTGAACAAGCTAATTTAGTAACTTTTTGACTATTTGTTAAAAATGGGTCGTCTCTAGGCTTTGATATTCACTCCCGTCACTTCTTGACTTCCGAGTTCTGTCAAAGAGGGGCAACTGTAGACACCCTATTTTTGACCGACCTTAAGACTCAGACGTCACCGATTGAGCGCTCGGTGATGTTGCATATTGTGCTCGTTCAGAAGTCTCAGAGTCGCGGCCGTGCGCCCTGCCTCCGGACTTCCCAACCCTCTTCTGTGCCTTGCCTCGGTTTGCGAACCAGACTCGGTTTTCTGCTTTTCTTTCTGAGGGGAGAGGTCCGAGACCATCTCTCGGTGTGTGAGCTACATTTCGTGGCCGTGAGGCCATTTTGCCCATTTCGGAGCCGGTTCCGGTTTTGCTGTCGTCAGCCGTGTGCCTCGGTTCGGGACCACCCAACCATCTCCGATTCCTCCGGTTTTTGGCATGCATCTCATTTACTCCCTTTCGAGGGACACTGGGGTCTTAGATACCCACTTCATGGCCAAACACCACTTTTGGTGCTTAACGGCCGGTTTTTGGGACCCCGAACTGCGTGTTTTGGCCCCCGACATTCATTTTGCATCGGTTTTTGTTCATTTTTGGCAGGTACCTCTGTTTTATCATAACGAGGGACACTGGGGTCTGAGAGACCCACTTCGTAGCCGAACACCACTTTCGATTGCTTATGACCTATTTTCGGGATCCCGACTGCGTGTTTGGCCCCCGAGCATTCGCTTTTGCATCGCTTTTGTTCATTTTGGCGGTACCTCTGTTTTATCACCAGAAGATCCTTTGGAGGGTGGGAGGCCAGCAGCAACCAGTTATGCTCCTCCGGCGCTCCCCGGCGCCCGTTTTTCTCACTTCCGGGCTAATGTTGAACACCCTAGGGCCATTTTCTTCGAGCCAAAACCACATATTTGTGTTGTACACACATGGGAGGACCCTAAAAATACATGGCCGGCCATTAATTCAACATGTCCATTTTGCCCTTTGGCGTGACCATAGGGGTGGCGGCCGATCCCCATGTCTTTGTATACTTCTGGTGTGTGACTTTTTCCCCAAAAAAAATCTGATTTCGGGGACTTTTGTAGGGGAAGGGAACTTAATCCCTAGGCTATACACACTTTCTCTCACTTGCTCCTCCTTCCTTGCACCCATACAGCAGATTTGGCTCTTTTTCAAGGCTTAGAGGACTTGTATTAAGGATAGATACACATATCTATCCATTTTCCTCTCAAAATCTCAAGTTTTGGTACCATTTCTTCATCATCATCAAGCACCACCATCACCACTCCATTTCCAGCAACAAGGAGAGGTTTTTCAAAGGCTTAGAAGCAACATTCCTTGGCCAAGAGGTAGCAAAAGTATGGTCTTCAAGGGTAAGTCTCCATTTCCCTGTTTTGTAGCATTTTCTTGCTTCATTTCTTAAGCCTAATTTCTCACTGTTTTGAGCTCCGATCAGAACTTAAAAGGTCATTATTTTGAGCTATTCTTCATGTTTGTTTAAGGGCTCAACCTTGTTTGAGCCCTCCATTTGACACTTGCTTCAATATCCTCCTATATGCCATTATTTTGCATGAAATTTATAGCCTATGAGTGATCTGTTTTCGAGCATGATATAAACTGTAAGAGGGCCTATTTTGAGCCTCTCTTCAACATTGAAGAAGGGCTCAACCCTGTTTGGGCCCCCTATCTTGCACTTTCTTCACAATCCTTCCAATTTACCGTAAGTTTGCATGATTTGTTTGGCCTACATGTAGTCTGTTTCGGAGCATGTTATGAACTGTGAGTAAGCTTATTTTGTGTCCCTCTACAACATTGTAGAAGGGATCAACCTTATTGGGGGTCTCCATGTTATACTTGTCATTATACCCCTCTTGGACCCCTATTTTTGCATGCTTTTTTAAGCTTATCTAGCTTCTGTTTTCGGCCATCATCAGAGCTAGAAAGAGTCATATTTTGATCTTCTTGACATATTTCATTAAGGGTCTTTGCTGGCTTGATAAATGTTTGGGGTACCTCATGTTATAGCCTTATGTATCCTAGTTCTTGCATGGCATTTTTAGCATGTTTTCATACTGAGTTGGGGGATTTCTTCTACTGTAAATGTTCATGTTTTTAGTCCCTCTTCAGTGTTGTAGAAGGGTATTTTTCTGTTTGGGCATTGCATGTATCACTTGCTTCCTAGCCTCCCTTGTGGAGCCATTCTTGTATGCCATTGTTGTCCTATCTATGCTTACTATTTCGCCATGTCTTGTACTGTAAAAAATGCTATTTTGGGGCTTCCTTGCTACTGTTTTTCATGTCATGTACCAATTCTACATATTTAGTATGGCTGTAGGCCATTTCGGGTGCTTAATATCGCATTTTGGGACCATTCCGTGCATTTGGTGTCATTCCCCCACCTTTCGGGACTGTTTTGCATCATTTGTGAGTGCTGAAATTCCATTTTCATGTTTGCATATCATTTTCCATGTCATTTCGTGCCTTAGGGCCATTGCCTCGGTTTGCGTGCCCGTGCGCACGCATTTCGAGGCACCTCATGTTCATTCTTCGGCCTCTCATGTGAGTGTGGCTGAGGCCCTATCATGTTAGTGTAAGCCCAATTTGCGTTGTATATGCCATTTCATACCTTTATGCCATTGCCTCGGTTTGCGTGCCCGTGTGCACGCATTTCGAGGCACTTCACTTTTTATCCGCCGGCCTCTTATGTGAGTGTGGCTGAGACCCCCTCATGTTAGTGTAAGTCCAATTGCATTGCGTATGCCATTTTATGCCTTAGGATCACTTCCTCGATTTGCGTGCCCGCGTGCACGCATTTCGAGGCATCTCATTTTCATAGCATTGTGTATATTAGGATTGTATCTTAGTTGCATTTCATGCATATCATGCATATTGCATCGTGTTCGGGATAGGAGTTAGCCTAGGCACGGGAAACGAGGCACGTTACTCAGAGCGGGTCTCAATTCCCAAGTCACCGACACTCCGGATTATCCATGATGGAGTTAGGTTTTGTTGTAGCATTCATCTGCATTCACCCTATATTGAGTTGTGCAATCTGATTCCTTGGCCATCATGCATCGAGATGCGTGATTGGTGGCACGAGGATCGAGGCATGCATATATTTGTGAAATACATTGCTATGCCCATTTTCTGCTCTCTGTTGTAGCAAAATGAAGAATCAATAACTTTTCGGGACTTGGCACGCATTTCGAGAAACATTGCAAACAGAGGCTGATTGGGGCATCCCAGTGGATCTCCGCGCAAAGCAGCCCAAACATGCATCATATCATCATCCGGAGCGGAGTCAAGGCAGTCCCTGGCTTGCACGCCAATTTTACAGATTTCTTATTTAATCTGTTAATTAATTAGGACTATAATATTCGGACTGTATTATTCGGACTGTACTATTCTTTCATTCGGGACTGTATTATTTATTCGGACCCTCTGCGCGAGGGCATAATTGTAATAAGTGTGCGTGCGTGTGATGTATGTCTTCCAATCCCACGTCTTTCTTCCCTTTTATTTATCCGCTTATGGTGGTTAGATTAGGGCATATTTCAATTAGCATACAGTATGACAGCATGTTTGCATCATTCATCTGTTTTGCACGCACTGGGCTCGGCGCATCATACAAACTGCATTTGTATTTCAATTCCAAATTGAATACGTGTTAGTTGTAGCATTCCATATGCCATGTTTAGAAACGGTAGAACTGCTATAGTTTGCATCTTTGCATGTGTTGCATTAGGCATTCTGTATATTTAGGATCATGCATGATTTCTAATCGGTTTTCGGTTTTGGCTGGGAGTACTCGGTGAGTTTTATGCTTTAGCATCCTTGCATGCGTGTGAATGTCTGCCATGAATATCATGCTTACCATGAGGCTATGTGCTTATGTGATATAACTGCCTTGAATGCCTGTGGGTGGAGGTTGAGTTACTTGAATTGCGACAATTCATCAAATGTTTGTTTTAAGCCCACTAGATAGTGGCAAAATCACGTTTTTCTAAGCCCACCTAAGGGTGGCAAATGCACGTCTTAGCCTACCTGCGGGTAGCACCATCAAACCATTTTCAAACAAACAAGCATGAAATGTTTTGTTCCAATTCAGGCGATCCAGTCTATACTTGTATGCTATGCGCATCACATAGTAACCTAGGCTAATAACCGGAATAAGAACTCACAATGTTTTCAAAAACAGATATCATGGTTAGTAGAGGTCTTTTGACCAGCGAAGGGGTGCTCACGAAGTGACCTTCCCCAATCGTACCCAAGTTCCCGAGCCAAGGCAACTTTGGTGATGACGGACACGTGGCCTTTGCCACCGAGTCAGGGTTTCCTAAATTTCCAATTAAAAAAAACATTTAGGTGGCGACTCAGATTCTGGGCGGCGATCCATGTTTGGCACTTCTTTCAAAAAATCTGTTTTCAAAACGATTTGCCGGATTTGGACTCTTCGGTTCAAGATTGAGAACCGTGACATTTGAGTCCTTCGAACTGTAGTGACCCAATATCGAACCAGAACGGGGGGGACTCGCACTCCTTTCCCCCGGGATGCGTTCGGGGACGTCTACAGTTTTTGGCGACTCTGCTGTGGATTTAGAGAACTTGACTTGAACTCATGATATCTGGTTTTGACTACACTTGTGTGTTTCTTTGCATTGCATTTGCATTGGTGAGCCTAGGACACCGTGTTTGCCATCTGCTATTCCTGAGCGGTTTGCCGGAGGCTTGTCTTGTCAAGGCATGTCCATAAGGTCGACCGATTCACGGCTCTGCCAAGATGGGAACACAAACCCCGCTTTCTGGGGCACCCTTTTGACCATTCGACCTAGTGCATATTCGGATCCATAGTGACCATTCCAAACTAGACAAAGTTGCTTACCCGTTTATAGGTTGTTTGAAGCCGCTGCGTGCGTAGTGAAACCCTAGCTCGACAAAAATAGGACAAGGAAACCTTACCCCAACATAGGGTGTTTTGGCTCTCACTTATCTCTATGTGCTTGTTAGAGTCGTCTCTCACAGAAATGCATGTACGTCTACAAGTTTGGGCATCGAACTGCGGGCACCAGCTCAAGATTTCGATTCGCCATTTACGAGGGTATCGATTTGAGGCGAATTTTGGGACAGACCAAGAGAGAACACACTTATTCAGCTTTGCTCATATTGGCTATGGTGAAATCAGGCTGAGATGCTGTTTGTTTTCTCTTTTGCTAGGTAGTCTTGGGAACCATAGCTTCAGAAGGCTCCAATATCCCCCAAGGATCATTAGACTAGTGCTGATAGACTTTGTTAGGTCAGAAATTCAATTCAAGGGCAACCAGTGTTCTGTCGTTGAGGCAAGGCAAAGAAAGGCCAGTTAGGGCTCACCGGTTCATCTGATCCGTCAGTCACCAGTCACATCATCAGTAGACCCGTGATGGCACAGGGTTTGGAAGAATTTGTGGCCGTGATAGCAGCGCCAAATCAGGGAACTGCCATGCAGGCTGAGACGAGTATTGAAACGCAATACCATCCGGGCATCCGCCACATCCACTTTGGGACCCCAAATTAACTTTGACCTACTTCCGCCAGTTGAAGATTTGCTGTGTTCGAGTCCTCGAGAAGGGTTGGCTCAAGCCCAAGTTTTCAGACCCCTGGTGCAGCCTAATGAGAGGCGTTATCCCCTTGATGCTAATGACCTTGATCTGACCGCAGTGAAAATTGTAAACCTTGAGAAGCAATTCAGAAAGGCACAGGGCCTTAACTCCATTCCCGACATTGTGGATGGACATACCGAGTCTACCGTCCGGCTCCCAGACAGATTCAAAATGCCACATATTGACCGTTTCGACGGGTCTGGGGATCCAATGGTACATATCTGACTCTTCTTGGATATCCTAAAGCCGATGGGTCTGACTAAGCCACAAAAACTCTCTCTATATGGAAGAACCCTATCCGGTGTAGCAGCCACTTGGTACGCTAAGTTGGAGGACAAAGTGAAGCAAAACTGGGAAGAATTGGCTGAGGCCTTTGTCGATCAGTATTCCTACAATACCCAAGTTGAAATGACCATCCAAGAGCTTGAAGCAACCCGCCAAAACCCAAAAGAGCCTTTTGTGAAATTTGTTGCGAGGTGGAGAGCAAAGGCAAAGACAGATGACAGACGCCGCCTTCCGAGAGGGATCAAGTGCAGATGATGGTAAACCTCGAACATGATATGTTGCAAAAGTTGATAGTAGCTCGCTTATTCACTTTCAAAAGTTTGCATGAACTGGGGTTCAGTCGAGAATGTGTTCAACAAAGGATCATTCCTGCAGGTGAACCAACGAGGAGGGTGATTTCAAGGAGTACCAATGTCGGAGGTAGCACTATTCCCGAGCCCACTGAAATTGATACAGTCGCCACAGCCAACCCTTTTGCTAATCCAAGCCTACAAATAGCCGACCCAGCCCGAGCTCAGGGCAGAACTTTCACCCCTCTCTATATGAGCCTAACCAGCGCACTAAAACTCCTGATGGAAAAAGGGCATCTCAAACCCTCGATCCTCAACCTCTTCCCGACCCACTCCCACCAGACATAACCCCAAGCATCAGACGTATACCATCGCTAGCGTCATGGCCATGACCGTAATCTGCTGTTATCGCCTCCGTCATGAGGTCCAAAATCTCATCGATAACCTGGGACGATAGCTCCACCTTCGAACCCAATGACCAAACATTTCCCACCTACCTCAATCTCATCCATACACCGCCATCCACCTATGATCCCAAAGATATACATCACCCCGGCCCATCTACCCAAGCCTGAGGTGTTTACCCCAGAAAGCATGGACTTATGCATGATGGGTGCACCTGAACCCCAATCATCTCAAACCCATGAACCCACTACTTCCGAGTTGATGAGGATGATTGAAGATCTTCAAAGAACGATGGATTTAGCCTTTGGAGTTTTGGCTCCATCATCAACCACATCGCCTACCGGGGAGTTCATGTCAAAAGGCTCCCCGTCTTGGGACGGCCAGATTTGAGGAAGGCCAATCCCTTGGCAAAGTGGAAGCAGTGGAAAGAACAAGGTAGGCGGACATGGATCCCCATGAACATCTTCTATTGGTCATTAAGGCTTTGAACCGAGGATCGAACAAAGAACAAGTGTCATGGTTGTCGCAAAAGCTGTGAATGACACTTTCGCTACTCAAGTTAGGGGCAGTTTGACTCAAGGGGCAAGCCGGGAGAAGGGCCGTTGTACCAAGAATATTCCTTTCAACTCTAATCCCGTGCTTGGAAGAGATCAGCAAACTAGGCCAGCACCTGCCAATCCCTTTGCTGGTGCGCCCAGCAAAAATCCACAAACCCAGAAGTACCAACCCCGAGGTCAGAGGGTCTTCCATTCCCTCCACATGCCTTTATCCAAAGCTTTCCAAATCCTTGTTGGACAAGGCCATCTCAAACCCCTTGAGCCTCGGTCTCTCCCGAACCCTCTTCCGGCTATACATGATGCTACCCAAGATCACAGATACCATCAAAGAACCGCCATGCTACCAACAACTGCTTCCGTCTTCGCCATGAAGTACAGGATCTATTTGACAACGTGGTCATCCTCCCGCCGAGCTCAGCAAAGTCTATCGGCACTGGGTCAGTGAACTTGGGGGATAATGTTATGTGAATGGGGGATGAACCACCTGCGGGCGGCGCTCAATCAACTCCAGACGTGGGAATGGCACGCACTGTTCTGAGCAATATGCAAATACCAGTTTTGTGCTTTCTAACTTGGGTATTGGGTCAGTTTTTGTTACTTTGTTTTGAGTCTGTCTTTTTGTTTTGAGTCAGTCTCTTTTGTCTTGGGTCTGTCTTGTTGTATCGAGTCAGTCCTGTTGTATAGAAGTCAGGTGATTCCGGGGATGTTATCTCGGGCGTCACCATTTTGTTTCACGTTTGTCTTTTTGTTTTGTTTTGAGTTTGTTTCTGCCAGGGAGCCAGTTATGCCAACAGATTTTGAATGAAATAGCAGTGATTTCCATACTCTCGCATTTGTTTCTACCGTGTGCTAGTTGTGCCGGGATTTGAATGAAATGGCAGTGCATTCCACCTGCTCTCTTGTGCCTTGAGGCCTTTGTATTGACCTAAGTTTTTCAAAACCTTTTTGAACGCTGCAGTGAAAACAAAGAGGGAGGAATTCCTCGGGATTTGCAAAACTTTGATCAAATTGAGAGAAAGAGAGGTGTGCTAAGCCCTTAATGAATGAAATCATGCTTGTTAGTGTGAGTACTGAGAAGGACCCTGGCTTTGATCCAGATTGATCCTACACTGTCTTCAGCGCGAGCGATTTGTCGTTTTCTTAAAAACTTTCAAAAAAATGTTTTGCGCGGTCCTGCAAAGACATGTATGGAATCGCTCTTGAGATTGTGCAGCTTAGGATCGCTCTCAGCCTCGAGACTCGACCCCCCTTGGTTTTCAAACCTTGAACTGGCATTCAGAATGTTCAACGGTCGACCACGATGTAAGGCCTGTGTGGCCAGATTTGAAGCAGCCCTCGAACAAGAGGCACCAAAGTCAGATCAAGAAGGTCAGACCTCATCAGAAGAAGCTTGCAAGGCTAGAGCAGAAGCACCCCTCGAACTAGGGGCAAAAAATATCCGATGTGCTCGAAGAGCCAAAGGTGGATCTTTCTGCAAGTCAATACAACAGCCACTCTCCTGGACATAGAGGGCTTCAATCTCAGAACCATTTGGCATGGACTGGTTACATTTTTACCCTTTGAGAGGCCCGCTGGGCCGAAAACCCGAAAGGGCGACCCAGGCAAAAGTTAGAGCGAGACAGGAAAAATATATATACAAAAATGCAAAAAGAAAGAAAAAAAATGCAAAGATACGAAAAATGCAAAAAAAGAAAAGAAAAGAAAAATGAAAAAAAGAAGAAGAAAAAGGAATGAAAAGAATAGAAAAAAAGAAAAGAAAGAAAAACAAAGCTCGCAAGGTCGAAAACCTGCAACAGGCGCCTTAGCAAAAGTTAGAGCATAAAAAGGAGAGGTTAAATACCCGAGTGTACCTTAACCCCCGAACTACGTAAGGCTTGATTCCCTTCTTTGGGATACGTAGGCAACTTCATTCTGAAGTCCAGCCGTAAAACAATTCAAATTTGATTGTGTCCATGTAATGGTTTTGATCATCTCTGCCTTCTCTATATCCGAGAGTCTGTTTGTGTTCGTCGCTCTGAGGACTGACTGCAAATGCGCTCCAATGCCGTTCAAACAAGGGGCAACTTTTCGTTGCCATTCAAAACGCCGCGGTGTCATTTCAAACAAAGGGCAACTTCCCGTTGCCATTCAATGCGCCGCGGTGCCGTTCAAACAAGGGGCAACTTTCCGTTGCCATGCAGCTCTCTTCAAGCACAGGACAGTTTCCCCTTGGATCCGAGGTTGTGCATCTCGAGAGTGGGTTTCATGCTCGTTGAGCAGGTGGCCGTTTGCAAAAATAGTTTTTGAGAATTTTTACTAAGGTTGACTAATTTTCTCGAAAATTATTCCATCTTTTCCAAAATTGGACCATTTTCTTGGACCCAAAAAAGGGAAATTTTTCAGTGCTCATAGCCTGACTTGCGTGATTTGAAATCAAAAATCGAACAAGCATGTTAATCTAACTCTCATGTTGGTCAAAATTGTTTTAGTAGAAAGCAAAAACAAAAAATGGTCAAAATGATGAACTAGGGGTACAGTTGAGTAAGGTTTTCTGTCTTTTCCCTTTATCAATGCGCTTATCAAGAAGGGCATTTTACCTGTCGGAAAAGGGCACCACTGAAGCTAACCGCAAAAGGGCTGAAAGCTCTCTCATCCTCTAGGCAAAAAACTGTCGAGCCAAGTGCGAAACACGAACTGGAATGAGGCAAGATATTCCACTCCATCATCTGAACAGATCTTATCACGTCCAAACTCCCCAGCAAAGCATCATCAACCGATGCTAGCTGCGGATTTGCTACACACCAAGTTGTAGCGCAACCCCTCTGTGGGAGGAATTCACTAGCTGCGCGCAGAAGAAGAAGAATCTAGCAGAATGTTAGGGGCACGAGCCCACAACTTGCTGTTCATCCATCAACCACCCAAGGGAATGATGAAAAATGAGAGATTGAAGAATAGAGAGATGTGCGATGTGAGAAAAAGTGAGCAAAAGGGTTTTGAGAGAAAAATCGAGATTGATTGCCCGAGTGATGTGAGAATCACCAAATAAGAAAGGGTGGGAAACACTACCCGATGAAACAGGCTCCCTGTGCACGTCTGAGTGTCGTGTTTTTTTGTTTTATCTCGATTTTGTTTTAGGTCATTTCGAGTGTTACTCGATGTGTCTAGGGTGTGTGCCTTTTATTTTCTTGTTGAGTCGTTTTGCTGTGTTCAGTCGTAGGCTCAATACCTGGTCGAAAACCCATCTCTCAATTTCAAAAATAAAATCATTTTGTGCTCCGAGTGCCGTGCCGTTCTCCACATTTGTGCAAAACAGAATTGGTTCTTTCATAAAACTGCAGGGTTCAACCCAGGTCATGTCAGAACAGTAAAACAAGGACCTATCGGAAGCTATTTAGGTTCCAGACTACAAAGCAAAAGAAAAGAGGGAAAATTTGGGACATCTTAGCATGTTTCAACTTTAGCAAAATTCGAGACTGCATTCCAGGTGCACCTTCTCCGGCCTCGCCGTTTCTCTAGAGCATAGTGTATCTCGACTTCAAGTGTAAGCCTGCTTCAAGTCAGAATGGCAGTCTAAGCAGCACCCGAGGGTTTCACATGCAGATGTTATCTCTCGTCAATATGAACAGGGTGTGCCCTTTTTGAGCTGAGGGTGTTGCAACGTCCTCTAAGAGGAAAATCAGAGGCACCAGAGTACATATTTGATGCTCCTCTATTACATAGAATGTGGACTTTCATATACACTGTGGTTGCATGCGTGCCGCGCATCGTTATGATTCATGCATAGAATATGCTTGCTTTCAATATTGCATAAAATGTGCTTCCATACTTGCATTGAAAATGCTCGTATCTCTTGCATAGGAAAATGCCTCCATACTTGCGTAGAAGATGCATTTTATCGCACTTTCTTGTGCATTTTATCTCGCTCGCACTGTCTTGTGCACTTACACTTTGTATCTCACTTGCACTGTCTTGTGCATCTTGTGGTTGTATCTCACTCGCACCATCTTGTGCATTGCATATCAATCGCGCTGTTTAGCATATCGTACTGTCTTGTGCATTTCACCTCATTCGCGCTATTTTGCGCATCGCACTATTCTGTGCAGTTTATGATTCGCGCTATTTTGCACACCATAATCGCACTGTTTTGTGCAGTTTACATTCGCACTATTTTGCACACCA
Organism: Camellia lanceoleosa; assembly: GCA_025200525.1. Taxonomy (NCBI): domain Eukaryota; kingdom Viridiplantae; phylum Streptophyta; class Magnoliopsida; order Ericales; family Theaceae; genus Camellia; species Camellia lanceoleosa. The sequence continues at coordinate 160,298,866 of CM045761.1, forward strand.
CAATCGCACTATTTTGTGCAGTTTACATCCATTCGCGCTATTTTGCGCACCTCAATCGCACTGTTTTGTGCAGTTTACATTCGCGCTATTTTGCACACCACAATCGCACTATTTTGTGCAGTTTACATCCATTCGCGCTATTTTGCGCGCCTCAATCGCACTGTTTTGTGCAGTTTACATTCGCGCTATTTTGCGCACCACAATCGCACTGTTTTGTGCAGTTTACATTCGCGCTATTTTGCGCACCACAATCGCACTATTTTGTGCAGTTTACCATTCGCGCTATTTTGCGTACCTCCATCGCACTGTCTTGCGCATTACATTCATCGCGCTATTTTGCGCACCTCAATCGCACTGTCCTGTGCTTTGCATGGCACATCGCACTATTTTGTGCATTTCAAATCAATCGCGCTGTTTAGCGTATCGCACTATTTTGTGCATTGTATCATTTGCGCTATCTTGCGCGTCTCACCTGCACTTGTTAGTGCATTACATTTCACTCGCGCTATTTTGCGCATCGCACTATTTTGTGCACATTACTTGCATTGTGCATTGTAGCATTCGCGCTATCTTGCGCGTCCCACCTGCACTTGTTAGTGCATTACATTTCACTCGCGCTATTTTGCGCATCGCGCTTTTTTTTTTTGCACATTACTTGCGTTGTGCATGCATTTTATCGTGCTATGTTGCGCACCTTACCTGTATCACACTGCTTTATGCATTCACTCGCCGACACCGCGTGTGTCAAACTTTCGGAATCACAGGAATCACATTGAATATATGTTGTTAGCATATTGTTCTTGTTGAGTTTCTTCCTTTTTGCAGGCACGATATTATATGTACGGTTCATTTGAAATTTGGTGCGACACTGCATTTAATCGCAGTATCGTATCTTCTCCGTGTGAGATGCGACGAGAATTGAATGATTCTCTGCATTCCTAACTGCATGAAATGTAGTTGCTACTTTGCATCCTTGCTTAAAACTGTTGCATCTATTTGCGAATACTTGCCTTATTACAGCTTGCTGCATTTGCATGATCATTTGGCTCTGTGCATGTCGCTTTGCATTTTGCCCCCCTGCCTGCGGGCACATATCTCTGTTCACCTTGTATGATTGTCTAAGTCTTCGGCCTTGTCAAAAATGGGTCGTCTCTAGGCTTTGACATTCACTCCCGTCACTTCTTGACTTCCGAGTTTCACAAAGAGGGCAAATCAGAGACACCCCATTTTTGTCCGACCTTAAGACTTCGAGCGTCGATTGAGCTCGGTGATGTTGCATATTGTGCTCGTTCGAAGTCTCGAGTCGCGGCCGTGCCCGCCTCCGATTCGAACCCTCTTGTGCCTTGTCTTTGTCTCGGTTTGCGAACCAGACTCGGTTTTCTCTGTTTTCTTTCCTGAGGGGAGGGAGAGGTCCCGTAGACCATCTCTCAGTGGCCGTGGGCTACATTTTGTGGCCGTAGGCCATTTTGCCCATTTCGGAGCCCGGTTCCTGGTTTTCGGAGCCGTCAGGCCGTGTGCCTCGGTTTGGGACCACCTAACCATCTCCGATTCCTCCGGTTTTTGGCATGCATCTCATTTACTCCCTTTCGAGGGACACTGGGGTCTTAGATACCCACTTCGTGGCCAAACACCACTTTTGGTGCTTAACGGCCGATTTTCAAGACCCCGAACTGCGTGTTTTGGCCCCCGAGCATTCGTTTTGCATCGGTTTTTGTTCATTTTTGGCAGGTACCTCTGTTTTATCATAACGAGGGACACTGGGGTCTGAGAGACCCATTTCGTAGTCGAACACCACTTTCGGTGCTTAACAGCCTATTTTCGGGATCCCGAACTGCGTGTTTTGGCCCCCGAGCATTCGTTTTGCATCGGTTTTTGTTCATTTTTGGCAGGTACCTCTGTTTTATCACCAGGAAGATCACTGGAGGGTTGGAGGCCAGCAGCAACCAGTTATGCTCCTCCGGCGCTCCCCGGCGCCCGTTTTTCTCACTTCCGGGCTAATGTTGAACACCCTAGGGCCATTTTCTTCGAGCCAAAATCACATATTTGTGTTGTACACACATGGGAGGACCCTAAAAACACATGGCCGGCCATTAATTCAACATGTCCATTTTGCCCTTTGGCCGGCCAGCCATAGGGTGGTGGCACTGCCACTGACAGTGGGCCGCCTGATCCCCATCTTTGTGTTCTTCTTTACAGCTGTGTGACTTTTTCCCCAAAAAAAATCTGATTTCGGGGACTTTTGTAGGGGAAGGGAACTTAATCCCTAGGCTACACACACTTTCTCTCACTTGCTCCTCCTTCCTTGCACCCATACAGCAGATTTGGCTCTTTTTCAAGGCTTAGAGGACTTGTATTGAGGATAGATACACATATCTATCCATTTTCCTCTCAAAATCTCAAGTTTTGGTACCATTTCTTCATCATCATCAAGCACCACCATCACCACTCCATTTCCAGCAGCAAGGAGAGGTTTTTCAGAGGCTTAGAAGCAACATTCCTTGGCCAAGAGGTAGCAAAAGTATGGTCTTCAAGGGTAAGTCTCCATTTCCCTATTTTGTAGCATTTTCTTGCTTCATTTCTTAAACCTAATTTCTCACTGTTTTGAGCTCCAATCAGAACTTAAAAGGTCATTATTTTGAGCTATTCTTCATGTTTGTTTAAGGGCTCAACCTTGTTTGAGCCCTCCATTTGACACTTGCTTCAATATCCTCCTATATGCCATTATTTTGCATGAAATTTATAGCCTATGAGTGATCTGTTTTCGAGCATGATATAAACTGTAAGAGGGCCTATTTTGAGCCTCTCTTCAACATTGAAGAAGGGCTCAACCCTGTTTGGGCCCCCTATCTTGCACTTTCTTCACAATCCTTCCAATTTACCGTAAGTTTGCATGATTTGTTTGGCCTACATGTAGTCTGTTTCGGAGCATGTTATGAACTGTGAGTAAGCTTATTTTGTATCCCTCTACAACATTGTAGAAGGGATCAACCTTATTGGGGGTCTCCATGTTATACTTGTCATTATACCCCTCTTGGACCCCCATTTTTGCATGCTTTTTTAAGCTTATCTAGCTTATGTTTTCGGCCATCATCAGAGCTAGAAAGAGTCATATTTTGATCTTCTTGACATATTTCATTAAGGGTCTTTGCTGGCTTGATAAATGTTTGGGGTACCTCATGTTATAGCCTTATGTATCCTTGTTCTTGCATGGCATTTTTAGCATGTTTTCATACTGAGTTTGGGGATGTCTTCTACTGTAAATGTTCATGTTTTTAGTCCCTCTTCAGTGTTGTAGAAGGGTATTTTTCTGTTTGGGCATTGCATGTATCACTTGCTTCCTAGCCTCCCTTGTGGAGCCATTCTTGTATGCCATTGTTGTCCTATCTATGCTTACTATTTCGCCATGTCTTGTACTGTAAAAAATGATATTTTGGGGCTGCCTTGCTACTGTTTTTCATGTCATGTACCAATTATGCATATTTAGTATGGCTGTAGGCCACTTCGAGTACTTAATATCGCATTTCGGGACCATTCCGTGCATTTGGTGTCATTCCCCCACCTTTTGGGACTGTTTTGCATCATTTGTGAGTGCTGAAATTCCATTTGCATGTTTGCATATCATTTTGTGCCTTAGGGCCATTGCCTCGGTTTGCGTGCCCGTGCGCACGCATTTCGAGGCACCTCATGTTCATCCATTGGCCTCTCATGTGAGTGTGGCTGAGGCCCTCTCATGTTAGTGTAAGCCCAATTTGCGTTGTATATGCCATTTCATACCTTTATGCCATTGCCTCGGTTTGCGTGCCCGTGTGCACGCATTTCGAGGCACTTCACTTTTTATCCGCCGGCCTCTTATGTGAGTGTGGCTGAGACCCCCTCATGTTAGTGTAAGTCCAATTGCATTGCGTATGCCATTTTATGCCTTAGGATCACTTTCTCGGTTTGCGTGCCCGCGTGCACGCATTTCGAGGCATCTCATTTTCATAGCATTGTGTATATTAGGATTGTATCTTAGTTGCATTTCATGCATATCATGCATATTGCATCGTGTTCGGGATAGGAGTTAGCCCGGGCACGGGAAACGAGGCACGTTCCGTACTCCGAGTGACGGAACGGGTCTCAATTCCCAAGTCACCGACACTCCGGATTATCCATGATGGAGTTAGGTTTTGTTGTAGCATTCATCTACATTCACCCTATATTGAGTTGTGCAATCCGATTCCTCGGCCATCATGCATCGAGATGCGTGATTGGTGGCACGAGGATCGAGGCATGCATATATTTGTGAAATACATTGCTATGCTCCTTTTCTGCTCTCTGTTGTAGCAAAATGAAGAATCAGCAACTTTTCGGGACTTGACACGCATTTCGAGAAACATTGCAAACAGAGGCTGATTGGGGCATCCCAGCGGATCTCCGCGCAAAGCAGCCCAAACATGCATCATATCATCATCCGGAGCGGAGTCAAGGCAGCCTCTGGCTTGCACGCCAATTTTACAGATTTCTTATTTAATCTGTTAATTAATTAGGACTGTAATATTCGGACTGTATTATTCGGACTGTACTATTCTTTCATTCGGGACTGTATTATTTATTCGGACCCTCTGCGCGAGGGCATAATTGTATTAAGTATGCGTGCGTGTAATGTATGTCTTCCAATCCCACGTCTTTCTTCCCTTTTATTTATCCGCTTATGGTGGTTAGATTAGGGCATATTTCAATTAGCATACAATATGACAGCATGTTTGCATCATTCATTTGTTTTGCACGCACCGGGCTCGGCGCATCATACAAACTGCATTTGTATTTCAATTCCAAATTGAATACGTGTTAGTTGTAGCATTCCATATGCCATGTTTAGAACAGCCGAGCCTGCTATAGTTTGCATCTTTGCATGTGTTGCATTAGGCATTCTGTATATTTAGGATCATGCATGATTTCTAATCGGTTTTCGGTTTTGGCTGGGAGTACTCGATGAGTTTTATGCTTTAGTATCCTTGCATGCGTGTGAATGTCTGCCATGAATATCATGCTTACCATGAGGCTATGTGCTTATGTGATATAACTACCTTGAATGCCTGTGGGTGGAGGTTGAGTTACTTGAATTAAGACAATTCATCAAATGTTTGTTTTAAGCCCACTAGATAGTGGCAAAATAACGTTTTTCTAAGCCCACCTGAGGGTGGCAAATCCACGTCTTAGTCTACCTGCGGGTAGCACCATCAAACCATTTTCAAACAAACAAGCATGAAATGTTTTATTCCAATTCAGGCGATACAGTCTATACTTGTATGCTGTACGCATCACATAGTAACCTAGGCTAATAACTGGAATAAGAACTCACAATGTTTTCAAAAACAGATATCATGGTTAGTAGAGGCCGGTCTTTGACCGGGCGAGCGGGGGTACTTACGAAGTGACCTTCCCTAATCGTACCCAAGTTCCCGAGCCGAGGCAACTTTGGTGATGACGGACACGTGGCCTTTGGCACCGAGTCAGGGTTTCCTAAATTTCTCATTAAAAAAAACATTTAGGTGGTGACTCTGTATCTGGCGAAGCAGTCCATGTTTGGCACTTCTTTCAAAAAATCTGTTTTCAAAACGATTTGCCGGATTTGGACTCTTTGGTTCAAGATTGAGAACCGTGACATTTGAGTCCTTCGAACTGTAGTGACCCAATATCGAACCAGAACGGGGGGACTCGCACTCCCTTCCCCCAGGATGCGTTCGGGGACGTCTACAATAACAAGTGATACGGTACGTAATAGACAGTGTCTAAAACCTGTAATTATAAGAAACAACACATAATGAAAAAAATAATTAAAAAAAGCTTTTGAATAAGAAAAAGAAGAAAATATTTTGTTTTGACATTTTACAATAATTCATCTTCTTTTTTTTTATCAGTAAAAAAAAAAAATTATTAATAAAAATAACATATAGTACAAATGGAATTACAACAACAAAAGAAAAACAAGAGGAAAAAATATCATAGTATAACTTCCTAATCTTAATTAAATTGGCACCAAAAAGAAGGACAAATCATTTATTAGCTCAAGTCAAGAGAGTTGACCAGTGACAATCAGAAAAAGAAAGCAAAAACAAACAAACAACTTCCAGCAGACAACAAACAATATTGATCATCTTTACTTTTCAACGACCAACAATTAAAAAATATAAAATGGGTAAGTTAGAGAGAAAAAAAAAAATTACCAGTGAATTGTGACACCATAATCGTCCTGATTATGAACATTAACAAAAGCTGTATCACCTTTCTGTACATGAATAGTAGGCCCCGGAAAGCTGCCATTCACAGTCAAGACGATATTCGTGATGCATGGCTTCGTAAAATTTGTCTCCTTTAACTACAACCCAACACGAACACATCCAATGTGATATATAATTAAATATTTCGCTTAAAACAAATAAATCCAATAATATCCATTCTCTAAAATTTTACATTGATTGATACTTGAAGTACTAATTAATCTTTGAAGTCACATATAATCAGCTGGTAAAACTCTTGCATTATGTACGCTATGTGATTGTGTGACTACTGGAACCTTCGAAACTGTAAAGTTCATACAAATTTTGTTGGTGTTTTTATAACTGAGTGACCGTGCCTATCAGTCTGATTGTCTCTGTGTGTGTGTGTGTGGTGGTGGATTTGAAAGGTGAGAAAATCTTCACTCACCATGAAGTCATAAAAGTGGTCTTTGGCTCTGACCATGGAAGTGAAGGAGAGAAGGAGAAGAAGAACCCTAGTTAGAACCATTTGAGACTGTGAAAGAAGAGAACCCATCATCATCTTCTTCATGGAAAATTGTGTCTGGTTTTTGATGATATATACTGTGATTAAACTAGAGGAAAACACATAAGACGTGTGTTTGTATCCAATATATATATAGGGAGAGAGCCTCTTACTCTTTTGACTTAGATTTTGGTGGAAAAACGGTTGAGATTGATAGGTGGAGTCATGCATGCATGCACGCACGCAGGAGGTTAATTTTAAATTTTTTTTTTTATTAGCTCATATACCACCAAAAATAGTAAATAAAAATTGAAAGAGTAACGATATACAAATAAAATTAGGAGAAATTATAAATTAAAAAAAAAAATTAAGGTTTGACTTGAATAATAAAATAAATTCTGAATTTTTTATTTTGTTAATTTAAATCTTAATGTTTTGATTTATTTTCAATATAAATCATCTTTCTATTTTGGTCAAGTAAAACTGATAAAAAAAATGTATTTTAGTCATTCAACTTAACAAATAAAGGGACTTCAGACATTTTATATAGGAGGAAGATTCTCTCTAATCCAGATTTTGGATTGGAGAGTGTTGTTTGAGTCCGTAGAGCTTACCATGGGTCTGACTTCGATAATCCAAACTGTTCATTTTGTCGGACATTTTGTCCATAGAAAAAATTAAGTCGATCCAATAACTGTAGCTTGTTTAATTTGTTGCGTTTGTCACTAAAAAATGTATGGTTCATTTTTAAAAACACAATTGTTATCTATTTTTTTAGTGAAAAATTGAACAAGTTATAATTGTCAGATCGACCTAATTTTTTGTGTGGATAAAATACACAAAGTACTCGATAAAATGAACGGTTCAGATTATCGAAATGAGACCGTTGTTAGGCCCCATAGGCCCAAACAGTGCCCTCCACTGGAGGGGATCCTTCTCCTTTTATATAGACCTACATTTAGTTTGATGGCTAACAAACATACATTTTTTACATTGAAAACAAGGGCCTGTTTGGTAACGTTTAGGTTTTCAGTTTATATTTACAAAAATTTTATAAACTGGTTTTTGTTTATTTTTAGAAAAAAAAAAAACTACAAACGCGTTTAGTTTAGACAAAATGTTTTAAAAATTTTTAAAATATAAAAAAGTGTGAGAAATGGCAAGTGGTGGGTGGAAGCGGTGGTGGTGGATGGATGGTGGTGGCGGGGTGGTGGTGGATGGCGGGTGGTGGTGGGTGGTGGCGGCGGTGGTGGCGGTGGGTGAACGGCAGCGGTGGTAGGTGGTGAAAAAGTGGTGGCGGTGGTGGCGGTGGTGGATGGTGGTGGCAAGTAAGTGGCGGGCAGATGGACGGTAGTCACGGGTGGTGGGTGGTGGCAAATGGGTGACAAGTAGGTGGTGGGTGGTGGTGGTGGTGGGTGGTGGTGGTAGTGGTGGTAAGTAGTGGTGGTGATGGTGGTAGGTGGGTGGTGGGTGGTGGTGGCGAGTGGGTGGTGGGTGGTAGCGGTGGGTGGCAGGTGGGTGGCGGATGGTGGTGGTGGTGGCGGGTGGCAAGTGGTGGTGGCAAGTGGGTGGTGAGTGATGGTGGCAGGTGGTGGTGGATGGTGGTGGTGGAAGACGGTGGTGGAAGATGGTGGCGGGTGGTGGCTAGTATTGGGTGGTAAAAAAAAAAAAAAAAACTCAAAACTCAAAACTCAAAATAGAAACACATTTTTTGAGTTTACATTTTTGGCCAAATTTATAAACTGAGACCACTGATTTATAAATCAAAAATTTACCAAACAAATTTTTATTTGAGTTTTTTAAATTTTTGTAAATATAAATTGAAAACTGAAAACGTAAGTGTTACCAAACAGTACCTTAGAGTTTAAATTGACAAAATTAAAAAACTCAGATTTTATTTTATTACAAGGGTCAAACCTTTAACTTTTTTTTTTCCCTCTTAATTTTCCCATAAAATTATTATACATAATTTTTAAAGAGAATGATATCATTCTTAGTGATTTTTCATTTTTAATCAAAATACTTACTGTTATGACCCGAACCTGCCCCCATGGGTTAAGGACATAACCGGCCAGTAATCCTGAGATTACCTATCGCCTCAAACCAAACTAGACATAACTCATCAGAGTGAAGCGGCCAAACGGAAGCAAAATTTAAAACTTTGTCCATAGAGCTGTGCTTACATGGCACATCATAACAAACCATGCATATACATATTAATAACTTATATCAGAAAATACAGTAACATAAAGTTCTGTATAGACAGGATCATTCAAGTCTAAGTCAGCCAATCAGACTATATACAAAAGATATCCAAGTCCTCGCCAACATGACAAAATAAAACAATATAGCAAAAGGGCGAAGATGAGTCTCGTGCGTGTAAGGGCTGACTCTTCAAAACCTTGGTCGTTCCACAAAAACTTCACTGAGGCTGGATTTGGACCTTTCTTCAAAACCTTTATTTTAGTGAGAGATCATTTTTTAGAGTGTCATATAGAGAGAGAATAAGAGAAAATGAGTTATAATAGATTTATCTTTTAATAAAATTAGAATAATGACCAGGAATTATTTTGTTATATATAATTATTTTTTTTGTTATAATGTAGAGAGAGAATCTGTAATAAGAGAGATTTTTTTATGGATCAAAAAAATGAAGAGTTAAAAATATTGAAGCCATTTTTGTATTCAAGGAAAGATTTATGTTCTTTTTATCAATATACTATGATGACTAACAAAGTGGTATTTTGTATTGATGATTTAAGATTTGACAATTTTTTATTTATTTACATAAATAATTTTATGTACTTTTTTAATTTCTGAGAAATATTTTAATTGATAATTTCTTTTATATATATACACATTATATATAAAAGCTTGGTTTGGGAAGTGAGTTGGCTTTTTGATTTTTTTGATTATTTTAGTCTGGGTTAAAAAACTTGGTTTGAGAATGACTTTTTGATTTTTTGACTTTTTAATTTTGTTGACTTTTTTTGTAAGAGAATAATGTAATGATTATGGATTAGATGTGATATTTTGTTTGTTGTGACTAAAATAGTCTATTTTGTCTTTTGTGACTATAAAATAGCCACAAAAACCCTTGCCAAACGAATATATGTTAAAAATATTATAAGTGGCACTTAAATAAACAAGCTAAGTTGCTTTACTCTTAAGCTGCCACTGGCACTATATATTTTTTAGAGCAAAAGTACAATAACCATTATTTTTTTTAACTAGAAAAAAAAAAAAAAAAAAGAGATGCTATGTGGGAGTATCATAGCATCTATGAGTCTTGGTTTTTGAAATAATTGGTTGTCGGTCAAATTTACCTTAACTCAAAGGAAGGGATTCACCATCAGGAATAACCGGTTACCAACTAGATTTGATTTAACCCAAAGAAAAGGACCTACCACCAAGGCAAGAAAAGAATGTATCAACTCCCAATATAAGAGGCAGAGTCACAATTAGAATACAGTGCAGTGAGTTTTATCATTTGAAAAACGACCCGTTAATCAAGCCCTCCCAAAAGTTGAGCCTTACTCAATTTTGTGAAGAAAAGACATATTTCCGTCCCATCACCACCCCTAGTGGTAAAGCACATTAACCTTAAAAACAAGCTTTGTTTGGAAAGAAAAAAGTTGAGATTTTTTTGGTTAAAATAGTTACAAAAAAAATAAAATAGACTTTTTAGCCCAATAAGATAAAACATTACATTCAATTTATAATCATTACATTCTTTCTTTCACAAAAAGTCAAAAAAATTAAAAAATCCTTCTCAAACGAGACTTTTTAATTCAGGTTAAAATAGCAAAAAAAACTAAAATGTTAACTCCACTTCTCAAACGAACCCTAATTAGTGTACCATGATAAATTGGAAAAGTTTTCAACTAAATTAGGTAAGTGGTAATTAGGAAGTTTTCAAATTCAAGAGTTTCAACTACAATTCAAAAGTCTCAGTCATCCAAATTTGGAAAGTACACCCACCCAAAAAATTCTTTTTCAAAAGTTGGGAAGTACACCTACCCAAAATATTCTTTTTTTCAAAAGTCTCAGTCATCCAAATTTGAAAAGTACACCTACCCAAAATATTTTTTTAACCTACCCAAATTAGGAAAGTTTTCGAGTACATATGTTTTGTAGTGCATTGTCATTTATTATTTTAATCACATGACAAAATTTCTAATCATGCTTTGTTTTTGTTAATTACATCTACAAAATTTCTAAGGAAAAATATCACGTTAGTGGAGTTTAGAAAGATAATTATAAATTAATACAAAATTATATATATATATTAATAATTAAAATTAAATTTTTTTATGAATTTATATATATATATTTGCTAACACCACAAGGGTGTAATAATCCCAATTTGCAATCACATATGTACAAACATGGGCAAACTACAAAACAGAGGTGTCCAGATAAATCAATCACAAATCAGTGGTAAGTTTGATCCCTTTAGAAGCCTCACTTCAGTGGACTCAGACTCAATACTCATTCTGGACTTTCAGGTAAATAGGGATGAACTCTTCATGAGCCTTATCCTTATCCTAACTGAGACCCTCCCTTGTTCTAAGACTCTTGTTCCTTATTTGCTTATCTCGGATTTCGATATCTCCACAGATAACCTCGGGCTAGTCAAAATCATTTCGACAACATGACCAGGCCACGTGACACCTTGGTTGACATTTCGGCGTCACATTAGCCACGTGCTATCATTCACAAAATATGTCCCCACAATTACCCCCTAGATTCTATTACCTCGGCAACTTGAAGTGATGGAACCTATACATGTATTTCTTTGACTGATATCATGACTTATCGGCTTTATGAAACAAGGACTCAAATGTCCACTCGTCAAAAACCAAGAACTAAGAATCAAGAATCAAGATGATCATTTTCAACCTTCTTGCTAGATGTTGGCCATGTATTCTATACTAAGTTTCCACAAATGGCACCAAATTGTGGGTGTTAATTTCTGACCACACAACCAAATGGGAAACTCAGCTGGAGAGCACCGGCAGAATAGATTAAATCCGAACAACCTGTCACAGAAAGATGAGAATTCGACGGTAGTTCGTCCACCCGGGGACACTCCGACGCTCAAGTCAGTAATCAAATATCTCTCAAAGATAGCAAATTGTGCTTAATTCACAAGAAAGAACTTACTGCTTATAGTATATCACACATACCTGAGACCCACGGGAGTGTTCTGTTTTTATAGCCAGCACTGACCTATAGTTAATTCTTGAGCTACCAAATCACTAAAATTCTCAAAATCACAAGTTCAACTCATAAATTAGGGGTTGATTACACACCTAGAAGTTCAATCTTCCCAATCTATGGTTAATTTTTGAGTTCAACCTTCCAATTTCACAAATTTGAGCCAAACACACAATTCTCCTTCTTTCTCCCTCTCTAGCCGACCCTCTATCTTTTTTCTTAGAGTAACATCAGCCAATTTGAATAAAAGAGAAAGATTGATCATATAATGGCCCTTATATAGCCCCTCCTAATCGCATTATTTTAATATTAGATAATTGGGCACTTAATTAATTGTTCTGAATTTAATTATTTTGACCCGAATAAATTTTCAATTAAATTTCACCGTAGGCTCCAAAAATTACACTAATCACAATGGCGTAGTCAATTTCGGATTTGGTGGCCGATAAGGCCTTCAATTTAATTTCCAATGCAGAAAGTCAAACAGATTTTCCTACGGTGAACAGATAGAAATTCAAAACCACATATTTTCACATAATGGCACACAAAATCATATCAAACACATAATCATACTCATGATAAAGACCAATTAGTATAATATAGAACAGGGTTATCACACTTACTCTCTTTTTTTTTTCTTCATAATTTCATATATGTCATTAACACATCATTATATATATATATATATATATTTTGTCTGAGTTTTCTGTTTGGAAATCATTTTCCAAAACGAAAATATCCTCATCAATAGTTGTCATAGTGAAAATTTTGGTTCTCCATGTTTTAGAAAGAAGCAATACTACAACCCCAGAAGTAAACACCAGGAAAATACATAGAATTTAAAATCAACGGTCCAGACTTAATGAAGATATGGAGCTACAAAAATAACATCAAATATAAACTATAGATATGACATTCTAGTTTATTTTCTGGGACGTGGAGAATTTTGTTTAGAAAGTGACCTGAAGAATTTGCATGGTCCTAATTCAAGGGATTTTTTAAAACACTGATGTGATTTGGCCCATCAATTATTTTTGCCAAACACGGACTTCACGCGATATTTTCTTATTTTTGAAATAATTGACAGACGCAGAAGAAAAACAACTACAAAATAGTGTACAGAACACTCACAAGAATTACGATATTGAGTAAAAAGTTATATACTTTGCCCTATTTTGACATTTTTCTAGCTAGATATTTTTTTAGTGCAAATAATAAGACTACAGGCATAAAATTAAGGGCTATTTATTAATAAATCTCATCTCATAAATAAGCATTTTAATTAGTTTCAAATTTTTTATATTGATATATTAAGTCTTATTAGTGAGGAGTTTTTTTTTTTTTTTTGTGTGGTCCTATTTTTTTATTTTGGTAGTGTTTTGGTAGACAATTATACATTTTTATTAATATGACAGATATGATATGATATTCTAATGTGAGATGTATTAATATGATAATCTAACGATGTAACACTTCAAAAAAATTAAAAACTTCTTAATGTATTTTTTTTTCTAAATATGATAACGTGACGGGTATGATGTGACACTCCAAAACTTTTACTCTAAAAAAAATAAAAATTCCTTAATGTACTTTTCTCAAACGTGATAACGTGGCGGGTATAATGTGATACTTTAAAAAAAATTAAAAAGTCCTTAGTGTACTTTTCCCAAACGTGACATGTGACATTTTAACGTGGCGGGTATAATGTGACACTCTAAAAAAAATTTAAAGCATTTTAATGTATTTTTTTTCAAATGCGACACTCTAACGTGACGGGTATAATGTGACACTAAAAAACTATTTAATATTTTTTTTTTTCTAAATGTGACACTCCAATGTAGCAGGCAAATGAGTGATTACACATCCAAAAGGACTAAATAAATCACAAGAAAAAAATATGAAACTATATACATTATAAGTCCAAAATATGAGACTTATTGATCTTATAAAACAATTTTAGTTATATCTAGTATCAGATGATGCAAATTTTCATAAATAAAAAAAAAAAAAACAATTTCATTATATTTTATATAATTGATTCTATAATCAGGTTTGTATCTATATATTTATTGTAGAGCAAAAAAACATTCATTATACCATATAAGAGTTTTAGAAATCAAAATTTTTAATATCTAATGGTGAAATTTTTGTTATAAAAGATATTTAGGGACCAATTTATATCGTCGTGAAGATAGTCATTAAAAAATAGTCCCAAAAAGTCAAAAACAAATCTTTTAGCGATAGAATTTCAAAAATGTCACTAATAAATATACTTTTAGGGACAAAATAATTTAGTCTCAAAATGGTTTATTGTTTGAGACAAAACTTTGGTCCTAAAAAAATAATAATTCATTACTAATATCTAACTTTTGTTGTTAAAAATATAAATATGACACTTTTTGTAACAAAAATATTTAATTTCTAAAAAGTAATTTTATTCCCAAATTTTGGTTTTTTACGTTGTGTTTAGTTGAGAGATTTGAGAAGAGATTTACAAAGAGAAAGGAAAAAAATGTGTGAAATTAGATGAAATAGAGGTATATTTTATTCACATTTCACCTATTTTTTCTTTTTTCCTTTTCAAATCTTTTTCAAAATTTTCTAACTAAGGCCTCGTTTGAGAACAATCTATTTTAGAGTTCGTTTGAAATGTAGTAATTTTTTAACTTTTTATGAAAAGATGTACAAAAAAATTAAAAAAATGATATGATAATTTATTATGATTTTTTATTTTTTAACAAAAATATAAAATTAACAAACGGGACCTAAATATAACATAAAACTTAAATTTTTTATTTTCACTAGAAGAGTACTATAATTCAAAAGTCACAAGTCATCCAGGTAAGTCAAACCTGCTCATTGAGAGGTTGAGAAGTCAAATCGCATTAGCGATGTTGAGTGGATGTACCATTTGTTGCCCGTCGTGGATTCAGCCACAACGCTCCCATTCGTTGCTTGGCAACTTTTTTTTCTTCATCCTTTATAACTAGGGTAGCAATGTAGGGTTATTTTGAAAATATAACAAAAAGTTAATTCTTTGATTTTTTTTTTTTTTTGAATTGTTTTGAAAAAATATGTAACAAATTGTAAGAGATAATATGACTAAAAATAAATTAAAAATTAGAAGATTACTTTTAACCACATTTCCAAAATAGTCCATAAGCTAGGTTCGGCATGGATGTTTTTAGCTATTTTAATTACTAAAAAATAAAATAAATTAAAAAGTCAATAAGATAAAATGTCACATCTAAACTATAATTATTTTATTTTTTTTCTTATAAAAGTTAAAAAAAATCAAAAAATCCGTCCCAAACAAAATTTTTTAGCCCTGGACTAAAATAGCCAAAAAATTAAAAAGCTAAAAAGCTAATTCACATCCCAAACGAACGCATATTATATATTTTGCCTTTGTTTGAGATGTGAGTTGCCTTTTTGATTTTTTGACTTTTTAACTATTTGAACCTGAGGTTAAAAAGTTTCGTTTGGGATAAAAAAAAAAAAATTTGACTTTTTTTTTACTTTTGTGAGAAAAAAAATAAAATGATTATAATTTAAATGTGATATTTTATTTTATTAATTTTTTTAATCTATTTTATCTTTTTATAACTAAAATAGCCAAAAAAAAAAACTTTTGCCAAACATAACCTTTGAATATTCAAAAAAAAGTAAAGGAGGATGTTGCAAGTATACCTGTTTTACCCTATCATTTACAATAACTAGCCGTCTACATAAGTAAAAATAAAAATAAATAATAAAAAAATTAAATTTATAATATGCATGTTGTTTTAATGGTAAAAGCTTTGGTTTTTAGGTCAAGATTTTGAATTTTGTACACTTTTTTATATAATTTAAAAAAAAAAAATTTAAATAGAGAAATGAGAGACACGTGACATAAGAACAAGTAAAGACTTGGACACAAAGTTCAGCCTTCACTTAATATTATAGTATAAATATTACACTTATGTTGTGTTTGATTGGAATATTTGAGAAGAGATTTGGAAAGAGAAATATAAAAGCTAAGTAAAATGTGAATAAAATATACTTACATTTCACTTAGTTTTACACACTTTTTTTCTTTTCCTTTTTAAATTTCTTCCTAAATCCTCCAATCAAACATGCCAACCCAAAAAAGATCATTCTATTTAGAGTATTTCAGCATATGTGCCTTCAATTTAGTAGTTCAAGCCAATTTAAGGCCTAAGGTGAAAATTCTAATTGGGGCCTTAATAATTTTTTATACTCTAATTTTTCTTCTTTCTTTTTTGAAACTATAATTTTTTTTTATTTAAAATTAATTACATTCACAGTCCAAAAAAAATTGTTTATTTTAATTTCATTTTTTTTTTCCTTCACATTCAGCGAATATCCCTAACCTTAGCAATCAAAACAATTTTGATAATTAATAAATCAAATACTTAAGATTTCAAACTTTTGTGGTAAAAAAAAAAAACACAATATACAATGAAATAAATATACCTATTATAATTTTGCTAACCAAGTGAAGAAAGACAAAATATATATATATATATATATATAAAGCCAAAATGATATTTTTCACTAAGAGGGATGACAAATACAATAAGATGAGTTATTTTATTTTTAATTTTGCAGCGTAAGAGACAGAGAGATATATTCATCTTTTGATATATAAACAGAGACACTACAAGAATTTGCATTTTTGGTGACGAAATTTGGCGACTAAAAGAAATTTAGTCGCCAAAAATATTACTTTTGGCGACTAAAAAAAAATATTAGTCGGCAATGATTTAGGATGTAGCTACTAAAATTTTTTAGTTGAGAAATATTACTTATTGGCGACTAAATTTATTTTTAGTCGGCAAAAATGTTACTTTTGGCGACTAAAAAGCATATCAGTCGCTGTTTGTCTAAATTTTAGGCTAGTAAATCCTTTTTTAGTCGTCGTATATTATTTGTGCCGACAAAAGAAATGTTAGTCACTAAAAAATGGCATATTTTTATGGTTACTCTTTGGCGACCAAAAGATTTTGTCGGCAAATGTTACTTTTTTCCAACCAAAAGGAAAATTAGTCGCCAATAAGCGTTCATTTGCTGACTAAACAATAAAATTAGTTGCCAAGGTTCAAAGTTTTTAGAGCCAAAACAATTTTTAGAGCGCCAAATACCAAATTCATTTTGCCTGCCCCTTTCTCTATTACAGAAAACAACATTCAAAACTCTCACACACACAGATTGTCCTTCACCAAACCTTACTGAGAATCACCTCACTGTAGCCCACCATACGGAGGACATCGCCATGGCCATGGCCGCCACCGCTGCCACCGCTGCAAATCACCACCACAACAGCCACGGATCACAGGTTCTCTCTCTCTCTCTCTCTCTCTCTCTCTCTCTCTCTCGCGAGGGCACGCGTTCGCTTTCGGTTTGTCCATGTCTCTCTTTCTTTCGCTCCAGCTCTCTCGCTCACAATCTCTCTCTGTCTATCTCTTTCTGTGTGTATGTGTGTGTGTGTGTCTCTCTCTCTCTCTCCCCCCTTCCTTTATTTCCCCCATTTTTGATTCTTGCTTTAGGGTTTTATATACTTGATTCAGTTAAATTTCATGTTGATTTCTAAAATGGGTTTGGTTAAAGGACATTCTGCTCCGTTTCCCCATTTTCTGATTGGTTGAAGGACATTTTAGGGTTTCTAAAATGTGACTCCAAAGAGTTTATTAGAATCTAAGGAGAGTTAAATCTGAGACCTTTGCATATTTGTAAAATAGCATTCATTGATGATGATTCTACGTGCTACACACTAATATACCTAAGAATTGTTATTGACAAATTTTTATTTTTTTTATTTTTTAATTGGTCAAACTGTGAAGGATATTGCGGTTGCTGATCTTGCTCCAACTCACCCTATAAGGGTGGGGCTGGCACTCAACTTCTCGATTTTCTACTATGAGATTCTAAATGCATCAGAGAAAGCTTGTAGCATGGCTAAACAAGTTTGTTCCATTCCTTTCACAGGTAAAAATGCATGACTTGCTTATTTATTTTTTCTTAGTTCCAAAAGTATGTCCATGAATTGATGGCAGCCATTGTATGTCCATGTATATATTCACTTTACCTTCGTTATTAGGATCACCTATTCTTTATGTGCAACTGTCAAGGAGTGTTCATTATATAAACTTCATAATTTGGCGGGTACATAAACATGTATTGGGCGTTTCAAAAAAACCTCAGCCATGAATGGACATTAACTCTCATTATGATGAAATGGAACCTTGTGATAATTTTGGTTAGTTTTAATTGTTTATTTCTAGACTTTTTTGAATCTTGTTAACTTTGTAAAAACCAATTGCAAATTTAAGTCGATGTCTGATTTGATATATTATACATTCTTAATTGATTATGTTGCATAGCACTTATGGAAGGGATGAAGAGTAAATTGCAATGAAATTCTCAATTTCAAGTGCAAATGTGGGTTTTCTAAAGAGCAAGTTATGTTTGGGCTAATGTTATAGTGGATTCATGAATTTGCCAGTGCAGACTCATGTTTTGTTGAATAATAGGGTACATTTTGTAATAACCCCGACCCTGATTAACATTAATTGGCACTTAATTATGCCTAACAGTAATTAAGAGGAAACCCGAAATTAAGTTACACGTGTATTGCATGATTTATGTGTTTTTATCTGTTCAGTGTCGAAATATCTGTTTGTGTTTTAAACTTTAAACTGTAAATTGGAAGCCTTATCGGCGCCAGATTTCGAAATTGATTAATGTTTTGGACTAGTTAGATTTTATGTGATTTTATAGTAGGTTCAATTAAAATTTGATTGGGAACGTTTAAATCAGATTAAATAATGTTATATTAATGAACCTAGGTATTTACCCCTTTTGCCATTGTGAGTGGGCTCCCTTGTTTCATCTTGTGTGAGGTGTCATTACACCACTTCATCATTTTTGGCTAAGGAAAAACGTAGGCAAGAGGGAGAGGGGAGAGAAAACTTGGTTTCAACAAGAATTAACTTGGAAACTTAGAAGAAATTGGAGGATAACAACAAATTGAGCTAGCACACTTTGATTTGAAGGTTTAAGGTAGGAATACATCCTCCCATTCATGTAATTGAACTAGCTCTTGCATATTCCTTGACATATTGAGGATTAGAGTCTAAATTTAGCTTGAAATTGTGAATTGGGTGGTGTAACATGCATGCATGTGCATATTCATAGCAATTGAAGTTGTTTGGTATCAAATCTCTACATGTATGTGCATATTTTTGCTAAAGTCCATGAGTTCATCGAGATTCTAAGTTTAATTTTGTTTTGAATCATGTTTTGGAGCTTTGAAATGAAATTGAACTCATGTATGGTTGTTTAAACTTTGTTCTTGATGATTTATTGAAATTGTGATCAAATTGTCTCACCCATGGGCATTGATTTCATAAATTGGCTTTTGAAATTTGTTGTACTGTGACTTTGAAATGTTTTCCCAGAAATTGAGCCCAGGAGGTTGAGTTTTGAATGGTTAAAAGTTGGAATTGAGCATTGGAGCTCAATCTGGAAATTCCAGATTTTTGTCTCCTGCTCGAGCGAGGAAAGTGGCGCTCGAGCGGGGAAATCGAGTTCCCAGCATCTCTCATTATTTTACAGTACGCTCGAGCGGAGGATTTCACGCCGGCGGAGGCTTAGGTCTCACGCCGGCGAGGGTCGGCGTCTATCGCGTAAATTTTGAGCATCCAAAGATTTTTATCAGATTACATTTCGCCGAGCGACGGAATTCACGCCGGCGAGACCCTTTGTCAGATGTCGCTCGGCGAGAAATCAACGCCGGCGGGACCCCTGTTTTCCGAAAATTTTGTAAAGTGTTTAAAAGTGCATTTTTGCATCCTCATTCCATCCTAGGCATTCCTAGGCCATGTTTAAGGCTCTATACTAAGGATAAGAGGTTAGGTACACACTTAGAATCATTGATGTGGGTTTTGTACAATTAGATTGCATGTTTCAAGTGTGTATCCGTGATATGTTATGTAGGTCACGTGCCGCAATCTGTCTGACCCTTTTGACTCCATCTACCTGTATCAACGCCCACAGTGAGTAATAACTCTGTAAAGTTATGTTTAACTTTAAGTATTTTCTAACTGATATGATATGATCTGCTTTCCGAAATGCTAAGTTATGAATTATGAATGGATGTCCAATTTCCTGAAAAGTATTGTGGCACCCTTAGTCCCTATAGCCCTCGCCCGGGGGTAACAATACCGTGGCATATGGCCCTTGCCTGGGGGTAATAATACCAGGGTTACTTGCGCGCAAGATATGGACCTTTATGGTTGTTGGTACCAACTCTGTCTGTGGTCTTTAGACCAATTTGATCTGTTAGCTAATGGGTGTACCACATATGATCTTATGCAAAATCTGAATCTGAATATGCATATGAGTATGTACCTAAATCTGTTTCTGATTTGAAATCTGAATATGCATAAGACTCTGTTTTTGATAAGTTTGTGTTTCTGATATGAACTTTGATTTCTAACTCTGTGATGGACATCATTCATTAAACCCTTTACTCTGTTATTATTCACTAGGCTTTCGCTCACAATTTATATATATATGTAGGTGAGCCGGCACATGACCCTAGCCGGAGTTGATGGTCCTCCGTTTTATTTTTGGTCAGCCACCTGTTGTGTCTACCGAGGAGGTTCTGCCTGAAGCCTAAAGCCTTGGCAGTTTTGCACCTCATGCTAGTCTTTGTGCTTGTTGTGTAGTTGGATCTTGGGACGTACTTTGTGTAAATATTTTGTACATATGGGTGTATCTTACTAGCATGTTTATGTATATAAATAAGTTTTGAATTTTCTATCCCATGTACGTCATTACAGCTCATTGGACCTTGTTTACTTTATGTAATTGCTTCTGCAGCCCCTTAATATTTGTTATTCTGTTCAGAGGCCTTGGGTAATCCACGGATTACTGGCCGGTTACGATACCAAACCTATAGGGGGCAGGCTTGGGTCGTGACAGAGTGGTATCAGAGCACGAGTTATACCGCACACACAGGTCCGTATGAGCTCAGGATGTCCTAGTAAGGATTAGGGGCATTCCATTTGCATGTGTGGGTGTGTGGTAACGAATCGAATATTAAACCGATCGTATGTTTGAATATACCTATGCTTAATATCCTATGATGTCTGTATAGTAAGATGGAGAACTCAAGGGGAAGTGGTGAAGGTGAATCATCAGAGGCTTGCATGAGCCGAATGGAACAGATGTTAGCAGCATTGACTGAGACCTTGACACAGCAACAAAGACAGCAACCTTTACCTTCTCCACCTCCACCGGTACAAGTTGAGGCAGATAACAATGACATTATAAATCTGACACAGAAATTTATGAATATGAAACTGCCGACATTCTATGGTGGGATTGAGCCACTGAAGGCAGAAACATGGTTGCTTGAAATGGAGAAATTATATGAGGTGTTTCCGTGTTCAGAAACCCAAAAGGTCCTTCTAGCCACCTATACTCTGAAAGATAAAGCCCGAAGGTGGTGGTTACTGATTCGAAATGGTCACGAAAATATGACATGGACTCAGTTCAATGCAATCTTCTATGACAAGTATTTTCCCCAGTGCTTTTGAAACAGGAAAGTCTCGGATTTTCAGGAACTCAAACAAGGCTGAATGTCCATGGCCGAGTATGAGGCCAAATTCACTGAGCTAGCCAGGTTTGCTCCCCACATGGTGGACACAGACTACAAGAAGGCCCGCAAGTTTGAGGATGGATTAGATCTGGACATACTGGATAGGGTGGGAGTCCTGAATCTACCCACATACGTGAGTGTTTTGGATAGGGCATTAATGACAGAATCCATTTTAGCAGCAAAGAAACAAACTCTTGTTCCACAGACTGATTGGACAGGGAAAAGATCCGGGAATAGCTTTAAAAAGAGTCGTTCATTTTCTGGGAATAAGAAGCGTAACACAGGGTCTTACAGTAACTCAAGCCAAGGTAGTGGCTTTACGCCAAATTACCCCAACTGTAGGAAGAAGCACAAAGGTACCTGTTACCGAACATCAGGCGCATGTGTTAGTTGTGGCAAGACAGGCCATATGATGAGAGATTGTCCGCTTAGATCCGAGACGACTAGTCGTCCTGCAGCGAGTTCAGTGGGATCTACTTCTGTGGCCAAAACCAACGTCAAAGCCAATGTAGGAAAGGAACCGTTAAGACAAGGCCGAGTGTTTGCCTTAGTGCCTGGAGATGTACCTAACACCTCTACCGTGGTGTCAGGTACATTTTCTGTATGTTCTCAATATGCATGTGTGTTGATAGATTCTGGTTCAACGCATTCTTTTGTGTCACATGCTTTCTCTCAAAAATTGACTAGGCCACTAGAACATATGACATGTGTATTATCTGTATTTACGCCTTCTGGGGATTCTATGATGTGCACTCATGTTAATCCGGCTTGTGATATTGTGGTTGGTGATATGATGTTGTGTGTAGACTTATTGCCCTTGAACATAAATCATTTTGATTGTATCTT
Organism: Camellia lanceoleosa; assembly: GCA_025200525.1. Lineage (NCBI taxonomy): Eukaryota > Viridiplantae > Streptophyta > Magnoliopsida > Ericales > Theaceae > Camellia > Camellia lanceoleosa. Next base: position 160,321,343 of record CM045761.1, read on the forward strand.
GGGGATGGACTAGTTGACTAAATACTGTGCTACCATTGATTGTGCAAATAAAACTGTTGTGTTTAGACCACCGGGGATGCCTGAATTTACTTTTATTGGGAATGGGGTAGTTCCTCCCCCGTATTTGATCTCGGCTATGAAAGCCGTAAAACTCCTTAGAAAGGGATGTAGGGGTTACCTGTGTTCTATACTGACTGCACCATCTGACAGTATTACTATTGAAACAATCCCGGTTGTTTGCGAATTTTCCGACGTGTTTCTGTAGACACCCCATTTTTGACCGCCCTCAAGACTTGGGCGCTACTGATGGTTTACTTGTTGGAGAAAGGTGTGCAGTGCACAAGTTCAGTTTCTTCGGCAAGGAGAGAGGCAAATCTCAACTTCATACCCCATTGTGGACCAAAATTATTTTTGATGGTTTTTATACCTTAAACCCTCTCTTTCAAAACATTTTTGAAATAAAATTCCCACGATGTTCCGACGCTCGCATTTCGGTAAATGTTGCGCTTTTTGGTAAACCGAGCAAGGACAAAAAGGGAGATGAATGAAAGAGAGATGAAATCTTTGAAAAATCTTTCAAAACACCTTACTTAGGGGTTTGAAGTTGAAGAAAAGAGGAGAAGAGGGGAGAAAACTAGTTTGGGAGTGGTTCAGCATGAATCCGGGAAGGAGAAAAGTCTGCGCGGCTTCCCCGAAACGGGCGTAACTCTTTGTACAAGAGGAATTAAAATATGGGACCACCACCATTGGAAACCTTACTTCCGGGGCTTCATTTTTCACTCAAGAATCTCCTAAGTCCAAATCCGGGGGGAGGAGATATGGTTGGTTGAAGTCCGGTTGGATCGAATCTGCGCGGCTTTACGGAAACTGGCATAACTTTTTCTACAGAAGGAATTTTAATGCAAGGTTTGTGCCATTGGAAAGCTAACTTCCGGGGCTTCAATTTGGACTTTCACTAGCACTTTTTGACCTTACCGGCTACCTACCGGCCATCCATTTATCCGACCGGCACAAAAGATTGCCGGCCGGCACAAAAGATTGCCGGCCGGCCAAAAGTGCCCAGAACTCAGATTTTTGACAGATATTTTTCTATACACTGTACTAGATATTTCCAATTGGGATATTTCGACCAAAAGCTCTTGTTTTGATATATATGGAGCCATATATCTCATATGGGGGAGGGTTAGAACAAAAAGTGAAGTTTTGAGAGCTTCTCACTCCAAAAAACCTCTCTTTCTCTAGAAATTTCAAAGCCAAATTTCAGCCCTCTTCCTCTTCCTTGGTGTAGGTTGGATTTTTTGGAGCAAAAAGCCAGATATAGACATACATATTTGATATATACACCTATATCCCTCCATCTCTCACTATATCTCTTCCATTCAACCATTAAACACCCTTGTTCTTGGGCCTTTTCTTCATCACTACCAAGCACCACCCTCACCACTCCATTTCCAGCAGCAAGGAGGGGTTTTTCAGAGGCTTAGAAGCAACATTCCTTGGTCCAAGAGGTAGCAAAGAAGTGATCTTCAAGGGTAAGACCATTTTCCCTCTTTTGTAGCACTTTTTTTGCACCATTACTGTTTTGGGCTCCGACCATAACTGAAAGGGGCATTGTTTTGAGCCATTCTTCATGTTTGTTTAAGGGCTCAACCCTGTTTGAGCCCTCCATAGTGCACTTGCTTCAATACTCCTTGGTATGCCTCATTTTTGCATGAAATTTCTAGCCTATGTGTGATCTGTTTTTGAGCATAATGTAAACTGTAAGTAGGATCATTTTGAGCCCTTATTCAACATTGAAGAAGGGCTCAACCATTTTTGGGACCCCTATCTTGCACTTACTTCATAATCCCTCCTATTTACCGTAAATTTGCATGATTTGTTTGGCCTATATGTAAATTGTTTTGGAGTGTTTCATGAACTGTGAGTAGGCTTATTTTGAGTCCCTCTACAACATTGTAGAAGGGACCACCACTGTTGGGGGTCTCCATGTAGTACTTACCATTATACCCCTCTTGGCCCCCATTTTTGCATGATTTGTTAGCCTATCTTGCTTCTATTTTTGGGTCTTCGACAGGCCTGAAAAGGGTCTTAGTTTGACCCCCTCTACATGTCTCATGAAGGGTATTTGGCTGTTTGGTGCATCCTTTTGGTACTTCATGTTATACCCCTTTGTGGGCCTTAATCTTGCATTGCATTTTGAGTATGTGTGTATACTGTTTTGGGACTTGTCATCTACTTTAAATGTTCATATTTTTGGTCCCTCTTCAGTGTTGTAGAAGGACATTTTTCTGTTTGAGCATTGCATCTATCACTTGCCTCATTGCCTCCCTTGAGGAGCCATTTTTGCATGCCATGTTAGTCCCACTTGTGCTTGCTGTCTTGCCATGATTTGTACTATGAACATGCTTATTTTGGGGCTGTCTAGCTTCTGTCTTCATACTTCATGTTCATATCTTGCATGTTTGATATAGCCATAAGCCATTTCATGTACCTAGTTTTGCATTTCGGGAGCGATTCCATGCATTTGGTTCCATTTCGCCATGTTTCGGGCTGTTTTGCCCTCATTTTGCTGCTGAAATTTGCATGTTTTGTATGCCATATTCCATGTTATGCCATGTCTCATTAGAGTGCCATTTCGTCAGAGGCGCGGTCTCGGCTTATGCGTCTGCAGTAACGCATTTCGAGGCATCTCGCTTTCATCTAACGGCCTCTTATGTGGGTGTGGCTGAGGCTCTCTCATGTTAGTGTAAGACCATATTGCATTTTGTATGCCCTTTCCTCGGTTTGCGTGCCCTTGTGCACGCATTTTGAGGCATCTCATTTCATTTAATGGCCGCTGATTTTGGCATGCTTGCGAGCTATGTTAGTTTAAGTCCATCGTTGCGTGTTGTTGCATGCCATGTTTGTTTACATGTTTAGGTTGCGCCTAGCATACATTGCTCATTTGCATGTTCATGTTGCATACTTAGCCGCCATGCCTAGGTTGCATTCCATTGAGCATGCATCCTCGCCTCTTGACCAATCATGATAGGGTTGGGGCCCTTTGATTTGTTTTGTGCTTGCATTCCATTTGATATCAAAGTTGCTAACTTGGCTGGGCCATTATGCATTGAAATGCGTGATTGATGGCGGGGTCGAGGGCCATGCTCCTTGAGTCCATTACATGATAGGAGTGTGTCCATGCATACATTTGCCTAGAAATTCTATGCCTTGCACCTCTTTGATTCTGTTGTCACAAACCGTCTTCTGCAGAATTTTGTGACCGGCAAGATAGAGTGCCGATCGGCAATGTATTTATTGCCGATAGCTTCATTTCCGGCCGATGGACTTATACACGGCCGGTGGTGGACATTCTATCCAAAGGTGATGATCCTTAGGATTGAGGAGCCGTTCAGGACTTTTGCAATTTTCGAGAGAAGCGGTGAACAGCGATGGCATGGTGCGGATTTCTGGGCAAGTCGGACTGAAGCATACATCATTCACGCATCCCGAGGCAGAAGCTGTGGCCATCTCTTCTTTGCATTTAATTTAATTAGACTAGAGGTCTTGTAATAATTTATTCGTTTATTTTTCTTGGACTGTATTATTATTTCGGGCCCTCCGTGTGAGGGCGTATCTGTAATAAGTGTGGGTGAGTGGTGTGTATGTCTTCCAACCCCCATTTCTTTCTCCCTTTTATCTACCTGCTTATGATGGTAGATTAGGGCACGTTTATTTTAGCATACCTTATGCAATGCATGCGTGCATCCATGCATTTGTTGATATGCATCGGGCTCGGTACATCATACAAACTGCATTGTATTTTCAATTCCAAATTGAATACGTGCATCGAATAAAGTGCATTTCACATGCCATCTTTAGGGTTAGCCGAGCCTACTCTAAATTGCATCTTAGCCTGTGTTGCATTAGCCGTTTAACATGAACTAGGACATGCATGTTCGCTAACTAGTTTGTTGTTTTTCATTTTGGCACGGAGTACGATGTAAGTATTTATGCTTTAGCATATCGTATGCGTGTGAATGTTGCCATAACAGTATGCTTACCATGCGGCTAAGTGCTTATATGAGATAAACTGTTTGAATGCCTGTGGGTGGAGGTTGGATTGCTTGAGTTGGAATAACTCATTTGAAATCCGTATTTTAGCCTACTTGCGAGTAGCAAATTCCGAAGCGTTTTTCAAAACAAACGGATATGCAATGCTTATTTCCAAATTAGGCGATCTAGTCTATACTTGTTTGCTGTGCGCATAACATAGTAATTCTAGGCTAATAATTGGAATAAGAGCATGTAATGTTTTCAAAATCGGATATCACGGTTAGTAGAGTAATTCTAGGCTAATAATTGGAATAAGAGCATGTAATGTTTTCAAAATCGGATATCACGGTTAGTAGAGGCCGGTCTTCGGACCGGGCGAAAGGGGGTGCTCATAGCTGACCTTCCCCGATCGTACCTAAGCTCCCGAGCCAAGACTACTTTGGTGATGACGGACATGTGGCCTTCGGCACCGAGTCAGGGTTTCCTAAATTTCCCATTTTAAAATATTTAGGTGGCGATCAGAATCCGCAAAGCAGTCCATGTTTGGCACTACTTTTCAAAAAATCTGTTTTTCTTCAAAACGATTTGCCGGATTTGGACTCTTTGGTTAAAGATTAAGAACCGCAACACACCAAATCGAGTCCGAACTGTTAGATGGAAGCCCATGGGCGCGTCTACAGTTTCTGGCGACTCTGCTGGGAACTTTAGAGAGCTTGACTCGAACTCGTGATATCTTGTTTTGACTACACTTATGTGTTTTTTTTGCATTGCATGTGCATTGGTGCGCCTAGGACACAGTGTTTGCCATCTGCCATTCCTGAACGGTTTGCCGGAGGCTTGTCTTGTTAAGGCATGACCATAAGGCTGACCGGTTATGGGCTCTGACAGCATGGGAACACAAACCCCGGTTTTACCGGGGCACCCTTTTCGACCATTCGACCTAGTGCATATCGAAATCCATAGTGACCACTCCAAACTAGGACAGGTTGCTTACCCGATATAGGTTGTTTGAAACCGCTGCGTGCGTAGTGAAACCCTAGCTCCTGACAAAATAGGACAGGGAAACCCTACCCCAACATAGGGGTGTATTGGCTCTCATTTACTTGCTATGTATTTTAGAGTGTATCTCCACAGGGAATGCATATACCAATTTGCAAGTCTGGGTATCAGTTCAAGGGCACCAATATCGAGATTTTGAGAATCGATTATATCTGGGTATCGATTCAGATTTGGGGCGATGATTTCGGGAACAAAGGATCGTGAATAGAATACTGATCGTTCAAATTTTGCTCATACCCATTCCAGTGAAGTTGAGCTGAGATGCTGTCTGTTTTCTCTTTTGCTAGGGTAGTCCTGGAATCATAGCTTCAGAAGGCTTCACTATCCCCCGGGTACATTGGACTAGCGCTAATAGACTTTGTTAAGTCAGAAATTCAATTCAAGGGCAACCAGTGTTTTTTTCGCTGAGGCAAGGCAAAGAAAGGCCAGTTAGGGCTCACCGGTTCATTTGATCCGATACCACCATCATCATCGCCAGACCCATGATGGCACAGGTTGAAGAATTTGTGGCGTGATAGCGGCGTAAATCGAGGAACCGCCATGCAGCCGAGACCCAGATTGAAACGCCCACCACTGGGCATCTCGCCTCGATCCAAATTCGGACCCCAAATTAACTTTGATCCACTTTCCCCAGTTGAAGATTTACAGGGTTCGAATCCCCAAGAAGGGTTGGCTCAAGCTCGAGTTGTCAGGCCCCTAGTGCAGCCTATTGAGAGGTTTCAACCCTTTCATGTTGATGAGTTCAATCCGACTGCAGCGAAAGTTGCGAGCCTTGAGAAGCAATTCAAAAAGGCACAAGGCCTTAACTCCATTCCCAACATTGAGGATGGGCACACTGAGTTTGCCGTGCGGCTCCCAGACAGATTCAAAATGCTATATATTGACTGTTTCGATGGGTCTGGAGATCCAATGGTACATATCCGACTTTTCTTAGATATCCTGAAGCCGATGGGTCTGACTAAGCCACAGAAACTCTCTCTATATGGAAGAACCCTGTCGGGTGTAGCAGCCACTTGGTACGCTAAGTTGGAAGATAAAGTGAAGCAAAACTGGGAAGAACTGGCTGAGGCCTTTGTCGATCAGTATTCGTACAACACCCAAGTTGAAATGACCATCCAAGGGCTTGAAGTAACCCGCTAGAACCCAAAAGAGCCTTTTGTGGAATTTGTTGCCAGGTGGAGAGCAAAGGCAGCACAGATGACGGATCATTGCCCTTCAGAGAGGGATCAAGTACAGATGATGGTGCGAAACCTCGAGCATGATATGTTGCAAAAGTTGATAGTCGCTCCGCTATTCACTTTCAAGAGTTTGCATGAACTGGGGGTTCAGGTCGAGAACGCGTTCAACAGTCGGATCATTCCCAGAACAAGTGAACCGACAAGGAGGGTGATTTCAGGGAATACCAATGCTCGTAGTAGCGCTATTCCCAAACCCACCGAAATCAATACAGTTGCCACAACCGACCCTTTTGCCAAGCCAAGCCTAGAACCAGCCGGCCCAGCCCGAGCTTAGGGCAGAACTTTCACCCCCCTCTATATGAGCTTGACTAGTGCACTAAAAGTCTTGATGGAAAGAGGGCATCTCAAACCCCTTGATCCTCAACCTCTTCCTGACCCACTCCCAGCTAGACATAACCATTCCAAGTACTGTATGTACCATCAGCAGCGTGGTCATGGCACCGACCGTTGCTACCGTCTTCATCATGAGATCCAAAATCTCATTGACAACCAAACGATAGCTCCACCTTCAGACCCCAATGACCAAATACCTCATCCACATCTCAATCTAATCCACACACTGGCTGTCCCTTACGACCCCAGTGTATATATCACCCCAGCCCATTTGCCCAAACCGAAGGTGTTTATCCCAGAGAGCCTGGACTTATGCATGATGGGTGCATCTGAAACCCAATCATCTCAAACCCATGAACCCACTACTTCTGAGCTGATGAGGATGATCGAAGATCTTGAGAACTGGCAGATCTGTCTTTGGAGTTTTGGCTCCATCAACCGCATCACATACTAAGGAGTTCATGTCAAAGGCTCCTTAACCTTGGGACGGGCCGCATTGGGAGAAGGCCAATCTCTTAGCAAAGTGGAGACCAAAGGATAAGAACAAGGCAGGGCAAGCATTAGTCCCCGTGAACATCTTGATTGGCTGGCCGAGGCTTTGAAAGCCGAGGATCGAACGAAGAGCAAGTCCTCGCAGCTTGTTGGAAAAATTGTGGATGACACTTTTGCCACTCAAATTAGGGCGATTCGAATCAAGGGCGAGGCGGGGAGAAGGGCCTTTATACCAGGAATATTCCTTTCAACTCTAGCGCCGTACTTGGAAGACACTAGCAAACCCAGCCACCACCTGTCAATCGCTTTGCTGGTGCATCCAGCACAAAGCCACAAACCTCAAAATACCCACCTTGCGGCCAGAGGGTCTTTGCCCCAATCAGACATGTCATTATCACGCCTTGAGGGTCCTAATAAAAAGGGCACCAAAACCCCTAGAGCTACTACCATTGCCAAATAAACTTCCTCCCATGATCCGCCAAGTATTGTGCCTTCCATCAACAAGTTGGCCACGCCATCGATAGTTGTTACCGTCTTCGCCATGAAATACAAGATCCGATTGATAAAGGAGTTATCGTCGCACTGCACTCGCAAAGTCTATCAAGACCTTTGGATCGGTGAACTTGGGGATAATGTGATGTGATCGAGATGAACCACCATGGCGGCGCTCGATTCGCCGGATGTGGTGGGCGACATGCCTTCGCTTTTGAGTAATGTACAAATGCTGTTAATTTTGCTTTCTGACTTGGGTATTGGGTCAGTTTTGTTGTGTCGCTTTGAGTCTGTCTCCTTATTTTGAGTCAGTCTTTTTATTTCAGGTCTGTCTTGTTGTATCGAGTCAGTCCTGTTTTGTTGAAGTCAGGTGATTCCGGGAATGTTACCTCGGACATCACCATCTTGTTTTGTGTTTGTCTTTTTGCTTTCTTTTGAGTCTGTTTCTGCCAGGGAGCCAGTTGTGCCAACAGATCTTGAAATGAAACAGCAGTGATTTTCACACTCTCGTGTTTGCTTCTACCGTGTGCTAGTTGTACCAGAAATTCCAAATGAGATGGCAGTATTTGACTAGAAGCTATGTCTTTTCTGTGCCTTGAATTCATTGCATCGACCTAAGTTTTCCAAAAGCTTTTTGAACATCATGGAAAAACGAAGAGGAAGGAATTCCTCGGGATTTGCAAAATTTGATCAATTTGAAAGAAAGAGAGGCGTGCTAAGCCCTTAATGATTGAGATCATGCTTGTTAGTGTGAGTACTGAGAAGGACCCTAGCTTTGATTCAGATTGGTTCTACACTGTCTTCAGCACGAGCGATTTGTCGCTTTCTTAAAAACTTTCAAAAATGTTTTATGCAGTCCGCGAAGACATGTGGAATCGCTCTTGAGATTGTGCACCAGATCGCCTACCTCGAGACTCAACCCCTTTGTTTTCAAACCTTCAACTTGGATTCAGAACGTTCAAAGGACAATCACAATGTGAGGCCTGTGTGGCCAGATTTGAAACAGCCCTCGAACAAGAGGCACCAAAGTCAGATCAAGAAGATCAGATCTCATCAGAAGAAGCTTGCAAAGCTAGATCAGAAGCACCCCTCGAACTAGGGGCAAAAATATCCGATGTGCTCGAAGGGCCAAAGGTGGATCTTTCTGCAAATCAATGACACCCATTCTCCTGGATTCAGATGACTTCAGGATCTCAAAACCATTTGGCATGGACAAAGCTACACTTTTACCCTTTGAGAGGCTCGCTGGGCCGAAAACTCGGAAGGGCGACCCAGGCAAAAGTTAGAGCAAAGAAAAGAATGAAAAAAAGAAAAAAGAGAAAAAATTCAAAGATACAAAAATGCAAAAAGAAAAGAAAAGAAAAATGCAAAAAAAGAAGAAGAAGAAAAAGAATGAAAAGACGAAAGAAAAGAAAAACAAAGCTCGCAAGGTCGAAAACTTGCAATAGGCACCTTGGCAAAAGTTAGAGCATAAAAAGGAGAGGTTAAATACCCGAGTGTACCTTAACCCCGAACTACGTAAGGCTTGGTTCCTATCTTTGGGATACGTAGGCAACTTCATTCTGAAGTCCAGCCCTAAAACACTTCAAATTCAGTTGTGTCCATGAAATGGTTTTGATCATCTTTGCCTTCTCTGTATCCGAGAGTTCGATTGTGATCGTCGCTCTGAAGGATTGATTTCAATACGTCATGGCCATTTAGACAAGGGGCAACTTTCCGTTGCCATTCAATGCACTGCGGTGTCATTTCAAACAAGGGGCAACTTTCCGTTGCCATGCAGTGTCCTTCAGACAAGGGGCAATTTTCCATTGCTATGGGTCCGAGGTTGTGCATCTCAAAGAGTTGGTTCCTTGCTTGTTGAGCGGTGGCCGTCTGCAAAAACAGTTTTTGAGAATTTTTACTGAGGTTGACTATTCTCTCAAAAATCATTCCATTTTTTTCCAAAACTGGACCATTTCTTGGATCCAAAAAGGAAAAATTTCAGTGCTCATAGCCTAACTTGCATGATTTCAAATCAAAAATCAAATAAGCATGTTAATCTAACTTTCATGTTAGTCAAAATTGTTTTAAAACAAAAAATGGTCGAAATAATGAACTAGGGGCACAATTGAGTCAGGCTTCCTGTCTTTCCCCCATTTTCAACATACTTGCCAAGAAAGGCACTCTACCTGCCAGAAGAGGGCACAACTGAAGTTAGCAAAAAGGGCTGAAAGCTCTCTCGTCCTCCAAGCAGCGAGGTATCAAGCCATGCGCGAAGCATAAATCAGAATGGGGCAAGATGTTCCACTTCCTCATCTAGATCAGATCATGTCCAAACTCCCCAGCAGAGCATCATTAACCGATGTCAATTGCAGATTTGCTGCACACCCAGTTATAGCATAACCCCTCTGTGGGGGAAGTTCACTGTTGTGAGCAGAAGAAAGAGAATCTAGCAGAATGCAAGGGGCAAAAGCCCGCAACTTCTTGTCTACCCATCAACCACCCAAGGGAGGGATAAAAAATGAGAGATTGAAGAATAGAGAGATATGCGTTGAGAGAAGAAGTGGGAAAAGGGCCTTTTCAGAAAACTAGAGATTGAGTGCCAAGTGATGTGAGAATCACAAATAAGAAATGGTGGGAATAATACCCGGTGAAATAGGCTCCCTGTGCGCATTTGAGTCTTTCGTTGTGTTTTGTTTGTCTCGAGTCTTGTTTTGAGTCGTTTCAAGTGTCAATAGATGTGTTTGGGTTGTTTACCTTTATTTTCCGTTGTTGGGTCGTCTTTGCTGTGTTCAGTTGTAGGCTCAATATCCAGTCGAGAACTCATTTTCTCAATTTCAAAAATGATTTGTTGTGTGCTCAGAGTGCTGTGCCATTCTTCACATTTGTGCAAAAAGGAATTTGTTCTTTCAAAAACTGCAAGGTTCAACCCAGGTCGTGCGAGAACAGTAGAACCAGGACCTATTTAAAGCTATAATGGTTCCGGGCTGCCAAACAAAAGAAAAGAGGGAAAATTGAAGCATCTGAGTGTGTTTCGCCTTCAGCAAATTCCGTGATTGTACTCCGGATGTACCTCTTCAGGCCTTGTCAATGCTATCAAAGTATGAGTGCGCCTCTACCTCAAGTGTAAGCCTGCAATTAAAGCAAGAGATGTTATCTCTGCCAATATGAGCAGGTGTACCCCTTTTATTTGAGTGTGTTGCAAAACCCTAGTACATGTTTGATACTCCTCTATTGCATAGAATATGAACTTTCATATCCATTGTTGTTGCATAAAATATGCTTGCTTTCAATATTACATGGAAAATGCCCCATACTTGCATAGAAGATGCATTTTATCGCACTTTCTTGTGCATTTTATCTCACTCGCACTATCTTGTGCACTTACACTTTGTATCTCACTTGCTTTGTCATGTGCACCTTGTGGTTGTATCTCATATCTAGTGCATTTCAAATCAAGTGCATTTCAAATAAAATCATTCGCACTATTTTGTGCATCACATCATCGCGCTATCTTGCGCACCTCCATCGCACTGTTTTGTGCATCACATCATCGCGCTATCTTGCACACCTCCATCGCACTGTCTTGTGCATTACATCTCATTCGCGCTATTTTGCACATCGCACTATTTTGTGCAATTCATCCTTTGCGCTATTTTGCGCATCGCACTATTTTGTGCACCTTACTCGCATTTTGCATCCATTCAATCGCGCTATTTTGTGCACTACACTTCATTACTATTTTGTGCATTACATTTGCTCGCGCTATCTTGCGCACCCCATCCGCACTTGTTAGTGCATTGCATTTCACTCGCGCTTTCTTGCGCATCGCACTATCTTGTGCACTTACATGCTATATCTCACTCGCACTCTCTTGTGCATTCCATTACAAATTTACTTGTGCATTACATTATTTCATTCGCTATTTTACTATTTTGTGCATTTTTACTTGCATTGCATTTTATCGCACTTGTTAGTGCATGACATTTCATTCGCTTATTTTGCGCATCACACCGCTTTGTGCATTTATGCCACATCGCACTCTTTTGTGCATCTTGTTAGCACTGTCTTGTGCATTCCAACATGTTCCGCACTGTTTTGTGCATCTCCTTAGCATTGTTTTACACACCCATCTACATCGCACTGTCTTGTGCACTCGCGTTGTCTAACGCATCACGCTATTTTGTGCACCTCATTCGCACTGTTTTGTGCATCCTACTTGCCTTGTGCATTACGTTTCAATCGCGCTATTTTGCGCATCGCGCTATCTTGCGCACCTCCATCTTGTGCATTACATTTCATTGCTATTTTCGCGCTTATTTTGTGCATCTCATTGCATTTTGCATTACATCTCATTCGCTATTTTTTTATGCACTTTACTTGTCAAACCATATAAGTCCAATTATCAAAGTCTTCTTGCATATCGGGTTTGATTCACAACCATTTACTTATCGATGCTTTGTTGTCCTTGTCAAAAATAGGTGACACTCACTCCGCCATTGTTATGACTTTAAGTTTCATTAAAGAGAACACCCCATTTTTGCCGCCTCAAAGACGGGCGCCACTGATGGTTTACTTGTTGGAGAAAGGTGGAGAGAGGCAAATCTCAACTTCATACCCCATTGTGGACCAAAATTATTTTTGATGGTTTTATACCTTAAAACCCTCTCTTCAAAACATTTTGAAATAAAATTCCCACATGATGTTGATGCGCATTTCAGATGTTATGCTTTTTGCAGAAACCGAGTGTAGACACCCATTTTTGACCGACCTTAAGACTCGACGTCATCAATTGATGTTGCATATTGTGCTAGATTAGGGGTGGAGTCCGAGAGCCTGACCTTGCCCTCCTCCGGGGACTTTTTTTTGTGCTTTCGGTTTTTGCGAACGAACTCTGTTGCTTTTGTTTTCTCTTTGAGAAGGGAGGAGAGGTCTCAGACCATCTCAGCCATTTTTCCCATTAACCATCTCCGATAAGTGCCTTTGTTTTATCATTTTACGGTTTTGTTCATTTTCGGCGGAACCTCTGTTTTATCATTACAAGGAACCCTTTGATACCAACCCTCATCTTGCATTTTAACTTGAGATAGTCATATTTTGAGGTCCTTTTCATGTTTGATTAAGGACCTTTTACTGTTTGACATCTCCATTTGTCACTTGCCTTTTTACCTCTTTTTGGGCCTTTAAACTACAAAGCCGCCTTATTTTGAGCCCCTTTTCATAAACGAGCCCTTCTTCAACATTGAAGAAGGGCTCATCTTGAGCATTCCATGTATCACTTGCTTTGAAATCCATGCCTAGCCTCATTTTGCATGATTTTTTAGGCTATCTTGCTTCTGTTTTGGACCTTGGTCAGAACTAAAAGTAGCTTTATTTTGACCCTCTTGACATTTTTCATTAAGGGTTCTTGCTGCGTTTGGGACTTCCATATGTTATTTGTGTATGCCATTTTAGCCTTGATCATGCTTTGTATTGTAAAAATGTTTGTCTATTCACACAAATAATGCATGTATTGCATAGTTGTAGGCCATTTCATATGCCTAATTTTGAGTTTCGGATGCGTCTCATGTATCGGGTGCCATATTGCCATGATTCGGGTCATAAGCATCATATTTCAGTGGTTGAAATTCATATGTTTGTATGCCATGATCCATGCCTTGCCATACCTTGTTAGAGTGGCATTCGTGCCTTAGGTCCGGTTCTCGGTTTGCGTGCATACGTGCACGCATTTCGAGCGTCCCATTTTCATCTTATGGCCACTGATGTGAGTGTGGTTGAGGCCCATTCACATTGGTGTAAGTCCATCTTGCATTGTGTATGCCATGTTTCAATGCGTTGTGCATGTTATGTTGTTAGCATTGTGCGTGCCGTCTAGTTGCATTGCATGTTTGCATGTTAGCTTGCATGCTTAGGTTGCATGTGCATTGTCATGCCTTGCCTCTTGAATTGAGTATGATAGAGGTTGGGTTTCACTTGTGTGTTTGATGTGCATTTCATTTGATATCAAAGTTGCTAACTTGGCTTTTGGGCCATCATGCATTGAAATGCGTGATTGATGGCCCGGGGGTCAAGGGCCGTGCTTCCTTGAGTTTATTACATGATAGGGGCATTAGCCATGCATATATATGCTCAAAACCCATGCCATACACTGCCTTCTTTGTTGTCAAACTGCTCTCGCAGAATTTTGTGCCGACCAGCAGTAAATAGTGCCGACCGGCACTTCATTTTTGGCCGATGGACTCCAGAGCAGCCGGTGATCTTTCTAGACAGCCGATGCGAACTTCCTCCAGCCGGTGGTGTACAGCAGCATTCAAGAAAGGTTTTTCTGAAACTTTGGTAATTTCTGGAGAGACAGGGCAGTAAAAACAGAGGCAGCAGTGGCACGGTGTAGGTTTTTCGGGCAAGTCGGATCCGAGCATGCGTGCATCCCTCTTTCCGAGGCCTTTTACTGCTTTCAGTAGTTTAATTAATTTGTTAATTAATTAAGGGTCTGTAATAATTAATTAGCTAGGATAGTTGATTTATTATTTGGGACTGTATATTTATTCGGACCCTCTGCGCGAGGGCATAATTGTAATATGGGTGTGTGAGTGTGTTGTATGTCTTCCAACCCCCATTTCTTTCTCCCTTTTATTTACCCGCTTTGGATGGTTAGATATAGGGCATATTTAAATTAGCATACAGTATGACAGCATATTTGTGTAGACGCTACCAGGCTTCGCTTTCACGGACTGCTTTGTGTCACGGTTCTAAATCAACCAAAGAGTCCAACTTGGCAAATCGCTTTGAGAAAAACGATTTTTGAAAAGAAGTGCCAAACATGGATCGCTTTGCGACATGAGTCGCCACCTAAATATTTTTTAAAATGGGAAATTTAGGAAACCCCGACTCGGTCAAGGCCACGCGGTCCGCTCATAACCAAAGTTGACTTGGCTCGGAGCTTGGGTACGATCGGGAAGGTCACTATGAGCACTCTCGCCCGTCCAAGACCGGCCTCTACTAACCGTGATATCCGATTTTGAAAACATTACGTGTTCTTATTCGTTATTAGCCTAGATTTACTATGTTATGCGACAAAGAAACAAGTATAGACCAAATCGCCTAAGTTGGAACAAAACATTACGTGTTTGTTTTGAAAAATGATTTGCTACTCATAAGTAGGCTAAAATGCGTGTTTTGCCACTCTCAAGGGCTTTTAGAAAAGACGGTTTTGCCACTATCTAGTGGGCTTTAAAACTCACAGCTTTTAATGTGTTGTCCCAATTTAGGTAATTCAACCTCCATCCACAGCATTCATGCGCTTATATCACATAAGCACTTATCCTCATGGTAAGCATGCTATCATGGCAACATTCACACACATGCGATATGCTAAAGCATAAAAGCTCACCTAGTACTCCAAGCCAAAACAGAAGCTTATTAGAAATCCATGCATGGACCTAAGCATACTGAAATGTCTAATGCAACACATGCAAAGATGTAATCTAGGCAGGCTCGGCTATCCTAAACATAGAATATGGAATGCTACAAATAACACGTATTCAATTTGGAATTGAAAGTACGATGCAGTTTGTATGGTGTACCGAGCCCGGTGCATGTAAACAAATGCATAGATGCACGCATGCATTGCATAAGGTATGCTAATTTAAAATGCCCTAATCTACCACTGAAAGCGGGTAAATAAAAGGGTTAGAAAGAAGTGGGGGTTGGAAGACACGCACCACACTCACCCACACTTATTACATTTTTGCCCTCACTCGGAGGGACCGAATAAATAAATAATACAGACCGAAGAATAAATGAATAAATAAATTATTACAAATTTCTAAGTACTGAAATTAAAGCATCTAAGTGAAATGAAATGGGGCCTCGGCCCTGCCTTGGGATGCGCGAATGATGCATGCCCGATGCCCGCCTTGCCCGAAAAGCCCACACCTTGGCACTACTGTCTCTGTTTCTACTGCTCTGCCTCTCTAAAAAAAAACTCAAAACTTCAGAATACCTTCCAAGAGGCCTGAAATGATCCACCGGCTGGGCAGTGTAGTCATCGGCTTCTTCCAAAGGGCCACCGATCAAGACTTGGTAATTATCGGCACAAAAATAGTGCCGTCGGCACTATTTTCACGGCCGGCATAAAGTTCTGCTCAGAGACAGATGACAAGAAGACAGAATGTAAAGAATGCATAGGCATGGTTTTTGGGCAAATGTGAGCATGTCCAACACCTCCTATCATGTTTTAGGGACTCAAGGGGGTGTGGCTCTTGGTTCTAGGGCTATCAATTGTGCATTTGATGCATGATAGCCTAAGGAACCAAGATTGCTCATTTTAATGTAAGTATGCATGCAACACAACAAATGAATACTAAGTCCCTATCATGTGAAAATCAAGAGCCTTAGTGACCAAGGATTGAGGTGAGTTACACCACTTGAAATGTGAACTTCCCTCAATCCTAGGCTTGGCTTCACGACCCCAAACCAAGCTATGAGGTGCAAGTATGCAAGCAAGGCTCAAATGCAATGCAAGCTATCATGTTAAACATGCAAAGAGCTAAAGTATGTAGGATACAAATGGCATGCAAGATGGGCCAATTAATATGGAACTAACAAGCATACATTCAAGGCTATATTGACCAAGCAAGCAACAATCATGAAATAAGCATGCAACAATGGACTTAAGCCATAGAGGGCAGCCCTCAAACTCCCAAAAACAGTGGCAAAACAAGCCTCACAACATGATGAAAATGCCATACAAGCATGCTTTTCAATGGGCCCAAGTCTAGGACACCAAAGAGAGTAATTTGATATCATTCATACAACCACTCATGACATGCATTCAACAAACAAAAACAGATTTTAAGCATGTGGAATGACACCCAAATCCCCCCATGGCACCCCCAAAAATGCGCCAAACATGGAAGCATGCACAATGTCTATTTTAAAGCATTCAAGAGCATATCTTTAAAACATGAACTAAGCCACATATGCCAACATGCAAACATGACTAATGGACTGAAATGAGATCTAATATGATGCCAAATCACTAGATCAAAACAAGTCAATCATGCTAGAACTCCATGGAAGCAAAGTTTACAAGCCTAAAATGCAAAACATGCACATCAAGCATACCAAGGGTGTCCAAAATAAGGGCTCACAGCTCTATTACATGGCAAATAGATGCTTATATCCTCATGAAACCAAGCTAAAATATGCAAGAATCAAGGCTCAAAGCATGACACTACCTATAAGCATGAAAGAACATTCTAAAGCCAACATGGAAAGCGATAAGAGGCCATGAAATCAGCTAAAAACAGAGGTCACACATGACCTAAAACACACAATAAAGCTCAAATGAAAGCTAAGGAGAGCATGCATGCATGTTATGCTATGAGCCAAATACAAAGGCAAATAAAGGACCAAGGGAGAGGGTGTCCCCTACATGAGGCTCGAAAATATCATCCTCACTGAAAAAACCCACCGGTTTTCAGTGGTGAGAATATTGGAGAACACCAAAACAAGGAGGCCTAAGAAAAAGGCACCAAAAATGGCCAAACAAGACTTAAAGAAATGAGGCTTAACTCAAACCACAAAAAGAACTTAAAAAAGATACATGAACAAGTAAAACAAGACTTTTTATGTTAAACACAAGCTCAAAAACTCAAAGCAAAGAGGGTAAAAAGCGCTTGCAAGAATGGGGAAACTAAAGTGAAAAGCTCACCCTTGAAGATCCAATGAAGAACAGTGGTCCAGCCTCTTCAAATGAACAAAACCAGTCCAAAATCACTCAAAACAAACCTCCAAGTCTCCCAATCTCGAGCTAGGTGTAATAGTGTGTGTAATGGTGCAAAAGTGAGGTAAAACACACTTTTTGGGCCCTAGAACACACACACAAGAGGAGAGAGAGGGAGATATAGATATATATGTATATATGAGCTCTGGTTTTTGTCTCAAAAGTCTCTAACCCTGATCAAAGAGGAAGAGCTCCTCTCTTATAGGCAAAGAATGCTTACAAGCTAAGCAAAACAAAGCCTCATCCCTCCGGAGGAGAGCAACCACTTTTTTGTGAGAAAATATCTCATAAAGCAATCAGAAGTTGCTCGGCAAGAAGAGTGCCAAATGTCAAAATTTGGTGCCGGTCGGCACAAAATAGTGCCGGTCGGCACAATAAAGTGCCGATGGACAAATAAGCCAGCCGATGGTCTTCAAGACAAATGGTGTGTAGGGATGCCTCACAAGGCATTCCCCCTCTTCCCAAGGCAAAACACAAGTGTTTGGTGCAAAATCAAACACAAACGGTCGAGTTTGGAGGTCCTGAGGCAGGGCGCGCGCAGCCGAGAACTCCGGGAACTCCAAACGAACACAAACATGGATAATCACCGAGTGTTCCAACGGTGACGTCCAAGTCTTGAGGATGGTCAAAAATGGGGTGTCTACAGTTGCCCCTCTTTGACAGAACTCGGAAGTCATAACAATGACGGGAGTGAATGTCAAAGCCCAGAGACGACCCATTTTTGACAAGGCCGAAGACTTGGACAAACATGCATGACAAACAAAGATATGCGCCCGAAGGCAGGGGCAAAATGCAACTGAAAATGCAAGAAGCCGAGCATAACTTATGATCATACAAAGAGAGCTGTAATGAAGCACACATGCGACAGTTATAAGCTAACATACACCAGACTACACTACAATGCAGAAAGGATGTAAGAGAATTATGCAATTCTCGATACGTCTCACTCGGAGGATACAATACCTGCGTTTCGTCCGGTTGTAAGCCTCAAATGAGCCGTACATACAATATCGCGGCTCGCAAAGAAAGTAAACTTAACAGATATGGTATTGTTAGCAACATGCAAATTACCCGATTGAGGTGTGTGGCGATGCGACGTATAGGCAAATTGTAATTGAACACATGTGAGTAAAGCAGAGCACGCATACAATGCAATGTGTATAGAGAAAATTGAACACATATCAGTAAAGCAAAGCACGCATACAATGCAATGTGTATAGAAAGTAATTGAACACATGTAAGTAAAGCAAAGCACGCATACAATGCAATGTGTATAGAGGAAATTGAACACATATCAGTAAAGCAAAGCACGCATACAATGCAATGTGTATAGGGGAAATTGAACACATATCAGTAAAGCAAAGCACGCATACAATGCAATGTGTATAGAAAGTAATTGAACACATGTAAGTAAAGCAAAGCACGCATACAATGCAATGTGTATAGAGGAAATTGAACACATATCAGTAAAGCAAAGCACGCATACAATGCAATGTGTATAGGGGAAATTGAACACATATCAGTAAAGCAAAGCACGCATACAATGCAATGTGTATAGGAAGTAATTGAACACATGTAAGTAAAGCAAAGCACGCATACAATGCAATGTGTATAGAGGAAATTGAAATTGAACATGGTAAAACATGATGTTGAAATGCGACGTACTGCAACACAGCATAATTGAAACAATTTCTTTTGAAATTTACGAGACGTAAAAGGATACGAGAAGGGACATCCTTCGCGCGTTCTGAGCATCGCTCACAAAAGTTGTAGTACGAGGTCAACTCGAAGCTCCGCTTATATTCTGAAGGTGCCATTTCTTGGACTGCCTTAAGCGATGAAGATACCAAATCACATGACTGACCCGAACAAGGGCGCAAAAGGTGCGATGGCCGAAAGGAGGAGGTTCCCAATGTCAAACTCAGTACCCTGCTACCCTGTTATTTTCTTGCTTTACTTTCCTTTTTACTAGGAGTTTAAGCACATTACCTTTGCCTTTAGGTGTTTTATTTCTCGAAATCGTGTGTTTGCAAAACATATGATGGAGATGAAACAACTATCCGCTTGAAAAGGTATTGCATTTGCATGTTCTATGCATCGCATCGCAAGGTTTCACACCACAATGCGACTGAAACTGAAACTTGTGTTTATGAAAACAAAGCATCGCATCGTAATAATCAGGTAGTAAACCAACTACAACTCGATAAGCAAATCAAAGACTCGACAGACTAGCCAAATGCGAGCACAACTTGCTAGACACATCAAAGACTTAGAGTGAGTGACATACAACTCGATAAGCAAATATACAACAACTCGATAAACAAATACGCGCGACTCAACGGGAATCAATCACCGGAGAGTGCTGGGAGTGGTGTAATTCCCCAAGATTCAGCATGGAAAGCTTAGAAAACACATAGGGAAGACCATCGATCGACACAAGGACCATCGGTAGGAGGATGGTCATCGGCATATAATCGTCGGCATAAAATTACCACGGCACTATTTAATGCCGGTCGGTCAGAGACTGCTCGCACCAGAATATTGACATGTGTCCTCCACTCAACCTTATCCTCTACAAAAGATCTTAGCCTCGTGGTCTTCTTCATTTCCACACTGATTGACTCCAAATGGAGGAATTTCTTGCTCAAAATCTCGCAACTTGGATTAACAACTTGGATGGCTCGGAAAAGTCAATTTCCTGACTTTCAAGATAAACGCACTATTCACTTTATACCGCACCGCTGCATTTTCCGTTCCTCCATGCCGCGGCAAGGTTCTCGAACCCAGAACGCATGTCTTTAGCTTTAGCGGGCAAGAAGTGTGTCCCACTTTCGAAGATTTCCAAGCTCTAATGGAATCTGGGCGCAATGAGGAAATCCTATCCCAATTTCGTTTTGGCCATGCTCAAGCCTTAGGACAAATGTGTGGGCTCTCAATACCCGATGCTCGTTCTCTGATTTGTGACGGGACTCTAGACATTCCGAGTTTGGTCCGTCGTTTTTCTGAGACTGGTGATCGTGGCGACCATCATCGGCAAGGCTTTTCGCGGCACGCCTCCGCCTATGTATGTATGCTATCTCATTTTGATTGCGTCTCGCTCCGGAGGATCCAAAGGTCCGATTGATTGAAGTTGCCAAAGGCTTGAAGGAGGGCAAAGTCATTGCCATGGTCCCGGCCGAGACACCGCTGGCTTAGACGCCTTTTATCGCTTCTGGAGACGATCGATTAGCAGGAGTCCATTATTACTGCAGTAAGGTTTCCCACCCTATCTCACTTTTTATGTTTGCTCACATCACTGCCTCGTGCTCGGTTTTTCTCACAAAAACCCCTTTCTTACTTTTTCTCTCATCGTACTTCTCTCTATTCTTTATTCTCTCATTTTTCGTCCCTCCCCAGGTGTGGTTAATGGATAAACTGAAGGTTGTGGACTCTTGCCCAGCATATTCAGCGCGCGGCTATTTCTTCAGGCAACGCCTAGTTGACGCCCTTGATGGGAGTTGGTGGTTTGAGTGGATGTGCAGTTTGCCTGCAGATCGCATTGCTTGGCGGTGCCCATGGCTCAATCTCCCAATGATGAGTTATAGTATGACCCGTCAGCCGGGGATCCAGTTGATTGGCTTGACTCACTGTGTTTTCTACTTCCCATTCCGTATCCTGCGCCAGTTTGGTCATGATCAGACTTGCCCGCCGGAAGGGATAGAGTACTCCGCAAGATTCCTAACCCGAGGCACACAATGTCTTGTATGCCACAAAGATGGAGGACGAGAGAACTCCTGGCCCCCGCTCCCACTTTCAGTTGTACTTTGTCTGATGAGTGCTTGGATTGGCTTAATGAAGAGGCACAGGAGGGGCCCACTTTGGCATCAGAGGCTTCGACCAGCTCTGGGAGGGGGCGCAGGGACATTTGACTTGACCATGCCCCAGATTTATTACTTTATTAGTACTTTTCAAGTTTTCTTTATGAATGTAATAAAAAGCAACTTCGATTGTATGCAAGAGCAAGAGAACTCTATTTGAAATCAATGAAATTGAAGGTTGTGGAACTGAAAAGTTTCCGTTTTGGTCCAGAAATGGTCTTAGTTGTAAAAAGATTTATTTGAACAAAGTCAACTTTTATCAAAACTTTTCAAAACCATTTTCGATATGGATCAGAACTGGACATGCCTGAAATTTGTCACTGAGATGCACCACCCCGGATTCCTGCAATTGGAAAATTGCCCCTAGTTTCAATAGTACCGCGGCACTGCATGGCAACGGAAAGTTGCCCCTAGTCTGAATAGCACTGCACCGGAGATTGCGATGAATGCTGATGGACAAAGATGACCAAGATGATCAAATAGACAAAGCTGATCGGGGAAAATGTTTATGGCTGAACTTCAGGATGAAGCTGCCTACGTATCCCAAGGATGGGAATCAAGCCTTACGTAGTTCAGGCTTGGGTTCACTCGAGTATTTTCACTCTCCTTTTGCGCTCTAACTTTTGCCAAGGCCGCCCTTTGACCTTGCGAGCTCGGTTTTTATATTTTCTAATTTTTCGTGCTCTGAATTTTGCCTAGGTCGCCCTTCCGGGTTTTCGGCCTAGCGAGCCTCTCAGGGGTGATATTTCTTCAGCTTATCCATGTTGATCGGTTGGGAGAACTCTAGGCCATCTAGGTCCATCAGAACCACAGCTCCACCTGACCATATAGACTTGATGATATAGGGACCCGTCCAATTAGGTCTGAACTTGCCCCTTGGGTCGTGGATGGGAGCTCGGTTGTCCTTGAGCACCAAATCTCCTTCTTTCAGATTCCTAGACTTAACTCTCTTGTTGAAAGCCTGCAATTTCAAGGCCGATAACCTTGGACATGGTGCAGTGCTTTCAAATTTCTTTCATCAAAGAGCATAAGTTCCTCGAACCTACTCGCTTAATCTGCCTACCATATCCGACACTCACCAAAGACTCGCAACGACGGAACCTCAATCTCAATTGGTAGAACGGCTTCCATCCCATAGACCAGCGAATAAGGAGTTGCTCCAGTTGAAGTTCTAATTGAAGTCCGGTAGCCCCACAGAGCGAATGGCAACTTGTCTGGCCAGTCCCGATAGGTTTCTACCATCTTCTGCAGTATGTGTTTGATGTTCTTGTTGGCGGCCTCAACTTTCCGTTGGTCCGCGTCGATACGTGGATAACTTATGAAAAGCCACCTTATACTTCTCCAGCAAATCAATCACCTCTTTCTTGAAATGAGAACCGTTGTCTGAAATGATCTCATTCGGGACTCCATAACGGCAGATAATGTTGTTTCTGATAAACTTCGCGACATGCGAAGCTTTCAACACTGCATAGGACTGGGCCTCGACCCACTTTGTAAAGTAATCTATTGCTACTAAGATATACTCATGCCCATTTGACCCCTTCGGGGTAACAGCTCCGATCACATCGATTCCCCAAACTGAGAATGGCCATGGTGATGTCATGTTGTATAACTTTGATGGCGGGATGTTCATGCGGTTTGCGTGAATCTGGCATTTATGGCATCGCCGAACAAAGCCAATGCAATCTTCCTCCATGGTAGACCAGTAGTAGCCTTGCCTGAGGATTTTTCTTGCCAGCATCACCCCGTTCATATGTGCACCACATTCTCCTCCATGGATGGCCTCCATCAGGCGCTTCGACTCTTCGGCTTCCACACACAGCTTGTGCATTCCCAGATGACCTCTCTTGTACAATTTACCTCCGCAAATGATAAACTGAACAGCTATTCTTCTGATTGCCCTTTTGTCTTTGGCATTTGCCCCTAGTGGATATGCCTCCTTTTCCAAGAAATTCCATATGTCATGATACCAAGGGTAGTTATCCTGCACTTCTTCTATGGCAGAGATTGACTCATATGCTGGCGCAAACTTTTGATCAATGATTACTGGACGCATCCGGATTCCCGACGGGATGTCTATCATGGAAGATAGAGTTGCTAGCGAATCTGCGAACCTGTTGTTCTCTCTCACTAGGTGAGTGAAACTTAGCTTTTCAAACCGAGGAATTAACAAATCCAAGGTCTGGTGGTATATTATCATCTTTTCCTCCTTCACTTTCCAATCTCCTTTCGCCTGAGAGACAACCAGGTTCGAATCTCCAATGACATCCAATCGCCTTGCCCCTAGTTCTAGGGCAGCTTCCAAACCGGCAATACAAGCCTCATACTCGGCCTCATTGTTCGAGACTTTGAACTGAAGCTTGAATGCTAAAGGGATACGGGAGTCGTCGGGCGCTATCAGCAATACCCCTATCCCATAGCCGTATTGATTCGACGCTCTGTCAAAGTACATCGTCCAAGTTTCATCTTCGATGTGCAGGATAGCTTCGTCTGGGAATAGGTACTCAACCGCTTCATCCCCTTCAACCGGGTGGTCGGCAAGGAACTCTGCCACCGCTCTCCCTTTTTACGGACTTATGCGTGTCACATATTTGAGGTCAAATTCGAGAGCAACAAAGAACCAACGAGCTAGCCTACCCGTAAGTCTGGTTTCTCGAAAAAGATATTTGATGGGATCAAGTCGTGAAACCAACATTCTGAGTGAGCTAACAGTAGTGCCGCACTTCCTAGTAGCCCATACCAAGGCCGGACATGCCTTCTCCAATGAGTGTAGCGGGTCTCGTAATCCAAAGATCTTCTTGCTCGGATAGTAGATGGCCCTTTCCACTTTATCTTCCGATTCTTGTGCGAGCATCTGACCCATCGTAGTCTCGATCAGACAGATACAATATCAGCGGCTTCGGCTTTGGTGGTGACAACAGGCGGATTCTGTAGATACTCTTTAATCTGTTCAAATGCGGCTTGGCATCGGCCGTCCCATTGGAACTTCGTTCCTTTCTTCAAGAGACCAAAAAGTGGTTCACAAGTCAAGGTTAATTTAGAGATAAACCGTCTTATGAATTGCACTTTACCCAGAAAGCCTCGCACCTCCTTTTCTCTCACTGGTGGTGGCATTTCTAAGATGGCCTTGATTTTGGAAGGTCGACTCGATGCCTTTGCGTGTCGAAATCCCAAAGATTTTTCATTGTAACACCAAACGTACATTTCTGAGGATTCAACCGCAGCCGAAATTCCCTGATCCTTTGGAAAAACTTTTGCAAGGCGGTGTAGTGGCCCTCTCTTTCTTTGGACTTGACAATCATGTCGTCCACGTACACCTCGACCTCTTTATGGATCATGTCATGTAATATTGTAGTTGCAGCCCGTTGATATGTAGCCCCGGCGTTCTTCATTTCAAGCGGCATCACTCAGAGTAATATGTACCCCACGGTGGTAAAAGCGATCTTCTCCGATCTTTGGGTGCCATTACTATCGATTATAGCACGAAGCCATCCATGAATGAGAGCAAAGCATGCCCCGTTGTGAAATCTACCAACTCGTCGATATGTGGCAAGGAAAGTCATCCTTGATTGGCTCTGTTCAAATCCACAAGTCCACACATACCCGGATTCTACCATCCTTCTTCGGCACTGGTACAATGTTGGCCAGCCAAGTCGGGTATTCAGATACCAGTAGGAAGCCTGCGTCAATTTGCTTGGTGACCTCTTCCTTGATCTTAATGGCCCAATTGGGGCGGATCCTCCTGAGTTTCTGTTTGACAGGTCGGGCCTCGGGGTCAAGAGGGATCCGGTGCTGTACAATCTCAGGATCGATTCCAGGCATGTCTTCGTAGGACCACGCGAAAACATCTTTGAAATCTTTTAATAAAGCGACTAAGCGCTCGCGTTCCTCCGAAGACAACGTGGACCCGATCTGGACCAGCCGCGGGTCCTTCTCAGTACCGACGTTCACGGTAGTGATTTCATCCATTAAGGGTTTAACAAACCTCTCTTGCTCTTGTTCAATTAGTCGTTGCAAAACCGGAGGAATTTCATCCTCGTCGTTTTCATCAAAATTTTGAAAGTCCTGATTTAAGCAATAAACCAAAGGCATGAAAAGTACTTAAAACCACGCTACCTCATTCTCATTAGATAGTTCCAAACCGTCCGATTCTTACATTCTGACAGACTCAAAAGAAAAAAAACGACCTGGACAGGACTGTGGCATCCGGGTTATCACTCCCAGAATACTGGGACTCAGACTTCGGGCAGTGGAACTGATTCGACCCACAAGACTTCGGTGGAATCAGATTAGGCTCACTACTGACCCGGTCTTTGATAAAAATCCTCCTCGTCTTGCCGGATGAGGGAGGTGCGATGGATGCATCCAAAATAGCATTGGTTGGCCTGACCGTTTCATCTCTAATCATGGACACCGAGGAGTCATCCCCAAGCTGGGTCGATCAAAGGATCCGAAAGTAGACATGCGATGCTACCCCCATTTCAACTCAGGTCCGCAGACTCCAATTCCTTGCTATGTTCGACCTCAAGCCGGGTGCATGCGCTTTCAACATCATCCCCAGATAACTGCAAGTCGAAGAAAATCTCAAATCCCGGCACCCGTTTCTCCTCTTTATTCAGCCATGGCTCCGGAAAACCACAGAATGAAATCTTCCTCCGGATTTAAACGTCCGTTCAAGGTACCCCGGATGGGCCGGTGCATCAATTCAAAAGGTTTCCCCATCTGTTTTGCTTTGGCTCTTCCAGCCATCTCTTTTCCCTTTCTTACCCAATCTTC
This sequence comes from Camellia lanceoleosa, assembly GCA_025200525.1. Taxonomy (NCBI): domain Eukaryota; kingdom Viridiplantae; phylum Streptophyta; class Magnoliopsida; order Ericales; family Theaceae; genus Camellia; species Camellia lanceoleosa. The sequence goes on from CM045761.1 coordinate 160,347,391, forward strand.
CTTGGTGGGGAGGTTACCCAAGCTGAAAGTGTGAGGGTTGTCGGCATTCGGCCCGGTGTTGCAATGCCCTTACGGCCGCTTTTCCCTAATCCCATCCCGGGGATATATTGTAGTTTGTTCATGAGGTACACTGCTTGGGCACTAACATATATCCCTTCGTTAGTGGCCATGACGTTCTGTACAACCTGAGCCTCAGCCAAGGTAAAACCTGATATGAACACGTCCTCCAGGCCATGCTCTATCTCCAGAACAGGCGTGGATACTTCTGGTGGTGGATGAATCGATGAATTCCCGAAGACGATGGCTACTCCCTTCCCATAGGGGTATTTCACCATTTGGTGCAAAGTAGATGATACTGCCTTCACCTGATGCAGCCATGGCCGCTCCAACAACAAATTGAAAGTTGCAGGTACTTCCAAGACATGAAAATCTATTTCCTGTTGTCCCGGCCCAACCTTGGTCTGGATTTTAACGGTTCCCATCACTTCTCGGCTTGTATTGTCATATGCCCTGATGACCTGGATTGTTGGTACAAAGTCTGCGACTTTCAGACCGATCGCGTAAGCTGTCCTCGCGGGGCAGACGTTGATGGCGGACCCTGTATCAACAAGGACTACCGGTATCCATTTATTCCTACACTCCACGGAGATGTAGAGTGGCTTGTTGTGATTTGTGCCCTCAGGCGGTAATTCCTTATCAGCAAACGTCAACATCGGGGTAGCCCCTCCCGGAAAGACTAGCCCCACTAGCTGTTCTGGTGTTGTTTCTATTGAAAGCTTTGCCTTATCCATGGCTGATAAAACAGCCTCCCTATGCACTCGAGAAGCCATAAGCAGTCCCCAAATAGAGATGTCTGCTTGTATCTTTTTCAGCTGTTTGAGTACGGCCTCCTCTTCGAGCTGCTTTTCCTTTTGCCTCTCAGCCTCTCTGTCTTTCCCTGAGGCCTCTGGTTGATCCAAGTGTGGGGGTTTGAAATACCGCCCACTCCGTGTCATGTGGTCAATTTCCCCTAGGTACCAGGTACCGTCAGGTTGATCATTTCCCCAGTCTTCGTCTGTATGGGCAAGACAAAGATCCTCATCTTCCCACCACATCCCATCAGCAACTGACAAACATCTGTCGGGCTCTGGCATGGCTGTTCTCGTACTCACGGCACCTTCCATTCTTATACTCGTAGCATTATCCGTCTCTGTGCACACAGCGGTTTCAGTCCCTACTTGGGCCTTTGCCTTCTTGGCTCTCTCAGATCCCTCAAACACTTCCTGTTCTGACTGTGCCAATACATCCGGCTGCTCGACAATTCCTGTGGTCAAGATGCTCCACTCTCGAGCGAAATTCTTCGTGCCGGCGCTCTCCGGCAAAGCACTCTGTTTTTCAACTTTTCATATTCTTGATGTTCCCGCCCTTTGGGCTCCACCTTGAAATTCTTCTATCACATCTGGGTGATCGTCCAACCACCCGGTAGGTTCTACTGAATCTTCATAATTGAACCACGCAACTGCTGCGTCCTCTGGATATTGGTCGCTGTAGAGTTGTAGATTGGCCAGGTCCTCTTTTACGGTCGTCACATCATCGATTCCTTGTCCCAGACTATCCCTTCGGATCATGCACAATTCTCCCCCTGTTGGCAGTTCCATCCTGGGCCTACCTTGGCTTATCAACGAGATGTAGTCACTCGGACTGTATGTCTTCCCACTGTAACTCCCAGATTCCGCAGACTCTGATTCAACAACCCTTTTCTCCTTCGGGGTCTCCTCTCTCCCGTTCTCGGTGGTCACCACTGACGGCTTAGGCTGGGCTACGGAGATGTCCATCATGCACAAGTCAGTGCACTCAGGGAGGAACACCTCTGATTTAGGCAAGTGGGTGGGTGTGATATAAACACTAGGGTCATAAGATGCGGCCCCAGTATGGATGAAATTAAGTCTTTTAGGTGGTGGGGCTTGGTTATGTGCAGGGAGGGGATTTGTGGTAACATTGGGTTTCTCGGGAGGCAAAATCACCCCGTTATCGATAAGGTCTTGAATTTCATGGCGTACCAGGAAGCCTTTGGTCGGTGTCGTGACCGTGCTGTTGATGAAATGCACAATATTTGGTCGGGTTATGGGTAGGAGGGAGTTTTTCTGGTAGGGGCCGCGGCTCCAGGGGCCTCAGGTGCCCTTTCTTGATTAATACCCCTAGAGCTTTGGATAGGGGCATATAGAGTGGAGCGAAAGTTCTGGAATTTTTGGGTGGGTATTTGGTTGTTTGTGGGTTGCTTCCGGACGCGCCGGAAAATGGCGAAGCTGCCGCATTTCTTTGTGGGGGGTTTGTGGTGACCATGCTCACTTCGGAGGTTCTGGTAGCAGATGTGCCACTCGGGCCTGTATTAGTGTTACGGTTGAAGGTCCTTCGGGGTTGCTCCCGATCACTATCAATCCAACCTTGTTTCAAGGCGTCTTCAATCTGCACCCCCATCTCATGTAGGTCAGAAAAGGTGGGAAATGGGACTACTATCATCTTTTGCATCAATTTCGGCTGTAGATTGCGCACAATCATCCGAATCTGGTCCTTGTCCGTAGGCCTCAAGGTCATCATTGAAGCCTTGGCCCTCCATCTGGTTACGAATTCCGAAAAACTCTCCTTAGGATCTTGTCTGGTTGTCTCGAGATCACGAGTAGTGATCTCAATCTGCGTGTTGTATGAATACTGCGCGATGAAGGCCTCAGCCATTTCGTCCCAATTTCTCTTCACGTCATCATCTAGCTTAGCATACCATGCAGACGCCACACCTGACAAGGTTCGACCAAACAGAGACAACTTCTGGAGCCTACTGAGGCCCATTGGCCTTAGGACGTCCGAAAATAGTCTTAAATGTACCATAGGGTCCTCAGACCCATCGAACCGATCGATATGAGGCATTTTGAACCTGTCGGGCAGCGTCACAGCTGCGTCAGTGTAACCATCTTCAATATCGGGGATAGTCTTGACCCCTTGAGATCTTTTGAATAACTTTTCAAGTTTGCTTAGTTTGAGTGCGGTGGGATCAGTCTCAAACTCAAAGGGAGAGTCTGGTAGATTGGTGGGTGTTTTTGATAGTTGAGGTTGAATTTGGGGTAGGGTTGGAGGTGGGGGTGGTCCTGTGGGTAGCTCTGTATCAGTCTGAACATTGGCTGTCTCCCCGACGTTAGGAACTCCTGGTGGGGGAGGAACTTGGTGCGAAGCAGACGCTCCGGTTTGCTGTTCTAGCCTGGCAATTGTTTCTGCCTGTTCTCTCACGACTGTGGCCTGTTGTCTGGCGAAGTCTGCCTGACGGACGGCATCCTGTTGCATTGCTTTCATACTCTCTTGAAGGTGGCGCACCATCTCCTCCAAACTGGCCATACTATCCTGTTCTGGTTGGATTACTGGTATAAATTCCCTCTCTGTTGGTAACACAAAACCTCGATCTCTACTGAGCACAGGTGGGGTAGACAAAGCCCTCTGAACTGACTGTTGTACTGATGTCCTCTGCCTCACTGACTTCCGTTTAGTAACCGGGGGTAGCGAGTAGTACACTGGTTGTCCGTCTATCAGATCCTCAGATCGAAGGAGTCGACTGACCTCGACCCGAGTGCTTGGGAATATCTATCGGATCGGTAGCAATGGTGCTCAACTACCTAATAAAAAGATAAATAAAACATGTAAATAAGCAGACAATCGGACAAAGATAACGGTAGAAAGTAAATAAACACACAACACACGGTCGGTATTTAAAATAAGCGGTCGAATCTTTGAATACTGCTTGTTTCAACCACGATTCGATCACGAACCATTGCCCCTAGGCACGAATCGACATCCACAGACAACCGATTCCCAAAACATCGTCTTGATGCCTTGAACTTTGACACTTAAACTTGCAAACTGATCTGTATGTTCCCTGCAGAGTTACACTCTAAAACACATAGCAAGTAAATGAGAACCAAAACACCCCTATGTTGGGGTAGGGTTTCTCTGTCCTATATTGTCGAGTGCTAGGGTTTCACTACACACGCGGTTTCAAACAACCTAAATCGGGTAAGCAACTTTGTCCTAGTTTGGAATGGTCACTCTGATTCGACTATGCAACTAGGTCGAATGGTCCAAAGGGTGCCGGTAAAACCGGGTTTGTGTTCCCATATTGGCAGAGCCGTCGACCTTATTATGGACATGCCTTGACAAGACAAGCCTCCCAAACCGCTCAGAATAGCGGATGGCTAACACGGTGTCCTAGGCGCACCAATGCACATGCAATGCAAAGAAACACATAAGTGAAATCAAAGCAGGATATCACGAGTTCGAGTCAAGCTCTCTAAAATCCCAGTGATGCGCAGAACTGAGCGCCGTGGGCTTCGCTCTGATTCGGACTCGCTTTTGTCCGCAGTTCTAAATCTGAACCAAAGAGTTCAACTCGCAAATCGCTTTTGAGAAAAAGCTGTTTTTGAAAAAGTGCCAAACATGGACTGCTTTGCGGACATGAGTCGCCACCTAAATATTTTTTAAAATGGGAATTTAGGAAACCCCGACTCGGTGCGAAGGCCACGTGTAAAATCATAACCAAAGTTGACTTGGCTCGGGAGCTTGGGTACGATCGGGAAGGTCACTATGAGCACCCCTCTCGCCGGTCCGAAGACCGGCCTCTACTAACCGTGATATCCGATTTTGAAAACATTACGTGTTCTTATTCGTTATTAGCCTAGATTTACTATGTTATCGCACAACAAACAAGTATAGACCAAATCGCCTAAGTTGGAACAAAACATTACGTGTTTGTTTTGAAAAATGATTTGCTACTCATAAGTAGGCTAAAATGCGAGTTTTGCCACTCCAGCGGGCTTTTAGAAAAGACGGTTTTGCCACTATCTAGTGGGCTTTAAAACTCACAGTTTTAATGTGTTGTCCCAATTTAGGTAATTCAACCTCCATCCACAGGCATTCATGCAGTTATATCACATAAGCACTTATCCTCATGGTAAGCATGCTATCATGGCAACATTCACACACATGCGATATGCTAAAGCATAAAAGCTCACCTAGTACTCCAAGCCAAAACAGAAGCTTATTAGAAATCCATGCATGGACCTAAGCATACTGAAATGTCTAATGCAACACATGCAAAGATGTAATCTAGGCAGGCTCGGCTATCCTAAACATGGAATATGGAATGCTACAAATAACACGTATTCAATTTGGAATTGAAAAGTACGATGCAGTTTGTATGGTGTACCGAGCCCGGTGCATGTAAACAAATGCATGGATGCACGCATGCATTGCATAAGGTATGCTAATTTAAAATGCCCTAATCTACCACTGAAAGCGGGTAAATAAAAGGGTTAGAAAGAAGTGGGGGTTGGAAGACACGCACCACACTCACCCACACTTATTACATTTTTGCCCTCACTCGGAGGGACCGAATAAATAAATAATACAGACCGAAGAATAAATGAATAAATAAATTATTACAAATTTCTAAGTACTGAAATTAAAGCATCTAAGTGAAATGAAATGGGGCCTCGGCCCTACCTTGGGATGCGCGAATGATGCATGCCCGATGCCCGCCTTGCCCGAAAAGCCCACACCTTGGCACTACTGTCTCTGTTTCTACTGCTCTGCCTCTCCAAAAAAAAACTCAAAACTTCAGAATACCTTCCAAGAGGCCTGAAATGATCCACCGGCTGGGCAGTGTAGTCATCGGCTTCTTCCAGTGGCCACCGACTGCACTTGGTAATTATCGGCACAAAAATAGTGCCGGTCGGCACTATTTTCTGCCGGTCGGCATAAAGTTCCTGCCTGAGGACGGATGACAAGGCTGACAAAGAATGCATAGGCATGGTTTTTGGGCAAATGTGAGCATGTCCAACACCTCCTATCATGTTTTAGGGACTCAAGGGGGTGTGGCTCTTGGTTCTAGGGCTATCAATTGTGCATTTGATGCATGATAGCCTAAGGAACCAAGATTGCTCATTTTAATGTAAGTATGCATGCAACACAACAAATGAATACTAAGTCCCTATCATGTGGAAATCAAGGGGCCTTAGTGACCAAGGATTGAGGTGAGTTACACCACTTGAAATGTGAACTTCCCTCAATCCTAGGCTTGGCTTCACGACCCCAAACCAAGCTATGAGGTGCAAGTATGCAAGCAAGGCTCAAATGCAATGCAAGCTATCATGTTAAACATGCAAAGAGCTAAAGTATGTAGGATACAAATGGCATGCAAGATGGGCCAATTAATATGGAACTAACAAGCATACATTCAAGGCTATATTGACCAAGCAAGCAACAATCATGAAATAAGCATGCAACAATGGACTTAAGCCATAGAGGGCAGCCCTCAAACTCCCAAAAACAGTGGCAAAACAAGCCTCACAACATGATGAAAATGCCATACAAGCATGCTTTTCAATGGGCCCAAGTCTAGGACACCAAAGAGAGTAATTTGATATCATTCATACAACCACTCATGACATGCATTCAACAAACAAAAACAGATTTTAAGCATGTGGAATGACACCCAAATCCCCCCATGGCACCCCCAAAAATGCGCCAAACATGGAAGCATGCACAATGTCTATTTTAAAGCATTCAAGAGCATATCTTTAAAACATGAACTAAGCCACATATGCCAACATGCAAACATGACTAATGGACTGAAATGAGATCTAATATGATGCCAAATCACTAGATCAAAACAAGTCAATCATGCTAGAACTCCATGGAAGCAAAGTTTACAAGCCTAAAATGCAAAACATGCACATCAAGCATACCAAGGGTGTCCAAAACAGTGGCTCACAGCCCTATTACATGGCAAATAGATGCTTATATCCTCATGAAACCAAGCTAAAATATGCAAGAATCAAGGCTCAAAGCATGACACTACCTATAAGCATGAAAGAACATTCTAAAGCCAACATGGAAAGCGTACAAGAGGCCATGAAATCAACTAAAAACAGAGGTCACACATGACCTAAAACACACAATAAAGCTCTGAAATGAAAGCTAAGGAGAGCATGCATGCATGTTATGCTATGAGCCAAATACAAAGGCAAATAAAGGACCAAGGGGAGAGGGGTGTCCCCCCCCTACATGAGGCTCGAAAATATCATCCTCACCACTGAAAACCCACTGGTTTTCAGTGGTGAGAATATTGAAGAACACCAAAACAAGGAGGCCTAAGAAAAAGGCACCAAAAATGGCCAAACAAGGCTTAAAGTAATGAGGCTTAACTCAAACCATAAAATGACCTTAAAGAAGGTTCAAGAACAAGTAAAAACAAGACTTTTTTATGTTAAACACAAGCTCAAAAACTCAAAGCAAAGAGGGTAAAAAGCAGTTGCAAGAATGGGGAAACTAAAGTGAAAAGCTCACCCTTGAAGATCCAATGAAGAACAGGTGGTCCAGCCCTCTTCAAATGAACAAAACCAGTCCAAAATCACTCAAAACAAACCTCCAAGTCTCCCAATCTCGGAGCTAGGTGTAATAGTGTGTGTAATGGTGCAAAAGTGAGGTAAAACACACTTTTTGGGCCCTAGAACACACACACAAGAGGAGAGAGATATAGATATATATGTATATATGAGCTCTGGTTTTTGTCTCAAAAGTCTCTAACCCTGATCAAAGAGGAAGAGCTCCTCTCTTATAGGCAAAGAATGCTTACAAGCTAAGCAAAACAAAGCCTCATCCCTCCGGAGGAGAGCAACCAGCTTTACAGCTGTGAGAAAATATCTCATAAAGCAATCAGATTGCTCAAGGCAAAGAGTACCAAATGTCAAAATTTGGTGCCGGTCGGCACAAAATAGTGCCGGTCGGCACAATAAAGTGCCGATGGACAAATAAGCCAGCCGATGGTCTTCAGTACCAGCCGGTGGTGTGTAGGGATGCCTCACAAGGCATTCCCCCTCTTCCCAAGGCAAAACACAAGTGTTTGGTGCAAAATCAAACACAAACGGTCGAGTTTGGAGGTCCTGAGGCAGGGCGCGCGCAGCCGAGAACTCCGGGAACTCCAAACGAACACAAACATGGATAATCACCGAGTGTTCCAACGGTGACGTCCAAGTCTTGAGGACGGTCAAAAATGGGGTGTCTACAATTTGCATCATTCATCTGTATTGCATGCATCGGGCTCGGCGCATCATACTAACTGCATCTGTATTTCAATTCCGAGTTGAATACATGTTAGTTGTAGCATCATCATATGCCATCTTTAGAGTAGCCGAGCCTGCTATAGTTCGCATCTTTGCATGTGTTGCATTAGGCATTACAGTATACTTAGGATCATGCATGATTTCTAATCAGTTTTCTGTTTTGGCTTGGAGTACTTGGTGAGTTGTTATGCTTTAGCATACTTGCATGCGTGTGAGTGTTGCCATGATTGCATGCTTACCATGAGGCTAAATGCTTATGTGATATAACTGCCTTGAATGCCTGTGGGTGAAGGTTGAGTTATCTGAACTGGGACGATACATTGACTGTTTGTTTTAAGCCCACTAGATTGTGGCAACATCACTGTTTTCTAAGCCCACCCGAGGGTGGCAAATCCGCATTTTAGCCTACCTACGGGTAGCACCACCACACCATTTTCAAACAAACAAACATGAAATGTCTTGTTCCAATTCAGACGGCCCAGTCTATACTTGTTTGCTGCGAGCATCACATAGTAATCTAGGCTAAATAACCGGAATAAGAACTCACAAAGTTTTCAAAAACAGATATCATGGTTAGTAGAGGCCGGTCTTTGATCGTGGCGAAGGGTGCTCACGATGTGACCTTCCCCCATCGTACCCATGTCCCCGAGCCCACTTTGGTGCTGACGGACATGTGCCCTTTTGGCACCGAGTCAGGGTTTCGTAAATTTCCCATTTTAAAAAAACGTTTAGGTGGCGACTCAGAATGTCGCAAAGCGATCCATGTTTGGCACTTCTTTTCAAAATCGCTTTTCTCAAAACGATTTGCGAGTTGGACTCTTTGGTTCAGATTTAGAACTGCGGACACAAATCGAGTCCGAATCAGAGAGTGAAGCCCACAGGCGCGTCTCGATTCTGGCGATTTTAGAGAGCTTGACTCGAACTCGTGATATCTGCTTTGACTACGCTTATGTGTTTCTTTGCATTGCATGTGCATTGGTGCGCCTAGGACACCGTGTTGGCCATCTGCTATTCTCGAGCGGTTTCGGAGGCTTGTCTTGTCAAGGCATGTCCATAAGAATGACGTTATGGCTCTGCCAAGATATAGGAACACAAACCCCGGTTTTACCGGGGCACCCTTTTCGACCATTCGACCTAGTGCATATTTGGATCCATAGTGACCATTCCAAACTAGGACAGGTTGCTTACCCGATTTTAGGTTGTTTGAAACCGCTGTGTGCGTAGTGAAACCCTAGCTCCTGACAAAATAGGACAGGGAAACCCTACCCCAACATAGGGGTGTTTTGGCTCTCTTTACTTGCTATGTGCTTTTAGAGTGTATCTCTACAGGGAATGCGTATACCAGTTTGCAAGATCGGGTGTCCTAACTGCGGGCACCGATGTCGATATTTTGAGAATCGATTATATCTGCGGTATCGATTGATTTTGGCGATGATTTGGGAACAATGATCGATAATAGAATCTGATCGTTGGCTCTGCTCATATCCGTTCCAGTGAAATTGAGCTGAGATGCTGTCTGTTTTCTCTTTTGCTAGGTAGTCCCGAACTATAGCTTCGAAGGCTCCACTATCCCCGGTACCTTGGATTTGTGTTGGTAGACTTTGTCGGTCGAGACTTCATTCAAGGGTAATCACGCGGCGAGAGGGCGGTCGGACATAGACCACCAAGACAACAACTAACGGATCGGTGATCCTTGAGGAGTCGTTGAGATTTCGATCCTCTGCGTAAAGCAGATATCTTGGTTGCTCGGTTAGACCGGCAATATGTCGAGTTTGGAAGAGATGGTGCGCCAACTCCAGGATAGTATGAAAGCCATGCAGGAAGACGCTGTTCATCAAGCAGAATTCGCCAAGCAACAAGGTGTGGTCATAGCCCAACAGACAGAGACAATTGCTAGGCTAGAGCAGCAAGCCGGGGCATCACTCCGATCGAGCTCCTCCCACCAACGGTTCCGATGCAGGGGATGCCAAATGTCCAAAATGTCCAAGAGGATCTGACCCTTCCAATCGGGCCGGCTCCACCCCAATTCTACCAAGAACTATCCAAGGCGCCACGCCTATCAATGTACCGGACTCTCCTTTGAGTTCAAGCGGACCCCACAAATACCGGTGAGTAAGTTGGAAAAATGTTTAGGAAATCCCAAGGAGTCGGTCTATTCCGACATCGAGGATGGGTATCTGACGCCTTGATTGTGTGTTGCCAGATCGGTTCAAGATGCCTCAAATTGACCGATTTGATGGGTCCGGGGACCCCATGGTGCACCTGAGATTGTTTTCAGATATCTTAAGGCCAATGGGCCTCACTAGACTGCAGAAACTGTCTTTGTTCGGCAGGACCCTGTCGGGTATTGCAGTCATCTGGTACACCAAGTTGAAGAATTCAGTGAAACGAAGCTGGGAGGAGATGGCTGAGGCCTTCATCACGCAGTACTCGTACAACACACAGATTGAGATTACGACCCGTGATCTCGAGACAACTAGGCAAGAGCCTAAGGAGAGTTTTTCAGAATTTGTAACCAGATGGAGGGCCAAGGCTTCGATGATGACCTTGAGGCCTACAGACAAGGACCAAATTCGGATGATTGTGCGCAATCTTCCAAGTTGATGCAAAAATGATAGTAGTTCCTTCCCACCTTTTCGGACTTACATGAGATGGGAGTCTGGATCGAAGATGCTATGAAACAAGGCCTTATTGATCGGGAGAAGGAGCACCGGAAGGACGTTCACCATAGTCGAATGTGACCACCGGTGGTGATGCAATTGCTAGAACTTCAGATGAGGGCATGGTCGCCACCGCCACACCAAGAGCGACCACCCCTTTGTTGGTGCACCCACTTCAAACCCCGAACTTCGGACTATCTACCCCGAGGCAAGAGGGTCTTCACTCCACTCTATATGTCTTTGTCTAAGGCCACGGGGTCCTACTCAGAAAGGACATCTGAAACCGTTAGAGCAACGGCCTCTACCCGATCCTCTCCCTCCAAATCACGACCGCTAAGCATCAGGCTTTCCATCAACAAACCGGTCATGACAAGCAGTTGTGTTCGTCTCGCCACGAGATACAAAATTTGATTGACAACAAGGTCATCGTCGCACCAGCTCAGTAAAGTCTATCATCACTAGATCAGTGAACTTGGGGGATAGTACGAGTATGTGATCGGGGGATGAACTACCTGCGGGCAGCACTCAGTTTACTTCAGATGTGGGAATGGCACACACTGTCTTGAGCATTCGCGAATGCTAGTTTTGTAGTTTCGACTTGGGTGTTGAGTCAATTCGTAGTTTTGTTTTGAGTCTGCTCTTTGTCTTAAGTCGATCTTTTTGATTAAGGGTCTGTCTTGTTGTATCGAGTCAGTCCTATTGTACAAAGGTCGGGTGATTCCAGGGGTGTCACCTCGGGCGTCACCATTTTGTTTCACGTTTGTCTTTTCGTTTTGTTTTGAGTCTGTTTCTGCCAGGGAGCCAGTTGTGCCGACAGATTCTGAATGGAACAACAGTGATTTTCACACTCTTGTGTTTGCTTCTGCCGTGTGCCAGTTGTGCCAGAAGTTTTGGATGAGATGATGATTTGACTAGAAGCTGTGACTTTTCTGTGCCTTGAATCATTGCATTGACCTAAGTTTTTCAAAACTTTTTCAAACACTGTGGTGAAAACAAAGAGGAAGGAATTCCTCGGGATTTGCAAAACTTTGATCAACTGAGAGAAAGAGAGGCGTGCTAAGCCCTTAATGAATGAAATCATGCTTGTTAGTGTGAGTACTGAGAAGGACCCTAGCTTTGATCCAGATTGGTTCTACACTGTCTTCAGCGCAAGCGATTTGTTGCTTTCTTAAAAACTTTCAAAAAATGTTTTATGTGATCCTGCGAAGACTTGTGTGGAGTCGTTCTTGAGATTGTAAAGCCTAGGATCGCTCTCAGCCTCGAGACTCGACCCCTCATTTTTAAACCTTGGACTCAAACTCAGAATGTTCAACGGTTAACTATAACGTGAGGCCTGCGTGGCCAAATTCAAAGCAACCCTCGAACTAGGGGCAAGAGAGTCAGATCAAGAAGTTCAAGTGTTTTCAAAAGAAGCTTGCAAAGCTAGATCAGAAGCACCCCTCGAACTAGGGGCAAAAAATATCCGATGTGCTCGAAGAGCCAAAGAGGATCCTTCTACAATCGATACAATGACCACTCTTCCGGATACCGAGGGCTTCAACCTCAAAAACCATTTGGCATGGACTTGTTACACTTTTTACCCTTTGAGAGGCTCGCTGGGCCGAAAACCCGGAAGGGCGACCTAGGCAAAAGTTAGAGCAAGCAAAAAATACATACAAAAGGAAAAGAAAAAAAATACAGAAAAAAAAGAAAAGAAAAGAAGCGCGCAAGGTCGTAAACACGCATCGGGCGCCTTGGCAAAAGTTAGAGCCTAAAAGAAAAGAAAAAAAAAAGAGAAAAAAAAAGAAAAATTGGAAAGGAAAGAAAAGAAGCTCGCAAGGTCGAAAACTCAAGATCGCGCTTTGGCAAAAGTTAGAGCATAAAAGGAGAGGTTAAATACCCGAGTGTACCTTAACCCAACTACGTAAGGCTTGATTCCCATGTTTGGGATCGTGAGGCAACTTCATTCAAGTCCGGTAGTAAACACTTCCAAATCGATTGTGTCCATGTAATGGTTTTGATCCTCTTTGCCTTCTCTGTATCTGAGAGTTTGGTTGTCATCGTCACTCTGAAGATCGATTGCAGTATGCCACGGCGCTATCCAAACAAGGGGCAACTTTCCGTCGCCATTCAATGCGCTGCGGTGCCGTTCAAACAAGGGGCAACTTTCCGTTGCCATTCAAAACGCCGCGGTGTCATTTCAAACAAGGGGCAACTTTCCGTTGCCATGCAGTGTCCTTCAGACAAGGGGCAATTTTTCCATTGCTTATGGATCCGAGGTTGCGCATCTCAAGAGTAGGTTCCGTGCTTGTTGAGCATTGGCCGTTTGCAAAAATAGTTTTGAGAATTTTTACTGAGGTTGACTAATTCTCTCGAAAATTATTCCATCTTTTCCAAAACTAGACCATTTTCTTGGACCCGAAAAAGGAAAATTTTCAATGCTGACAACCTAACTCGCGTGATTTTCAAAATCAAAAAGTTGAATAAGCATGTTAATCTAATTTTCATGTTGGTCAAGATTGTTTTAAAACCAAAAAAAATGGTCGAAATGATGAACTAGGGGCACAGTTGAGTCAGGTGTTCTGTCTTTTCCCCATTGTCAACATACTTGCCAGAAAGGGCACCATACTTGCCAAGAAGGGCACTCTACTTGCCAGAAAAGGCACAACTGAAGTCAACAGCAAAGGGCTGAAAGTTCTTTCACCCTCCAAGCAGCGAGGTATCAAGTCAAGTGCGAAGCACGAATTGGAATGGATCAAGATGTTCCACTTCCTCATCTGGACAGATCTAACCACGACCAAACTCCGACAAAGGCATCATCAACCGGTGTTAGGCTGCGGTTGCTACACACCCGGTTGTAACACAACCCTCTGGGAGAAACTCATTGTAGAACAAAAATCTAGCAGAATGCTAGGGGCAAGAGCCCGCAACTTTTTATCTATCCATCAACCACCCAGGGGAGGGATTGAAAAATGAGAGATTGAAGAATAGAGAGATGTGCGATGAGAGAAAAAGTGAGAAAAGGGCTTTTCCAGAAAAATAGAGCTTGAGGGCCGAGTGATGTGAGAATTACAAATGAGAAATGGTGGGAAATAATACCCGGTGAAACAGGCTCCCTGTGCGCATTTGAGTCTTTCGTTGTGTTTTGTTTGTCTCGATTCTTGTTTTGAGTCGTTTCAAGTGTCAATAGATGTGTTTAGGTTGTTTACCTTTATTTTCCGTTGTTGGGTCGTCTTTGCTGTGTTCAGTTGTAGGCTCAATACCCGGTCGAGAACTCATTTTCTCAAATTCAAAAATGATTTGTTGTGTGCTCAGAGTGCTGTGCCATTCTCCACATTTGTGCAAAAAAGGAATTTGTTCTTTCGAAAATTGCAGGGTCCACCCCCGATAAGTGTGAATAGTAGAACCAGGACCTATCTGAAGCTATAATGGTTCCGGACTGCAAAGCAAAAGCAAAAGAGGGAAAATCGAAGCATCTGAGTGTGTTTCACCTTCAGTGAATTCTGAGATTGTATTCCGGAAGTGCCTCTTCAGACCTTGTCAGTGTTCCGAAGAATGAGCGCGCCTTTATTCCAAGTGTAAGCCTGCTTCAAGTCAGAATGGCAATTAAAGCAGCAGCAAATGTTATCTCTTGCCAACATAAACAGGGTGTCCCCTTTTCAGGCAGAGTATGTTACAAACCCCTCCGAGAGGTAAATCGGAGGTTGTGTTTGAATTGGTCTCGTTAAGGCTTGCATTCCCTTATTCGGCATTTCGTTTCAAATATGCGTTGTCACGCACGTTCCACTTGCATTGTTATGCACTGTTACACCTGCATCGTTATGCACATTATATTGCCTTTTATACACATTGCGTGCATACGTGCATCGCTTTACTTACATGTGTTCAATTGCCTTTTATACACATTGCGTGCATACGTGCATCGCTTTACTTACATGTGTTCAATTGCCTTTTATACACATTGCGTGCATACGTGCATCGCTTTACTTACATGTGTTCAAGTTCCTTTTTATACACATTGCGTGCATACGTGCATCGCTTTACTTACATGTGTTCAAGTTCCTTTTCATACACATTGCATGCATACGTGCATCGCTTTACTTACATGTGTTCAAGTTCCTTTTCATACACATTACATGCATACGTGCATCGCTTTACTTACATGTGTTCAAGTTCCTTTTCATACACATTGCATGCATACGTGCATCGCTTTACTTACATGTGTTCAAGTTCCTTTTCATACACATTGCGTGCATACGTGCATCGCTTTACTTACATGTGTTCAATTTCCAGTCTCATTACACATTGCTTGCATGCGTGCATCGTTTTACTTACATGTGTTCAATTTTCCCATCACACACATTGTACACGTTGTTGCGTGTTCTTTACTTACATGTGTCTGCACTTTCATAGCATTGTTATGATTACTCTAAATTGCATTGTTATGCACCCACTTCACTTGCATTGTGATGCATGTTTCAATCGCATTGTTGTGTACACTCTCTTTGCGAAACACCGGGATACGTCCCTACGTTTCTCTCTTCTTTCTGAAACACCGGGATACGTCCCTACGTTTCTTATACCTTTCCGAAACACCGGGATACGTCCCTACGTTTCTCTCTCTTTCCGAAACACCGGGATACGTCCCTACGTTTCTCCCTTCTTTCTGAAACAACGGGATACGTCCCTAAGTTTCTCTCTCTTTTCGAAACACCAGGATACGTCCCTATGTTTCTCTTGCCTTTCTGAAACACCGGGATACGTCCCTATGTGTCACATTCCTTGCGGAACACCGGGATACGTCCCTATGTTTCACGTCCCTTGCAAAACACCGGGATACGTCCCTATGTTTCTCCTTCTTTTCTAATCTTTGGGATACGTCCCTAATCTCCGGGATACGTCCCTAACCTTTGGGATACGTCCCTAATTCTTGGGATACGTCCCTAATCCTTGGGATACGTCCCTAATCCTCTGGGATACGTCCCTAAACCTTGGGATACGTCCCTAACCTCTGGGATGTGTCCCTAATCTTTGGGATACGTCCCTAACCTCTGGGATACGTCCCTAACTTTTGGGATACGTCCCTAAACACCGGGATACGTCCCCATGTTTCTCCATCTTTGGCTAAGAGCATCTGGAATACGTTCCAATGCTTATACCTTTCCGAAACACCAGGATACGTCCCTATGTTTCTTTGCATGATCATAAGTTATGTTCGGCTTCTTGCATTGCCAGTTGCATTTTGCCCCTGCCTTCGGGCACATATCTTTTTCTGTAGCTTGTATGCTTTGTCTAAAGTCTTCGGCCTTGTCAAAAATGGGTCGTCTCTGGACTTTGACATTCACTCCCGTCATTTTTTATGACTTTCGAGTTACATCAAGAGGGCAAGCTGAGACACCCCATTTTGACCGACCTTAAGACTCGAGACGTCATCAATTGAGCGCTTGGTGATGTTGCATATTGTGCTCGTTACGAGGTTATGAGTCCGACTGAGCCTTGCCTCCGGACTTCCGGACTCTTTTGTGCTTTGCCTCGGTTTGCGAACCAGGCTCCGTTTTCTTTGTTTTCTCTTTGAGAAGGGAGGGAGAGGTCTCGTAGACCATCTCTCAGTGGCCGTAGGCTACGTTTTGTGGTCATGAGCCATTTTTCCCATTCGGAGTCGGTTCCGGTTTTGGGCCGTCGGTAGGTGCCTTGTTCGGGACCGCCCAACCATCTCCGATTTCTCCGACTTTTGGCAAGTGCCTTTGTTTTATCATTCCGAGGGACACTGGGGCCTTTGATACCCACTTCGTGGCCGTACGCCACTTTCGGTGCCTGCAGCCCATTTTCGGGACCTTGAACCGCGCGGTTTAGGCCTCGAGCATTCATTTCGCATCGGTTTTTGTTCATTTTCGGCGGGAACCTCTGTTTTATCATTACAAGGAACCCTGGGGCCTTTGATACCCACTTCGCGGCCGTATGCCCTTCTTGGGTGCCCTAATGACCCACTTTCGGGGCCCTGACTGCGTGTTTCGGCTCGCGAACCCTCATCTTGCATTTTGGGCCTGACCGAACTTGAGATAGTCATATTTTGTGGTCCTTTTCATGTTTGATTAAGGAACTTTTACTGATTGACATCTCCATTTGTCACTTGCCTTTTTTACCTCTTTTTGGGCCTTTTTGCACGGTATTTTAGGCGTACTTGTGGGCTGCGTTGGACTTGGTCGTAAACTACAAAGCGTCTTATTTTGAGCCCCTCTTCGACTTTGTTGAAGGGCTCTCGGCCATTTGAAACCCGTAGCTACCACTTTCCCTTTTGGCCATTTTTGGGGGGAAACTTGAAATGTTTCCCCCCCTTTTTTCCCCCCTCTTTTTCCCCCTCTTTTCTAAACGTTTTTTCCTATTAATACAGCCCTCCAGATCTGTTTTAAGGGTTAGAAAATCTGGTTTGAGAGCTCCTATATTGTATCTCTCTCTCTCTATAATTCCAAGCTCCAAAACTCTCAAAAATCTTCCAAGTTTGGCACCATTCCTTCACCACCACCTAGCACCACCACCACCACTCCATTTCTGGCAGCAAGGAGGGACTTTCAGAGGCTAGGAGGCTCTGTTTTTCAGTTCAAAAGGCAGCGAAGATTGGTCTACAAGGGTGAGTCTCGTTTTTCTCCTTTTTTGCTCTTTTCTTGGTCTATTTCTTAGCCCTCTTTTCCCACTGTTTTGAGCTCCGACCAAAACTGAAAGTCACCTTTATTTGAGCTCTAGTTCATATTTAATTAAGGAAATTTTGTCATTTGAGGTCCCTATATTGCACTTTCTTCAATACCCTCTTGAAATACCGTATCTTTGCATGATATTTTTGGCCAATGTGTAATCTGTTTTGAGGATTTTCATAAACTGTAAGTGGATTTTTTTTGAGCCCTTCTTCAACATTGAAGAAGGGCTCATCACTGTTTGAGCATTCCATGTATCACTTGCTTTGAAATCCATGCCTAGCCTCATTTTGCATGATTTTTTTAGGCTATCTTGCTTCTGTTTTGGACCTTGGTCAGAACTAAAAGTAGCTTTATTTTGACCCTCTTGACATTTTTCATTAAGGGTTCTTTGCCGTTTGGGACTTCCATATGTTAGTTGCTTCATCGCCTCCTTTGCGGAGCCATTTGTGTATGCCATTTTAGCCCTACCTGCGCTTGCTGTTTGATCATGCTTTGTATTGTAAAAATGTTTGTCTCGGGGCTGGCTTGCTTCTGTATTCACACTTCGTGTGCAAATAATGCATGTATTGCATAGTTGTAGGCCATTTCATATGCCTAATTTTGAGTTTCGGGATGCGTCTCATGTATCGGGTGCCATATTGCCATGATTCGGGGCTGTTAAGCATCATATTCCAGTGGTTGAAATTCATATGTTTGCATGCCATGATCCATGCCTTGCCATACCTTGTTAGAGTGGCATTCGTGCCTTAGGTCCGGTTCTCGGTTTGCGTGCATACGTGCACGCATTTCGAGCGTCCCATTTTCATCTTATGGCCACTGATGTGAGTGTGGTTGAGGCCCATTCACATTGGTGTAAGTCCATCTTGCATTGTGTATGCCATGTTTCAATGCGTTGTGCATGTTATGTTGTTAGCATTGTGCGTGCCGTCTAGTTGCATTGCATGTTTGCATGTTAGCTTGCATGCTTAGGTTGCATGTGCATTGTCACGCCTTGCCTCTTGAATTGAGTATGATAGAGGTTGGGTTTCACTTGTGTGTTTGATGTGCATTTCATTTGATATCAAAGTTGCTAACTTGGCTTTTGGGCCATCATGCATTGAAATGCGTGATTGATGGCCCGGGGGTCAAGGGCCGTGCTCCCTTGAGTTTATTACATGATAGGGGGCATTAGCCATGCATATATATGCTCAAAAACCCATGCCATACCTGCTTCTCATTCTTGTCAAAACTGCCTCTCAGAATTTTGTGCCGACCAAGATAAATAGTGCCGACGGCACTTCATTTTTGGCCGATGGACTCGAGCAGCCGGTGATCTTTCTAGACACGATGCGAACTTCCTCTCCGGTGGTGTCTGCTGACATTCAAGGAAGGTTTTTCTGAAACTTTGGTAATTTTTGGAGAGACAGGGCAGTAAAAACAGAGGCAGCAGTGGCACGGTGTAGGTTTTTCGGGCAAGTCGGATCCAAGCATGCGTGCATCCCTCTTCCCGAGGCCTTTTACTGCTTTCAGTAGTTTAATTAATTTGTTAATTAATTAAGGGTCTGTAATAATTAATTAGCTAGGATAGTTGATTTATTATTTGGGACTGTATATTTATTCGGACCCTCTGCGCGAGGGCATAATTGTAATATGGGTGTGTGAGTGTGTTGTATGTCTTCCAACCCCCATTTCTTTCTCCCTTTTATTTACCCGCTTTGGATGGTTAGATATAGGGCATATTTAAATTAGCATACAGTATGACAGCATATTTGCATCATTCATCTGTATTGCATGCATCGGGCTCGGCGCATCATACTAACTGCATCTGTATTTCAATTCCGAGTTGAATACATGTTAGTTGTAGCATCATCATATGCCATCTTTAGAGTAGCCGAGCCTGCTATAATTCGCATCTTTGCATGTGTTGCATTAGGCATTACAGTATACTTAGGATCATGCATGATTTCTAATCAGTTTTCTGTTTTGGCTTGGAGTACTTGGTGAGTTGTTATGCTTTAGCATACTTGCATGCGTGTGAGTGTTGCCATGATTGCATGCTTACCATGAGGCTAAATGCTTATGTGATATAAGCGCCTTGAATGCTGTGGGTGAAGGTTGAGTTATCTCGAATCGGGACGATACATTGACTGTTTGTTTTAAGCCCACTAGATTGTGGCAACATCACTGTTTTCTAAGCCCACCCGAGGGTGGCAAATCCGCATTTTAGCCTACCTACGGGTAGCACCACCACACCATTTTCAAACAAACAAACATGAAATGTCTTGTTCCAATTCAGACGGCCCAGTCTATACTTGTTTGCTGCGAGCATCACATAGTAATCTAGGCTAAATAACCGGAATAAGAACTCACAAAGTTTTCAAAAACAGATATCATGGTTAGTAGAGGCCGGTCTTTGACCGGGCGAGCGGGGGTGCTC
Source organism: Camellia lanceoleosa (assembly GCA_025200525.1). Taxonomy (NCBI): domain Eukaryota; kingdom Viridiplantae; phylum Streptophyta; class Magnoliopsida; order Ericales; family Theaceae; genus Camellia; species Camellia lanceoleosa. Next base: position 160,367,279 of record CM045761.1, read on the forward strand.
ACGATGTGACCTTCCCCAATCGTACCCAAGTTCCCGAGCCAACTTTGGTGATGACGGACACGTGGCCTTTTGGCACCGAGTCAGGGTTTCCTAAATTTCCCATTTTAAAAAAATATTTAGGTGGCGACTCTGTAATCTGGCAAAGCAGTCCATGTTTGGCACTTCTTTTCAAAAATCAGTTTTTCTCAAAACGATTTGCCAGAGTTGGACTCTTTGGTTCAGATTTAGAACCGTGACACAAATCGAGTCCGAACTGTAGAGTGAAGCCCACGGGCGCGTCTACACCGAGCAAGGACAAAAAGGGAGATGAATGAAAGAGAGATGAAATCTTTGAAAAATCTTTCAAAACACCTTACTTAGGGGTTTGAAGTTGAAGAAAAGAGGAGAAGAGGGGAGAAAACTAGTTTGGGAGTAGTTCAGCATGAATCCGGGAAGGAGAAAAGTTTGCGCGGCTTCTCCGAAACGGGCGTAACTCTTTGTACAAGAGGAATTAAAATATGGGGCCACCACCATTGGAAACCTTACTTCCGGGGCTTCATTTTCCACTCAAGAATCTCCTAAGTCCAAATCCGGGGGGAGGAGATATGGTTGGTTGAAGTCCGGTTGGATCGAATCTGCGCGGCTTTACGGAAATTGGCATAACTTTTTCTACAGAAGGAATTTTAATGCAAGGTTTGCGCCATTGGAAAGATAACTTCCGGGGCTTCAATCTAGACTTTCACCGGCACTTTTTGACCTTACCGGCTACCTACCGGCCATCCATTTATCCGACCGGCACAAAAGATTGCCGGACGGCCAAAAGTGCCAAGAACTCAGATTTTTGACAGATATTTTGCTATACACTGTACTAGATATTTCCAATTGGGATATTTTGACCAAAATCTCTTGTTTTGATATATATGGAGCCATATATCTCATATGGGGGAGGGTTAGAACAAAAAGTGAAGTTTTGAGAGCTTCTCACTCCAAAAAACCTCTCTCTCTGGAAATTTCAAAGCCAAATTTCAGCCCTCTTCCTCTTCCTTGGTGTAGGTTGGATTTTTTGGAGCAAAAAACTAGATATAGACATACATATTTGATATATACACCTATATCCCTCCATCTCTCACTATATCTCTTCCATTCAACCATTAAACACCCTTGTTCTTCGGCATTTTCTTCATCACTACCAAGCACCACCATCACCACTCCATTTCCAGCAGCAAGGAGGGGTTTTTCAGAGGCTTAGAAGCAACATTCCTTGGTCCAAGAGGTAGCAAAGAAGTGATCTTCAAGGGTAAGACCATTTTCCCTCTTTTGTAGCACTTTTTTTGCACCATTGCTTAGGCCTATTTGCTTACTGTTTTGGGCTCCAACCATAACTTAAAGGGGCATTGTTTTGAGCCATTCTTCATGTTTTTTTAAGGTCTCAACCCTTTTTGAGCCCTCCATAGTGCACTTGCTTCAATACTCCTTGGTATGCCTCATTTTTGCATGAAATTTCTAGCCTATGTGTGATCTGTTTTTGAGCATAATGTAAACTGTAAGTAGGATCATTTTGAGCCCTTATTCAACATTGAAGAAGGGCTCAACCATTTTTGGGACCCCTATCTTGCACTTACTTCATAATCCCTCCTATTTACCGTAAATTTGCATGATTTGTTTGGCCTATATTTAAATTGTTTTGGAGTGTTTCATGAACTGTGAGTAGGCTTATTTTGAGTTCCTCTACAACATTGTAGAAGGGACCACCACTGTTGGGGGTCTCCATGTAGTACTTACCATTATACCCTTCTTGGCCCCCATTTTTGCATGATTTGTTAGCCTATCTTGCTTCTATTTTTGGGTCTTCGACAGGCCTGAAAAGGGTCTTAGTTTGACCACCTCTACATGTCTAATGAAGGGTATTTGGCTGTTTGGTGCATCCTTTTGGTACTTCATGTTATACCCCTTTGTGGGCGTTAATCTTGCATTGCATTTTGAGCATGTGTGTATACTATTTTGGGACTTGTCATCTACTTTAAATGTTCATATTTTTGGTCCCTCTTCAGTGTTGTAGAAGGACATTTTTCTATTTGAGCATTGCATCTATCACTTGCCTCATTGCCTCCCTTGAGGAGCCATTTTTGCATGCCATGTTAGTCCCACTTGTGCTTGCTGTCTTGCCATGATTTGTACTATGAACATGCTTATTTTGGGGCTGTCTAGCTGCTGTCTTCATACTTCATGTTCATATCTTGCATGTTTGATATAGCCATAAGCCATTTCATGTACCTAGTTTTGCATTTCGGGAGCGATTCCATGCATTTGGTTCCATTTCGCCATGTTTCGGGGCTGTTTTGCCCCTCATTTTGCTGCTGAAATTTGCATGTTTTGTATACCATATTCCATGTTATGCCATGTCTCATTAGAGTGCCATTTCGTGCTGTAGGCGCGGTCCTCGGTTTGCGTGCCCGTGTGCACGCATTTCGAGGCATCTCGTTTTCATCTAACGGCCTCTTATGTGGGTGTGGCTGAGGCTCTCTCATGTTAGTGTAAGTCCATATTGCATTGTGTATGCCATTTCCTCGGTTTGCGTGCCCGTGTGCACGCATTTTGAGGCATCTCATTTCATTTAATGGCCGCTGATTTTGGCATGCTTGCGAGCTATGTTAATTTAAGTCCATCGTTGCGTGTTGTTGCATGCCATGTTTGTTTACATGTTTAGGTTGCGCGCCTAGCATACATTGCTCATTTGCATGTTCATGTTGCATACTTAGCCGCCATGCCTAGGTTGCATTCCATTGAGCATGCATCCTTCGCCTCTTGACCAATCATGATAGGGGTTGGGGCCCTTTGATTTGTTTTGTGCTTGCATTCCATTTGATATCAAAGTTGCTAACTTGGCTTTCGGGCCATCATGCATTGAAATGCGTGATTGATGGCCCGGGGGTCGAGGGCCATGCTCCCTTGAGTCCATTACATGATAGGGAGTGTGTCCGTGCATACATTTGCCTAGAAATTCTATGCCTTGCACCTTCTTTGATCTTTATTCTTTGTCAAACTGTCTTCTGCAGGAATTTTGTGCCGACCGGCAGTATAGAGTGCCGACCGGCAATGTATTTATTGCCGATAGCTTCATTTCCAGCCGATGGACTTTATACACGGCCGGTGGACATTCTATCCAGCCGGTGATGATCCTTAGGATTCAGGGAGCCAGTTCCAGGACTTTTGCAATTTTCCAGAGAAGCAGGACAGTGAAACAGAGGCAACAGTGGCATGGTGCGGATTTCTGGGCAAGTCGGACTGAAGCATACATCATTCACGCATCCCGAGGCAGAGGCTGTGGCCATCTCTTCTTTGCATTTAATTTAATTAGACTAGAGGTCTTGTAATAATTTATTCGTTTATTTTTCTTGGACTGTATTATTATTTCGGTCCCTCCGTGTGAGGGCGTATCTGTAATAAGTGTGGGTGAGTGGTGTGTATGTCTTCCAACCCCCATTTCTTTCTCCCTTTTATTTACCTGCTTATGATGGTAGATTAGGGCACGTTTATTTTAGCATACCTTATGCAATGCATGCGTGCATCCATGCATTTGTTGATATGCATCGGGCTCGGTACATCATACAAACTGCATTGTATTTTCAATTCCAAATTGAATACGTGCATCGAATAAAGTGCATTTCACATGCCATCTTTAGGGTTAGCCGAGCCTACTCTAAATTGCATCTTAGCCTGTGTTGCATTAGCCGTTTAACATGAACTAGGACATGCATGTTCGCTAACTAGTTTGTTGTTTTTCATTTTGGCATGAAGTACGATGTAAGTATTTATGCTTTAGCATATCGTATGCGTGTGAATGTTGCCATAACAGTATGCTTACCATGCGGCTAAGTGCTTATATGAGATAAACTGTTTGAATGCCTGTGGGTGGAGGTTGGATTGCTTGAGTTGGAATAACCCATTTGAAATCCGTATTTTAGCCTACTTGCGAGTAGCAAATTCCGAAGCGTTTTTCAAAACAAACGGATATGCAATGCTTATTTCCAAATTAGGCGATCTAGTCTATACTTGTTTCCTGTGCGCATAACATAGTAATTCTAGGCTAATAATTGGAATAAGAGCATGTAATGTTTTCAAAATCGGATATCACGGTTAGTAGAGGCCGGTCTTCGGACCGGGCGAAAGGGGGTGCTCATAGCTGACCTTCCCCGATCGTACCTAAGCTCTTTGAGCCAAGACTACTTTGGTGATGGCGGACATGTGGCCTTGAAGACCGAGTCGAGTTTCCTAAATTTCCCATTTTAAAATATTTAGGTGGCGACTCTGTAATCTGGCAAAGCAGTCCATGTTTGGCACTACTTTTCAAAAAATCTATTTTTCTTCAAAACGATTTGCCGGATTTGGAGAGAAAAGAAGTTATATGCTAAATTGTCTAAGTGCGAATTCTGGCTTGACAGTGTGATATTTCTGGGCCATGTGGTCGACGAAAATGGTGTTTTTGTGGACCCTCAGAAAATTGAGGCTGTTGTGGATTGGCCGAGACCTACAAATGTAATGATCACGAAGTTTTCGGGACTTGAGCTACTCTGGGAGATTTGTGAAAGACTTCTCAAAGCTTGCCTTGCCATTGACTCAGTTAACTCAGAAGAACATGCCATTTGACTGGAATGATCAAAGAGAAACAACTTTCCAAGAGTTGAAAACCAGGTTAGTGACTGCACCAATTTTAACCTTGCCTAATGGTGTTGATGGATTCCAAGTGTACAGTGATGCTTCTTATAAAGGCTTGGGGTGTGTACTAATGCAAAATGGGAAGGTGATTGCCTATGCTTCTAGACAACTCCGACCACATGAAAAGAATTACCCAACACATGATCTCGAATTGGCGGCCGTGGTATTTGCCTTAAAGATATGGCGTCACTATTTGTATGGGGTAACCTGTGAAATTTATACAGACCATAAAAGCTTGAAATATTTCTTCACTCAAAAGGAGTTGAATATGAGACAGAGGCGTTGGTTGGAACTAATCAAAGATTATGACTTGCAAATTTTGTATCATCCAGGTAAGGTTAATACGGTAGCAGATGCTTTGAGCCGAAAATCTGGTGCGAGTTTGTTGTGTTTACTATCCAACCGGAAGGACTTGTCAATTGACTTTGAACAAGACAGACTAATATCTGCTATCTCTGCTCAATCCACTATTCTTGATGAGATTAAACAAAAACAATGTGAAGATGAATAATTGAAAAAGATTAAAGAGGAGATTGATTCGAAACCGAGGCCAGGATTTGTGTTTGAAAATGATGTGTTGAAATTTCAGAACCGTCTTTGTGTGCCTGATTGCTATGATTTGAGGAAACGTGTTATGACTGAAGCTCACAGTAGTAAATTTGCTATGCATCCGGGAAACACGAAGATGTACCATGATTTGAAACATAATTTTTGGTGGCCTGGGATGAAAAGGAGCATTGCAGACTTTGTGGCTAGATGCTTACACTGCCAACAGGTTAAGGCTGAACATCAACGACCTGCCGGTTTGCTACAACCACTCCCAATACCAGAATGGAAATGGGAGCATATTACCATGGACTTCATTGTGGGATTGCCTCGTTCTTCTCAAGGTATGGACTCTATTTGGGTTATAGTGGACCGTTTAACTAAGTCTGCATATTTTCTGCCTGTTAAAACTATTTATAATGCTGATAAATTGGCCAACATCTATATAGCTAAAATTGTGAGATTGCATGGAGTGCCAGTGTCTATTGTGTCTGATAGGGACTCGAAATTTGTATCAAGATTTTGGCAAAGTCTACAGCAGGCTTTGGGAACAGAATTGAGGCTGAGCAGTTGTAGACACCCCATTTTTGACCGATCTTGAGACTCAGACGTCACCGATTGAGCGCTTGGTGATGTTGCATACTGTGCTCGTTCAGAAGTCTCAGAGTCGCGGCCGTGCGCCCTGCCTCCGGACTTCCGAACTTTCTTCTGTGCCTTGTCTCGGTTTGCGAACCAGGCTCGATTTTCTCTGTTTTCTTTCCTGCGGGAAGAGAGTGGTCCCGTAGACTATCTCCCGGTGGCCGTGAGCTACATTTCGTGGCCGTAGGCCATTTTACCCATTTCGGAGCCCGGTTCCCGGTTTTCGGGACCGTCAGGCCGTGTGCCTCGGTTTGGGACCGCTCAACCATCTCCGATTTCTCCGGTTTTTGGCCAGTGCCTCTGTTTTATCATACCGAGGGACACTGGGGCCTCTGATGCCCACTTCATGGCCGAATGCCACTTTCGGTGCCTGTAGCCGATTTTCGGGACCCCGAACTGCGTGATTTGGGCCCCGAGCATTCATTTTGCATTGGTTTTCTCCGATTTTTGGTGGGTACCTCTGTTTTATCATACCGAGGGACACTGGGGCCTCTGATGCCCACTTCGTGGCCGAATGCCACTTTCGATGCCTGTAGCCGGTTTTCGGGACCCCGAACTGCGTGATTTGGGCCCCGAGCATTCATTTTGCATCGGTTTTCTCCGATTTTTGGCGAGTACCTCTGTTTTATCATTCCAAGGAACACTGGCACCTCTGGTACCCACTTCGCGGCCGTAAGCCACATTCGGTGCTTACAGCCGGTTTTCGGGACCTCGAACCGCGCGGTTTAGGCCCCGAGCATTCATTTTGTATCGATTTTTGTTCAATTTTGGCAGGTACCTCTATTTTAGCATCAAGAAGATCACTGGAGGGTGGGAGGCCAGCAATTGTTCCAGAAAACCAATTTCGCTTTTCCGGCGCCCATTTTGCTCACTTCCGGGCCAATGTTGAACACCCTGGGGATATTTTCTTCTAACCAAAGCTACATATTTGTGATGAGGGGACATGGGAGGACCCTAAAAGTGCATGGTTGGCTAGTAATTGTGAATTTCATTTTTGAGCCTCTCCTTCAAATGCAATGTTGTGACTCCTGTTCTAGTGTTGCCAGATTCCAGCCTTGGATCCTTGTTCTACACACATGGGAGGACACGAAAAAGTGGTGGTCGGCCAGTAATTGTGAATTTCATTTTTGAGCCTCTCCTTCAAATGCAATGTTGTGACTCCTGTTTCAGTGTTGCCAGATTTCAACCTTGGAACCTTGTTCTACACACCTGGGAGGACACCAAAACATGGTGGTCGGCCAGCAATTTTTGACTTCATTTTTTGGGGTGGCCGTCAGGTGAGTGAGTGGTCGACCGGTTAGCTTGGGGTGGCTGACGGCCACCTTCCGAAGTTACTGCCTGCCACTTTCGCTTCAAATTGTCCGGATACTTTTTGAAATATCTCACCCCTCCGGGAGATATTTTGGGAGGGAAAGCTTGGATGCATTTCCCTCCCCTTTTACACCCTTTCTTGCCTATTTGAGGGGCTGGACAGCTCATTCCCTAGGGTTAGAACATTTGATCTCAAGAGCCTCTCTTCCAAAAGCTCCATTTCCATAGCCAAAAATCCTAAAAAGTTTCAAGTCCCTAGCTAATTCCTTCATCAACCCTAAGCCTCACCATCACCACTACCATTCCAGTAGCAAAGGAAGGTTCTTCAAGGGCTAAGAAGCAACAAATTCAAGCCAAGAGGTAGCAAAAGTTGGATCTTCAAGGGTAAGTCTCAAATTCCATCTTTCATGACATTTTCTTGCTTCCTATTTCTACCCTACTTGCCTACTGTTTTGGGCTCCGACCCCTACTGGTTTTAGGCTCATTTTGAGCCCCTCTACAACATTGTAGAAGGGCTCAACCTTGTTTGATGCTTCTATATACCACTTGTTTCAATGTCCACCTTGTATATCATAATCTTGCATGCTATTTTTGGCTTATATACATTTGTTTTTTGGGCTCCGACCCCTACTGGTTTTAGGCTTAGTTTGAGCCCCTCTACAACATTGTAGAAGGGCTCAACCTCATTTGGTGCTTCCATGCATGACCTATCATTATAGCCTTCTTTTGGTCCATATATTGCATGCTATTTTGAGCATATCTACATACTGATTTTGGGGATGTAATCTTTTGTAAATATGCATATTTTTAGTCCCTCTTTAATGTTGTAGAACTTTTTTTTTTGGTTTGAGCATTGTATATACTACTTGCTTTGTAATTCCCCTCTTTTCCCCCATTTTTTGCATGCCATTGTTGCCATATCTATGCTCACAATTTGGCCATGTTTTGTACTGAAAAGATGCTATTTTTGGGGCTGCCTTGCTACTGTTTTTGCTTTCATGTACCAATTTTGCATGTTTAGCATAGCCGTAGGCCATTTCGGGTACTTAAAATCACATGTCGGGATGATTTCATGCATTGACTGTCATTTCGTATCATTTCGGGGCTGTTTTCCCCTTCATTTAGCTTCTGAAATTTGGTTTGCATGCTTGCATATCATTTTCCACGTCATTTCATGCCTTAGTGCATTGCCTCGGTTTGCGTGCCCGTGGGCACGCACTTCGAGGCACCCCGTTTTCATCCATTAGCTTCCTATGTGAGTAGGCTGAGGCTCTCTCATGTTGGTATAAGCCCATCATTACATTTCTGTACCATTTTCATGCCTGTATATCATCGCCTCGGTTTGCATGTCCGTGGGCACGCACTTTGAGGCACCTCCGTTTTTTATCCGACGGCCTCCCATGTGAGTGAGCTGAGGCTCTCCCATGTTGGTGTAAGCCCATCGTGGCATTCCGTATGCCATTTCATTCAATTTCATCATCGCCTCGGTTTGCGTGCCTGTGGACACGCATTTCGAGACACTTCGGTTTTATTCGATTTGCATTTCATCATCGCCTCAGTTTGCGTGCCTGTGGGCACGCATTTTGAGACACTTCGGTTTCATTCAATTTGCATTTCACATCATCGCCTCGGTTTACGTGCCCGTGTGCACGCATTTCAAGGCACTTCGGTTTTATCCGATTTGCATTTCACATCATCGCCTCGGTTGACGTGCCCGTGTGCGTGCATTTCGAGGCACTTCGGTTTTATTCGATTTGCATCTCACATCATGGCCTCGGTTTGCGTACCCGCGTGCACGCTTTTTGAGGCATCTCATTTTCATCTCATTTTCCCAGTATAATGCATACCAGGTTGTATCTTAGATTGCATTCCGTATGCCATTGCCTCGGTTTATGTGCCCGCGTGCACGCATTTCGAGGCATCTCATTTTCATAGCATTGTGTATGTTAGGATTGCATCTCATGCATATTGCATTGTGTTCGGGATAGGAGTTAGCCCGGGCACAGGAAACGAGGTGCGTTCCGTACTCCGAGTGACGGAACGGGTCTCAATTCTCAAGTCACCGACACTCCGGATTACCCATGATGGAGTTAGGTTTTGTTGTAGTATTCATATGCATTCATCCTATATTGAGTTATGCAATCCGACTCTTCGGCCATCATGCATCGATATGCGTGATTGGTGGCACGAGGATCGATGCATGCATATATTTGTGAAATACATTGCTATGCCCCTTTCCTGCTCTCTGTTGCAGCAAAATGAAGAATCAGCAACTTTTCAGAACTCGGCACGCATTTCAAGAAAAATGCAAACAGAGGCTAATTGGGGCACCGCCGTGGATTTCCGCGCAAAGGCATCCGGGCATGCATCATTTCATTATCCGGAACGGAAGCAAGGCAGTCCCTGGCTTGTATGCCAGTTTACAGCTTTCTTAGTTAATCTGTTAATTAATTAGGAATCTGTATTTATTTATTCGGACTGTAATATTTCGGACTGTATTATTCTTTTATTCGGACTGTATTATTTATTCGGACCCTCTGCGCGAGGGCATAATTGTAATAAGTGTGTGTGAGTGTGATGTATGTCTTCCAACCCCACGTCTTTCTCCCTTTTATTTACCTGCTTACGATGGTTAGATATAGGGCATATTTCAATTAGGATACAGTATGACAGCATGTTTGCATTATTCATCTGTTTTGCATGCACCGGGCTCGGCGCATCATACTAACTGCATCGTATTTCAATTCCGAGTTGAATACATGTTAACTGTAGCATTTCATATGCCATGTTTAGAATAGCCGAGCCTGCTATAATTTGCATCTTTGCATGTGTTGCATTAGGCAATTCTGTGTATCTAGGTCCATGCATGGATTTCTAACAAGCTTTTGTTTTGGCTTGGAGTACTCGGTAAGTTTTATGCTTTAGCATCCTTGTACGCGTGTGAGTGTTGCCATGATTGCATGCTTACTATGAGGCTAACTGCTTATATGATATAACTGCCTTGAATGCCTGTGGGTGGAGGTTGAGTTATCTGAATTGGGACAATTCATCGACTGTTTCTTTTAAGCCCACTAGATAGTGGCAAAATCGTGTTTTTCTAAGCCCACCTGAGGGTGGCAAATCCGCGTCTTAGCCTACTTGCGAGTAGCACCATCAAACCATTTTCAAACAAACAAACATGAAGTGTTTTGTTCCAATTCGAGCGATTCAGTCTATACTTGTATGCTGTGCGCATCACATAGTAACCTAGGCTAATAACCAGAATAAGAATGCACAAAGTTTTCAAAAACAGATATCATGGTTAGTAGAGGCCGGTCTTTGATCGGCGAAGGGTGCTCACGATGTGACCTTCCCAATCGTACCCAAGTTCCCGAGCCAACCGGTGATAGCGGACACGTGGCCTTTGGCACCGAGTTAGGGTTTCCTAAATTTCCCATTTAAAAAATATTTAGGTGGCGACTCATTATCCGCAAAGGTCCATGTTTGGCACTTCTTTCAAAAATCTGTTTTCTCAAAAGCGATTTGCGGATTTGGACACTTTGGTTCAAGATTTGGAACCGCGACAAAATCGAGTCCGAATCATGGCGAGGTCCTCGCGGGCTTATTCTGGCGATGCTTATCACCCAGCATCGATGGCCAAACTGAACGAACTAATCAAACTCTGGAGGATATGCTCAGAATGTGTGTATTAGACTTCCAGGGAAATTGGGAACCCTACTTGCCATTAGCTGAATTTGTGTACAACAACAGTTACCACTCAAGCATTGGAATGGCTCCTTACGAAGCATTGTATGGAAGGAAGTGTCGATCTCCAATATGTTGGGCTGAAGTAGGTGATAGACCTTTGTTAGGACCCGAACTGGTGCATGAAACAACCGAGAAAGTAAAACTGATACAACAGCGTCTGAAAACTGCACAGAGTAGGCAAAAGAGCTATGCCGATGTTCGGAGAAGAGAAAGGGAATATGAAGTGGAGGACCATGTGTTCATTAAAGTGACCCCAATGAAGGGTCAAACTCGATTTGGTGTGAAAGGAAAATTGGCGCCAAGGTATGTTGGACCTTATGAAGTTCTCGAAAAGATCAACCCGGTGTCATATCAGATAGCTTTACCTCCAGTGATGGAACATATGCACAATGTCTTTCATGTATCGATGCTTCGGGAATATCTACGAGATCCACTCCATGTCATCGAACTGACGCATGTACTTTTGAAAGATGACTACACCTACGAAAAAAGGCCTATCCAGATTGTGAATCGCAGGATTAAAAGACTGAAAAACGAAGAAATACCGTTGGTGAAGGTTGATTGGCAGAACCACGGGGGAACTTATGCGACTTGGGAGACAGAGGAAGATATGAAGAAAAGATATCCGGATTTATTTCCATTAAACCTAGTACTGCTCCAGAACAAAGGTAAACCGAGTTTGGGGACCAAACTCTTTTAAGGGGGGAAGACTGTAATAACCCCGACCCTAATTAACGTTAATTGGCACTTAATTATGCCTAACAGTAATTAAGAGGAAACCCGGAATTAAGTTGCACGTGTATTGCATGATTTATGTGTTTTTATCTGTTCGGTGTCGAAATATCTGTTCGTGTTTTAAACTTTAACTGCAAATTGGAAGCCTTATCGGCGCCCGATTCCGAAATTAATTAATGTTTTGGACTAGTTAGATTTTATGTGATTTTATGGTAGGTTCAATTAAAATTTGATTGGGAATGTTTAAATCAGATTAAATAATGTTATATTAATGAACCTAGGTATTTACCCCTTTTGCCATTGTGAGTGGGCTCTCTTGTTTCATCTTGTGTGAGGTGTCATTACACCACTTCATCATTTTTGGCTGAGGAAAAACGTAGGCAAGAGGGAAAGGGGAGAGAAAACTTGGTTTCAACAAGAATTAATTTGGAAACTTAGGAGAAATTGGAGGATAACAACAAATTGAGCTAGCACACTTTGATTTGAAGGTTTAAGGTAGGAATACATCCTCCCATTCATGTAATTGAACTAGCTCTTGCATATCCCTTGACATATTGAGGATTAGAGTCTAAATTTAGCTTGAAATTGTGAATTGGGTGGTGTAACATGCATGCATGTGCATATTCATAGCAATTGAAATTGTTTGGTATCAAATCTCTACATGCATGTGCATATTTTTGCTAAAGTCCATGAGTTCATCGAGATTCTAAGTTTAATTTTGTTTTGAATCATGTTTTGGAGCTTTGAAATGAAATTGAACTCATGCATAGTTGTTTAAACTTTGTTCTTGATGATTTATTGAAATTGTGATCAAATTGTCTCATCCATGGGCATTGATTTCACAAATTGACTTTTGAAATTTGTTGTATTGTGACTTTGAAATGTTTTCCCAGAAATTGAGCCCAGGAGATTGAGTTTTGAATGGTTAAAAGTTGGAATTGAGCATTGGAGCTCAATCTGGAAATTCCAGATTTTTGTTTCCCGCTCGAGCGGGGAAAGTGGGGCTCAAGCGGGGAAATCGAGCTCCCAACATCTCTCACTATTTTACAGTATGCTCGAGCGGAGGCCTGTGTCTCACGCTCGAGCAAGGGTCGAGCGTCTATCGAGCGTAAATTTTGAGCATCCAGCATTTTTACTGTAGCACACATTCCGCTCGAACGACGGAATTCACGCTCGAGCGAAGACCCTTTGTTTGCATGTCCGCTCGAGCGTAGAAATCAACGCTCGAGTGGGACCCCTATTTTTTGAAAATTTTGTAAAGTGTTTAAAAGTGCATTTTTGCATCCTCATTCCATCCTAGGCATTCCTAGGCCATGTTTAAGGCTCTATACTAAGGATAAGAGGTTAGGTACATACGTAGAATCATTGATGTGGGTTTTGTACAATTGGATTGTATGTTTCAAGTGCGTATCCGTGATGTGTTATGTAGGTCACGTGCCACAATCTGTCTGACCCTTTTGACTCCGTCTACCTGTATCAACGCCCACAGTGAGTAATAACTCTATAAAGTTATGTTTAACTTTAATTATTTTCTAACTGATATGATATGATCTGCTTTCCGAAATGCTAAGTTATGAATTATAAATGAATGTCCAATTTCCTGAAAAGTATTGTGGTACCCTTAGTCCCTATGGCCCTCGCCCGGGGGTAATAGTACCGTGGCATATGGCCCTCGCCCGGGGGTAACAATACCGTGGCATATGGCCCTTGCCTGGGGGTAATAATACCAGGGTTACTTGTGCGCAAGATATGGACCTTTATGGTTGTTGGTACCAACTCTGTCTGTGGTCTCTAGACCAATTTGATCTGTTAGCTAATGGGTGTACCACATATGATCTTATGCAAAATCTGAATATGAATATGAATATGAATATGAGTATGTAGCTAAATCTGTTTCTGATTTGAAATCTGAACATGCATAAGACTCTGTTTTTGATAAGTTTGTGTTTCTGATATGAACTTTGATTTCTGACTCTGTGATGGATATCATTCATTAAACCCTTTACTCTGTTATTATTCACTAGGCTTTCGCTCACAATTTATATATATATGTAGGTGAGCTGGCACATGACCCTGGCCAGAGTTGATGGCCCTCCGTTTTATTTTTGGTCAGCCACCTGTTGTGTCTACCGAGGAGGTTCCGCCTGAAGCCTAAAGCCTTGGCAGTTTTGCACCTCATGCTAGTCTTTGTGCTTGTTGTGTAGTTGGATCTTGGGACGTACTTTGTGTAAATATTTTGTACATATGGGTGTATTTGATTAGCATGTTTATGTATATAAATAAGTTTTGAATTTTCTGTCCCATGTACGTCATTACAGCTCATTGGACCTTGTTTACTTTATGTAATTGCTTCCGCAGCCCCTTAATATTTGTTATTCTGTTTAGAGGCCTTGGGTAATCCACGGATTACTGGCTGGTTACGATACCAAACCTATAGGGGGCGGGCTTGGGTCGTGACACATTTCCACTCTATTTAAGATATAATATATATAACTTAAAAAATCTGTAAACACATGTACATTACAGATTCATAACAGGTTTAAACTACCAATATAAAGTACATGTTCTGCAAATTATAAAGATTTAAGCGAGTGGATTTAATGATGATTTTTATGAAGTTTAGAAGAATGAAATTGCAACTATGAATACTTTGAGTATATTTGTGGCACATGCAGGATATGCATTTAACTCGGTTCCAATTTGAGTATGGATGTGAATTAATTAGCTTAATGGACTTAGAGGCCTACCGGACTTTTGAACAGGCTATAGGCCGCATCTGTAAAGTTCAGGTTGAAAAACTTATAGCTGACCTCAACTTAGAGTTCGAATCCTCTAGAGTGATTTTTTCCTCGAATGATCTTAGAGTGATAGGGTTAGGGCTTAAGAGCTGGAAGGTGAAATGATTATTATACTCTCAACTTTTGTAGAATTAAAGTTCAGTCATCCAAAATATCACTTTAAGATCACTCTAGGAAATATCACTGTAGAGGGTCCGGACTCCTCAGCTTAAGTAGGGGTTGGGTTCAGCTATTGATCAACCTCTCTCAATATGAATCTTTCATCTTTATATTTGACCTTTTCCTCTTGTGGTGTATCTGGATGGAAAATGGACATTTATTTTTTATACTAGAGGGATACTCAGCAATTGAATATGCATATAAATTTCTTTCAACTATGGTTAACCAGGAAGTTTTCTGATCTGTTGATTTCTTTTCTAAATTTTATAGGAAAATATATTCTTGTGGAAATTTCTTATTTTGTTTTATTTTCATACATACCCATGTTGATGTAGTGGGTGCTTTTCTTTTTAAATTGATTTATGATTTTTTTTTGAGGAATTTTTAAGATAATAAATCCTACGTCATATATCATGGGAACCTTCTCTTTAACAAAAAGTGCCGAGCCCCTACCTTTTCACTTCTAATTGTGTAGTAAATCTCTCAAGTTCCCACTTGACTATGGCTACTCTCTCTCCCCCACCTTGTATGTTGCATCTCTGTAGATTTCAACGTAGAATCTGGGCTCTGAGCATCTTTTGTAGATTTGATCTTGGTAATTCAAGCATCTTGTCTACTTCTAACATGTGACAATAGTAATGGTGTTCTTCTGCTGGTCTGTTATGTGGTAACCATTTATTTAGGTTTTGGTCTAGTAACTGTGTGTGGCCCTTGTTGACTCGTTAATAATTCTTGAAATTATACATACTAGAATACAAAGATGATTAGAATATATCTTTTATTAGTTTGTAGAAAAAAAATCATTTTGTATCAATTCTTTTTGTTTGATCACTAAACATGCATATTTTAAGTTCATTTATCACTAAACATGCTTGTTATCATTCCATGAAATGCAACTGTATAGCATTAGTCATGATGAATGAAGTTCCAACTTGCGTACTACACACTAAAATTACCTGCATAGTGGATTTTATGAGATGATGAGGGTAGGAGTATCATGTATCTTTGCACTATTTGTATTAATTTCGGTACATTTAGTCTTACTAAATGTACCGAATTTGTAAACTTTAGGAGAGGTTCGTGTAATTTATCCTTTTCTAAATGTATAGAGTATCACCACTATTCTGGTATTTATATGAGTGAGTTGCTGATGCCAGGGTGACAAATGATTTATTAGCAATTTCATACAAATGATTTGTTAGCAATTTGTGTTTGGATCATAAACAACTATTTGGTAGCATTTCAGTAGCATCCATTCTAAATGTTCAATTTCTTCTTTCACATTAAGCTTCCACTTTGGAACCTCATTCTATTTTGGTGGTTTATGAGACAAAATTTTTTTAAGAGATGTGGACATGTAAACATTGATACTTGTAAATGAATACTACAGTATCCTTTCGGGAAAGCCTAATCATGTTGTTTGTTTGCTATTGCAGTTTTTCTTGACAAAGCACTGAAGGAACTGGAGGTTGGGTGACCCTGAGTTTTTGCTAGTTTAGGTGACCTTGAGTTTCTTGACAAAGCACTATGAATTATTTTCCTTTCACTTCCCTTTTAAATTCTAATGGTATTTTTTGCAGGCCATTGATTTAGGTGAACCATACCATGCACTTCATTTACAATAATATGTTGTCTATTTGATCACAATAATTTGCAAAGTATAATATATCAGAATTATTAAATTTATAATTGTTATAATTTGAAATGTCAATTTTATTGAATAAGTGCTAATGGTTTTTTTTATTTTTTTAAACAAATTGCTTTTGCGTGGGTTATTGTGGATATTTATTTTTGTGTACGAAGAGCATTTGTTCTGTATATGGAAGACATTTATTTTTGTACAATTCTTTGTTTTGGAAATCCATTGTTTTTGTATGTAATATTTAATTTAGATAGATTATACTTGGTTGGTGTTGATGTAGATTTATATAATAATGAAATGAGTAATATTATTTATAATGGATTTAGATGATAATTGATAGATGTATTATTCTGTATATTTACAGGTTATAGGTTGCATTGATAATGGACTACATATAATTTACAAATTAATTAAAAATATTCAATTTATGCATTTTTAAAAAATTAATAAATAGCTTCTGGCGACTAAACATTTAGTAGTCAAAAAATAAAAAGAGAACTTATTGACTGCTAAATAGTTAGTAGCCAAAAAAAAAAAAAAATTTTGGCGACTAAAAAATTAGTAGTCGAAAAGGAGTACCATAATTTTAGCGACCAAAAAATTGGTAGCTAAAAAGGAATCATGTTTTTAGCGACAAAAGATTTTAGTCACTAAAACCAAAAAAAACACATTTATTGAAAACTTTAGGCGACTAAATTTTTAGTCGCCAATCGTTGACTTTCGGCGACTAAAAAAATTAGTCGTCAATACCTTTCCTTTTGGCGACTAATTGTTTAGTAGCCAATTTAGGACTTTTGGCGACTAAATATTTTTTAGTCGCCAATAGCTTCCCCGACGATCTTTCCGCGACCAAGATGGTGACCAAACTATTTAGTCGGGAAAACGTTTCAGTGACTAAAAATTTGACTTTTGGCGACTAAAATTTTAGTCGCTAAAAGTATAATTTCTTGTAGCGAGAGAAGTACATGTTTTTTTTTTTTTAGCACAGAGAGAAGTATATGTTATTATTAAAAAAAGAATTAATAAAAAATTTATCATTTTTTTTAATCAGTAAAAAAACAGACTTATTTGATGTACTACAAACAAACAACAAGAGAGCAGAATCGTCATTACATGAATAAATAAAAAGGTGGATGCAACAAGCATATAGTTTCACCAAGTTGGCTTCACGTGCAAGAACTCAAGAATGGAGAGTTGGTTAGACACCAACTAAAGAAGAAGAACATATGAAACAAAAATTTAATGGAAGAAAGAAAGAGAATTATATAATAGTACTGGAGAATAATTATGGGTTAGATGTGATATTTTGTTTGTTGTGGTTAAAATAGCCTATTTTGTCTTTTGTGACTAAAATAGCCACAAAAACCCTTTCCAAACGGATATATGTTAAAAATATAATAAGTGGCACTTAAATAACCAAGCTAAGTTGCTTTACTCTTGAGTTGCCACTGGCACTATATATTTTTTAGAGCAAAAGTACAATAACCATTTTATTTTTTTCTAACTAGAAAAAAAGAAGAAGAGATGTTATGTGGGAGTATCATAGCATCTATGAGTCTTGGTTTTCAAAATAATTGGTTGTTGGTCAGATTTACCTCAACTCAAAGGAAGGGATTCACCATCAGGAATAACCGGTTACCAACTAGATTTGATTTAACCCAAAGGAAAGGACCTACCACTAAGGTAAGAAAAGAATGTATCAACTCCCAATATAAGAGGCAGAGTCATAATTAGAATACAGTGCAGTGAGTTTCACCATTTGAAAAACGAACCGTTAATCAAGCCCTCCTAAAAGTTGAGCCTTACTCAACTTTGTGAAGAATAGACATATTTCCGTCTCATCACCACCCCTAGTAGTAAAGTACATTAACCTTAAAAATAAGCTCCGTATGGGAAGAAAAAAGTTGGGTTTTTTTGGGTTAAAATAGTCACAAAAAAATAAAATAGGCTTTTTAGCCCAATAAGACAAAATATCACATTCAACCCATAATCATTACATTCTTTTTTTCAAAAAAATTCAAAAAAAATTAAAAAATCTTTCTCAAACGTGACTTTTTAGCTCAAGTTAAAATAATCAAAAGCCTAAAATGTTAACCCACTTTCCAAACGAACCCTAATTAGTGTGCCATGATAAATTGGAAAAGTTTTCAACTAAATTAGGTAAGTGGTAATTAGGAAGTTTTCAAATTCAAGAGTTTCAACTACAATCACTACAACAAAAGTTACCTATAACCACGTTTGTTAGACAACGTTTTTTTGAAAAACGCTGTGGAATAAAGTGAAATTACGCGTTATCCTTTCTTATAAACACGTGTTCCATTTATAACAGTGCTCCGTCTCCCCCAGTATTTATTTCTCTTATCATTTTCTCTCACTGTGCTAGATCTAGGGTTTCTGTGTCTCTCCTCAGTCTCCTTGAGAGATTCACCAGGTTCGATTTCGATTACTTGTTCAGATCTAATTCTAAATCCATCGATTCTTGAATCGATTTGGTCGAAATTTCTTGACGGTTTTTGTTTTTCTTGGTTCTGATTCTGATAATTTTGCAGAGGAAGATAGACCAGTTGAGTGAAGAAGGATCGAGATCATCGGACAATGTGCGTAGGTGTAGCTATGTATTAAATTTATTTTCTTGCTTGTTTGTGCTGTAGATATGGAGATGGCGAGCCAACGGACAATGCTACAAGGTTCTATAAATGGTTTACAGAGGTAAATTTGAATAATTTCAGTGTATATTGATATTATGGTTCTTTGAGAAAGTAGATTTGGGGGGGTTCATTGTTTGTTATATATGATTTTTCATAGGGTAAAGAGAGAGGGGAATGACTTCAGAATCTTACTTATGGAGTGTTGGGCCTTGGCAACAGACAGTATGAGTACTTTAATAAGGTCTTAATTAAATTTCATCTTATCTTTTTATCAACTTAATGTATATCTATGTGTACATGTAGATGTTGCTAATTGGCTAAAATGTTTGAATTTGTATGTTGTTGGGAAACAGCTAGCAAAGGGAGTGGATGAGCACCTTGCTGAGCAAGGTATGTTTACGCTCTTCCAGTGACCTTTTTTGTCAATTAATGAAAACACTTGTTGTAATGCTTATTAGTTTGTGATGTGTACTTATTGTGCACTTGTTACCTTGAGTTGGTGTTTAATAAATGCGTGCACTTATTGTAATGCTTATTAACATGTTTAATAAACCCTTGAGTTGTTGATTTTCCCTTTTGTCCGTTACTTTCAGCAACAGGTAGGTTGGTTTGATGGCAATGGAGCCCGAATTTGGAATTTCTACTCCGCGAAACCCTTCTCAGGTTTGATTGAGCCTCTCTTTCTGAATTATTATTATTATTTCTCTGCATTCTATAGTTTGATTTGTTTTCTTTAATTCTTTATTACCTTCTACTGCTTGTATTTGATTTATGCTTAGGATAAAAAAAGTTTTGTTTTAAACATTGTCAATTCTAAACTTTGACATGTGCAGGGTATAAATTCAATAAGGGAATCTGCACAAGTCTAGTTTTGTTGTCAGTACTAGTTTTGAAAAGGATTACTTCTGGTAATTTGACTTTCTAAATCAGCAACTAATATCTGCAGGGGTGGTGGTGGTGACTTGTGCACTCATTGTTTCAGTGCCTGGGAAAAAAAGAAAGACAAAACTAGAAACGGAGTTCAGCAAAAGGAAGTCTTGTTCGATATGGATTTTTAACATCAGCTAGTTCAGGTAATGAATTTTTTTAGAACTCAACAAGTTTTAGAACTCAAATTTTTTTTAAATTTTTAAAATTTTTCAGACCTGTTTGAGATCTATATATATAAGTGCGAGTGAGTGAGTGTGTTTTCTCTGAAAGTTTTAATTTGTATTATTGGTCTATCATAAGTTAGGTCACCATACAAGAACACAAAAGGTTCTCATCCAATTCCTATTTGTAGCATTGCTCTGTTTTTGTTGATGTGCAGAGCATTATGAAACTCTGCTTACATAGTGTTGGGTCACCATACTGTTTTTGTATTATTGGACTATCCTTTTCTCTTTGTTCTTTTTTCTTTTTTTTGTCTCTTTTTGTAGCTTTTAATTTTTGGTGGTGGCAAAATAAGACACTCATAGTTAGGAGCAGAACTTCATATAATTGGATTAGAATTATATGACATAATTGCTTCTTTTTTTTTTTTTTTTTATATGATAATAATGTGCTTGGCTTTAGAAGCTTAGGTTGCTGTTAGGGAGAAGAGCTGTATTAAGATGTTACACCAACAACTCAGTTCCTACCCTTTTAGCAGTAAGTTTGTATTTGTGAGAGGCTGGTGGCCACCTTCTTTGGTTTGAAGCTTTCCATTGTTTTTGTCAAATATTATCATTGTATGTGGTTAGTAGTTTTTTTTGGGGTGAATATGTGGTTAGTAGTTGCTGATTGAATAGAACTGAAAGTGCAGGACATATGCGGAAATGATGTACCTCTGAGCAATTACAATGGGAGGTTGTTCTGGTTGTGAATGTTGCTTCAAAATGGCAAGTGACTTTATATGTCCTAGTTAGTCAAATCTATCATATTTACATGGTTAATTTGCCTCCTCTTCTTCTTCTTCTTCTTCTTCTTCTTCTTCTTCTTCTCTCTTTTCTTTTGATAATCATTCATACTTGAAAATTTCTTTTTTTTGTTTTTGTATTTGTCCTTGCTATTAATTACTTTATTGATCTTTGGGCCATATTCTTCTTCTTTTATTTCCCTAGGAATATTCAGAGCTCTTTGGATTTATTCATAATGCTACTTCTTTCTTGAAACCTACTTCGCTGCTTGGCATATGACTTCTTGTTTATTGTTTGTTTGAGTTTACAAAGATAATATAGACTACAAAGTTCTTTTAATCATGTTCGAGTTGTTCAATTCAAACTAATATAAACTTTTCTCACCTTTTTTGGCTCCCTTTTGCAATGGCTTAGCACAATCAAACTACAAAGAATTGAACATTTTATATGAAAAATATAAAGATCAAGGTCTGTTAGTTATTCAACTCCAGTTATTTGTTTGTTTCCTTTCTATAATTTCAAAGAGTTTGAGGGGTCTTAATCTTAAGAATCAACTAATGCAATGGAATGGGCCAAATGAGGGGTTTTGGTTTTCCTTATTTGTTTTGAATTGTTGTGTTTTTTCAGTGCCACTGTTTTGTCAAAGTTGGATACTCATGATCAGGTCATTGGCAAGATGGAACCAAATTATTGATGCTTGGATTGATGGAGTTGGATGATGGTTTTATAAAGATGTACTCTGATAATATTTTTTGTATGAATGATTGAGATAATTTTTATGCACTATTTGTCCATCTCCATATAATGTTTTATGGATGTGTTGATTACAATATATTGAATATGTAAAAATTGTGATTATGTGTCATGCTATATTTCAAGTTGCGTTCTTAGTTAGATTCTTTGACCCTGTGGTGTGTTATGTAGAATCAGTCCTACACACGCACCAAAATAAATAAATAAATAAATAAAAGGTGGCGTTTTTTTAAAAAACGCCATTAAATGACGTCATCAGGATGTCAAACGTTAGTCATGACGGAATTGTAAGCGGCTGTCAAAGTTTTTGTGGCGTTTTCAAAAACGCCGCCAAATGTTTTTAGCAACGTTTTTCAAACGTTGTAAAGCTATTGCAACGGTTGTATCAGCAACGAAAATATTAAACGTTCCTGTAATCTTTTATGACGTTTTTTAGCCTTTTAGCGGCGTTTTTAAAACGCAGTTAAAACTCAAAATTCCTGTAGTGAATTCAAGAGTCTCAGTCATCCAAATTTGGAAAGTACACCAACCCAAAATATTTTTTTTCAAAAGTCTGGGTCATACAAACTTGGAAAGTACTCTCACCCAAAATATTCTTTTTCAAAAGTCTCAGTCATCCAAATTTGGAAAGTACACCTACCCAAAATGAAAAAAGATTGAGACATCGAATTTGAGGCGCCGAATATGGCTAGAAATTGGTTTTTTGTTTTGTTTTTTGTTTTAGTTTTTCTTTAAAATTGTGTTGGTTTGATTGTTTTTATTATTTATTTATTTATTTATTTATTGGGTTGTGTTAGTTTGATTTTTTTTTTATTAATTTATTTGTTGGGCTGTTGTAATTTTTTATTATTATTATTTTTTTTTTAAGGATGGTTATATGTAGGGGTGGGTTTAGAAACTATATAGAATTAACAAATTTTAACTAGCAATCTAACTGATCAGCCAATTTTATCACCCAATCAGTCTAACCCAACTCATTAATCTTATCAAACCACATAGGCTAAATTGCTGCTGCTGCTGTTGTTGTTGTTGTTTTTTTTATTTTTTTATTTTATTTGTTGGGCTATGTTGGTTTGTTTTATTTTATTTTATTTATTTGTTGGACTGTGTTGGTTTGAATTTTTTTTATTAGGATTTAGGTTTTAGGATACACATAAAAACACTTCCAAAAAAAAAAACCCAAAAAAAAAAAAAAAATCAAAACCAAACCAACATAAAAAAAAAAAAAAA
This sequence comes from Camellia lanceoleosa, assembly GCA_025200525.1. NCBI lineage: Eukaryota > Viridiplantae > Streptophyta > Magnoliopsida > Ericales > Theaceae > Camellia > Camellia lanceoleosa. The sequence continues at coordinate 160,390,059 of CM045761.1, forward strand.
ACTTTTCAAGGCAAATTCACGCCTCTCTTTTCGAGGCCTGTAGCACGGTTGATATTTTTTTAACCTACCCAAAATTAGGAAAGTTTTCGAGCACATATGTTTTATAGTGCATTGTCATTTATTATTTTAATCACATGACAAAATTTCTAATCATGCTTTGTTTTTGTTAATTACATATACAAAATTTCTAAGGAAAAATATCACATTAGTGGAGTTTAGAAAGATAATTATAAATTAATACAAAATTATATATATATATTAATAATTAAAATTAAATTTTTTTATGAATTTATATATATATTTTTACTGACACCACAAGGGTGTAATAATCCCAATTTGCAATCACATATGTACAAACATGGACAAACTACAAAACAGAGGTGTCCGGATAAATCAATCACAAATCAGTGGTAAGTTTGATTCCTTTAGAAGCCTCATTTTAGTGGACTCAGACTCAATACTCATTCTGGACTCTCAGGTAGATAGGGATAAACTCTTCATGAGCCTTATCCTTATCCTAACTGAGACCCTCCCCTGTTCTAAGACTCTTGTCCCTTATTTGCTTATCTCGGATTTCGGTATCTCCGCAGATAACCTCGGCCTAGTCAAAATCATTTCGACAACATGACCAGGCCACGTGGCACCTTGGCTGACACTTTGGCGTCACATTAGCCACATGCTGTCATTCACAAAATATGTCCCCACAATTGCCCCTTAGATTTTATTACCTCAGTAACCTGAGGTGATGGAACTTATACATGTATTTCTCCGACTGATATCATGACTTATCGGCTTTATGAAACAAGGACTCAAATGTCACTCGCCAAAAACTAAGAACCAAGAATCAAGAATCAGAATCAAGATGATCATTTTCATCCTTCTTGCTAGATGTTGGCCATGTATTCTATACTAAGTTTCCACATATGGCACCAAATTGTGAGTGTTGATTTTCGACCACACAACCAAACGGGGAATTCAGCTGGAGAGCACCGGCAGAATATATTAAACCCGAACAACCTGTCACAGAAAGATGAGAATTCGACAGTGGTTCGTCCACCCGGGGGCACTCCGACGCTCAAGTCAGTAATCAAATATCTTTCAAAGATAGAAAATTGTGCTTAACTCAAATATCTCTCAAAGATAGCAAATTGGAGAGGTGGGCTTTTTGGAAAGGATGGCTCGGGGTTTGTTCTCGATTATGAGGGATATCTTGTGGTGGTGGAGGAGGCATAGAAAGGTTTCGCTGGAGTAAAGCGTTGATCAAGGCCTGGTTTTGCTCTGCTAAGCAATTAATGTTGGTGAGCTCTGTGAAGGACTGAGGTGGGTTATTCAAGTTGTTTTGTTTGGGAGGGTCGACTTGGGGGTCGACGACGTTGTGCTGGGAAACCGTGGATCTTGTTGTAACCATCCACCTCGATGGCAGGTGAGGAGAAATTATCGGGAACGAGTCTCCGGCAACAATGAACACAACTGCTACCTAGAGCGGCGATTCCCACAAACGACGCCATTGATGATACTACTGATCCAAAAGAGGGCAAGTCTAGCTGATCCACGTTTCCTGCACCATTCACCAATCACTGAGCTCGCTGGTGTGCCTGCAAAAATTCCAACGAGGAACGGGAGTCCCCCAGCGGACCCTCCGACGATCAAGTTAGAAGAGAAGAGATTGATGGTGTGTAGAGAGAGAATAAGAATAGAGAACTTAACATTTTTTCTGTCTTGGAAGCCTCCTTATATCCTTTGTCCATCATTTCCTTATCCACTTTGATCTGTCGTGTTCGCCGAAAGTCTATACTCTAGCTTGCATTGTTCACTGTGAGGCTGTTCGTTCCGTCGTAAATGGGTTATTGCATTTAATGCTGCAGGAGCCTTATTAATGATTGATGTGTGGTGTAATAACTTTGTAGGAACTTTGTCTGCTCACGTGGCTGTTTCCTTGCTTGACACGTGTTCAGATGCTATTGGTTCCTAGTTCGACACTGGGTTCTTAAGGATGTTGGGCTTTAGTGCTTGAACTGTGAATTGGGCTCTAAGTGGTGGGCCAAAACCTTTTGTGGGCCCAATGATGTCAAAAAGTAATTTTTTTTTACCTCGCTCTAACAATTAAATCAAACTCTATCAACATTAATCTTAATCTTAAATGCACTAAATTTAATTTAGCCTATTAAATATATACGAAACTATTATTTATTTTTCATAACTTTTTCAAAATATAAATGTAATTTCTTGACTCTTTTTTTTTCACAAGAAGTTTTTGAACTTTTATAAACAACAAATAAAATAAAATTTCAAAATTAATAAAGATGATAAATTAATTTAATAAAAATAGTTTAAATGAGATAAATAAAGATGAAGAAATAGATTTTTAAGTATCATACATAACAAATTAATTGAGTATTTTATTATTTTCAAATAATTTTTCCATTCAAGTTAAGATTAATTTTAATTTTAGGTGTAAGAAATGACAAATTGTTTGAATTGTTTATCATTTTCAAATGATTTTCTTGATCTTTCATTTCCTATTAACTAATTTTAATTTATTGTGAGGCGATTAGATTTTTTTATTTCTATATTTGTTTTTTAATTTCATTTAATCATGTAAGAAATATTAACATGCGTTTTTTTAAATATACATCGATTAGAAGTTTAATGACTCAAAAATAAAAATAAAAATTTGAGAATAATATATGATTGAGAAAAGATAAAATAATAATTTTTTTACATATGAATAAATAAGTAATGCAATTTGTTGGAAAAAAATACATTTATTTTAATTTAAAAAAAATTCAAATAATAAATGCATTACTTAAAATAATAAATTTTACGTTATTTATGTAGTATGAAATAAGTCTTATATTAAATTATTAGGATGTTATCTAACATTAATTTTAGAGAGAATATTTACTTTTAAGTATTTTATCAATGAAATTTAAATTTTTTTTCATTAAATGATTTAATAATGTCTTAACAATTTAAAGGTTTTATTTAATATTGCATGAAATTTAAAAATTGTATTAAATAATAATAAAATATGTATGAGTATTTGATAATATGTATGCAAAGATGTGAGTGGAATTTCTCATTTGAATAGATAAAGTAATTAATGGGCAATTTCGTTATTTTTGATATTATAACCTATGACATCAGCATGACATTAGTATGACATTAGCAAATTATGCTAAATAGTCTAACAGAGGATAACAATAAGGGAATCTTAGTAATAGTTTTAAAAATAAAATAGGTTAGTATAACTATTGAAATCATAAGAGAGATCCATATAATTGTCAAAAGCCTCACGAGAGATAAGTGTAATTTACCCCCATAAATTCAAAATTTAAATACAACTTAAATTTATATTTTGTTGTAACATCTATGACATAATCCTAGAAAATTTTAGGGTGGAAGTCGTTTTCATACCAAAGAGCGTAATTTATTTTTATTAAAAGGACTTCCACCCTAAAATCTTCTAAGATTATGTCATAGGTGAAAGAGTCTTTCTAACAAGTCTACTCGAGAGACAATTAAAAAATAAATAAATTAATTAATTAATTAAAAATATTGAAGAACACACAACACTTTTCATTAATTTATTTACTATTTTCAAATTATTTTTGACATAAATTTTAATATTAAAAAAAAATACTTCCAAAACACTTGTTAGTCTTTCCCTTTATTCTTAAGTTTCTAACACGTCCAACTGCAAATTTAGAAGGATCTACTTAGCACATGTTTTTTTTTTCAAAATGTAAATATTACGCTATATTTAAATTATAAATTTAAATAAATAAATAAATAAATCATTTATATTTCATTCATATTTTTACTTCTTCTTTTCCGAATCTTTACCTAAATTTATACTAATACAAATACAATCTTACTAGATCAATCTTCATTCATCAAATTGGGATTGTGGGGTGATATGGGGAGGAGAGCTTTAGGTGTGTGAGCTTGCATATGAAACACTTCTCCCTGAAGGAAGCCCATTAAAAGTTTAGAGTTTTAAAATGCACTTCAATCAAGGTTACACATGATTGACTCAATGACAAGAAAAGTTGGGCACAAAGATTTGAATTGTAAGTTGACCTAGGATGTACCTATCATACGTTAAATGTGCAACTTTTTGCTGGATTAACATGGGGGAGATCAAACACAACTTCTATTAATTATTTTTATTTTTATTTTTGAAAATCATATGTACAAAATAATCAATTTAGACCATAAATTTCAAATTTTAAACACCTTTTAAGTATAGTATTGCTATTTCTTTTTTGTTCATTGATTTTGTGGAGAGAAATTAAACTTGGCAAAAACTTGAGCAAGGTTAAAGTGATTTATTATATCGGTAAGTTTTCAAGTTGGAGGTTTGACGTTTGAGCTTATAGAGAAATTTTGAACACTTGATTGTACTAACCAAATTTAGTAACTCGCTAGCTAGTATCCTATTCTGTGCACCCAAAAAAAAAAAAAAAAACATGTCGATTGAATTGCATGTAGGGGTGTGGGACTACCTTGAGAAATATGAACTTAGTTTAATTTTAGGGCTTATAGCAATATATTTTTAAACTTGGAAACTCAGATCATTCTTAGTTAGAGACATTGCAAACAATGCGCATAAGATATATAAAAATATTAAACAACACATGTAAAGCATTTGTCATTTTTATTAAGGTAAAGTTATTTAGACAATTAGATTGATTTAAGTGTATATATATATATATATATCATATCTCATGTGAAACCCTGTGTTTTTATATAATAAAAATAATATGTATATTTTTAATTTTTTTAAATAATTATTCACAATATTTTGAATTTAATAGTCTGTATATTTTTATACTAAACATTTATTCAAAATAAAATAAAATAAAACATTTTTTGACTTTATATTATTACTCAATATTAATTTCTGAACCTTATGATATTTTTATTATATTTTTTTTTCTCTATATTTTTTTGTAATCAAATTACATTGGAACCTAATATTTTCTGTTCCCCAAAAAAAAAAAAAAAACCATGGGCTTGCTTCCCATGTTTTCTCACCTTCCACATGCACCCCTTTCTCAGCTATCATTACCGAAACAAAACGTGGTGAACATGCTGATGCCATACCACCAAGTGTTCTATTTCTCCTTTTTTTTAATTTCTTTTCATCTTCCTCATTTTGCTTCTCTTCCAATTGGATATCTCTCTCTATCCGTTTCATATATCTCTCTCTTGGTTCTCCCTCTCCCTCCACCTCTCATTCTCAAAACTCTATTTCTCCTTCCTTATCTATGTTTTTCCTCCTCCCCCCACCTCCATAGCCATGGCCCAACCCATACTATCACCATCCGAGCCACCAACCCGCGAACTTCACCACCATTGGCGCACCGCCGGACCGCCACCACCACCATCACCTATCTCCATTATCATCTAGAACCACCATTTACAAAGTATTGTAGGTGAAGAAAGAGAAGAAGAAGGAAGATGGAGGAGAAAGAAACAAAGTTAGAGAAGTTTACTTTGAATTTCAAAAGTTGGTTTTCGGCTCACTTTCGGCATGCCAAAACCATCCATTCCGGGAAGAATTGAGAAAAATAGGCCATATAAGATGAAGTACGAAGTAAGTTGAAGAGATTGGCGAAAGAATGAAGTAAAACCGTTAAGAATTAAGAAAGTTATGGAGTCCGAAAGATGGTTTGAAGAAATATCCGAGATAGTAGGAAAAAAATCTAATTTTTCGTCAAATTTTGGAGATCCGACGGCATGCGAAAAGAGACGGAACGAGGTGTGTGAGTAGTGAACCAAAAACTAGGCTGTGAGGTGAATCCAATGACAGAAAAATTAGATAAAACGGAGTTAAGATGAAGAAGATACAAGTATTTGAACTGATGACATTGAAACTAAAATTCTGGGTCTCTCTATCGTGCATGCTGGGGCTGTTGGAGAAGATGAACTAAATTTTATCCAGTGTTTCTCGGCCCATGGTGCTACGGTGCATCCTAGTATATTTAGGTTAATCGAGTGGTCCTATGACTTTGGGGATGACCACTCTTAGGTTTTTCGACGTGTAGAATCCATTTTTGGGGTTAGATCCTGCAAATTCTAAGTCTAAGATGATGATCAATAACTAAAAGTTCTAAGAGAATCTAATGGAAGATCAACGGTGAGATTGCATCCGATTAATGTGAAATTTCATCAAGATAATCATGGAGCTAGGACGGTCATATCTTATGATCAGAATCATAAATCAAATTCGGACGATAAATCGTTAGCAACCTAACATAGTAAGAAAACCCTCTCAACCCTCTCATTTTTTTTATATTTGAAATTCCAGATTATATACATATGATAAAATGTTTAAACTTGTAGATAGAATTTTATTTATAATTGTATGAAAATTTATGATGGTATATCAAGTATCAGTAGTCTGAAAATCATAATAATATTGTGGAGTTTGGACTTGCATGTGTAGTTTATGCCATTAAAAAGATTATTGAAGATGTTATTTGGCCCTTTAAATCTATCAGAAAGTTGTACGGCTTTTTAGACAATTTTATACTCGAAATTTGAAGATGATTTCTTCTACAGAGTTGTTTATAATGATGTCTAGCTCATCTACAAAATTTTCCAACAATTATTGAGTTTTGTACGAATTTATACATATTTTTAACCAAATCTGGAGCTATAAACAGATTTTATTATGTGTTTGAAAAATCATTAAAAATTTTATATTAAACCAAATCTGATAATTTCTAAGCAAAAAATGAAATTTGAAAAGTCTATTTTCATAATAAATTTTTAGATTATGTAATTTATTTATAAATTTAAGTATGGAATTAATTTAAGAAAATGTGATAAATCTGTGTCATGAACATTCTTGGAATTTTTAAGAATTATTTATAATTTATTTTTGGAAATTGCTTTCTGAAAAACGACCATAACCTGTTTACTGAATATTCTGTAGAGTTATATGAATTTTAGAGTTGTATAAGTAATTCATTTATAATTTCATTTGCAAGATATACATTCTGAAAATTTTGGCAGATTAAGGAGGAATAAAAAAAAAAATCTCTTCAATTGTTTTCTTTGGACTAAAATTTAATATGGTGCTAATCTAATCTTGTAGATTAAAAATCCATGCATGTGTGTGATGATGATTTATTTCTTCTTTTTGGTATCTACATCATTATTTTATACCATGGTTTAAATAAATTGTTTATTTAAATTTTGTACATTGTTTACTATCGTGTGACATGTGTAATATTTTATGTTGGGAATTTTAATGAGTTAGTATAACATTATTTGTGATTAAAAATTGGAACTTATTTGTGATTAACATCAAAATTAACTGAAATGATTAACGGCATATACAAAGTTAACAATTGACGGTTAATACCAGTTGTTCAGGGTGAGTCTTGGTTTTAAAGAGTGTACGAAATTAAGGGTTGACGGTCAATACCGGTTGTTCAGGGTGAGCCCTGGTTTATTCTCACGTAAATTGTGTTACGAAACTCTAAGATGGCACGGGACTTATTTGAACCCTTTTCGGTATTCGGTTTTGGAATAAAGGTGGATGTGCAGGTGGCACACAGGGAGGTTACTTACCCCTGGCAGACCGTTTCCTTGGGGCAGACCACGGATGCCACTACTTGGGTATATAACTCCGGACGTGGGCATCCCTGGTAGTTACGGTTGGTAACACTTAAATATTTGACCAAGGGAGGGTTTCAAATTAACCATTGCTATGCTTAGTAGTTGGTAAGTTAAGTCTCTTTGGTGAGATTTCGAGTGTCACCTAATTTATTAAAATTATTGAAATTATTTTAATGGTTGTAAATTATGTTTACAATTATATTGTTATCTCATATTTATAACCTTATTATTTTTCTCTTAAAAAAAATGGTAGGTTGGTTATGTTTTCTTACTGTGTTGCAAAACTCATGGCATATATTTTTGTTGCCCTAATGTTTTATGCCAGGTTTTGGCGAGGAAATAATGGAAGCTGAAATAGAGTTGACGCTAACGTAGAGCCTTGGCTGACATGAAATCATAGTTAAAGTCGAATAACTTTATTATCCTATATATTAGCTATTAAGGACTTTATAATTTCATTGATGTTGTATTTGGATAATTTTAAGTTTTTATTTAATATTATTTGAACCTTTGGTTATGTACGAGAGTTGGAATGCCCTATTAAGATGTCAACTTTTGAGTTTATTAAGTCATTTTGTTTATTTAATTTTCCCTTGATGTTCAAAAAAATTTCGGGCATCACATCTCATTATGCTTTTCTTTGAAAAAATGTTAATAAGGTCAAAATTTAATCATAAATAAATCGGTGAATCTTCTCTTCCTCTCCATTCAAGGAAGCTCTATACTTCTCTAAAAACCTCCACCCCCGGGCCTCACTTTTGGCCGGCCGACCTCCGCCTTTGGCTATGGCGGTCGGCTGGCCCAGCTCTCTTTCGTATTTGTGTGCTGGTTTCTACTTTCAATAAACTTGATTCCCACAATTTCTTCCCACTTTGGTGTCCTTTTTTTGTTTTATCAAGGGGTGCTTCAGTTTGTTTATTTTGTATCAACAGGGGGTTATTTATTTTGTTGGCTGTTTCTGTCTCAACCTTGGGGTTCAAGGGTCAAAACAGAGTAGAAGGAGGTCAGTTTTGGACCGGTATAGAGGATGGTCAGATCTGGTTGGATCTTCATTCGGGCGCTCTTTTGCGAATGGGAGTTTGAGGGATGAGCTTGGTTTCGGGTCTATGGAGTTGCTTCAGTGCTTTGTTTGGAAGGAACAAGGGTGTTGTAGTTGATCCAGATCTGTCTAAGATTTCATTCGAGCGCTCCTTTTCGAGTGGGACTTTGAGGGGTGAACTTCATCCAGATGTATGGTGATGTCTCGGCGGTTGTTCAATGTTTTGGGTGTCAACACTGAGGCTATTGCAGTGGGCGTGTTCAGAGTTTGGAACCGAAAAGCTGTGCCCGATCATGGAAGTGGAGATGGCAGTTGGTTTTGTTGTCATGAGTGTTGATCGGCCTTGGGTGGCCTCGGAGTTTTGAATCAGTAAAGAAGTTTCGGACCGTGGAAGTAGGTCTTGGCGTGGTGATTAAGCTGTGGAGTTTTACGACCATAGAAACTCCTCAGTAGGTGCAGAGGAGCGTGCAGCAGGTAAGTGATCAAGCTGGTGGCTATGGTGATTAAGCTGGTAGGAACATGCAGCAGCAGGAGTTTTGAAAAGATTTAGCAGTAATAGCAGGTGGCTATGGTGATCAAGCTTTGTTCAGTGGGTGTAGCAGGTTTTCTAGCCATGGAGATGTTGGCTATGGAGTTTTCTGGCCAGAGAACATCCTCGGTAGGTGCAGAGGAGCGTGCAGCAGATAGGTGAAAAGTTGTAGCAGTTAAGAGCAGGTGGGCATGGGAAGTTGTCAGGTGGGCGTTGGGAGTTGTAGCAGGTGAAAAGTTTTAGATTCAAAAAATAGCTACTGGGCGGTAAAGTTTTAGTTTTAAAAATAGCAGGTGGACGTTGGGGTGAAACAGCTTTGGATTTGGGTTTTGTGGGCTGATTTTGTGAGGATTCATGTTTTTTTTTTTCTAGTTAAGTCCTTCTTAACCTTTTTGTTTAAAAAAAAAAATCATGAGGGCAAGGGGTTGGTTGTATGAATGCGAGTAGCAGTAGTAGGGGTATTTTGTACTTTCCGAATCTCTCTTGATGCATGTCATCTTCCTGTACCTTTAATTTTATACTGTTAATGAAATTTTTCTTTGCTGATAAAAAAAAAAAAAGGTCAAAATTTAATCCAACCTAGTAGTAAAAAACAAATAAATGAAACAACTTGGCTCAAATTTGTAAGTAATTCAAGCCTAAACTAAGTTTAATTTATTGAGCACTGGCTGGAATTGAGTAAATAAATTCGAGTTAAAAGTCATACTTAGACAGATTTATGTAACTCTTAATATAATTCAAATTAAGTTTGAATGACTTCCCAACTTGATTAAAATCTACCCAAATTATAACCCTAATTACGTGTCAATAATATCACAGTTATTTCCTAATTATCCACAAACTCGAATTACAATGCTACAAATGGGTGGAATAGTGGTTGTTGTGCGTATGGAAGTGCTCTCAACGTGTTTGAAAGGAAGAATTTCGAGGCTCTTCCATCTTACAACAAGGCGACATGGGAGGGTGTGTACTTATGTTTTTTAAAAAATCCAACCAAGAAAAACAAACATTCATCAATTTTTATTTTGTTTAAACTCCAAATCTACAAAAACAAATTTAGTAGAAAAAACTATGTTCGTGTTAACACATAATTGGTCCTAGGCTAGCTAGTAGGCCGGCTTATGACATAGGTTTGCCAAAATAAGATCAATTAATGTTGATGAAATCTTTTGAAACTAATTAATTTATTAATGGGTCTTAATTAACTTAAACTTGTTGATTACGAAATAAGTACGTGGATACTAGGCGAACACCCGTGTAAGTGAGTTTATCCAAGCTCGTTATTGATTAAAATTGGTGATTAGCGGTGGGACTAGATTAGATTAGAGAGGTTAGGCTATGAGGTTATGGGATTATTATTATGAGAAAGTTTGGAACCCTAGACTTGTCCATTTAGAATTTTCTGAATGGGTAGTTCTATAGTGGAGATTGAACTTGTATAATGTAGGATTTATATGTTGAATAAATTTGAATTATAAGATGATAATTTTGAGTAATTTTTAAATAATTAAGTCTGAGTTTATAATATTACTGTATTATTATTCATAAACCAAGACACTTCTTCCTGGCTTCCCGCCAAAACACACGCACACACGCATGCATGTATGCATGGATCTTGACAGAAACCTTAATTTTTTTAGCATTGAAAGAGAATTGTTTTATAGTTGGGGATCGGACAGTGGGATTCGAAAATCTGCAGTTATTGCAATGGTTGTGATAGAGATTTGTACCACGCTCATGCGTTTATAAGCTTGCAAAAATATCAAATAAATCTCAATTTTTTAACTAAATTTGTTGTTGAATTTTATTAATACTACATTGAGAGAGTCGACTAATACAACTCATCAAAAAATTTATTTAAAAAGTAGAATTTATTTGAAAATTTTCCTATAAGCTAGTTTTTGATTAAAACAAAAAAAATTGAAGAAAACCAACGATGCCAAGATTATTATAGATAGTAAAATTTTAAACTTGAACTTCTCTCTAATTGTATAAAATGTGTAATTTAACCGTGGTGTTACATGTATCAATTAGTATATTAACTAATGTATCAACACTAGTTATGATATTATTATTGACCATACTCATTATATAAATTATAAATTCCAAAAATATTTTGAATTATGTTACATCATCAATTGATACACTAATTAATATACTAATTGATAAATGCAACATTATTTTTAATTTAAAAATTGTGAAATGAATTGTGGGACTCACAATGGAGCCTATTGTTATGGGCCCACAATTCCTTTCACTTTTTTTGGAATTTAACGGTCAAGTCAAAATTTTAGCTTGTCCATCAAGAAAATTATTATTATTTTTTAAATGTTATAAAAAAATCAGAATGATATGATAGTAATAATTGTGAAATTATAAATAATAATGAAAAGTGTTATAATTATAAATTTTAAAAAAAGGGAAAAAGAGTCATATATTTTTCTGTATGACATAACAATTATTTAAACTACTATGAAGGTTTACTTGAATATGAAGCAACCTACAAAAAGGGTGAGCTAGGTTGGGGATACGAATTATTTTACCAAAATTTAAACACAACACTAATATGAATATGGGACCCACACTTATGTACGATCAACATTCATATAAGTAAATGATAGAATTTTTGGTAAAATATTTGAGATTTCTAGCACTTTTAAAGTTTGATAATTATAACTCCAAAAAAAAAATAATAATAATGAAATAGAAGTTTGATAACTGAAACATAAAAACTAATAGTGTTATTCTTTCAATTTTTCGATAATCAATTTTTTCTTTTTTATAAAATTTATTTAAGTTATTTTATCTTATAAACTTAGTTGCACTAAGAATTATAATACATATCTATTATTAGACTAAAAAAAAAGAGTAAATTATACTAATCTCCCTGGTTGGAGGATTTGAGGAGGGATTTGGAAAGGGAAAGGGAAAAGTTAGGTGAAATGTGAATAAAATATACCTACATTTCACCTAGTTTCACACACCTTTTCTCTTTCCTTTTCCAAATCCCTCCCCAAATCCCTCAACCAAACACAGCATAAAATTTAAAGAAAAATATTGAGCCCTACAAGTTTGATGTAATTACACTGTACTCTTTTAAAATTTTAATTCACATAATACTTATTTTCATCCGTATTTCGTTAACTGTATACAAAAAAATAAAAAAAAATAAAAAATCATTTTTTAATTACTTTAATCTTATAAAAGGAAAGTCAAGATAATTATATTAAACTTATAAAATTTCTTTTATATATATATATATATATTTTAATCTCATAGATAGTCAGCACAATTTACCGAAAAGCAAGTCATAACGACCTTAATAAACTGCACGAAAAAGGCCCAACATATTTGTAGGAGCTAATGGTGCCTACTTGATTGTATCAATTAATAGCCTTGTTTGGGAAGCTGACTATTTTTGTAAGTTATTTTAGTAGGTTAAAATTTTTGTGTTTGAAAAGATGATAAGATTTTTTTATAGTTAGATGTAATATTTGTGAGAGAAAATATGAAATAATTATGAATTTGATGTGACATTTATCTTATTGATTATTTTAACTTATTTTATTTTTTTTGAATTTTAGCCTAAAAAATTAATTTTTAACTTCTTTCAAACAAGGCCAATGAAGAAAAATAGCAAGTATTTGGACAAGACACATCTGAACTAAAGAAAATTCAAATCTTGCTACTCTCTCATTTCACCAAAATGACAGTGACAATAATTTTAAACTTTTCACTTTTTATTTTATTTTATTTTATATATATATATATATATTTTAAATTTTATTTTATTAATGTATCAGTCAATAGCGTGCTTCTGACTTGAGAAACTTGTTCAAATGACCAATGGTAGAATTGAACAAATGAGAGGAATCAAGGTCCATAATGGATAAGCTTAAATAAATCAAAATAAAACCAACTATTGAGGGAAAAAAAATACTATGGTAAATGATGTAATCAAGGTTAGAAAGTGATTTTAATAATAAGATTCTAATGCAGATTTTGTTCATTTCGTTTAACACTTTGGTACAAGGATTCATACAGATACTGCAAATCTTTTTTTTTTGTCCTGACTAATTCCAATCTCTATTATAGCAAGTCTAAATCCTAAGAATATATCAAGGTTGTATTTGGGTTATAAATTTAAATACAAATTTAAAAATGAAAAGGAAAACGTGATTGAAAAACAAATTTATAATTCAAATATCTATTTAAATTAATGATCCAAACACAGGCTAAAGGAGAGTGGATGATAGAAATTTTAGCCATTAATTTAATCTTGGCTTATAAAATAGGCTTACCATCATTCAAACAATCGGAAACTAATTAAAAAGTTTTTAAGTTCGATGATATACTTGTTAGAAGAAAAAAAAATAGCTTTATAAAGTTTAAGAAGTTCCAGGCGATAATTAGAAGAAAATAGTTTGAGAGAGATTGCTGCAAACATTACCTTTAAAATTTAAACAAAATGTATATTTGAAGATAAAAATAATCTTTGGAAAATTTTCTGCTGATAAATATTTTTTATTATCTATTTATGTTCCAATAAACACATGTTGCTCTTGTAACTTTTTTTTATTTATTTTTATTTTTTATAACTGAGTGCTCAGATCAACTTACGTATAATTTTAATTTAGAAATAATGATTAATGACATAATAAATAATATGTTATCATCAGCTAGAAATGTTGGTGGGAGTGGGGTGCAAACCACTGTTGGTGATTCACAATGAGAGATTTCAAAACGAACCAAACTGAAATTAAATTGACTCACAACAATTCTGAAACAAATACAAAGCATGAACACACTCTTCTCTCTTTTATTTTCTTTCTCCCACACTCTCTAAATTCTCAATACATATAACTATATACAGATAAAACTAACAATGTGAATACAGCAAATGCAACTACGGCTGAGGCGTGAATCGCAACTATTGTTGACAAACTTGTTCTGCAACCTCCATTTTCTGACAAACTTAATTGTAGACATCACATGCCTACTCTTAGGCCGGTGAAAAAAACAATCTATAGGTGAAGCAAGATTACTTCACAACATCCCCCCTTAATCTTGATTCTCCATGTTGCTTCATTCCAAGCATTAACTTCATTCTGTTGAACAGATCATTTTTCAATGGCTTCGTGAAAATATCTGCAAGCTGATCTTAAGACTTGCAAGGAAATAATTCCACCTCTTAATTTTTCACATGTTCTCGGATGAAATGATAGCGGGTATTAATATGCTTACTTCTTTCATGATAAATTGGATTTTTCGCCAATGCAATTGCTGAGCGATTATCAACAAAAATCTCAGTGGGTTTTTCTTGTGGAAATCCCAAATGCTTCAGCATGTTTTGTAACCATATTGCATAGCACACAGCTGAGTTGGCTGCAACATACTCAGCTTCGCAAGTTGATAATGTCCCAATAGCTTGCTTCTTGGATGACCATGTGAAAGCTGTATCTCCTATAAAGAAAGTAAACCCCGTAGTACTTTTCCGTTCATCCAAGTCACGTCCCTAGTCGCTATCTGAGTAGCCAACAAGACTAAAATTATCAGTTGGTTTATAGAATAAACCATCATCGATTGTACCTTTGATGTAGCGAAAAATCTTCTTTGCCGCATAAAGGTCTGACTGATCTGGTGTTTCTATATATATGCTAATCAGTCCTACTCCATAGAGTATGTCTGGCCTGGTACAAGTAAGATAGCGAAGACTTCCAACTAGGCTCTTGAAATAAGTTGGATCCACATCACCTGTCTTCGTACCTTTTCTGAGCTCCACTCCACTGTCTACAGGAGTGTTCACTGGATTATAATTCTCCATTCCATATTTCTTGAGAATTTCCTTGGCATAACCACTTTAGGAAATAAAAATTCCATCTTTTCTTTGTACCACTTCAATGCCGAGAAAATGAGCCATCAATTCAATATCTGTCATTTCAAATTCTTGGACCATGCTTCTTTTAAAGTCTTTGAACATGACTGGATTGTTTCCGGTGAAGATTAGATCATCAAAGAAATACTGTATCAATGTCAAGTGGGTCCCATGTTCCACATGTATATTTTGTATCCATTGAGAAAATGATTTATGAAAAAAAAAAATTAAATTGATAATAATAATTACGTGATCGAATCAAACTTATCTTTAAAAATGTATGTTATTATTATTTTTTCAAATGTATTTATTATTATTTATTTGATAAAATAAAACAATGTGAAAAAGATTAATGGACTGGATGCTCGAGCTAAGAGGGTTGTACCTCACCTCGGACCCAATTCCATAATCTAAACCGTTTATTTTTTAAAATCCGTCAAGAAAATCATCTATAAAAAAATAACTAAATCGATATTATTAGTTGCTGAATTATATTTCTCAAAAAAGATATTTATTATTATTTTAAAACAAATATAATATAATTGTAGGACTACAAATGCTTAATTAATTAATTAATTTGCTGTATTATTTTTTATGTAAATGATCTATCAAACAAGCCTTAAGATATGAATAATACCAAATTTGAGGAAGATACGGATAAACCTAGTTGGACTGGAGGGGAAATTCTATTTCCACCACCCTCATAAACTTAGTCAACACACTTAATGAAAAATTAGATTAATGACAATTATATCCTAATTGAAAATTACTATAATAACCATTGATCAACACTCCTAATATTATATATACAAATTCTCTATACACATCTTTTACAAATTAAAATATCTCAACATACATTTTTTGAAACAAAAAAAATAAAAATACAGAAATCGAACAAGGCGTAACAGAAAGTATTGGATGTTTCTGAGAGCCAAGAACTTGATGACAATTTGGAATTAGCTGTGGATCAGAACCAAGAAATGGGGATTGAACCTGCCGGCGACGACATGAATGTTCAGGAATCCCAACTTGTAGTCACCCCCATGCCTTTTCTTCAGCAACGTATCCTTGATACAAACCCTAGTTATGAACTGCATGTTGGCCAAGAATTCCCAGATGCCAAGAGTTGCCGAAAGTATTGTATTTATTCGGAATTAGATCACCGAAAATATAGAATATATTCGGAATTTAAAACAACGAAGATATGTATTTTTTTCGGAACATAATGGACGAAAATATGCATAATATTCGGTAATCAATTTCCGAATGAAACACATATACTCGGAAACCCAGTGCCGAGCACTTCCTGCAACCACCCAAACCTGTTGTCATGCCAATGGAGTGAAGAGAGATCCGAAATTGTCAATCTAATAACAAAATGATAAATGTAATAATAAAATTGAAAGATTTCTTACCTTAAACAAAGTTTTCAACAGTGTGTTGTAGATATTCAATGAAGCTCTTGAGATCTTCAATGGATGTGAGGAAAGTGCAGATTTTTTTTTTTTTTTTTTTTTTGTTTCTTGTTTGAACTTCTTCTTCTTCCTTCCTGTTTGAAGTAAATTGGGGTCACTTTGGTCTTCACGAGTGGGTGGAAAGTAAAGTGCCCTGAGTTGTTTGTAATTTTAAGGGTAAGGTGTGTGTACATATGAGGGTAAGGTGTGTGTACATATGAGTGTAGGTTTTATTTGTAATTTTAAGGATGTGGGTTGAGATAATTATTTAATAATTAAATTAATAGAGATGTGTATTAAGAAAAAATTTGCCCTGAGTTTATCAGGGTGTTGGAAATAGAATTACCCGGACTGGAGACTGGAGTTGGTCCAAAACAATAAAAAAAAAATTAAAAAATGGATGGGATTCCTCCGGTCCAAAATCTGGACTGAGGGTTATTTGAATGTGTAGAGTTCATTATGAATCCTATTTTAATGATTTAAATTATTTATTTTATTGGGTACTTTATATATTTCATTCACATGATTCTATAACAGTAATTTGTTTAATTTATTATTTTTATTATGAAAAAATATATGATTTATTTTTTAAAAACAAAATTATAATCTAATTTTTTTAATAAAAAAATAATAAATTAAATAAGTTATAATTATCGATTCGACTTAATTTTTTTAAAAAATAATATACCCCATATTTAACAAAATAAACGATTAAATTATTAAAACAAAACCCCGTAATAGACCCATATCCAAATAATCCCCTCCCATTCAAATTTTAGACTGGAGGCCTTCCTTTTTAAACACATCCACCCGTAAACACGTAAACATTTCCCCAAATTTACGCAAATCTTCACTTTATCCAATTAAATTCCTCCTTCCTTACAAATGAATGGAAAGATTCAAACAAAATTATAAAATTATAGAAAAGTTTATCACTTTAATTATTAAAGTTAATAAATTTGATCATTAATTTGTAATTTTTTTTTTAATCTTTCAACTGAATTGCAATTTCCTCTCTGTATGATACAAATTGAAAATATATATATATATATATATATAAGACCAGTATAAATTTGGTCATGTTAGGTTTTTTATGATTTTCTAATTATTGTGGACTAGTACTCTATTGTGATAATATAACTATTTTTTATACTTATAATTACTCTCTTGATTGACAAAAAAAATTTACTTAATTTTTATCATCATTTTATATCATTAAATACATGGCAAAATATTATTTATTTTTAAAGACATTTTAATAATTATTTCTAAATAAGGGAGTCAATCTATATGTAAGCGATGGGGTGATTATTCAGTATTTCCGGAATATGGACACGTGGTATCCCATAAGATTTTGATTGGTAGAGAAAAATAGAAGCCCACGATTTATGTTGGGAAAGTGTGAACAACAGGGGGCTAAGTAATTGGTGATTGGCTTGAAGTATGATCACGTGGTGTTCCGAGATTATTGAATGATTTCCTATAAGGGATGATACAAGATGAAGATGAAAAATCTGTGATATATAACATTTTTCATTCAAAAATTATGTATAAAATAATGCAGTAGCTTTATGAGCCTATTACTTTAAAACAAAGAATTCACCAAGTTAATTTTTAATTGCATAAATGCAACTGCTACATTATTTTAATAATAGATTTGTATGGGTATGTTTGATTAGTAAGATTATAATATAAGATTAGGATTGTTAGTTCACAAACTCACAATCCTATATTTGATTGTAAATTTTATTAACTGGATTATATGTACGATAGACATTTAATTTGACGAAATTGACTAATTTTTAATATTAAGAGGGATTGAAAATCATAATTTCAAGTATAACAAAAAAATAAAATTAATACATAATAAATTATTATCTCACTAATTAATTCGATCATACACTAATTCATGGTATTATTAATGTTTTCACTATGTATTCCATTAATCAAACAATACTTTTCTGTAAGAATATATTTTTTCCCTAGAGGCAATGCCTCTCTATTTAAACAACCCCTATCTCACCCTTCCTTCACCATTCACCACCCTCCAAACCTCTCTCTCTCTCTCTCTCGAAACCAAGCATTCATGGAACTTACCTTGATTTCTGAGGACACCACTTGGTGGTTATTCACTCTCCCTGCTATTCTTAAACTCCAAGCCTTTTGCAACACTCCTCTTGTACTCTCTATCTTCACAATCATTGCCAATCCCGCTACATACACCCAGTGACATGGCGACCCCCAGTGACGTGGCGATGAGGTGGCAGCTGATGTGTAAACACAGCTGGAAAAAAAAAAAAAGGAAAACAGAGTCAGCACACTTTTCGTCCTCTTTCTCTCTCACACGACCCTCTCTGCAACAACTCTCTCTCTATAGCTCACCTCCCATGGCAACTCTAGCCCCAACCCTCAACTTCTGGGGAGTCCTCTACGAATCCAAACGAACGAAACACAGTGATGATGGAGAATAGAGTCAGCTTACTCGAGAGCAACAATGGCGAAGTCATCCCTTGAAAGGCTCGGGTGACACTCATCGGCTCTTTGATCTTCCTATTAAACCACCTAATCGGAACAATCATCGGAGCTCTGCGATCAAGATCGAGAGAGAGCACTGCGATTAAGATCGAGAGCACTGCAATCAACCAATTTCCTTCATCTCCTCCATCTCCGGCGAGTAAACACAGCTGGAAAAAAAAAATCTGGAAAAAGAATATGATTTTTGCACTCTTGCACTCCTTCATCTTGCACTCCTTCAGCTGCTCGCCATGACAACAATTTGATTTTTGCCCTTTTTCGGTCAAAGGGTTTGAGATTCTAGGGTTTGTGGTTGATTACAATTCGAACTATTTTCTAGGGTTTTGTATTGTGATTGTGATGATTTTTGTATTGGTGTGTGTTCGTCTGCAAGTGAATTGGCTATTGGCGTGTGTGATTGTGGTGGTGGAATCGAAATGGGGGCTGGAGCCATTGGGGAAGATGGGTTTGTGTCTTACAGTCACGTGGCAATCATGTGACTGCCACCTCAGCTGGGGGTCGCTGGGGGTGAGAAAAACTGGGGATGGGAAGCATTTTTCCAATCATTGCCATTTTGGGTACTCTGGGGCTTCTCACTTGGGCTTTCTCCTTCTTGTGCCCACTGAAATATGGCAGAACCAAATGGGCCGAGTCCCAATCCTCGGATTCCGAGGCCTTCCCATCTTTGGCGGCTTATTCACTTGAGCCATGGCTTGGCTCATCACACTCGCATCCATGGCTTCAAGCCAAGCCGCCACCCAGCTCATGGCTTTCGGCTTGGCTCAACCTCACTGTCATAACCTCGACCCGCCACGGCTCGTGAAATCTCGACCTCTCCCACTTCGCCAACCGTCTGCTCAAACACTCGACTAAGCGGCTCATGTTCACCGAGCCATAGGGTTTGCCCCTAATGGAACATACTTGGCGGCTCCTCGGAAGAATAGCCTCTTCACACCTCTTTGCGCCAAGCGCATATTAGCCCATGAAGTGGGACGTAGGCTAGATCGCCGCCATGTTGAGTTCCATTTCCAAAGAACAAACTCTTCATGGGTTTGTAGTTCTAAGAAAGCACTTACAAGCTGCTTCTCTGAACAATATAATGGAGATTGTGTTCGGAAAAAGGTACGACACGGTGTATGATAGCAACGAGGAGGCTCGAGAGGTTCAAGAGATTGTGAGAGAAGGGTTTGAGCTATTGGGAGCTTTTAACTGGTGTGACCATTTGCCATGGTTGAAGTATTTTTACGACCCATTTTGCATCGATGAACGTTGCGTAGCTCTTGTTCCTCGGGTGAAAAGGCTCGTGAATCGAATCATCGATGAGCACCGACGAGGAAGAGTTAGTGGGTCAGTGAAACTCTCTGACGATTCTGATTTTGTCGATGTTTTGCTGTCTTTGGAGGATGAAGAGCAGCTCGAGGAAGACGATATGGTGGCAGTTTTATGGGTTTGTTTTCAACTTTCCCGTCAACATTATGTTCTGTGATTATTTTCTTGAAAAGTTTTTTATAATACCTAACATTTCTGTATGAATAATAATAAGATAATGTTATATAAAAAATTCATACAAAATTATAAATTACAGTCAAATCATTCTTTATGAATTTTATGTGTACAGAATAATAATTTTTTTTCTTCTCTTTTATTTAAGATTTCATTTTGTCTTCTAAATGAGTTGTTAACAAGTTTCCTAAACAATATTTCCTAGGAAATGATCTTTCGCGGTACCGACACAACTGCTCTTCTAACCGAATGGGTCATGGCCGAGCTAGTTCTGAATCCAGTAATCCAAGCCAAGCTTCAACACGAGCTCGAAACCCTCATGGAAACCAAAAGCGTGATGCATAATGACATCTCCAAACTACCCTATCTTCAGCAAAGGGTAAAGAGACCCTACGTGTCCATCCACCTGGACCCCTCCTCTCATGGGCCCGCCTATCCACATCAGATGTCCACCTCAGCAACGGCATGGTCATACCTGCCGACACAACAGCCATGGTCAACATGTGGGCCATCACACATGACTCCAATGTATGGGAGGACCCTACGGTGTTCAAGCCCGAGAGGTTCTTACCCTCTGAAGTCGGCGACGTTGATGTGACCGCCGGCTTTGACGTGAGGGGCAATGACCTCAGGCATGCACCGTTTGGAGCTGGGCATAGGGTTTGCCCAGGGAAGAACCTAGGGTTAGTCACTGTGAGCCTTTGGGTGGCTAAGTTGGTGCACCATTTCAAGTGGGTTGAGGACATACAGCTCACCCTATTGACCTAAGTGAAGTGTTGAAGCTGTCTTGTGAGATGAAGAACCCTCTCTCAGTTGTGGCTGTTCCAAGGACTAGTGTTTCTACATTTTAGGGTTTGAAATATCGTAATTGTAATGCTATTATGCTATACATAATAGATTTCTTATCAAATTTTTTTTTTCTATTAAACACAAAATTAGTGAAATCCACGTTAATAAATATATGTGGGATCCATAATTTTGTTTTGTTTAGTAGTAAGAAAATAAGATAAGAAATTATGTATGGTATTTTTAATTTAAAAATGTTATGAAAATAATAAGTTTATGTGTTTTAATTAATGCAAGTCCTATGTCTAGCAATACGAATAAATAAAATTTTAAGTTTTGTTATAGGATTTTCTGTAATAAAATATTGTCTCTCTCCACGTCTGGGTGAAGAATAAGAATAAGCCTGCATGCTTAGTGAATTGATGAATCTTGTATTGGGATCATTACAAAATTAGTGAATGGATTAATAATTCATGGAATTAGTGTATGATTAGTTGTTCACCTAGATTAGTGGAATAAATAAACCATGTTTTACACATTTGTTTTGTAATGGATATAAAAATATATAATTCCAATTATATTTTTGTTTTATATTATTAATTGTAGCTGATAATACAATGAGTCCTCGTGGATGGGTTGGACCGATCCAAGCTCCTCAAGCCCACTGGGTAACCTGCAAACAAGTTCAATCGGGGAACGGGGTAGTCCCCCGGCGAACCCTCCGGTGTGTGAATTAGAGAAGGTGATGGACAAAAATAGAGAGAGAGAGAGAGAGAGAGATAGGAGATGAAAGACTTAACCTTCTTCTTGTCTTCGAGCTTTGCTTATATCCTCTGGTAATCATTTCGCTGTCTTAGTCGTTCTGACCTTTTTGCCGAAAGCTTGCGCCGTGGTTCGTCTCGTTCAGGGTGAGGGGGCGTCGTTCCGGCTGAGGGGTGTTGTCGCAATAAATGCGGTGATGGGTTGCATTAATGGTGATGTGCTGTGGCAATAACTTTGCAGATCTTTGTCTGCTGATATGGCCTGTTCTGCGCAGTCCCCTGGCGAACCCTCCGGTGTGTGAATTAGAGAAGGTGATGGACAAAAATAGAGAGAGAGAGAGAGAGAGATATGAGATGAAAGACTTAACCTTCTTCTTGTCTTCGAGCTTTGCTTATATCCTCTGGTAATCATTTCGCTGTCTTAGTCGTTCTGACCTTTTTGCCGAAAGCTTGTGCCGTGGTTCGCCCTGCTCAGAGGTGAGGGGCGCTGCTCCTACCGAGGGTGTTGTCGCAATAAATGCGGTGATGGGTTGCATTAATGGTGATGTGCTGTGGCAATAACTTTGCAGATCTTTGTCTGCTGATATGGCCTGTTCTGCGCCCGCCACGTGTCCGAATATCATTGGCCTCCCCTGCTCAGTTGGCTTCCAGCTGTACCGGGTTTTACTAACCGGGTTGTGTAATGGGGTCTAAATGGTGGGCTTGGGTTTACTCATGGTGGGCCGTGGTCCTTGTGGGCCTAGCCCTGTCAGTAGTCCCCCATTCCCGAGTGCAGCTTTAGTCCAACGAAGGGAATAATAATAGTGGGGATGAGTCCGACCTGTAGGAAGAGAACGACCGTGAGAGGCCGAGTGTGAGGGTAGCCGAGCGGGAGAGGTCGACCGCGAAGGTGGCCGAGCGGATGAGGCCGACCGTAATGGTGTCCGAGCGGGATGAGGCCGACCGTAAAGGTGGCCGAGCGGATGAGGCCGACCGTAAAGGTGGCCGAGCGTAACGGTGTCCGAGCGGGAGAGGTCGACCGCGAAGGTGGCCGAGCGGATGAGGCCGACCGTAATGGTGTCCGAGCGGGATGAGGCCGACCGCGAAGGTGGCCGAGCGGATGAGGCCGACCGTAATGGTGTCCGAGCGGGATGAGGCCGACCGTAAAGGTGGCCGAGCGGATGAGGCCGACCGTAAAGGTGGCCGAGCGTGAGGGTGGCAGAGCGGGAGTGCACGGGGCTCGAGAGGCGGCGTGTCAGGTGGCGATTTGAAGTGGAAAAGACAAGGTGAGGGGAGAAGTCATTGCATCTGGACCATACACGTGGCAAAACGTCGGAGGAGGTGAAAGGTCAAGCGTTAGATTGGGAGTGAAACGTCAGGGCATTATTATGGGCATTGATGATACAATTTTGGCGGATGGTTTGAAAAGTTTTCAAACTGGCGAACATTAATTTGGATCCTTGGAATACGGGCAACCCGTGGGCTTTTGGTATCATACGATTCACCTACTTGTTTACAAAAACTCAAAATATCCGAAGTATCAATTCCTTCGTTGCTCACGATACCCCATTAAAACACTTCTGCGATTTTACGAACTCGTGACGGAAGCTATTCGCAAACACGCCTTAGCAATGGCGCAGGAGGACCGGGGATGTGAGGATGGATCCGGCTGGAGAGGACGATGCAAAGGGAACCGGGCGCATCAATATAGATCAGGGAGGATGGAGGTGCCAACGGTGCGATCCCAAGGTTCCGTCATGGTAGCGGTCCCGGAGTCAGCCAGCCAGGTGGAACCAGATCACTGGCACTCGAGGGCTGACAGGTCCATTGTTACGGCGGCGGAGTTGGAGGTTATCCGCGAAAGGTACCAGATTCCGGCGGAAGTGGAGTTGGTGGTGCCAAAGTCAACAGACCGGCCATCGGACGTGAGGCCAGGGGAGTTCTCCCTCTACGAGGAGGCGCTGAAGGGTGGGTTGCGATTGCCGTTGCCGCAGATTGTGGTGGATGTGCTTAATCGTTTGGACATGGCACCAGGACAGCTGATGCCCAATTCGTGGAAGATTTTGGTATCGTGTGCAAGCGCCTGGTCGAAGGCAATGGAGGGGGAGGCCATGACAGCGGATGAATTCTTTTGCTGCTACAAAGCGTCAGGGCAGCAGGAGACTTGGGTAACCCTACAGGCCGTGGCAGGGAAGGGCTTGGTAGCAGGGTTGCCAACCTCGATCAAAGGTTGGAGGCATAGGTGGTTCTATGTGTCCAACTCTGGAGGGGCTGGGGCACGCAAGACGTGGAAGGTGCCGACCAAGTTTGTGGAGTCGAAAGGGGGTGCGGCGATGGAGGAGAGAGTAAGGAAGGTGAAGGAGTGGAGGGAGAGGGAAAAAGTTAGGTGGGACGAGCCTGCTTCCGCCATCTCGCCTGCTTTGAAGCGGGTTGCCCACAACCGGTCGGGGGAGACCTCGACCGAGCGGAGTTGGAGGCTAAGAGGAAGGCGCAGGAGGCGGAGGATCAGGCCATGCTACTGAAGGCTCAGAAATTCACAGAGGCCCAAGCCGACCGACCTCCTCGGCCAGTGGTGAGGGAGAGGATTCGCCCTCGGCCAAAAGCGTTGGGAGAGAAGGGGTTGGAGGAGTCTGCCCCACGACTGCTTCCAAAAGACCCTCTGAAGGAGAGGTCGTTGAAGGAGATGGAGGCACTGGGGGTGGGGAAGAAGAAAAAGAGGTTGAGGCGAGGTGAGGAGGAGCCAGCCCAGAAAAGAAGGAAGGAGATAAGGGTAGAAGAGGCCAGCCTGGCCAAGCGAGTGGAGGGTGGGGAGGTGGAGCAGACCCCAGAAGGGGCGGTCGTCTCAGCTGGGGGAGAAGTCCTTGTGACGAAGGAGACCCCCGAAGTGGGGGTAGCCAGCCCAACGGTGGACGTGGTGGAGAAGACCCCAGCAGAGCAAGCGGGGGCTGGTCCGGCTGGGGGCGAGCCAAGTGGGGGGTTGGAGAAGACCCCCGTGGTGCCAGCAGGAGTGGAGTTGGTCGTGGCAGAGGCGAGTGGGAGGGAGCAGATGCCAAGGGGGCCTGCGCCTCAGGAAAGAGGGGTTGGTCTGGGGGCCACCATTTACCATACGCGTGCTGTGGCTGGAAGGTTGGAGGGAGACGGGGGACCAGCAAAGGCGGTGGCAGACCGTCTGGTGAAGATGGTGGACGAGCCAGCTCTGCGTTCGGCCTCTGGATTCGGGGAGGCCGACCTGTTCAGGGGGTTATGCTCTGCCCAAATGGAGGTAACTACCCTGGCAGGGGCCTTGCTGAGGAAAGGCGCAGCGGCGAAGATAAAAGCTGATGAGGCCAAGGCAGACTTAGCAAAGCTGAAGAAGGAGAGTGCTGCCTGGAAGGCTGCCTATGCTGAGCTGCCATTAGTCAAGTCTGAGTTGGAGGACACACGCCGCAGGGTTGTGTCGCTCGAATTCCAGTTGACTGGTGAGCAGAGGAAGCTGGAAGAGTCCAAAAAGGCCTGTGCTATTGCGATCGAGCGCCATGAGGAGGCCATGAATAGTAACGAGGATCTTGTCAGGCAGAGGGACGAGGCAGATGCTAAATTGGAGGCGCTGCAAAAAGAGGTGGAAGATGAGCGTGCCAGAGCGGCGGAGCAGAGGGAGAGTCTGCGCCAAGAGTTGGGGGCAGAGTTAAGCAGGGTGACTGGGGAGAAGGAGATGCTGCAGAAGCAGTTTGAGGCTGAGAGGGAGAAAGCTGCCGCGGAAAGGGAGGCCTTGATGAAGGAGTTGGTTGAGGAGAGGGCGAAGGCGGCCTCGGAGAGGGCTGCCTATCCTGATTTGTGCATCGCGGCTGTGGAACAGTTCAAGGCGTCGCCAGATTTTCAGGTGGCAATTGATGCTGCGGTGGCCAATAGTCTGGCAAGGGAGGAGACTGGAGGGGCTGGGCCATCGAAGACGACTGCTGGGAGAGCTGAGTCTGACGTGATTGCAAGCTTCCAGCAGTCGGACTTCTATAAGCATGAAATGGCAGAGTACTGGGACAGTGGGTGGAAAATGTTCAAGCGCAAGGCTGAAGAACTGTTCCCAGAGCTCGATTTTAGCAGAGTGGTGGTCGAAGAAGACGATGTGGCCCAGACCCCTCTGGACGAGGGGATAGAAGAGGTGGATCTTATTTCCAGTGAGGAGGGGGAGTGATCTGAGAATAAATGGACGTAGGAGTTTTTGTTTCTTCCTTGTATACATCTTTTGTGTTTCGTTGTGTCTTTGAAGTATTGTAATAAATGGATGTACACATGTTTATGAATGAATAAAATGTCCCTTATAGTTTTGGCTGATGATTCCGGTATATTTTTCTTCGTATATTGGTTTGGTCTTGGTTTATTTTTCTTGTGATTATTGTGTGCACTGATGTGTTCAGCAAATGCTTGCATCTTAAGAACATGACTTAGAGTCAAATTAGTTTAAAAAGGTGGACTGGAATGTGAAGTGGAAGATGTAATTTGCAAATGAAATATGGGCAGACCTCTTTAAAATATTGACTAAGTGTCAAATTACCTTGAAAAGGTAGGCTGAAATGTAATGTTGAACATATGATTTGCAAATGAAATATGGGCAACCCTCTTTAAAATATTGACTAAGTGTCAAATTACCTTGAAAAAGTAGGCTGAAATGTAATGTTGAACATGTGATTTGCAAATGAAATATGGGCAACCCTCTTTAAAATATTGACTAAGTGTCAAATTACCTTGAAAAGGTAGGCTGAAATGTAATGTTGAACATATGATTTGCAAATGAAATATGGGCAACCCTCTTTAAAATATTGACTAAGTGTCAAATTACCTTGAAAAGGTAGGCTGAAATGTAATGTTGAACATATGATTTGCAAATGGAATTTGGGAAAACATCTTTAAAATATGACGAAGTGTCAAAGTATGTTGGAATTGTGGTTATGCGTCGGACCGTGACTGAGTGTTCTGGTTTATGAGCCTTCATTCATAGGTCTGACTGGGGCTTGTGAAAATGCTCAAGTCTGGTTCTGACTGAGGCTTTGAGGGCTCGGTCTGGCCGAGGTCTGAAGGCGCCAGTCTGCCGAGGTGTGGGCGCCGTGGCCGAGGCTTTTGGAGGTGCTTAGGTCTGGCTGAGTCTTTTGGTGCTCGGACTGGCCGAGGCTTTGGAAGTGCTCAGGTCTGGCTGAGGCTTCGAGTGCTCGGACTGGTCGAGGCTTTGGAAGTGCTCAGGTCTGGCTGAGGCTTCGAGTGCTCGGTCTGGCCGAGGCTTTGGAAGTGCTCAGGTCTGGCTGAGGCTTCGAGTGCTCGGTCTGGCCGAGGCTTTGGAAGTGCTCAGGTCTGGCTGAGGCTTCGAGTGCTCGGTCTGGCCGAGGCTTTGGAAGTGCTCAGGTCTGGCTGAGGCTTCGAGTGCTCGGTCTGGCCGAGGCTTTGGAAGTGCTCAGGTCTGGCCGAGGCTTTGGAAGTGCTCAGGTCTGGCTGAGGCTTCGAGTGCTCGGTCTGGCCGAGGCTTTGGAAGTGCTCAGGTCTGGCTGAGGCTTCGAGTGCTCGGTCTGGCCGAGGCTTTGGAAAAGTGGCGCTGCAAAGAAAAGTTGCATGGAAGCTACATTCAGACAGTTGAATTATAGAAAGTGGGAACTCCAGTCGACATTTGTATTATGTATTGAAAAAGGAAAATACAACAATTTCGAC
The DNA here is from genome assembly GCA_025200525.1 of Camellia lanceoleosa. Taxonomy (NCBI): domain Eukaryota; kingdom Viridiplantae; phylum Streptophyta; class Magnoliopsida; order Ericales; family Theaceae; genus Camellia; species Camellia lanceoleosa. Next base: position 160,417,804 of record CM045761.1, read on the forward strand.
AATACAAAAGTGAAGATTCATTGATAGTAACGTTTCAGATGTTCAGCATTCCAGGGATGGGGAAGGTCTCGGCCATCCATATCTTGAAGTCGGTAAGTGCCTGGTCGTGGTCGGGCCTTCACCACATAGGGCCCCTCCCATTTGGCTGCCAATTTGCCCTCAGTTGGATTCTTTGTGGCAAGAGTTGCTTCTCTCAAGACAAGGTCGCCAGTAGAAAACTCTCGCGGTCGGACTCTGCGGTTGTAGTGTGTTCTCATTTTCTCACTGCAAGCCAATCGGCAATGCCAGTCTCTCTGAGCTCCTCGATGTGATCTAGGTCCGCCGACGGAGTTCTTGGAGGCGAGATCTGGATGTAAGACCACAGGAGTGGGCAGCCGACTTCTCTGAGAATGACCGCCTCAGCGCCATATGTTAAGCGAAAAGGGGTTTCCCCTGTAGGAGTCCGGGCAGTGGTTCGGTAGGCCCAGAGTACATGTGGTAGTTCTTCAGCCCAGAGGCCTTTAGCAGCTTCGAGCTTAGTTTTGATGATCTTCAGGAGAGAGCGGTTGGTGACCTCAACTTGGCCATTTGCTTGGGGGTGACCGGGGGAAGAGAAGCATGGTTGAATTTGGAGATCTGCACAAAATTTCCGGTATCTAGCATTGTCGAACTGTTTGCCGTTGTCGGAGACGATGGCCTGAGGGATGCCAAACCTGCAGACAATCGATTGCCAGATAAACTTGGTGGTGTTTCGTTCAGTGATTGTGGCGAGAGGTTCTGCCTCGACCCACTTGGTGAAGTAATCAATGGCAACAATTGCGAACTTGGTCTGGCCTCGGCCAGTGGGAAGTGGACCAACCAGGTCGATACCCCATTTGGCGAACGGGTAAGGGCTGCAGAGGGAGATCAGCTCGGTGGGAGGAGCATGGGGGATGTTGGCGAAGCGCTGACACTTGTCGCATTTCAGCACGAAATCAGAGGCATCTTTGTTGAGGGTCGGCCAGAAGTAGCCTGTACGGAGTACTTTGTGTGCGAGAGATCTGCCGCCTGAATGATTGCCACATATTCCTTCGTGGATCTCTTGCATTACATAGGTTGCCTGGGCGGGGCTGAGACATCGCAGGTACGGCCGTGAGAAGCCGCGCTTGTAAAGGACGCCGTCGACCAGAATGTAGTTAGCCGACCGAGCTCTGACCTTGGCAGCCTGCTGTTGGTCATCTGGGAGTTCCCCCGTGGTCAAGAAGAGGAAGATGTCAGATGCCCAAGGGATGGGTTCCGTCTGAAGGAATTGCACTTCTTGCAGGTCGGGTGAGATGGCTGGCTGAGTCAGGTATTCGAGGCGAACTCCATGGCTGAGGTCGGATTGGTCGGCGGAGGCAAGCTGAGCCATCTCATCTGCTTTGGAGTTTTCCGCCCTAGGTATGTGTTTGATCTGGAAGGTGTTGAAGAGACGAACGAGGGTGAGAGCCATGTCTCTGTAACTCCGCATTGTGGTGTCCTTGGCATCGAATTCACCCGTGATCTGGCCGACGATAAGTTGGGAGTCACTGAACACGCGGATGTGGCTAACACCAATGTCTTTGGCTAGACGGAGTCCTGCTATCAATGCTTCGTATTCGGCCTCATTGTTCTTGGCATAAGCGAAAGCGGAGGGCACATTTGAAATAACCCCCCTCGGGGGATGTGAGGATGAGGCCAGCCCCACTTCCCTCCCTGCGAGACGAACCGTCGACATTGAGTGTCCAACAATGAGGATCTTCTGGCTCTGGTGGAGTTGGTGTGGGTGGAGGGGTAGTGGTTGAAATTTGGATTGGTAAATTCCAAGATGAAGTCGGCTATGGCTGCCCTTGATTCTTTGTCAGGCGATAAGAGATGTCGAACTGGCTTAGTTCTATTGACCACTGCATTAGCCTTCCTGAGAGCTCGGGTTGCTGCATGTCCTTCTTCAGGGGCTGGTGGGGGAGAGGCACTATTGAATGAGCTTGGAAGTAGGGGGGGAGTCGTCTGGAGGCAGTGACCAAGGCCGGGGATGTTTTTCTAATAGGGGTAGTTCTGCTCCGCTCCCCCGAGAGCAGTCGGCCGATGTAGTAGACCGCCGTTGGATCGAGCCGTCCCTCTCGATGAGCGCCAGACCGATTGCTTGATACTACTAGGTAGAGGAAGAGGGGCTCGCCGGTGATTGCTTGTGAGAGAAGGGGAGGGTTGGCCATGCACTGTTTCAACTGTTGAAAGGCCTCTTCTGATTCAGTTGTCCATTCAAAAGTTTGCCGCAGGACTTTGAAGAATGGTAGGCATTTATCCGTTGCACGGGAGATGAAACGGTTAAGAGCTGCCACTCTGCCGGTGAGCCTTTGGACCTCTTTAACGGTCTTGGGTGACTGCATCTCAATCAAGGCCTTGATCTTCTCAGGGTTGGCCTCGATGCATGTTGGTGACCATGAAACCGTGAACTTGCGGATCCTCCAAAGGCACACTTTTGGGTTGAGCTTCATCGATATTTATGAGTGTGGCAAAAGTCTCTCGCAGGTCGGTGAGGTGGTCGGCGGAGAGTTTGCTCTTAACCAACATGTCATCCACATACACTTCCATGTTCCGTCCGATCTGATGGTGGAAGACTGTGTTGACCAGACGTTGGTAGGTGGCCCCAGCGTTCTTTAGTCCGAACGGCATAACACGGTAGTGGTAAGTGCCCCGGTCGGTGATGAAAGATGTGTGTTCCTGGTCGGATGAGTGCATCATGATCTGGTTGTACCCTGAAAAAGCATCCATGAAGCTGAGCATTTGATGACCGGCCGTGGCGTCGACCAGTAGATCAATGCGGGGGAGAGGGTAGCTATCTTTGGGACAAGCTCGGTTCAAGTCGGAGTAGTCGACGCAGAGACGCCACTTGCCATTGTTTTTGCGGACCAGGACCACGTTGGACAGCCACTTAGGATAATCCACATTTCGGATAAACTGGGCCTCGAGAAGTTTGTCGACCTCTGCAGCTATGAGATTGTTGCGCTCTGGATGGAAAATACGCTGCTTCTGCCGGTAAGGTCGGAAATGAGGCTCGATACTGAGGCGGTGGGTGATGAAAGAGGGGTCGATGCCTGGCATGTCTGCATGAGTCCAGGCGAAGACGTCTCTGTGTTCGGTCAGGAGAGCGGTGAGGTCAGCCTTGGCTTGGGAAGGCAATTGGCTGCCAATTTTGGCAGTCTTGAGTGGGTTGGTGGGATCGATGTTAACCTCGACGAGTTCCTCCACAGGTTCGCCTCTTATCAGTTCGTCCTCATCTCGGACGTCAAGCCCTTCTATGATCATTGCCTCCTTTAGTTTGACCTCTTTGAGTGAGGCCACATAACATTCTCTGGCGACGGTCTGTTCTCCTCTCACCGTTCCGACCCCAAAATCAGTAGGGAACTTGAGGGCAAGGTGGTAGGTGGATGTGATGGCTTGGAAGGCATTGAGGGCGGTGCGGCCGAGGATGATGTTGTAAGCTGAGGGGCAGTCGACAACAAGGAAAGTAAGCAACTTCGTGGTCTGCCGTGGGTACTCTCCAATGGTGATGGGGAGATCAATGGAGCCGATCGAGGTCACCCGGTCACCGGTAAAACCAACCAGAGGAGTTTGGAGTGGGGACAGGCTTTCTTCCCCGATCTTCAGCTGGCGGAAACAGTTTAGGAAAATGATGTCCGACGAGCTGCCATTGTCAATGAGGACTCGTCTGACTTTATAATTGGAGAGGACAGTGGAGATGACAAGGGGATCATCATGAGGATAACGGATGCCTGCACAGTCGGCGTCCGTGAAGGTAATGGGCTCTGCCCACTGCTTGGGTTGCTTAGGGGGTCGGTCGACCGTGGCGACTGTCTTGTCCGAGCCCTGTCGTATCTTTCTAAGCTCTGCCCTCTGTGGCGTGATGGTCCACCACAAGCAAGACCACCCGAATAACTCGATTTCACCAATGGCGAGGCGGATTACCTTGAGGCCGAGGTTGTTGGTGGGGTCACGCCCGGTTGAGCTGGGTTGGGGGGTATGCCTGTGATTGTCTCTGTGGGGTTCGGTCCTTTGTCTCGCCGAGGCGGTATCGTGAATCGCCTGGCGCCGCGAGGGTCTCTACCGATCTTTGAGGTCGATGCAATCGTCGGTGTTATGGCCATGATCCCGGTGGAAGCGGCAATATTTGGGTGGTCTTTGCGGTTGGAAGGGTTCCGTGGAGGAAGAGGCCACTTGAGGGGTAGTCCGTTGGATTTGGTTAAGAACTTGTTCCATGGGTGTATTGAGAGGGGTATATTGCTCGAACCGGAAGTCCGGGTTGGGGCGATCGGCACGAGGGTCGGTCGGCATAGCGGGATGTTTGGTTATGAGGTCGGTGTTCTTGGGTTCTTGGTCTTTTCTTTTTTCTCGGGGTCGGTATTTAGTTGTGGAGTCTCCGAAGCGGCTAGAGAGTCCTCGGCGTTCATATACTTCGGGCTTTGGAGAGCAAGGCCGCCATGGATGTCGGGGGTTCTTGGAGAGAGAAGAGGAAATCGGATGATCGCGCAGACCGCCATGAAGGTCAGGAGGATGACCTTATCGTCATTTTCAGCAACTTGTAAGGCTTCGGTGTTGAATCGAGTGACAAAGTTGCGTAGTGACTCCCCCTCGGTCTGACGGATGTTGAGGAGTTGAGTCGCCGGACGTCGCTGGCGTTGGGCTCCAATGAAGTGGCTCAGGAAAGAGTCACTGAGGTGTTGGAATGTAGAGACTGAATCTGGCGGCAACTGGCTAAACCATAGCCGAGCCGACCTCTTTAGAGTCACGGGGAAGGCTCGGCACATGATTTCGTCGGGGAAAGCATGGAGGATCATGAGTGTACGGTAGGTTTCCAGGTGGTCGACGAATTGGCCTAAAATCAAAGGGGTCGATGGTAGGCATTTTGAACTTGGGTGGTAGAGGTTTGTCTCGGATGGAGGCGACGAAAGGGGAGTTTGCTGTAGTAGAGGGCTTATGTTGGATGTTCTGCATGACCCCTTGGAGTTGGAGTTTCATGGCTCGGAGTTCGGCGTCCCAAAGGGGAATGTTGTCACCGCCAGAGGGAGATAAATGTTAGACGCTGCTAGCTTCCCCCTCGGGAGCTGGGGCTATGACTGATGGACGTGGGGGTGGAGGAGGAGGATGTATATGTGGGTGAGGGGGTTGCAAGCCCCCCGAGTTGGGAGGATTGGGTGGTGGGACAGTATGGCCTGGGACTTGTTCTGGATGGGATGGAATATCTGGAGGTGGTGGTGGAATAGGGAGGTTCCGTTGGAGCAGGGCGTTGATTAAGGCCTGGTTTTGTTCGGCCATACGGTTGATGCTGTTGGTGAGCTCGATGAAGTACTGTGGTGGGTTGTTTGGATTGGGAGGGTCGGTCTGGTGATCAGCAGCATTGTGGTGGGAAGCCATGGATCTGGTCGTTACCATGCACGTGACGGATGAGGTGAAAAAGGTTGCTGGAAAAGGGTCTCCGGCGGCAATGAACACAACTGGCGCACGGATAAAACCGGTTTCCCACAGACGGCGCCAACTGATAATACAGTGAGTCCTCGTGGATGGGTTGGACCGATCCAAGCTCCTCAAGCCCACTGGGTAACCTGCAAACAAGTTCAATCGGGGAACGGGGTAGTCCCCCGGCGAACCCTCCGGTGTGTGAATTAGAGAAGGTGATGGACAAAAATAGAGAGAGAGAGAGAGATAGGAGATGAAAGACTTAACCTTCTTCTTGTCTTCGAGCTTTGCTTATATCCTCTGGTAATCATTTCGCTGTCTTAGTCGTTCTGACCTTTTTGCCGAAAGCTTGCGCCGTGGTTCGTCTCGTTCAGGGTGAGGGGGCGTCGTTCCGGCTGAGGGGTGTTGTCGCAATAAATGCGGTGATGGGTTGCATTAATGGTGATGTGCTGTGGCAATAACTTTGCAGATCTTTGTCTGCTGATATGGCCTGTTCTGCGCCCACCACGTGTCCGAATATCATTGGCCTCCCCTGCTCAGTTGGCTTCCAGCTGTACCGGGTTTTACTAACCGGGTTGTGTAATGGGGTCTAAATGGTGGGCTTGGGTTTACTCATGGTGGGCCGTGGTCCTTGTGGGCCTAGCCCTGTCAGTAGCATTAAAAATTTTGCTAATTTTGTTAGATCAAATGTCCATCTGAATATGACCCTCATAACAAAAATTGTAACTAAATACTAGAATGTGAGTTTCTCTCTCTCTCTCTCTCTCTCAAATCAATCGTTGAAGGTCTCAGTTCTCAGGTCGCCATTAACGTTTCTCTCTCATTAAAGGTTCAGAACCTTATTTTGATTGAAGATTCAGAACTCTCTCTCTCTCTCTCTCAACTCTTATACGCACACATCTCTCTCTCTCTCTCAACCCTCTCTAAGCTCCATCGAAGATTCAGATCGAAGCTCCATCGAAGCGATTTTGAAGCTCCATCAAAGATTCATACCTAAGCTCCATCGAAGATTCAGATCGAAGCCCCATGGAAGCGATTTGAAGTCACGGCGAGGTAGCGAGCTCCACCGGCTCATTTGTAAAGATTCGGTGATTTCGAGCTCGATCGAACTCGACCTCGATTACTCGCATTTCAAGCTCCGATCTGGAAAAAATCTCAGTTCGATTCTTGAGGTATGTTCGGATTGACTCAATTTGTACGATTATTTGTTGTTCCCTTCATCTCTCTCTCTCTCTCTTATGGTTCTGCAATGGTGGAGGGGTTGGGAAGGAGTAGGTAGATCGTCAGATTTTGGAGGATAGGCAAGGGGATTCTTGAGTTTGGTCTGGAGGAGGATTTCTATATCAATGTGCAGATACATAAATGATATATACTGATATATATATATATATATATATATTTTTTAATAATGTCTATTGGAAATGTTTCCAGTGTTGTTTCTGTTGAGAATGAAACCAGATTTTATTCTAGTTACATTCATTATATGTTCAATGAATTTACTCTCTGAAAATAATCGAAGTTATTGTGAGAAAATTATCTTTCAAACATGTTGAGGAGTTATTCCCTTTTACAGAAATAAATATTCTCATAATGGTTAATTCTGTGTAAAATTTTCAGGTATGCTTATGTGCTTTCTGGTTTTTCTGCATCACTGCTGGGTGGTAAGCTATAACCCAGCCTGATGAGTAGTTATTGTTTGCAAATACACTTCTGTATTCTGATTCAGTTCCTTAATTAAATTTAGGATGGACATCTCAGAATCTTTGAATGGCCAACCCTGCGCATCATTTTAGATGAACCAAGAGCTCACAATTCCTTCCAAGATATGGATTTTAGGTTGGAATTTAGCTGACTTGTTCCTTATTATGTGATATTTCATGCATAATAATATGTTTACATTGTTGGTGTGCACATCTGTAATGTATTTATCCATATATAGGCGAATGCATTTGAAATGCAAAAGTTTGGCTTAAAGGTTTTCAATAGTAGAGATCCACATTTATGCAGGCAGTTTGTAAAATAATTTTTAAATGTGAGGTTCAGTAACATTTTGAAACATTGTAAAAGTTTGTGCTTAATCGATTAGCTTCTTATTATTTTTCCAACCTAGACTCAGAGTTCTTAGCTACAACATCTACTGATGGTTCTGCAAGATTATGGAAGACAAATGATGGTGTTCCATTGACTTCTTTAACTAGTAACCCGGTATAGTTGATTTAAAATTTAAAATTTTTATTTTTTATAATGTACCCAATGCCTTGTACCATATGAAAATTTTAACGGTGAGGTATGCTTGTCTAGCTAATAGAGCGATCCTTCTTTGTTTGGGACATGAGTACATGGAACAGAATTGGGCACAAGAGACTACTTAAAAAACCTGCGTCAATAATGTCCATCAGTCTTGATGGGAAACATCTTGCTCTGTAAGTGCTCTTCATTTCTTCTGTTCTTTTTCTTTTTTTTCATTAAATACTCTACTTTGCATAGACTGCAGTTCTTAGAACGAGATGGAAGAATAAGTATTTCTACTTTACGTAATTGAACTTCTTATGTGGAATGTAATATTTATGACTCGTGGCATATAACTTGCCATGAGCCTTACATTTTTAAAAATTGACTGTTTAGCTTGTTACTTTGATTACCTTCTCCCCTAAGTTTGAGATTAGCTTTAAATTTTTTTTAAAAACAATTAAATTTAAATACATTTTTAAAGTTTGTTAAGGTTTCAAACAAATCCTGTTCACATCTTGGCCTCCTTCTAGGGTGACAAATCCTGTAAAAATTAGTTAAGATACATGTAAACTAACCAAACACCTAGTTAAAAAAATTAAAAAAAATGGGACTTTCTTAGCCATGTCCAAATTTAAAGATTCTCCATCATTTTGCTCACTTGGAAATGAAATGGTGCATGCATATGAGCAGAAGGCAGCTTGTTAGTGGAAAGGGTGGTGTGTCAATGGCTGAGACTTGAGAGAGTTGAGGAGGGCAACTTCCTGGTGAAAATAATTATTGGATAAGAAATTCTCTGCCTGGAACTCCCTTATCCCCCTGCTCCTCTTTACTATATGATCAGATGATAAAGATTTATTGCAGTAAAAAAATTACTTGTCTTTATTACACAGTCTTGAGTAAAATTTATATTTGTCACGACCCAAACCCGGCCCTATGGGTTTAGCACATAATCGGCGATGAATCCGAGATTACCAAAGGCCTCTGAATCAAGAATACTGATCAAACAGAGTCTGAACTGGCGGAAGCCATCTGATAAATAACTAGTGTCCATTGAGCTGTGAAAATCTGTATGCCAAACACATTTTATGCATTCATACAGTTCAAACAGTACACTCTATACAATCATTTACTGATCGGTTAATGCGGGATCGAATCCTCGATAACGATCAAAGATAACGTAAAAGATCAATACAAAACAGTGAGGAGACCGATAGGGACACAAAAACACCCCAAGCCATAACATGGCAACTCGGAACCTCGCAGTGAGGCACATAGGCTGGCTTGACAAAACTGGGGACCAATCCCACGCTCCTAGCTCCGGTCTGGTTGCTGAGAACCTACATATATATATAAACAGTGAGCTAAAGCCCAGTGAATAACATACAGTGTAAAGAGGTTATGAATGAATGTCCCTTACAGTAATGAAATCAATTCATTATACAGTATTTCAATCTTTCAGTATTTCAGTCAATCAGTCATATGTGGTACATCCATTAGCCTATAAACAGTAGGTCCAAAAGGACCGGGCCTTAACAGACCCAACAATAATGATGGCCATCAAACAGTATGGTTCCACAAGGAAACCGACAGAGCTCTGTAACAGTCAATAACAGTGGGTGCTAAGGATGCCACAATACAGTTCGAAATGCAGGACATACATTCATTCAATAAACAATATCAGTTCAATAAACAGTTCAGTTCAATATTCAAATATAACCATTTAAACATATCTTTACACAATCTGTTACTCACAGAGATTGGGCTATAGCAGCTAGAGCGCGTCCCCGGGAGCCAACCCTAAACAGTTAACAAATAGAACACACACTAAGTTCACAATCGGAAAGGATGGTAATTAAATCCCTAAATTTCCTCGGTGTGGTTCTATGTCTAAATCCTCATTAAGATGTCTTAAACTAGGCCTAAGAATGCCTAGAATGGAATGAGGATGCGAAAATGTGCACCGAAAGTAATTTTAGAATTTTCGAGCAGGGCCTCCTCGGCCGAGTTTCCCTTTCGAGCGGACAAGCCAACAAAGGTCCCCGCTCCGGCGTCAACTTCCCTTTCGGCGATGCACAAAGATAAGATCTTTGGATGCGCGATTTTCCTTTCGGCGTTAAAAGCCCGCTCGGGATCAGAAAACAATTCAAGAAGATCGGGAGCATGAATTCCCGCCGGCGGCACTTCGCTGGCGGACGGCCAAATTCTGGAAAATCCAGATTCGACCTCTGAGTTTCAAACCAAGTTTTGATGTTCCAAATTCGATCCTCTTGGGCCCATTTTCTGGAAAACTCTTTCAAACACATAGAATAACAAGTTTTAAAGCTCAATTTAAGAAATCAAGGCCCAAGGGTGTTTCAATTAAACTCAATTTCAAATCATTTTCAAGAACAATGCTCAAACATGACATGCATGCATTCAAAATAATTTTAAGCTTCAAATCATGCTCAAATGAGCTCAATTCTTTGAAAAGCAAGTTGAAAACATGGACTATAACAATACCATGAACATGCATGTGACAAATAGCCAAGAATTCACTCCAAATACACCAAAATGACCATGCATGCAACAAACAAGCTTCAATTCAACATTCTATGAACTAAATTCATGACTTACTTCCCTATAATCATGATACATGCAAGGTGGAACTTAAAAACAACAAGGAGATGATGATTTCACTCACCTAAGTCTTGTATTTCAAGAATGGAAGCACTATATGGCAATTGATGCACCAATTCCAAGCAAATTCCTACAAGATGAGCTAAAACTCCCTCAATTCTCTCATTCTCACTCTATATTCGGTGGAGGCAAGGAAATGGCTGAGGAAAAGTTCTGTTGATCAAATGAAGACTCAATGTATGTGAGATAGTGGGCCACTAGTGTGGTCTAATTGTAATTAAGCCCAAGTTTGCAATTAATCAATATTTAATCTAATTTAATCATTCCTAATCAATTTTCAGATAAATATACCATAAAACCAGAAATATTCTACTGGTCCTAAAACTTCAAACGGTTTCTAAATCGGCCGCCGATAAGGCCTTCAATTAACAGTTTAAACACATAAACTAAAACAGATAATCATTCAATCAAACAGATATAAATGCAATTCAATAGATAAACTTATTCAATTTCAGTTTCAGTTCCATTCAGTCTGTTCAGTAGTTCATCCAGTTCACTTATCAGTCATTAGCGGTCCAGTTTAGCAATAATCAGTATTTAATTTAGTGGTTATTCAGTAATCGGTACGAGGGTTGTTACAATATTAAAAGTTAGCTAAAAAATTAGCTAGAGTTGAGAATGCCCTGATCTACTTATTACTTTTGCATCCAAGCAACAGGGATGCATATCCATACTCAAACTCTGATACCATATTACACCATTTTGGTAGAATTCATGAAGGTGTGTGCTCACTCACTCTCATAGTCAACTGTTATGGTAGGCTGGTAGGAGCTGGTGTAAATCCTGATCCATTGGTGGTGCCCATTGTGAATCTGCAGTAAAAATGATTTGCGTAAACATCAAATTATATACAATTAATATGGTCAACTGACATACGATTTCCAGTGTAATTTGGTTTTTTTTGTTTTTTTGGATATGTAAGCATTATTGAAGAGGAAAACATGCTTTGTACACCTCACTTCCAGAATAATTTTAATTCGTGGCACATAGCATTTTTGCTATTGACCAAGTTGCTATACTAACGACATTTAATAAATCTCTACTGTAGGGATGTTCTTCGGTGGGGAAAAAATATTGGCTCAGCTAAAACACGGACCAAAAAGCGTGCTGGTGTAGCAGTTTACAACAGAGCGTCTTCGCTAGAAACACTGGTCGTCTTCGCTAGAAACACGGACCAAATAGCCTCAATTGCTGGATTTGGTTGTAAGTTCATTCTATAATGGGTTATTTTCAATTTCATTAAAGTTCATTCTATAATGGGTTAGTTGCTGGATTTACAGTGGTATTGAGGCTAAAGAACTTTTTTCTATTTCTAGTTGTAATAATTTTCACATATGGCTTCAATTTTTGAGACTCAAATGCAATGGCTTCAATTTTGAGTGTTTAATGTTACACACTTTTTTTTTTTTTTTTTTTTTTTTTTTTTTTTTTTTTTTGTGACGGTAACAAGATGGTCGCCAAAAAATATGTTAGCATTTTTTTTTGTTTTTTGCGACGGCAAAATAGCGGCCGCCATAAGTAGTTTAGACGGTCGCAAATCATTTGCGACCGTTGTTTGCCATCGCAAAAAGTATTTGCCACCCCCATAATCGCGACCCCCATTTGCCGTCGCATGAGCCGTCGCAAAAGGTCTTTTGCGACTGTATTTTTATTATTTGCGACGGCTTGTGACGGTCGCAAAAACCACTTTTTTTAGTAGTGTAAAGATATTATTGTCTTGAACACAGTCCAGTCAAGAGACCATGCACTTAGGGCCGGCCCTGGGATTTAGGGGGTCTGAGGTGACACTTCGGAAATAAGACCTTTTTACATTAAAAAAAAAATAAAAATTTATGAATAAAATGATAAGTTACAATTTTTTTATTTTTTGTAGCTACAAAAAAATTTATTTACACATATAATCATTAAAATTATAAATAAAAATTTACTTTCATATATTAATATAGGAAGCAATCATTACAATTACTTAAAAAAAATAAAAATTTAGTCTTGTTACTTTTTTTGGACCTCATGTTTAATTGAGTTTATAGTATTTGGCCATCTTTTTTTTTTTTTAATTTTATTTTTTATATATCTAAAACATAAAATTATATTTAAGAAATTCTATTTTAACCTAAATAGGAGAAACACCATTCTATAAAATTATATAAAATTACATCTTGCATGCTTGTGTGTTGTTGCATGCTTGGTCCCATTTGTATGATGTTGCATGCCTTGCATACTTGTATGTTTAGATTACATCTTGCATACTTGTAGGTTGCATTGCTTCATGCCTTACATGCTTCTTTAGGTTGTACGCCTAACATGCATTGCTTGCTTGCATGGTTCATTTTGCATACTAGTCAACAAGCTTAGGATTGCATTGCATTGCATTGGCATGCATGTTTTGCCTCTTGAGTTGCTTGTGATAGAGGTTGAGCCCCTCTTTATTTGCTCATGTGCATTGCATTCCAATATCGAAATGCACACTTGATTCTTTGGGCCATCATGCATGAAAATGCGTGATTGGTGGTTCGAGAATCGAGGCCCATCTTCCTTTGAGTCATACACATGATAAGGAGTGTGGTTGGTGCATACATTGCTTGAAATACATTGCCATGCTTTGCTTTGTCCTCTGCTGCTGTCAAACACAGATTCTGCAGGAAGATTTGGCCGGCCGGCCATCTGCAGTGCTGACCGGCCATCCATTGTTGGCCGATGGATTCATTTATGGCCGATGACCACTCTCCATGGCCGGTGGCCATTCTTCTCAGCCGGTGGTGTTCTACAGCACTCAGAGGAGCAATCCTGAGACTTTTGCAATCTTCAGAGTAGGACAGTCAAAGCAGAGGCATCTTGTGCATGGCAGTGATTTCCGAGCGGAATCGAACGCGCATGCATTAGACCCTCTTCCCGAGGCCATTGTTTACTGCTTAAATAAATTAGTTAATTTGCTTAGCTGATTTAAGTGGTCTGTAATATTTAATTAGCTTGTAGGTTAATTAAATTGTATTATTCTTTAGGCCCCTCCGAGTGAGGGCAAATCTGTAATAAGTGTGGGTGAGTGTGTGCATGTCTTCCAACCCCACTTCTTTCTCCCTTTTATTTACCTGCTTTCGGTGGTTAGTTTAGGGCATGTTTACTTTAGCATGCTTTATGCTATGCATGCATGCATCCATTCATCAGTATTGCATGCACCGGGCTCGGCGCATCATGCTAACTGCATAAGTATTTCAAATCTAACTTGAATACATGCTACTTGAGCATTTTCTCATGTCATTTATAGATTAGCCGAGCCTACTCTAGTGACATTCCATATGCATTGCATTAGGCATTTAAACATGGACTTGGATCATGCATGATTGCTAACATGTTCTTGTTTTGGCGCGGAGTACTAGGTGAGCTTTTTATGCTTTAGCATCTCACATGAGTGTGAATGTTAACATGATAGCATGATTACCATGAGGCTAGATGCTTATGTGTTATAACTGCCTGAATGCCTGTGGGTGAAGGTTGGATTGTTTGAGTTGGGACAACTCGTTGAAATCCGTATTTTAGCCTACTTGCGAGTAGCAAATTCCAATGCGTTTTCCAAACAAACAGATATGCAATGTTTTGTTCCAAATTAGGCGATCTAGTCTATACTTGTTTGCTGTGCGCATAACATAGTAATTCTAGGCTAATAATCGGAATAAGAACGCATAACGTTTTTAACATAGGATATCATGATTAGTAGAGGCCGATCTTCAGATCGGACGAGAGGGGGTGCTCATAGCTGACCTTCCCCAATCGTACCCAAGTTCCTGAGCCGAGGCAACTTTGGTGATGACGGACCCGTGGCCTTTGGCACCGAGTCAGGGTTTCCTAAATTTCCCCATAAAAAATATTTAGGTGGCGACTCTGTATCTGGCAAAGCAGTCCATGTTTGGCACTTTTTTCAAAAATCTGTTTTTTTCTCAAAACGATTTGTTGGATTTGGACTCTTTGGTTCAAATTAAGAATCGTGACAAATTGAGTCCGAACTGTAGCACTGAGGTCCCTTGTGGACATGGTACAGTTTCTGGCAACTCCGCTGGGGATTTAGAGAGCTTGACTCGAACTCATGATATCCTGTTTTGATTTCACTTATGTGTCTCTTTGCATTGCATGTGCATTGGTGCGCCTAGGACACCATGTTGGCCATCTGCTATTCTTGAGCGGTTTGCCGGAGGCTTGACTTTGTCAAAGCATGCCATAAGGCTGACCAGTTGCGGGCTCTACCAGTATGGGAACTCAAACCCCGGTTTTACCGGGACACCCTTTTCTACTATTCGACCTAGTGTATATCGAAATCCATAGTGACCACTCCAAGCTAGGACAGGTTGCTTACCCGATGTTAGGCTGTTTGAAACCGCTGCGTGCGTAGTGAAGCCCTAACTCCTGACAAAATAGGAGAGGGAAACCCTACCCCAACATAGGAGTGTTTTGGCTCTCTTTTACATGCTATGTGCTTTTAGGGTGTATCTCTATAGGAACGTACATATCAGTCTGTGAGTTTGAGCATCAGGCCTGCGGACATTAGTGTCAGTGTTTCTGAGAAACAGTTATATTTGCAGGTATCCGACTCAGTGTTTTGGGGCAGTGATTTTTGGGAAACAGTGATCAGTATTAAAGTACAACTGTTCAGCTATGCCTGTGTTTGTTCTAATTGAGCCGAAATGCTGTGTGTTTTCTCTTTCAGTTCAGAGATTCAGTACAGAATAGCCGTATTCTCCTTCACTGAGGCAAGGTAGACATCTGATTCGTCAGTCACCGTTTAGATCAGCGGACAGTGAGACCAATGTTAATGTACCTCATTCGCCCAGGTCGCCTGCTGCGCGCCCGATCTGGGAACCCCAGTTGTATCAGGCTCGTGAGCCCACTACGTTCGAATTGATAAGGATGATTGGTAACCTCCAGAGGTCCGTGGTAGATCTCGCCTACGGAATATTAGCTTCGCCACCAGCCGCACCATATGCCGGGAATTTTGTACCCCAGGAGCCCCCATTGCTAGGACGGATTGTGATCGAGCTTAGCCAACCCGAGGTAGCCTTCGGCTATGGCAATAACGTATCAGCATCAACCCAAACCCTCGATCAGGCTGAGGCCAGAGGTAAAGACAAAGTGAAGGCAGATGCCAATCCCATTGAACAGCTGCTGTGGGCAGTCGAGGCTTTGAAAGCCGGGGGGATGAGTAAACAGCAAGTATTCGCAGTCCTGACCAAGACTGTGGATGATGTTTTCCCTGCTCCAACTGAAGGCAGTACCAGCCAGTCAGAAAATCGGGATAGGCCCCGTCATGCCAAAATAGTTCCTTCCGCTCCCAACCCTGCACCCGGGAAAGATCAGAAAGCCAAGGCAACACCTGCCGACCCTTTCGCTAGTGCATCTAGCAAGAATTCTCAGCCTTCAAAGTACCTGCCCCGAGGGCGCAGGGTCTTTCACGCTCTCTACATGCCTCTGTCCAAAGCACTCCAGATCCTGGCCGAAAGAGGGCACCTTAAACCCCTGAAGCCTTGGCCTCTCCCGAAGAATCTCCCTCCCATACATGATGCTGCATTGTACTGCGCGTACCACCAGCAAACGGGTCATGCTACCGATAATTGTTTCCGCCTCCGTCATGAGGTGCAAGATTTGATCGACAACGAGGTTATCCTTCCGCCCACCTCAGCCAAGTCCGTTACTACCCAACTATTGGATTTTGAGGATACTAATACTGCAAGTATGTAATCAGGGAGTGAACTACCTGCGGGCAGCGCTGGGTGTATTTCGGATGTGGCATCTGGCACGTATTTTTGAGCATCCGTGAATGCTAGTTTTGTAAATTCTGACTTGGGTGTCAAGTTAGTCTTTTTTTTTGTTTAGAGCCTGTCTCATTGTCTTGAGTCAGTTCTTTTGCTTAAGGGTCTGTCTTGTTGTAACGAGTCAGTCCAGTTGTATAGAATGTCAGGTGATTCCAAGGTTGTCGCCTCAAACACCGTTTTGGTTTGTAATTACCCTTTTGCTTTCTTTTTGAGTCTGTCTCTGCTGAGGAGCCAGTTGCAACCAAGAAATCTGAATGAAACAGCTGCGGCTATCATGTTTCCGTGCTTATTGCTAATTTTGAGCTAGTTGTGCCAGAGGATTTGGATGGGACGACAGTACATTCTACCTGCTTTCTTGCACCCTGAAAATCATTGTAATGACCTAAGTTTTTCAAAACCTTTTTTAAACACCGTGGTGGTGAAAATGAAGAGGAAGGCATTCCTTGGGTTTTACAAAACTTTGATCAATTTGAGAGAAAGAGAGCCATGCTAAGCCTTTTAATGAATGAAATCATGCTTGTTAGCGTAAGTACTGAGAAGGACCCTGGTGTGATCCAGATTGGTTCCACACTATCTTCAGTGCGAGCAATTTGTCGCTTTCGTAAAAATTTTCAAAAACAATGTTTTGTGCAGTCCTGTGAAGACCTGTGTGGAATCGCTGTTAAGATTGTGCAGCCTAGGATTGCTCTCAGCCTCAAGATTCAATCCATCTATTTTCAAGCCTTGACCACAATCCGGACTGTTCAACGGTCAATCGCTACGTGAGGCCCGTGTGGCTAGGTTTGAAGCAGCCCTCGAGCAAGAGGCACCAAAGTTAGATCAAGAAGCCAGACGTTGTCAACGGAAGCCTGTAAAGCTTGAACAGAAGCATCCCTTGAACTAGGGGCAGAAAAATGTCAGATGTGCTCGAAGAGCCAAAGATGGATCCTTCTGCAAATCAATACAACAGCCATTCTCCTGGATATAGGGAGGCTTCAATCTCAAAACCATTTGGCATGGACTTGTTACACTTTTACCCTTTGAGAAGCTCATTGGGCTGAAAATCCGGAAGGGCGACCCAGGCAAAAGTTAGAGCAAGGAAAAAATATATATACAAAAAAAAGAAAAAAAGAAAAGAAAAAAAGAGAAACATACAAAAAATGCAAAAAAAAAAAAAATACAAAAGCAAAAAAATATATGCAAAAAAAAGAAAAGAGAAAAGAAGAAAAAGAAGAGAAAAGAAGCTTGCAAGGTCGAAAACACGCATCGGGCACCTTGGCAAAAGTTAGAGCCTAAAAAGTGAAGGTTAAAATACCCGAGTGTACCTTAACCGGAACTACATAAGGCTTAATTCCCATGTTTGGGATACGTAGGCAACTTCATCTTGAAGTCCAGCCTCCAACGCTTTCATAACGTCTCAGTCCATATAATGGTTTTGATCACCTTTGCCTCCTCTGAATTCGATAGTTCGATTGTGACAACCGGAACTACACAGTCAACTTCCTCTTGAAGTCCAGCCACCAACGCTTTCATAGTGACTGTGTCCATATATTGGTTTTGACTGTCATCGTCTTCTCCGTGTCTGAGAATTTGCTTGCAATCATCACCGATGAGGACTGGTTTTCAGCATGCTGCGGCATCATCCAAACAAGGGGCAACTTTCCGTTGCCATGAGTTGCCATGAGTCACCGTCCAAACCAGGGGCAACTTTCCGTTGCCATGTAGCCCTTTCAAGCAAGGGGCAATTTTCCATTGCCTCCGGTCCGAGGTTGCTCATCTCAAGGGTAGGTTCCGCGCTCGTTGAGCGGTGGCCGTTTGCAAAAATGGTTTTTGAAAATTTTTACTGAGGTTGACTATTTTCTCAAAAATTATTTCATTTTCCAAAACTAGACCATTTCATGGACCCAGAAAGGAAATTTTTCAGTGCTCGTAACCTGACTTGCATGATTTTAAATCAAAAATCGAACAAGCATGTTAATGTAACTCTCATTTTGGTCAAAACTGTTTTAGTAGAAAACTAAAAAATGGTCAAAGTAATGAACTAGGGGCACAATGAAGTCAGTGTTACATCTTTCCCCGTCATCAACATACTTGCCAGAAGGGCACCCTATTCGCCGGAAGAAAGCACCACTGAAGCTGTCTGTAAGAGGCTGAAAGCTCTCAATATCCTCCAAACAACGAGGTATCAAGCCAAGTGCGAAGTACAAATCGGAATGAATCAAGATACACCATTTCTCGTCTGGAACATCGACTAGACATCACCAGAAGAAATAGCCGCGAGCTAATAGTGTTGGGCGTGAACCCACAATTTCTTATTCATCTATCAATCACCCTGGGGAGGGACGAAAATGAGAGAATAAAGAATAGAGAGGTGTACGTTGAGAGAAAAGTGAGAAAAAGGTTTTTTTTAGAGAAAAATCGAGCCTGAGGGCCGAGTGACGTGAGAATCACAAATCAGAACGGGTGGGAAACATACCCAGAGGAACTGGCTTCTCGAGATTTGAGGTCTTTCATTTTTTTTGTAAATACGTCCGTGTGTCGTGTCTTTTGTCTTGTTTAGCCCAACTCTTGTTTTGGGTCTTTTTCGAGCATGTCTCATTGTGTTTAGGTCGTGTAGCTTTTGTTTGAGTCTCTTCCGCTGTGTTCAGTTGTAGGCTCGATACCCCGGTTGAAAAACCCTCTTGCAACTTCAAAAATCGCTTATGCTCAGAGTGCTGTGCCATTCTCTACATTTATGCGAAGCAAAAGGAGAAAGGAAAATTTGGGGCATCTGAGTGTGTTTCAACTCCATCCGATTCCACCTTTGTATTCTGTCTTGTGAGATTGGGCTGTTTGTTCAGGATTTGCCGTGTGCAGAATGAACCAAACGCTGTGCTATGGGCTGTATGCAGATTAGTCCCCAGTAAAGTAAGGGCTGTGTGTTCAGAATCAGGCAATGGGTTGCTTGGGTTGCTTTACTATTTGCTGGTTAGTTATCTGATTATTACAGTGCAAGTGTTCAATTTTTAGACAACAAATCAATTTCATTTACATTGAGGTGTAGCATGATGCAATGCAATGCAATGTATGAGACATACAAATGTAACACTTTTTCAAAAAAAAAGTTTGTTTCATTTCATCATCTTTTCAAGTACAAAGTTTTGGAAAGAAAAACCTGCCTGTGGCAGTACAAGGTACCCTAGCTACCAACAAAAAGAAAAAAGTACAAAAGAGAAGAAAAACAGCAAAAATCTGTGTCAATATCAAGTGGCTCCAGAGCTACCAGTCCGTCCTAGTCCTCTTTCTGGACGAAGGTCCAGGAGCATCATCAGCACTGTCATCTGAGCCCGAGTCCGAGCTGTCTCCGGTCTCCTCCTCCGATGACTCCGCCTCCGCCTCCGCCTCTGCCTCCGCCTCGGACTCCTCCTCATCATCGTCGTCTGGAACTAGTGCCCGAGAGCTACTCCCGACATGAGTGCGCCCTACTTTGGTGCGGGGGTATACTCTGCCCTCTCCATCTCCTCCGGCAGGAACAAAAGGCCTGGCTGGAACACCTTCTACGGTGGAAATCTGGAAGGGAGGCTGAAAAGTATAAAAGGCAAATGCATCAGTATATTGTGAGCAGTTTATCAGTGTAGAATGCAATATATGAGTACAGTGTGTGAATACTGTGAGCAGTTTATCAGTACAAAGTGCAGTGTATGAGTACAGTGTATCAGATGCCGTGAGATCAGTGTGTCAAGTGTTGTGTTGTGCATCAGATTATATGAAACAGTTTAGTCATGGTTTGGTTTGAGGCTGTGGTTGAAGAACATACCGGAATGCTGTAAAGGGCCAGGAGGTCGAAGGTCCGCTGCAGCATCCCCATCATGGAGGCATTCAACTCTAGGGACTGCCGGGTGTACTCGGAGGAAGCCTGCAAAAGTATCAGATGCGTCAGTATTCTGCAAAATATTAAAAGAAGTGAAATGAAATGAAATGACAATGCAAGACGTAAAATGTAGTAGTACATACCGGAGGCAAGTCGTGAAAACCGACCAACTCGTGATCAGCCGGGGGAGGAGTGAAAGGGATCTGGTAGGTCGCCCCACCGCCTTCAGATGTCGGCCGAGGTCGGCAGCAGCCCACCGCCTCTCCGAGCTCGCCCGCCACGGACTGGCTCTCCTCGATCCCTCTCCGGCCCGCTCGCCTCTAGTCTTTGGCGCCACGGGCCTCTCAACCCGACGTACATCGCCAGAGGCCGCATGATATACGTCGACGCATTCTCAGAGTCGCCGATGCCTCGGAAGCGGATCGCATCCCAGCCAATAGTGTAGTCGGCCATCTGCTCGGTAGTGAATCTCTCGGTCTCCCTCATATCTTTAGGAGGGTGAACTAGGACTATCTGCTCTGGCAACCCTAGGGTCTGGCATAGGAAACGCTCACCTAGGTACCAAGCCCGACAGACCGAGCCCTCCAGCAGAATCCAGAAACGAGAGATCTCCTCAGCACCGGCAAATCGATCTCGAATCGTCGCTGGCAACGGAGCCCAAGGCTGCCAAGTGATCTGAAAATGAAATGCAGTTTGTTATCTATTGTTATTGAAAACATACAATGAAAAGCGAAGCTTAAATAAACTCTAAAGTTGAACATACCTCTGCGGGAGTAATGGTGTCAAAATAGCGGCGGAAGAAGCTAAACGTCTCCCGGGGCCTCCGCGCGCACCTTCGGTCAAAGCGGCGCGAGAACGGGACGACGAGAGGGGTTTCCACGTCTAGCACTGGGGCTAGTCTGGGAAAGTAGGCGTAGACCCACAACTGCGAAGTAAATACCAGTATGCTTATCAGATAAAGCAAAATGCAGAATAAAGCAGAAATAACAGAGCCGTGTGTTGTGCAATGTATTGTGCAGAGCGAGGTACAACAAGGTAAAAGTAGAGTATATGTGCCGTAAAAGATACGATTAGTGAAAAGCAGACTACAAGCAGGTGTACAAGGTACAAAATACAATGTACAAGAGTAGAAAGCAGAAATGTAAAGCAGAAAAAGAAATGTATCTCCCTAGCGCGCCAATAACCCCCGAGCAACTGTCCGCTGCCACGGGAAGTCGAGCTCATGTATCCGAGAGCGAGCTGCAGCGGTGCCACCCACCATAGTGCAGATCTCGAGTGACATCCAATAAGGCGCCGAGCAAGCGTAGGGCACCAGATTCGCCTCCGGGCGAAAATAATCGTCCCCAGCAAGAACATGAGAAAGCCGTGAGCATACTGCTCCACCGCCTCCTGGGTCATCGGAGCCTCCTCGGTCAAAGCTGGCTGGACCCTGAACTGGACCTCGAACCAGGAATAACGAACGAAGCCTAGACGACCGAGATGTGGCACCTCACCAAGCAGATAGATCTGAGCAGCAATCTACTCATCCATATCGATATCAAAGGGGATCGGATCACCCCCTACCCCGATGCCGGTGAGCATCGAGAAATCATAGGGAGTCATCGTCATATCTCCCGTCGCAGAGAGGTGGAACGAGTCAGTGGTGTCCCACCACCTCTCCGCTAGAGCAGCGAGGAGATGCCTGCTCGTGGTGAGCCTGGATAGTCCTCTGCAGAATGCGCCGAAGCCGGCTTGATCCACGATGTGGCGAACCACATCGGGTAGCTCTGCGTACCAATCTCGAGTAGCGATGTTCCCATACCCCCGGACGGTATGGGAATCTCCCTGTTTTCAAGCAAACAATTGCGAAGCTATGCTAAATACACCAGTTTTGAAAAGCATTCAAAATTGAGATAGATACAGCATGTGTGCATGTTTTCAGATTCAAACAGATACCGGGTGCCGGTGTGCTCACAGTGAACTACAACGTGTGATGTGTCAGAGTGTTTGAGTGGTTTAGGGTCAGTGCAGTGTGTGTACACGTGTCAATTTTGAACAGATATCGGTTGCGAGTGTATTCACAGTCAACTACAGTGTACAGTGCATCAGTGTATCTGAGCTAAGCAGTTAAAGAACATAATCAGCTATGGCAGTTGGCAGTTAAGTGTTCTACATTGCAGAAAGTAAAACAGGGGAAGGAATGTTACCTCGGAAGCGCCAAAGGACAAATGAGATGTAGGCTCATGCAGGAGAAGCTCTGGAGGCATCGCCCTGTCAAAGCTTCGAAACTGACGAAGACCGTCAGGAGGCAAGACATGGATCGCCAGCCGGTAGGTCGCCGGGTCGAATGGATAGATGCTCAGGGGGAGAAGCTCGACCCCGGGATCCATCTCATGCTCCGGGGGAGTCCCGCCCTATGAGATGTCGTCCGCCATGTCAAATGTGATGAGGAAATGGCCGGAGAAGGAAAACCGGGCTAGAATACGAAGGGTCAACCGAAAAGTCAACCCCCAGGAGGGTGGAAAATGGCCGGAAAAGCCGAGAAGTGGAAAATGCAAGGAAATCGAGAAAACTTGGGGGAAACAAACCCCAAGAGGCGGAAATAAAAAAAAACTACACTGAAACGAAGTTTTGATCGGATGAAAGTGTTCAAAACGCGATGAACTTTGCGAATCAAACGATGAAACGAGTGCGAAAACACGAGAAAAACAAGGAACAAAGGAAGAAAAGTGCCCTAGAAAGAGAGGGAAGCAATATCGGCTAGAGGGAAATGAGAAAAATAGGGTTTGAAACCCTATTTTAAAAGACCCAAGGCGAAAAGTCAAAACTACCCCGAATCAGGCATTTTTGGCCGGTCGGCTACATTTTTGGCCGGTGATGTGTTTTGGTGGCCGGTGCATGGCCGGTGGCCTCTCCATGTGGCTGGTGAGCCTCCTACAACCTTGTTTGGGTCAGATGAGTGGTTTGGGGTCTTCATTGCTCAAGATAGTACAAGAAATGGCATTTCCGAAGCTCAACCGGCCTCCGTTTTGACCTCGGACTGTGTCTTCTGTGCGTGGCACTCGAATTCGTGCAAGGTGTATCCTTTCTGTATCCTTTCTGTATCCTTTTGTCTTTTACAAAATTCGAAAGTTGCCCCATGTGCATTTGGCATGCATTCAATCGCGCTATGTTGCGTATCTCATTGCATTTTGCATGCATTCAATCGCGCTATTTTGCGCATCTCATTGCATTTGGCATGCAGTCCATCGCGCTATTTTGCGCATCACACTGCCCTGTGCACGCTTGGTCTGGCGAGACCTTAAATACGTTCGGTCTGGCGAGACCTTAAAACCCGCTTGGTCTGGCGAGACCTTAAAACCGCTCGGTGGCATTGTCATGCATTTCAAACTCGCATGTATTGTCATGCATTTCAAAGTCACGCGTTGTCACGCATTCTAAGCTCACTTGCATTATTATGCATTCTCCAGTAGACGGTCTAGGAGACCTTAAATCCTTGGAAGGTGCAAGACCTCCGGTGCGTTGGTGTGCACAGTTCATTTGCATTGTCATGCATTTCAAGCGACTTGCGTTGTCGCGCACTCCATGCAGCATGTATTTCAAAAAAGCAAAAAAACACACACATGCATATGTCATGCATCATTGTAGATAGTGCATATGTCATGCATCATTCCATTGTATATTGTATATGTCACGCATTCATTGTAAATACTGCATATGTCATGCATTTCAAAAACAAAAAAATAGTGCATATGTCATGCATTTCAAAAGTCGAAAATCATGCATAATCATGTATTCAAAAAAACACACATTGCATATGTCATGCATCATTGTAAATACTGCGTATGTCATGCATTTCAAAAAACAAGAAAAATAGTGCATATGTCATGCATTTCATCGTAGATAGTGCATATGTCATGCATTACATTGTAACACATGCATATGTCATGCATTTCATTGTATAAAGTGCATATGTCATGCATTTCATCGTAATATAGTGCATTTCCATTGTAAATATTCCATTCCAGTGCATATCGTAAATATTGCATTGTAGCTTGCATGCATTCATTGCATCACCCCCTCCATCCATGGCTCGCACCTTTCCATGTCGAGCCTGGTTTGGTATGTGCTCATACTTTTCACGTCGAAGCACAGCTCTGCATGTGTACGCGCCTATTCCTTAATGAACTTGGTTTGAGGGTGGCGGCACCTTTTCTGTGCTAGACGCGTTTCGTTTGTGTACATGCCTTTCCTAGGCAAGATTTGGTTTGGCCTGCATGCCTTATCTATCGTATCTATTCCATTCCAGTGCATATCGCATTGTAGCTTGCATGCATTCACTGCATCACCCCTTCCATCTATGGCTCGCACCTTTCCTTATTGAGCTTGGTTTGGTATGTGCTCATACTTTTCACGTCAAAGCACAATTCTGCATGTGTACGCGCCTATTCCGTGATGAACTTGGTTTGGGGGTGGCGGCACCTTTTCTGTGTTAGACATAGCTCGTATGTGTACATGCCTTTCCTAGGCAAGATTTGGTTTGGCTGCATGCCATATCCATTGTATATATTGCATTGTAGTGTAATTTTTGCATCTAGCATTAGGATCATTGTTCTTTCGTTAGCGGGTTGTTTCCCCACTCATGTCATTCCACCTGTAGACACCCCATTTTTGACTGCCCTTAAGACTTGGGCGCGACTAATGGTTTGCTCTGTGTTGGAAGGTGTGCAGGGCGCAGGTTCAGTTTCTTCGGCAAGGAGAGAGGCAAATCTCAACTTCACACCCCATTTTGAACCAAAATTATTCTGGATGGTTTTGAGACCTTAAAACCCTCTCTTTCAAAACATTTTTGAAGTAAAATTCCCACAATGTTCTGACGCTCGCATTTCGATAAATGGTGCGCTTTTTGGTAAACCGAGCAAGGACAAAGTGGAGACGAATAAAAGAGAGATGAAATCTTTGAAAAATCTTTCAAAACACCTTACTTCGGGGTTTGAAGTTGAAGGGAAGAGGAGAAGAGGGGAGAAAACAAGTTGGAGGAAAGGTTCGACAAGAATTCGGGTAGAAGAGAGTCGAGCAGTCCTCGCTAAATCAAGCTCATCTATCTATACACTTGGAGTTAAGCTATGAGGCCATAACCATTGGAAAGAAGACTTCCGGGGCTTCAATTTGCATACCCACCGGCCATTTTTTGACCTAGGAATCACCTATCGGCACTCTATTTAGCCGACCGGCAATTTATTGTGCCGACCGGCACTTTATTTTGGCCGACGACCAAATTTTCTGGCCGCTTTGCACCCTTTGCACCCTCCAAGCCTGGTGCATACCAGCTGTGCCAGTTAGGATGCACAGAACCAGCTCCACGTGTATATATATTGCTATTTTGCACCCTTTGCACTACTTTTGGCCTCTTTTGTGCACCCTTTGCTCAAGGCTT
The DNA here is from genome assembly GCA_025200525.1 of Camellia lanceoleosa. Lineage (NCBI taxonomy): Eukaryota > Viridiplantae > Streptophyta > Magnoliopsida > Ericales > Theaceae > Camellia > Camellia lanceoleosa. Next base: position 160,443,188 of record CM045761.1, read on the forward strand.
CTTGAGGAAGCCTTGACCCCTTGTCTTGGCTTCCTCAAGAAGCCTACCAACTGTCTTGGCTTCTTTGATAAGCCTTGCCCCCCCATTGCACCCTTGCTTTAGCTTCTCTTGTAAGCCTTAAGCCTTCCATTTGTCTATAAAAGGAGCCATCCTCCTCCATTGTAAAAGGGTTGGATGTTTGGAACAAAAACCAGAAATATATAGATATATCTGATATATACATACATATATCCCTCCATCTCTCACTATATCTCTCCTATTCAACCATCAAACACCCTTGTTCTTGGGCCATTTCTTCATCAACTCATAGCACAACACCTCCAACATCCATTCCAGCACATTGGAGGTCATTTGCAGAGCTGAGGAGCACCTAAACTTAGTCCAAGAGGTGCTGGTTTGCTGGTCTTCAAGGGTAAGTCCTCCTCTTCCCTTTTCTAGCCTATTCTTGCATCATATCTAAGATGTAGTTGCTTACATCTTTGGGCTCCGACCCTAACTTCAAATAGTCTTATTTCGAGGTCCTCTTCATGTTTGATTGAGGACCTCTTGCTGTTTGAGGGCAGCATCTAGCACTTCCTTCATTAGCCCTCTTATTCCATTTTTCTTGCATAGTATTTTTGGCTTGTGTATAATCTGTGTTGAGGCATAATGTAAACTGTAAGTAGGCTCATTTTGAGCCCTTCTTCAACATTGAAGAAGGGCTCAACCCTGTTTGGGACACCTATCTTGCACTTGCTCCATAATCTCTTCTATTTACCGTAATTTTGCATGATTTGTTTGGCCTACATGTAAATTGTTTTGGAGCATGTCATGAACTGAAGTTAGGCTTATTTTGAGCCCCTCTTCAGCATTGAAGAAGGGCTCAACCTTGTTTGGAACCTCCATGTGCCACTTGCTTCACCACCCCTCTTTGGTCCCTATTTTTGCATGCTTTTTTTAGGCTTATTTAGTCTCTGTTTTCGGCCATGATCAGAACTGAAAGTGGCCATATTTTGACCTTCTTGGCATGTTTTATTAAGGGTCTTTGGCTGTTTGATGTGTATTTGGCCTACTTCATGTTATCCCCTCTTGTGGCCTCAATATTGCATTGCATCTTTAGCATGTTTGTATATTGATTTGGGGGCTGTCATCTACTGTGAGTAGTCATATTTTTGGTCCCTCTTCAGTGTTGTAGAAGGGTATTTTTTTTTTGGGCACTGCATATACTACTTGCTTCATTGCCTCCCTTGCGGAGTCATTTTTGTATGCCATGGTAGCCCTATTTGTGATTGCTGTTTGGCCATGATTTGAACTGTAAAAATGTGATTTTTGGGGCTTCCTTGCTTCTTATTTTTCATGTCATGTACCAATTATGCATGCTTTGTCAGCTATAAGTCATTTTTGTGCAATTATCTTCGCATTTCGGGATCATTCCTTGCATCGGATGTCATTTTACCGGGTTTCGGGGCTGTTTTCCCCCCCTATGGCTGCTGATTTTGGCATGCTTGCGAGCTACCCATGTTAGTTTAAGTCCATCATTGCATGTTGCTGCATGCCATGTTTGTTTACATGTTTAGGTTGCGCGCCTAGTATACATTGCTCATTTGTATGTTCATGTTGCATACTTAGCCTCCATGCCTAGGTTGCATTTCATTAAGCATGCATCCCTTGTCTCTTGATCAATTATGACAGAGGTTGGGGCCCTTTGGTGTGTTTTATGCTTGCATTTCATTTGATATCAAAGTTGATAACTTGTCTTTTGGGCCATCATGCATTGAAACGCGTGATTGATGGCCCGGGGATCGAGGGCCATGCTCCCTTGAGTCCATTGCATGATAGGGAGTGTGTCCGTGCATACATTTGCTTGGAATTCCATGCCATACACTGTCTGTCCTTGTTGCTGTCAAAACTGTCTTCTGCAGGGAGTTTTTGCCAATCGGCAGTATAGAGTGCCGATCGGCCATTGATGGACAGCCGATAGCTTTATCTCCAGGCGATGGACATTGTACACGGCCGGTGGACATTCTATTCAGCCGATGATGATCCTCAGTGTGCAGAGAGCATGTTCTGAGACTTTGGCAGTTTTCAGAAAGGCAGGACAGTAAAAACAGAGGCAGCAATGTTATGGTGCGGGTTTTCCGAGTGAGTCGGATTCGAGCATGCATCATTCGCGCATCCCGAGGCAGGGCTGAGGCCCCTTCCTTTTTATTTTGAATTTAATTTGATAATTAGAAATTTTGTAATAATTTATTTATTCTATATTTGGACTGTATTATTTGGGACTGTATATTCTTTTGGTCCCTCCGTGTGAGGGCATATTTGTAATAAGTGTGGGTGAGTGTGTGTATGTCTTCCAACCCCCATTTCCTTCTTCCCTTTTATTTACCTGCTTATGATGGTAGATTAGGGCATATTTAAAATTAGCATACCTTATGCAATGCATGCGTGCATCCATGCATTTGTTGACATGCATCGGGCTCGGTACATCATACAAATTGCATTGTACTTCAATTCCAAATTGAATACGTGTTACTTGCAATATTCCACATGCCATGCTTAGGATAGCCGAGCTTGTCTAGATTGCATCTTTGCATGTGTTGCATTAGCCATTTTTAACATGAACTAGGATCATGCATGATTATTAACTAGTTTATTATTTTGGCACGGAGTACGATGTAAGTATTTATGCTTTAGCATCTCGCACGCGTGCGAATGTTAACATGACAGTATGCTTACCATGCGGCTAAATGCTTACATGAGATAAACTGCCTGAATGCCTGTGGGTGAAGGTTGGATTGTTTGAGTTGGAAAAACTCGTTGAAATCCGTATTTTAGCCTATTTGCGAGTAGCAAATTCTAAAGTGTTTTCAAAACAAAACGGATATGCAATGTTTGTTTCCAAATTAGGCGATCTGGTCTATACTTGTTTGCTGTGCGCATAACATAGTAATTCTAGGCTAATAACTGGAATAAGAACACATAACGTTTTCAAAATTGGATATCACGGTTAGTAGAGGCCGGTCTTCGGACCGGGCGAAAGGGGGTGCTCATAGCTGACCTTCCCCGATCGTACCCAAGCTCTTGAGCCAAGACTACTTTGGTGATGACGGACACGTGGCCTTCGGCACCGAGTCAGGGTTTCCTAAATTTTCCATTTTAAAATATTTAGGTGGCGACTTTGTAATCTGGCAAAGCAGTCCATGTTTGGCACTACTTTTCAAAAAAATCTGTTTTCTCAAACGATTTGTCAGAGTTGGACTCTTTGGTTCAGATTGAGAACCGCAACAAACAAAAAGGGAGTCCGAACTGTAGCGAGGTCCCCCGCGGGCTTGTTACACCACCCAATACTTGTTCTTGTGTCTGTCTACATCACTCATAGTTCTGCATGTGTACACGCTTTGAGGGTTACGGTACATTTTCTATGGTAGATGGACTTGTTACTTCCATCAATCTATTTGACATTTGTGTGGTTTTAAACCGCTCATGATTGGATCATGATTCAATTGCGTTGCATTTCTTTTGCATTGTTTCAATTGCATTGCATTTTCATTTGCACTATTATACATAGTTTTGTATATATTGCATATCATTTTGCATTTCATTTTGCATTGTCATGCATGTTGCTAACAATATTGTACCTGTTAAGTTTGCTTTCTTTTCAGGCACAATATTGTATGTACGGTTCATTTGAGGCTAGTGCAACCAGACGAACCGGATAGGTATTGTATCCTCCGAGTGAGACGTATTGAGAATGTCATAATTCTCTTACATCCTTTCTTCATTGTAGTGTAGTTTGGTGTATGCTAGCTTAAAACTGTCGCATTATTATGCTTCGTTACAACTTTCTTTGCATGATCATAAGTTATGCTCAGCTTTGTGCATTGTCTTGCATTTTGCCCCTGCCTTTGGGCGCATATCTTTATCTGTATCTTGCATGCTTTGTCTAAGTCTTCGGCCTTGTCAAAAATGGGTCGTCTCTGGGCTTTGACATTCACTCCCGTCACTTTGTGACTTTCGAGTTCTGTCAAAGAGGGGCAACTGTAGACATCCCATTTTTGACCGTCCTCAAGACTTGGACGTCACCGCTTGAACACACAGTGATCATCCATGTTTGTATTCGTCTTGAGTTCCCGGAGGTCTCGGCTACGCACCTTGCCTCAGGATCTCTCGACTGATGCTTTTAGGTTCCGGTTTTGCACCAAACACTTGTGTTTTGCCTTGGAGGGGCAGGGAATGACTTGTGGGCCATCCCCACACTCCACCGGCCATGGCTTGAGGCCACCGGCTGTGTTTTGTTGCCACCGGCCAAATGTTTGGCCGGCCGGCACTATAGATGGCCGGCCAGCTATCTTTCTTTGGTCAATTGCATTTTTGGCCGGCCGACTACTGTGCATCTACTTTTGCAGATATTTTTGTGCAACTGGCATACACTGTCACCCCCTCCATACACGTGTATGGAGGGATTGCCCTCTGGTTAGCTTCCTTTGGAAGCTTTACAAGACTAATGGTCTATAAAAGAGAGGCTCTTCTCTCTTGTTTAGGGGTTAGACATTTTTAGACAACATTTTCAGAGCTTGAGTTTTAGGGTTAGAGTTTACATATATCCTTTATCTCTATATCTCTCTCTTTCTTGTGTTTAGTGTGTGTTTAGTTCCATTTTTGTGCACAAACACCCACCATCACACCTTTTCTTAGAAGCTGAGGCCCTTGAGGGTTGTTTTGAAGTTTTGGAGTAGGTTTTGAGCTTGGAAAGGCAGTTGGACTACCATTGGTGAAGGAGGTCTTCAAGGGTAACAAACTTGCTCTTTTTCCCCCATTTTTGTGAAGCTTTTTAGCCTATGTTGCATCTGTTTTTGAGCTTAGCATATAACATAGAAAAGTCTTGTTTTTATCTTCTCTAAATAGTTTGTTAAGGGTGTTTTAAGCTTTGAGATTGTTTGACCCCTCTTAAGGCTTGTTTGGCCTTTGTTTTGTGCCATTTTGGTTGAGCTCCGGGACCATTATGTTTGGGCCTCCTCACCACTGAAATCTTGAGGGATTTCAGAGGTGAGAATGGTGCCTTTAGGTCCTAGGAAGGAGAGGGCCACCCCCTCTCCTTGTTGTCCTTGAAAAGGGCCATTTTTGCCTCTTTAGTAAGCACCATGTTTAGGCTCGTGTTGGCCATGCCTTGACTGATTTTCATGCTTATTATGTCATAATACAGCATTGTGTTTAGTTGGTTTTGGTACACCATGCTTTCTTAGCATACATGCCTTGTAATGCCATGTTTAAGCCTTAACATGCTTTAGGTTTTTGACCCTTATTCTAGCATGATTTTGGCCAAGCTTTGTGAAGCTTTTGTGTTTGTTTTGGTATGCTTGAAGTCTATTTTGGGTTGCTTTGGTCAACCATGGCATGCTTTGTATAGCTACCTTACATTTTGGCTTGTTAGCCTTGAGGTTTGGACCATGTTGCATGCTTGGTTTATCTTTGTTTAGTAGGTTTGAAACCATTTCTAACATGATTTCAGAGCTTAATGTGCATGCTAATTATCCATGTTTAATCTCTTTCAAGTGTGCTTGGAAGTTGCCTTTATGTGCCTAGGTGTTGGACCATATTTGCATGTGCATTTGGCCCTCATTTCTATAGCATTGGCCACTGTTTTGGACCTAGTTTAGGGCTGTCCAATTAGTGTAAGTCCCTCCCTTGGCATGTGTTGCATGCTTACCTTGTGTGTTGTTGCATGCTTGGTCCCATTTGTATGATGTTGCATGCCTTGCATACTTGTATGTTTAGATTACATCTTGCATACTTGTAGGTTGCATTGCTTCATGCCTTATATGCTTCTTTAGGTTGTACGCCTAACATGCATTGCTTGCTTGCATGGTTCATTTTGCATACTAGTCGACATGCTTAGGATTGCATTGCATTGCATTGGCATACATGTTTTGCCTCTTGAGTTGCTTGTGATAGAGGTTGAGCCCCCCTTTATTTGCTCATGTGCATTGCATTCCAATATCGAAATGCACACTTGATTCTTTGGGCCATCATGCATGGAAATGCGTGATTGGTGGTTCGAGAATCGAGGCCCATCTTCCTTTGAGTCATACACATGATAAGGAGTGTGGTTGGTGCATACATTGCTTGAAATACATTGCCATGCTTTGCTTTGTCCTCTGCTGCTGTCAAACATAGATTCTGCAAGAAGATTTGGCCGGCCGGCCATCTGCAGTGCCTACCGGCCATCTATTGTTGGCCGATGGATTTATTTGTGGCCGGTGGCCATTCTTCTCAGCCGGTGGTGTTCTACAGCACTCAGAGGAGCAATCTTGAGACTTTTGCAATCTTCAGAGTAAGACAGTCAAAGCAGAGGCATCTTGTGCATGGCAGTGATTTTCGAGCGGAATCGAACGCGCACGCATTAGACCTTCTTCCCGAGGCCATTGTTTACTGCTTAAATAAATTAGTTAATTTGCTTAGCTGATTTAAGTGGTCTGTAATATTTAATTAGCTTGTAGGTTAATTAAATTGTATTGTTCTTTTGGCCCCTCCGAGCGAGGGCAAATCTGTAATAAGAGTGAGTGAGTGTGTGCATGTCTTCCAACCCCACTTCTTTCTCCCTTTTATTTACCTGCTTTCGGTGGTTAGTTTAGGGCATGTTTACTTTAGCATACTTTTATGATATGCATGCGTGCATCCATTCATCAGTATTGCATGCACCAGGCTCGGCGCATCATGCTAACTATATAAGTATTTCAAATCTAACTTGAATACATGCTACTTGAGCATTTTCACATGTCATTTATAGACTAGCCGAGCCTACTCTAGTGACATTCCGTATGCGTTGCATTAGGCATTTAAACATGGACTTGGATCATGCATGATTGCTAACATGTTCTTGTTTTGGCGCGGAGTACTAGGTGAGCTTTTTATGCTTTAGCATCTCACATGAGTGTGAATGTTAACATGATAGCATGATTACCATGAGGCTAGATGCTTATGTGTTATAACTGCCTGAATGCCTGTGGGTGAAGGTTGGATTGTTTGAGTTGGGACAACTCGTTGAAATCCGTATTTTAGCCTACTTGTGAGTAGCAAATTCTAATGCGTTTTCCAAACAAACGGATATTCAATGTTTTGTTCCAAATTAGGCGATCTAGTCTATACTTGTTTGTTGTGCGCATAACATAGTAATTCTAGGCTAATAACCGGAATAAGAACGCATAACGTTTTCAACATAGGATATCATGATTAGTAGAGGCCGATCTTCGGATCGGGCGAGAGGGGGTGCTCATAGCTGACCTTCCCCAATCGTACCCAAGTTCCCGAGCCGAGGTAACTTTGGTGATGACGGACTCGTGGCCTTTGGCACCGAGTCAGGGTTTCCTAAATTCCCTCATAAAAAATATTTAGGTGGCGACTCTGTATTTGGCAAAGCAGTCTATGTTTGGCACTTCTTTCAAAAATCTATTTTTTTCTTAAAACGATTTGCCGGATTTGGACTATTTGGTTCAGATTAAGAATCGTGACAAATTGAGTCCAAACTGTAGCATTGAGGTCCCTCGCAGACATGGTACAGGTACCGAGACCGTATGTTTGTACTGGAGTCTTGTTGAGAGGATGTACACCGAGAGTTTTACCATTCACGTCTTACGATGCATCTGGGAGGCACTAAGATGTATCTCGATTTAGGTCACCAGTTTTGGTGGCGGGGTATGAAGAAAGATGTGGCCGTTTTTGTGTCTAAGTGCCTTACTTGTCAACAAGTGAAGGCCGAGCATCAGAGGCCAACAGGTTTGTTACAACCCTTACCTATTGCTGAGTGGAAGTGAGAGCATGTCACGATGGACTTCATTGTGGGTCTTCCGAGAACTCAACTAGGTAGTGATGCCATTTGGGTGGTAGTGGATCGGTTGACCAAGTCGGTGCACTTTATTCCTATGCGCGTGAGAGATTCGATAGAACATCTTGCCGACTTGTATATTCAGGACATAGTGAGGTTGCATCGAGTCCTAGTGTCGATTGTCTCAGATAGAGATCCACGTTTTACTGCTAGGTTGTGGCAGAGTTTGCAGAGTGTCTTAGGCACTAGGTTGACCTTTAGCACGGCTTATCATCCTCAGACTGACGGGCAGTCTGATTGTACTATTCAGATCCTCGAGGATATGCTTCGAGGCTGTGTCCTTGACTTTAGTGGGTCGTGGGAGAGCACTTGCCCTTAGTGGAGTTTGCCTATAACAATAGTTTCCAATCGAGCATTGGTATGGCACCGTTTGAGGCCTTGTATGGCCGACCGAGTAGATCCCCAGTATGTTGGGCCGAGGTAGGTGATGCACCTTTGTTGGGCCCGGAGTTGGTGCGTGAAACGGCAGAGAAAGTTGAACTTATCCGCAAGAGGCTTGTTACAGCCTAGAGTCGTCAAAAAGAGCTATGCTGACCGTAGAAGGAGGCCTTTGGCATTTGAAGCGGGTGATCATGTCTTTTTGAAAATATCACCTAGGCGGGGTTTGATAAGGTTTGGGAAGAGTTGGAAGTTGTCTCCTCGGTTTATTGGTCTCTTTGAGATCCTTGAGCAGATTGGGGAGTTTGCATACCATTTGGCTTTACCGCCGCAGTTGTCCGGGGTGCATGACGTGTTTCATGGTAGTATGCTTCGGAAGTATGAGCCGGATCCGTCGCACGTATTGGATTGGACCGACTTAGAGGTAGATGAGGATGCCTCGTATGAGGAGAGACCGGTGCGGGTCTTGGATAGGCGAGACCAAGTCTTGCGAGGCAAGACGATTCCTTTGGTAAAAGTTTTGTGGAAACATCATGGAGTGGAGGAAGCCACTTGGGAACGAGAGTTGGAGATCCGTGGGAAATACCCGGACTTGTTTGTTAATGTTTAACCATGTATTGGGAATTTTGTTTTGTTAATGAATTCTGGAAGCATTGTATATGTTTTAGATTATGGAAATGTTATAACCATTGAATATGGTTTGGAAATGGAAGTTTACTTTAACATTGTATATGTTAATTATGTTTTAGAAATGCAAATATATTGTTGACATTGAATATGTTATTGAATTGTAGAATACTTGTGTTGAAATTGGTGAATTTCAAAAGTATGCATGTTGAAAGTTATATTGTAAGTTGCCTCTTGAAAATAGATAGAATGACCGGTAATGGGTCAAGATAATGAATGTTGAATTATGATGTGTTGAGAATTAGAAAAGATCACAATTTTGAAACTTATTTATCTAATTTCGGGGATGAAATTCTTTAAGGGGGGAGGTTATAGCGATCCCAGTTTTCCTTTTATTGTTTATTATATTCTGGGCTCGGTTCCGTAGATGTGTGTTGTTGTCTTATTCTCGTTTCCATCATTTACTCTTTGTATTTGAGTTTTGGGTTGTGTTGGGCAAGTTTGAAACAGGTTGGTTGTGTTTAGAAACAATTGGTTTATGCCCAGATTTTGGCCTTCACGCTCAAGCGGGGCTTTGACGCTCGAGCAGGCCCTTTTGCATTGCTCTCGCCGAGCGGCGCTTTGACGCTCGAGCGGGATTATTTAGTCTTCAGTATTTTTCCCTGCAGGACATCGGATGCTCGAGTGTCCACTTTCACGCTTGAACGGGGACCTTCGTCTATAGAACTTCTGGAAGTGTGCATTCCATGCTCGAGCGGCGCTTTTTACGCTAGAGCGGAGTGCATGTCGGCGTGAGCGTTCGCCGAGCGGACTATGATGTATATCAGTCCGAGAAGAAGCTTTTTGGATCACTTTTCTTTGACCCTCTCTCTCTCTCTAAAGTACTCCAAAACCCTAATTTGAGAGCTCCTCTCTCTAGACTACATCTTCTCTCTATAAATACATCTAGTTCTAGTGATCTTCTACCCTAGTTCCTTTGTATAAAGTGTGGTCGGCGTGATCATCGTCTTAATCCAAAAAAGTTGGTGTTTGGAGCATCTTGGGTTTTCACCTTCTTCTCCTTTGAGCTCCGAAATTTGAGGTAGGGGTAACTACTCATATTTATGGTCTTTGACATAAACATGTAGTTTTTTTTATTTAATGTTGAAGTTGGGAAATTTTGGGTGTTAGGGTTTCAAAGCTTGAAATGTATAAAGAGGGGTTTTGTTCCTTTTGAGCCATACATGTGTGTATGAGTCTTAAAATGAAGTTATTGATGTTTATTGATGATATTTGGACCCTTGGGTCAATGTTAAAAAAGGGAGAGAAATCCTTAGTTGGGTTAAATCGGGTCATTAGTGTAATTAATGAAATTAATTATGCGAATGTGAAATTGATTTAGAAATAATAAAATTGGGAAGTTATGAGATGGAATGGTGTAGTTGGATTGATTAATCACTCACCTATGAAAATGTTGATAATCTATCTGTTTAATGAATTTATTATCTGTTTAGAAATAAATGTTTTGGGCTATCGGTAGAGGATAGTCTTGATTGTTGTAGACACTGCATGATGATTAGGTGAATTAAAACTAAACAATTAAGTATGTCATTGAATATGACGGATGAAATAACACATTGAATATGTGCTTGCTTGATCATTATATATAATAAGTGTTTAAATACATTGCATATGTATCTTGTTTGGGAGGAGATAGGGGATGTAATCTAAGGTTTGAGAGGAGATAGGGGATGTACTCTCAAACCTGTTTGGAAGGAGATAGGGGATGGACTCTATTAATAATTAAGTTGGCCAAAGTATCCAGGGTAAAAGTCCCGAAATCTTGATTACGTTTGCATAATATAGATGAATTGAAGTGTTGAAATATTATTGACATGAATTGTAGTCTCGTTATAAACTGCCTGGGTGAATTGAGAACCATATCAATAAATTGGTTTGGATAATGAAACGGAAAATGATTGATATATATATATATATATATATATCTGTGAATATGGATTGGTTATGAAAAGAGATGTACGTCTGTTTATTTGAGTTAAACATTTATCAAAAGCTAATGTTTTAGTTATCGTTCATATTATGTTTAGCATATCTCTACTGGGCGTTGGCTCACCCTATATGAGACATCATTTTCAGGTTCAGGTGATATGCCACCTCCAAGGACGTAGCTTGGGAGGCTTAGTGACTGGAAGATCTTTTTGTTATTATTTCTTTGTATTACATGTAAATCAAGCCAATGACTTATTTTGTATAAAGTGTTGACTTGGAAGGTTGTAAGCCTTAAGGGCATTTACTTTTGTTGTCAACATGTAATATTTTTGTACTTGATACTCTGATATATGGAATATGATATCTCTTTCTTGTATCATAAATGTATGATTTATGGGTTTATTGTGAGGGCGTTACAGATTATGTTTCGGGGGAGCTGAACCAATTTTGGAGTGTTTTACAGATGCCGATATGGCAAGTGATCTTGATGGTAGAAAGTCTACATCAGGATTTCTATTCACCTTTGCAGGGGGAGCTGTCTCATGGCAGTCCAAACTACAAAAGTGTGTTGTTCTATCTACAACAAAGGCAGAGTACATTGCTACCGCAGATGCTGGAAAGGAAATGTTGTGGTAAAGCGGTTTCTCCAAGAATTGGGTCTACAACAAGAAAAATACAAGGTACATTGTAATAGTCAGAGTGCAATTGATCTGAGCAAGAATTCCATGTACCATTCACGTACAAAACAAATTGATGTCTGATATAATTGGATACGAGAAGTGATGGAAAAGCAACTGATGAAGCTAGTGAAGATTCACACAGACAAGAATCCTTCTGACATGATGACTAAGGGTGTCACCAGAGACAAACTGGAAGTTTGCAAGCATCTGACTGGGATGGACTTCAAGTGAGAAGTCAGTTGTCCATATGGGCGTGGAGGGGGAGAATTGTTAGCTCCATCCACTACCCACATAGTAAGGAGCCCACCATTCATATGGTATGGGTGGCACCATGTGGTAAAGGAAGCTAGTGGGGGCAATACCAACTCACCAAAGGTAGATGGTGAGGGTGGCACAACCAAGCCCACTCATAGCTGTCACTTCACCTACTCCTCTTCTCTTGGTTATAAATTGAGATGAGTGAGGAAGGGTTGTATAGACATATGGGAGTGACACACTGAGCTGAGAATACACAGAGGAGAGTATAATCTGTGAGTAAGAGAGTTCTATAGAATTGTGAGTTTTGTAATCTCCTTCCGGGATAATTCTATAGTGGATATCTCTCTGTGGACGTAGGCAATTGCCAAACCACGTAAATATTCTTGTGTCATTGTGTGGAATTGATTTCTGGTGTCCCATAGTCCCAACAACAAGTTGTTCGCCCACATGGCCCTCTTCGAGGGCCACATGCCAGCCGTAGTGGTCGACAAGGAAGATGAAGATTGTACGGAGGAGGGTGAGCCTGAAAAGGGCTCAAACTCTGGTATTGGTGCTGATAATACTTTTTTTGAAGGACTGTTTGATAGTTTTGAGGGCTATTGTTTCCAGGATGTATTGGGATCTCCTAATGGTTTAGTACTACTATAATAAATGAGTTCTATAACTTTTGACCTGCTTTCAGGTATATTTCTTTGTTCTATAAATATCCTTTTGATGATGTTTTTGGTTTTAGATACAATATGTATATATGCATGTATTTTTTTTTTTTTTTTACTAATAAAATTACGACTCTCCTTGTTGAGAACTGTTTCTTTCTTCTTCTTCATCTTTCTTTTCATCTCCTCTGTTGTAGTAGTTGGCTGCTATGATAGTCTTTAGCCTATTTTGATTTTGGAATAAAGTCCATATCTCATTGGTAAAATTGGATGATGTTTGAGTCTTGACGAAAAAATGAGAGGAATTTTAAAACAGAGAAAAATTTGTGAACAAATCAAATAAATTTTAAAACATAGAGAAATTTGTGAGCAAATCAAAGAAAATCGGTTAAAATACAAATAAATTTGTGAACAAACTAGAAAAATTTCAACTTAGAGAAAATTAGAGAAATTGAGCAAATCAGAGAAATTTCAAAACACATAGATCAAAATTTCTCTAAATTGAAATTTCTCTAAAAAATCTTGAGAGACTCCAACCACTATGAAAATATTACATGTCTTTTATTCTAAAAAATCTTAATACCAAAGACTTCTAAAAAAAAAAATTACCCCCCAACATTGGTTTGTTAAATTTTATTCAAATTATTAAATTTTATACTTAAACTCCATATTTAAATTAGAATTACCAACTCTATATAATTTTAAAAGTTAATAAGTAATATTAGTATAATAAAAAAAAAAAAAAAAATGAAACCGTAATGAGAACAAGTCTGTCAGTTGATATATGAAAATTATACTATACACACTCCTTAAAAGTGGTATACCATATGTATTTCTAGTTATACTATTTTATTCTTTATTTATGACCAATTTTATTTTTTAATTATAACAAATTTTATTTATGTCTCATTTAGTGTTTGGTCATGACTTTTTTTTTAAGTTATAATTCATAAAGCATGAAATTATATTATATATATTTTTTTAATTATAAGGTGCAGTATTTTTCCATTAATATATATATTCTATGTTGTCCATCCATCATTTAACAGAAATGATACACCCTTTTAATTTGGGAGCTTTAAACAGAGTTCTAATGACTTGGCAATAAAAGAAAAAAAAAAAAGACACCAACATCACATTATTGTGGGACTCACACACTATTAGAGCCTTCTAGAACTCTTCTTTTAAAACTCCCAATCTTTTTTCATCATTTAATATGTTAGATGAGCCCCAAAAAAAAAAAAAAACCAACAACAACAACAACAACAGAAAGAATAAAGTTAAAATGGTTTGAAAGGCAAAACCAGCCTAGCATGTTGTACAATAATTGTTTTCCACAATTGAATGAGGGAGAAATGTGGATGATTTTCGGATGAAATTTGTTTTTTTTAAAAAAAAAAAAAAAAAAAAAAAAAAAAAAAAAAAAAAAAAACAGAAAGAAGAAAGTCAAAATGGTTTGAAAGGCATGTGATACGTGACTTAAAAAATATAAATAAATAAATAAATAAGAGATTTTAAAAAAAGGTATGTGATACTTAAACTCCATAGGTAATGTTGTTGAGATTTTTTTTTAACTTTTTAAGGTCTCATTTGATAAGTGACTATTTTAGGCAAAAAATTTAGAAAATCAAAAGTTTTCAACTCATTAAAAAAATCAAAGATTCATTCTCATTTACTCTATAAAGTTTAAAATTTCTTTCCATTCACATTACTTTTTTAACACATTTTTTAAAACAAAAAATCAAAACAAAATGTTGTTCACATATTTTAGTTTAAAAAAGCTAAAAAAACTACTCAAAAAGTTGCTTTCTAATCTGACCCTTAGGCCCCATTTGGAGACTTAGGTTTGTAGCAAAAAAATTACTATAAGTTTTCACATCACTCTATCTATATTTTATATATCTTTTCGTAAAAAATCATAGTTAACTAAAATAGTTAATGTTACTCTATCTGCAATTCTCATTTTACCCATATTTGAAAAAAAGTTAGGCCTTATTTGGCATATACTAAAAAAGTTAAAAAGTTACTATCCTATGTAAGTCACATCATTTTATTTAAGTTACATCACCTCTCTATTAAATTACTTCAAACCCAACCCATATTTCATAAAAAGTCAAAAAATACACTTATTTAGAACATTCCAAACAATCCCTTAGTGTGAAGGTATGTTGATCTTTTTACATTGGTAGAAGTCAACTTCTTTAGATGCATGCCAAACATGTTGATTTTTGACTTTTCAATTCTTTTAGGGTGTGTTTGGTTTATTGATTTAGAGAAAATTTTGGAAATGAAAAAAAAATATGTATGTAAAATTAGGTGAAATGTGGACGAGGTGTGGTTGTTGTGCCCCTTTGCACAACATTCACTACTGTGAGCACAATGGGGCCCACTCTGAATCTCATTTTGATGATCTGAACCGTTCATTTTTTAAAACACGTCGAGTAGAATATCCCTATAAAAAAATCATGTTAATTAGACACTAATAGCCCCATGACAGATCAATTTTGTATTCAGTTTTATAATCAAAATTACACTTGACATTTATTTTTGCAAATACAAATTTGATCTAATCATAGGTCTACTAATATTCGATCAATGTGATATTTTACAGGGATATTATAATCAACAAGCTCTAAAAATGAATGGTTCGGATCATCGAGGTGGGACCTGAAGTGGGCCTCACTGTACTCACAACAGTGATTGCTCTATCTGTGAAATATAAATATATTTTATTCACATTTTACCTAATATTTTACTTTATCTTTTTACTTCCCTCTAAAAATCCTTGAATCAACCACTACCAGAGTGAATTTTTTTTTTTTTTTTTTATCTTTATAGTTAAAATAGTATCTTTCCAAATTATACAAATTCACTCCCTCAACCAGACATTAAAAAAGTGTAATTCAAGCACAGTAGAATTCAAAGACAACAAAAATGCTATGCAAAAATATATATATATTCTTTTGTATATATATATATTTTTGTGTTAACAAACTAATATTGGTGTGCAGTACCAAAGCATTTGTATATGAAACAGAGTTAGTAAAATTAAAAAGTAATAAGAATAATTCAATTGTTACTTTACTTCAATTTGTAAACAGAAACTAAATTTATTTATATAATATTACTCTTTAAAAAAATAAAAAAATAGGATAAATTACATTTACCTCATTTGAGATTTCTGACAATTACAAGGACCTCTCCTGTAATTTCAATAATTACCCTAATCTCACTTTTGAAATTATTATCAAGATTCCCACGATCCGTTAAGTTAGCACAAACGCTATTACCTGGGTGTACAAAATGACCATATTATCCTTTGGTCTAAACCCTAAACCACAGGGGAGGTCCCTGTAATTGTTAGAAACCTCAAGGGATGTAAGTGTAATTTACTCCTCCCATCTTCTCCATGTTTCTCCCTCTACCAATTCAAAATTTTATTATTACTAATTATTTCTCAAAATAATTTTTTTTTCATAAAGAAAATTCAAAATAGCTATATGTATTTTTAAGATAAATTTTATTAAAAATAGGTATTTTCAAAATTTTATAAAAACTCTATTTTCACCAAATAGGTATTTTTCATACCAAAATAAATAAATAAATACCTATATGTATTTTTAAATTTTTATTCAAAATCTAATTTCTCAAATTAGGTATTCATAAAAATAAAAAATAAAAATCAAATGCCTATATGTATATTTAAATTTTTATTCAAACTATAATTCCTCAAAATATGTATTTTTCATGTAAAAAAAATTCAAATACCTATATGTATCTTTAATATATTTGTTAATCATATTGTTTAATTTTGATGATGTCTAAAATATTATTTAAAAATTTTAGATTTTTTAATATACGTATTCTATATTATTTGACACAAAATATTATCTGTTTAAAATATAAGTTGTATAATATATTTTTTATAAATTTTATTTAAATGAAAATATTTTGAAAATATTACTATTCATGATTTTGAAAAAATTCGGCTAAGCACTGTTCACTTTTTGACAAATTTAAAATTAATTAGTTGTATTATTTTGACAATAATGATTAATTAGTTGGTTGGTCACTATTCACTTTTTGACAAAATTAAAATTGATTAGTTATATCATTTTGACAAATGTGATTTTAGTGGGTTGTCTTCTTTTGACAAAATTGATATACCCACATGGGGTCGTGAGTTATTTTTATCCAAAATCTCTACAATAGCCACAAAAATTTTAAATGGAGTATATACACACACACACATATATATTTAAATAAAGATATTTTATTATTCATTTAAATATTTTATTAAAAAGTATTGTGCTAGTTTTGAAAAAGAAGTTTGCATTCATCATTTTGTAGTCATGTGCCTACTTGAGATGATTTGGATTAAAAAGTATTGTGCTAGTTTTGAAAAAGAAGTTTGCATTCATCATTTTGTAGCCATGCACCTACTTGAGATGATTTGGAATGATTTAAGCTGTCAAAGAGGAGCGTGGGTCTTGCGTCAACAAAGAGCGTCTCTTCCTCCTAACGGGTATATTTTGGTGTATAAATAGAAATGTTTTGTATAGAGAAAAATCAAGAACTTGAAGAGAAAAAATTTATGTGTGCTCCAAAATTTTGAGTATATTGTATTCTGCTCTTTCACTTTTAAATCTAAGTGTAGCCTTTGTTCTTACACTTTCATATCTACTCTTTGTGAGAAAATTATTATGGAAGAGAGTTTAAATACCACTTATTTTTATTTATTATTTTTGTAAGAGATTTTTATAAGAGTAAGGCATTTATTGTTGAGTGAGTCTCAATAGATAAGAGTAAATCCTGTACAAAATCCACAAGCTTAGTGAAAATTTTGTGGTGTATTAATTCAGTTTGATAGTAAAGAAATTCTCAAGGAGGTTCGTTGGGGAGTGGACATAGGCTTGGCGTGCCGAACCACTATAAATCTCAGTGTTTGATTTTATCTCCCTATCTCTCTTACTTTTATATTGATAATTATTATTTTGTTTTTTATTTGTTAAAATTCTGAATATTGTGTTTATAAATTTTAATATTATAAAATTTTTTAATAACCCAATTCACCCCCCTATTGGGTTACTTACCTGGAATAACAATTGGTATCAAAGCTTAGACTCTAGTTTATGTGACTTAACCGTCTTAGAGTAGATCATGGCAACCCATAGTAATTCCTTACTTGAGGGACACGCATCTAATAGGCCACCACTATTTAGTGGCACAAATTTTAGCTATTGGAAAACTAGGATGACCATAAATGTTCAATTTAATGATTATGAATGTTGGAAAATTATTTTCAATAGTCTAAAAATTCCTACCAAAATCGTAGATGGCCTTAAGGTACTAAAACCTGAAGATGAGTGAAATGAATTAGATACTAGAATGGCCCAAATTAATGTCAGAGCCACAAACATGTTGTATTGCGTCCTAGATGCCAATGAATTCAATAGAATTTCCACATGTAAAACCGCAAAAGAAATCTGGGATAAGCTTATAGTAACTTATGAGGGAACCGAATAAGTTAAAGAATCTAGAATCAGTTTGCTAGTCCATAATTATGAACTCTTTAAAATGAAGCCTGATGAAACTATTCTTCAAATATTTACTCGCTTTACTGATATTATTTATGGTTTAATTTCTCTTGGCAAAATATATACTAATGTTGAAATTGTAAGAAAAGTGCTTAGGTCATTGCTAAAAAGTTGGGAGACAAAAGTCATTGCCATTACCGAAGTCAAGGATTTATCAAAGTTAAGGCTAGATGAGTTAATGGGATCTCTTTTAACTCATGAGCTCATAATGCAAGAAGGAAAAGAAAAGGAGGACAAGAATAAGAAGAAATAAATAGCGTTCAAATCCACCTGGTTGTCTTCTCGACAACACCGAACACGCATTGCCAATCACTTTACTCTTTCTAGACTTTCATTCTGCTTAATAGAGGACTGACTTCACCATCGGAGTGCCTCCGGCCGGCTACCCCGGTTGGGTGGCGCCGATCATGCTCGTCTTTGCAGGTATACCAGGACCAAGTTCATCTCTTCGTTGGATCTCTACAATCCATGTGAGAGGATATTTTATGGTCTCACACTAACCTATACTAAATGGCACTTGGAAACGAAGATGAAGTAAATGACGAATCTTTTATATTTGATGAATTATAATTAGCTTTTGATGAATTACATGCTGAATTTATGAAACTTAATTTGAAAAGTAACTATCAAAAGAAAGTGATTTCAAATTTATCAAAAGAAATTGAATCCTTAACTTTTAAGATAAATACTTTAGAAAATGAAGCCACAAAAATGAAAAAGGAAAATGAGATTTTAACTCGAAAAGAGTTTTCAATTTCTAAGAAAAAATTAATTGTATTACAAGAAGAAAATGAGTCTTTAAAAAAAGAGTAAATTATTTTGAAAGAAAATATTGAAGACTTGAAAAATACTCTCTCAAAATTCATTCAAGATAGAGAGACTTTAGATAAAATTCTTAAGAATCAAAATTGCACTTTTGATAAAGCCAGAATTGGTTATAAACCTTTTTCAAAAGTAAAGACTCCCAAAGATGGTTTTGTGTATGCATCTTCTAGTCACTCTCATCTCACATGTCATTTTTGTGGTACAAAAGGTCATATTTCACCTTCATGTCCTATTAAAAGAAATCATTTTGCTAAAATAAGAAAGATGTGGATCCCTAAAGGCATTTCAATAGTGTCAAATTCTAACTTTTATGGACCCAAGAAAATATAGGTACCAATAGAAAAATCAAATTTTTGTAGGTATGTTTCAAAACAAAATCTAGTAACGATAGATGATATCTTGACAGTGCATGTTCGAGGCACATGACTGGAAATAAAGTTATGTTCGCCACACTCCAACCAAAGGATGGCGGATATGTGACTTTCGGCGACAATAATAAGGGTAAAATCATTGTTGTAAGAAGTATTGGTAAAAATCCTTTTTCTGTGATTGAAAATGTTTTACTTGTTGAAGGTTTAAAATATAACTTACTTAGCATTAGTCAATTATGTGATAAAGGATATAGTGTTATTTTTGAGAAATCTCATTACACTATTGAGAACACCCTAGAAAACAAAACTTTATTTGTAGGTTATAGACATGAAAATGTATATGTGTTTGATTTGCATAATTTGTCTTCTCATTTTAATATTAAATATTTATCTGCTATAAATGATAATGGTTGGCTTTGGCATAGAAGATTAGGACATGCTCATTTTGATTTAATTTCCAAACTTTCAAAAAATGAGTTAGTAATTAGTTTACCAAAAATTATTTTTAAAAAAGACAAACTTTGTGATACATGTTAATTTGAAAAACAAACTAGAATTTCTTTTAATCTAAAAATATTGTTTCAACTACTAAACCGCTTCAACTCTTGCATATTGATTTATTCGGACCATCTAAAACATTACGTTTAGGAAGAAAATCGTATGCTCTTATTTGTGTTGATGATTATACTAGATATACATGAGTATTATTTTTAGCACATAAAAATGAAGTTTTTTACAATTTCTCAAGACTTTGTAAAAGAATTTAAAATGAAAAAAATCTTAATATTTGTAGTATTAGAAGTGATCGTGGTAGAAAATTTGAAAATAATGATTTTATTATGTTTTGTGATGAGTTTGAAATTGATCATAATTTTTTTGCCCATAGAACTTCTTAACAAAATGATATAGTTGAAAGAAAAAATAGAACTCTTGAAGAAATAGCTCGTACTATACTTTGTGAAAAATGATTTGCATAAATATTTTTTGGCGGAAGCCGTTAACACTGCATGCTATGTTGTAAACCAAGCTATGATTGGACCTATTCTTAAGAAAATCCCTTATGAAATTTGGAAAGGTAGAAAACTTAATATTAGTTACTTGCGTACATTTGGTTGTAAATGCTTTGTATTGGATAACAATAAAGATAACTTAAGAA
Organism: Camellia lanceoleosa; assembly: GCA_025200525.1. NCBI lineage: Eukaryota > Viridiplantae > Streptophyta > Magnoliopsida > Ericales > Theaceae > Camellia > Camellia lanceoleosa. The sequence continues at coordinate 160,463,586 of CM045761.1, forward strand.
AATTTGATGCTAAATCGGATGAAGTTATATTTCTTAGTTATTCAATTTCTAGTAAAGCTTATAGATTATTCAATAAAAAAACTCTACTTGTTGAAGAATCTGTGCATGTTGTTTTTGCTGAATCTAATAATATTATTTTCAAAAATCTTGTAAGTAATGATATTGTAGAGAATCAACTAAGTATGGAGAGTATTTATATAAAAGAAAATGAAGAAAATCCATTATGCAAACATGAAGAAGAAATGATAATGGAGAAACTTCAAGAAATATATGTTCTTCTAGAAAACGACTCAAATCTAAGCCACTCCAAAGACCTCATCATAGGTGATGCGGCGGAAGGTATAAAAACTCGTTCATTTGTTAAAAATGTTTGTGATAACTTAGCGTTTGTTTCACAAATTGAACCAAAATCGTTTTTAGAAGTTGAAAATGATGAAAACTAGATTTTAGCAATGCAAGAAAAATTAAATCAATTTAAAAGGAATGAAGTTTGGTTTTTAACTCCTTGACCTAAGGATCATTCCATTATTGGTACAAAATGGTTTTTCGAAATAAAATGAATGAATCTGGAGTTGTTACTAGAAATAAAGCTAGATTAGTAATTCAAGGTTATAATCAAGAAGATGGTATTGATTTTGATGAAACTTTTGCACTAGTTGCTAGACTTGAAACTATTAGAATATTACTTACTTTTGCATGTTTTAAATATTTTAAATTATGTCAAATGGATGTTAAAAGTGTTTTTTTAAATGGGTACATTTCGGAGGAAGTTTATGTTGAACAACCTCTCGATTTTGAAAATCATAAATATCCGGATCATATTTTCAAACTTTCAAAAGCCTTATACGGCTTAAAACAAGCTCCTAGAGCTTGGTATGAAAGATTGAGTAATTTTCTACATGACAAAGGTTTTTCTAGAGAAAAATTGATACAACACTTTTTATAAAAATCAAAAAGGAAGATATTCTAATTGTTCAAATTTATGTTGATGATATCATTTTTGGTGATACTAATGAAAATTTGTGCAAAGAGTTTGCAAAAGATATGTACAGTGAATTTGAAATGAGTATGATGGGGGAGTTAAATTACTTCTTTGGTCTACAAACTAAACAAACTAATGATAGAATCCATTTAAATCAAACAAAATATATCAAGTATCTACTCAAAAGATTTGAAATGAAATCATCAAATCCTGCAGCAACTCCAACGAGCACATCAATAAAAATCGATAAAGATGAGCAAGGTAAACTTGTAGATAAAAACAAATACCGAGGTATGATTGGTTCCCTACTTTATCTTACTGCATGTAAACCTGATATAATGTTTAGTGTTTATATGTGTGCACGTTTTCAATCCGCACCGAAAAAGTCACACATTACTGTAATCAAACGTATTTTTAGATATCTTGTTGGCACTCCAAATTTGGGATTATGGTATCCTAAGGGAACCACTTTTGAACTTTTTGGTTATTCAAATACCGACTTTGCAAGATGTAGACTTCACCGAAAAAGTACTAGTGGCACTTGTCATTTTCTTGGACAGTCTCTCACTTCTTAGTTTTGCAGAAAACAAAACTCAATGGCTCTATCAACTGCTGAAGCAGAATACATTGCTGCCACTGGGTGTTGTGCACAATTGCTTTGGATGAAACAACAACTTCAAGATTTTGGACTTAATTATGATCATATTCTTATAAAATGTGATAACACAAATGTCATTAACCTTTCAAAAAATCCTATTCAGCACTCACGCACTAAACAAATTGAAATAAGGTATCATTTTCTAAGAGATTATTAGGGCTGTGCAAAATACCGCCTAATTCGCTAAAACCGCACCGATCTGCATCAATCCACACTGCTCTAACTACTAACCGCGGTTTAAACTTTAAAATTTATAATCCGCCAACCGAACCGCTCCACTATGCTATAGTTAATACATGTATATTTTTTAACCTTCAATGAAATTTCAATGTAAAAATGAGTATGAGAGAGATTTAAGATATAAATTTATTACAAATTAGTAGTTATATATATTAAACATATTATGTAAAATTACTTTGTGTTATATATCTAAAAAATATTATACAAATTAGTGTTATATATTATGCAAATGTATGATAATTGGTTAGAATATTCTTCAATCCGTCAATCCGCCAAAAATCGCCCAAACTGCAATTTGTCAATCCACCAACCCGCCATTCGGTTTGTAATTTTACTCTCAAACCGCTTGAACCGCACCACGCACACCCCTAGAGATCATGTACTCAAAGGTGACATTGAACTTGAATTTGTGCTTACAAATAGTCAATTAGCTGATATATTTACCAAGTCTCTAAATGAAGAACAATTTTGTTATATTAGAACTGAACTTGGTATGATGAATACTCAAATATAATGTTTATATTAAAAATAATTTTTTTTATAAATAAATAATAAATAATTAATAATAATAATAATAAATTATATACATATATATATATATAATCTCTCTCTCACCCACCCTGTCTCTATCTCTCACCCACTCTCTCTCTCTTACTCTTTGTTTTCTCATTCTCTCGCTCTCTTGCTTTCACTTTCTTCTTCTCATTCTCACACGACACCATCTTCATCCTCATCATCGTCCACAACTAGCTTCATCATCCACAACATCATCCATCACTTTCATCATTACCATCATCCACTCAAATTCCTCATCGACTTACCAAGATCCATCACGGCTCTACTTTCATCACCGATCTTTAACATCATTTTTTATTCATCCAAATCAATTACCAATTTGTCAAGATCAGTTATTGATCCACCAAGATCCATCACCGATCTACAAAAATTCATCACCGATCTACACGATCTTCTCTATTCGTTCCGATCATCAAGATCATCACCAATCAATATGTTAAAACTATTTTTGCACTGTGTTATATTTTTTATCTTGTTGTATGTGCTCCAAACTCTATTGGATTTGATAATGATTGCTTCTACCTTGTCTGAAGAAATTATTTTTATTTGTATTTTCTCTTTTTATACTAGTGCACTTGGTATAGTTGTTTATGGCCAGATCTTAATGGCCCTTGATATTATAGATTGGTAATTTGTTTCTTCAAATTTATGTAATTTTTAGTGCATTAATTTAGGGGGAGACTCATATATTTTGAGATTAACAATTAATAATAATAATAATAATAATAATAATAATAATAATAATAATAATAATAATAATAATAAAGGAGGCGTTTCTATATTTTGTACATAATTTTAAGGAGAGTATATATACTCTTTTTTTTTTTACTCCTTATGTGCACTACTTTGTATCTGTACCAACAAAAATTTTATTAATTAATTTATTTATTTTTTTGATAGAATTTATATTAAAAAAAATGAAGAAGGAGAAATGTTTGCAATTTTATTTCAGAAGGAGAAAATATTACTCGATTACATGTAAGTTTTCAGAAGGCTTAACAGATTTTTTTCATTTCACTTCTCAACAATTTGTCATGAGCCTCTTTTATATGCCTCTCTCTATTTTCAAGTTCTGTGAGTCTTGACATTATAACTGTTGCATAATATTGCACTGCATTCTCTAACTGCGTATTTTTCTTTTCTAGTTCTCTTTTCTCCTTACAAATATTAGTCAGTTGTTGTTTTAACAAGCACAACTCTTCTCTCCATTACTGATTTTCTTGTATTCTTACTTGTAATTTTTGTGTCATATTGGAAATTGCAATCATTGCCTGTATACTCAAAACCATAGTGTTATTAATAGTTTCGATATCATTCCGATTACCAATAATACTAGGACCCTCATTTACAGAAATAGCATATGCCTGCACCATTGGTACCCTCTCATTTGCCTGCATTACAAGCACTTCATGCATATCCGAACCATTGATGGTTAAGGTAATGAATGACATGATTACACAAGAAGGTACTACAAATTTTTCTCTCCAACACTTGATACTTTCGTATTTTTGCCTGTTATCATTGTCCCTTTTTATATACTCTATTGATCCAATACTCGATGCATATCTGCTCAAATATTTTGTGTGCCACAGATGCTCCAAAATTCCCATAATGATCTCGACAAGACCTAAGGACTATTATTATATTTTTGGCATCTCAAATTATTTTATCAAATGTGTTTGTTTCCTATATCCATATTTTATTTTGATGATGTCAAAGGGGGAGAACACATATGATTTTGAATTGCTGTGCATGATTTTGAATTGCTGTGCGTGCATATGGTTTAAATTATCATCAAATAACGTGTTGATTTTTATTTTGTGTCAAATCCATACAAATATTGCCATCATAAAAAAGGGAGAGATTGTTAATCATATTGTTTAATTTTAATGATGTTTAAAATATTATTTGAAAATTTTGGATTTTATAATATATGTATTCTATATTATTTGACACAAAATATTACCTGTTTAAAATATAAGTTGTATGATATATTTGTTATAAAGTTTATTTAAAATATTTTGAAAATATTACTATTCATGATTTTGAAAAAATTCGGCTAATCACTATTCACTTTTTGACAAACTTAAAATTGATTAGTTGTATTATTTTGACAACATTAATTAAATGGTTGGCTGGTCACTATTCACTTTTTGACAAAATTAAAATTGATTAGTTATATCATTTTGACAAATGTAATTTTAGTGAGTTGTTTTCTTTTGACAAAATTGATATACCCATAAGGGGTCGTGGGTTATTTTTAACCAAAATCTCTACAATAGCCACAAAAATTTTAAATGGAGTATATATATACATATATATTTTTTTAAATGACGATATTTTACTATTCATTCAAATATTTTATTAAAAAATATTGTGCTAGTTTGAAAAAGAAGTTTGTATTCATCATTTTGTAGCCATGTGCCTACCTGAGATGATTTGGACTGATTTAAGCTATCAAAGAGGAGCGTGGGTCTTGCGTCAGCAAGGAGCGTCTCTCCCTCCTAACAGGTATATTTTAGTGTATAAATAGAAGTGTTTTGTATAAAGAAAAATTAAGAACTTGAAGAGAAAAAATTTCTATGTGCTCCAAAATTTTGAGTATATTGTATTTTGTTCTTTCACTTTCAGATCTAAGTGTAACTTTTGTTCTTACACTTTCATATCTACTTTTTGTGAGAAAATTATTGTAAAAAAGGGTTTAAATACCACTTATTTTTATTTATTATTTTTGTGAGAGATTTTTGTAAGGGTAAGACATTATTGTTAAGTAAGGCTCAATAGATAAGAGTAAGTCTTGTGCAAAATCTACAAACTTAGTGAAGACTTGATGGTGTATTAATTCAGTTTGATAGTAAAGAAATTCTTAAGAAGATTCCTTGGGGATGGACATAAGTCTGGCGTGTTGAACCACTATAAATCTCAATGTTTGATTTTCTCTTCCTATCTCTCTTACTTTTATATTGATAATTATTATTCTATTTTTTATTTGTTAAAATTCTGAATATTGTGTTTATAAATTTTAATATTATAAAATTTTTTAATAACCCAATTCACCCTCCCTCTTAGGTTGCCTATCTAGGATAACAATATTTTTATTAAAATTATGTATCTTTTCAAATTTTTATTCAAACTCTAATATTGCAAAATATGTATTTTTTGACATAAATTTTTTTATTACTTATTATTTCTATGCATATAAACTATAAATTAATGGTCTTTTTTTTAAAAAAAATAATAATAAAAATCGACATATTTTATATTTTTTTTTTTGTAATTTTTAAATAAAGGATTGTATTTAATTTAGTATAAGGATTGATGGTGATAAATTTGTTGGCTTTTAATGTGTGGTTATTCTACTATATATATATATATATATGTATGTATGTGTGGCTTTTAATGTGTGGTTAAATGAAAGAAACAAAGATGCAATATTATAATAATTTTTTTTTTTAAAGAAATTAAAGATTGGTTCAAGTAAAGTCTAATTTTAATTTTAGATGTAATAAATGACAAATTGGTTGAATAGTTTAATATTCTTAAAAAAAAAATGATCTTTCATTCCCTATCAACTAATTTTCATTTGTTGTAACAAGATTATATTTTTTTCTTTTATTTTTAAACTTTGTTAATAACTTAGAGAATATTAAGCGGCATTTTTTTTATTACATATTGATTGAAAATTTAAGGACTCAAGTATAAAAATTTTAATTTAAAAATAATATAAGATTGTGAAATGATATGCAGCTTAATAATAATGAAGAACAAAATGATAAAGAAAATTAAGGAAGGAGAGAAGGGTAGAGCAAATAAAAAGTATATAGCACTACTGTTGGTTGTAGCAGCAACCATGAATAAAATAAAGAAGTGAAGAAACAGAAAGAAGAATAAAAGAAACAAAAAGAATAAAATAATAAAAAAAGTGAGACAAAGGAAATTAATTTAAGAGAGAGATAGATGGTTTAGAAAGAGTAAGTGGATCTTGCTTAAAGAGAAGGAAGAATAAGAAAAATGAGAGAAATGAGAAGAAAAAATATTGAAGAAAGAAGATGGAAAAAAAAAGGAAGAAAGAAAGAAAGAAAGAAAGGAAAGAAAATGGATAAAAATAAGATATACACAGTGGAAAGAGTATGAATTTAGTGAGAGGAAGAAAATAATGTGGGCTAAGATTCTATGTAGTTGTGCCCATAAGAATAAGGCCTTTGAAATTATGTAAAACCTCAAGGGAGGTCAGTGCAATTTACCTTTTAATCTTTGCATTGCAAGAAATAAATGATCAAGGACAATTTTGACTTTTTAACAGTAATGGTTGCTGACATCATTCTATTCCATTAAATATTCTAACAGATTCAGGATGGAAGGGAAAAGCTTGATAACAATTTCAAAAACAAGAGAGGTTAGTGTAATTATTGAAACTATAAGGAAAGTTTCTATAATTGTCAGAACGCCTCAGAGGAGGTAAGCATAATTTATTCTAAAAAATAAAATATACAATTACTACGTCAAATGACTTGATTAAAAAAACAAAAAACTATCATTATACCCAATCCATTTACTAAGAAATAACACTCTACAATCCATTAATTTAATTTTCATCACACAGTGATTCTGGGTAAATTATGGATTTCTAAGTTTGGTTCCTAGCTTTTTTGCTAAAGGAAATAGCCAAACATATTAAGTCATTGTTTCGGATGAGCTAAATTAGTAATTTTTTCTTTTACTATTTTAGCCTAGTTAAAAAAATTATGTTTGAAATAAATTTTGAATTTTTTTATAATTAATTTAAGAAAAAAAAATTATAATTTAAATTAATATATTTTATTTTTATTGACTAATTTAACTAAAATAGTTCGCGCCAAACAAAGCTTTGTTGTCACCCTGTCAGCCTCGTACTCTTGTAGAATATTTGCTGTCAACATGTCCAGCTTCTGCTGCAGATAAAACCACGTTTGCAACATCAATTTTTAGAGATATATATATATATATGTATGTAAGTAAAATGACTTATAAATAAAAAAAATTATATAGAAAGAGCATTTAGAATGATCTCTTAATGACAATTTTAAAATTAGAAAAATAATGGTAATTGTTTTGATTAAAAATAAAATGACCAAAACAAGTCATGTGACTACGTATAAAAATAGTGAAAAAAATTTAATGCAACGATAATATCACGTCATCATTGACATATAAACATGGTTAACTCTACTATACAGATGTAAAAGTTATTGAATTGTTAAATATATTTGACAAGTGAGCTTCTCTGTGTGATGTTTTGTTACTGATTAACGATACCACACATCGATGATAATGTAATAGCATTGTAATATTGATTTTTTCTCAATTTTTGTACAATAATTTTATTTTTATATTATTATATAATCTATAATAAGACTTCTATACAAGACTTTTTTTTTACATTATCCATAATATATTAGTTATAAGTAATCACCATATTTTTTATTATAATATTTCTCAAGGTCAATTGTAAAAATACATATCAAAATTTTTTTGTAATAAACATTTAAGATTTTGTTCTTAATATTAATTTAAAAAATATATTATTATCTTATAGAAAAAAGAAAAAAAAAAAGGTTCAAAAGTTCCCTTTGAACTAATTTCCTAGTTCTGCCACGGTATATATCTAATATATATAGAAAATTAATCAATATTCCTAAAATACTATTATTATATGTATACGTGGTACTCTCAACTAATTACATCGTACAAAAAAAAAAAAAAAAAAAAAAAGAGGTTGAAACCAATTTTCTTAATATTTTTATAAATGAGTCGAACCAACTCTATTTTTTTTTTTTAAATCTTGTCACACATCTATCATAGCATCTTTATCTTAGTAATACTTATCTTATCTACACGTTGTTTTTCAGTTACCCAGCATGCTGTCTCATACAACATTGTTGGTCTAATAGCCGTTCTATAGAACTTTCTTTTTAGTCTAGTGAATATTCGTTTATCGCATAGTACCCAGACGCACTCCTCCATTTAAACCATTTTGCCTTAATTCTATGAGTTTTGTGATGCCCAAGTTTAGCTAATGGAGCAGCTTATTGGCTTGCAAAAGCTTTCCTCAGGGGACATCTTCCTTTGGACTGGGTTTCTAATTCCCCTCCAATTTCCAAAGTTTGCCTCAGTCATGCTTTCTTAGTTTTTGTGTTTGTTTCAGCTTCCTTATTTCTTTTGTTCAGAATTTTTTTTTTCTTTTTTGAGTTTTGAAGTTTAGGGAAATAAACTGCATATGAGTCATAGTTTAAGGAACCTTCAAATTTCTATAAATTTTTATTCATCAATTTGAATGTTTCCTAAAAATTACTAAATTCACTACAAGAATTCACACTTTTAGCAACAAAAAAATTGGTCGCTAAAAGTCAATTTTTGGTCAGCAAAAGTTATCCGCGACCAATTTTTTTGGTCGCTAGTTTGGTCGCCAATTGAGGGTCGCGGAAAGTAATTCGCGACCAAAATTTTCGTTGGTCGGGAAAAGTTGCATTTGCCGACTAAATTTTTGGTCGCTAAATATTTAATTACCGCGACTAATTTATTTTGTTGCCAAAACACTTTGGTCGCGAAAAGTGATATTTTCCCGACCAAATTTCTTAGTCGCCAATTGTCACATTTCGCGACCAAAAAGTTTGGTCGCCAATTATTACATTTCGCGACCAAATTTTTTGGTCGCCAATTATCACATTTCGCGACCAAAAAAATTGGTCGCCATTTGTGTCTTTTCGCGACCAAAACTTTTGGTCGGCAAAAGTGTCTTTTCGCGACCAAGAGCTATTTTGGTCGGCAATACATGTATTTTTTGCGACCAAAACTCTTGGTTGGCAATTGTCATTTTTTGCGAAAAAAAATAATTTATTTGTCGCGACTAATAAATTGGTCGCCAAAACAGAGAAACAATACACCTGTAATTCTTAATAATTCATTCAATCCATAATAAACCTATAATTTTAAAGCATCATTCAAATTAACTGAATCATTAACATTCGACACAATACATAATTTGAAAGCATCATTCAAATTAACTGAATCATTAAATATTTTCTTACTTTCCAATTTCCCAATAGGCAATAACATAGCACATATAAATCTAAGGAATGGCACAAGTGACATTCCATACGATCAATAAACCCAACAACTCTTGATTCAATTCCTTAGGTGAGTCAAATGAGATTAAAACAATTAGCCACAGTTCTTGCTTGCTATCGACCACCAATGTTTCTTTCCTAAAACACAAACAAAACTAAAAGCTACAAATAAACTAAGCAAGAAAAAATTCAGAGATCACGAGAGAGTGAATTGTCAGCAGAAACCCACAACGGTGCTCTCCCTCCCTACAACTCATCCTGCAAATACAAAGCAACAAACAAGATATATCAAAGTGGATCCTTTGTGGAATTGATATTTTTAAACAATTAAAAGTACAAAGAAATCCTACATGTGCACTCTCTTCAGAATATCGGCATCTTTGTCGGTTTCATCATCATCACCTCGGACCATCATCATCACCTTGACTGTAAAAACCGGTTTATCAAGATTAGGACACCGTTAAAATAAACAAATTATATTGTTTAGATGAATTCGTGGCCCCTAAGTTCGTCAACTTTAATACCTTAGAGAGCATCCTCAATTGCGCTTATAGAAGCCTCACAATACGTGTTGTAACCAACCAGCTTCCCATCACTATGTCGCCTTATAATAGTATTTACAAAGACCTATAGATCGGTGAAGCACACAACCACGATATATAAATATATATATATATGTGTGTGTGTGTGTGTGTGTGTGTTGATGAACAAGATTTTAAACCCTAATAAAGATGCAGTCATGCATTTCAAGAAGGTGCTTCCAACCTACTATTTCTTAAACAATGCACTAGAAATAGGATACACATAATGCACAAATTGAACATGCCTAGTAGCAAAATTTTAACAAAAAGTGGATATCTAAAAGAATATTGAGCAGACTGAGCAAGTGGATCGACTTCATCACAAAATGCGATTCTGAGTTTCCTTGTATGGAAATCCTACACTACAATTGCATAAATAAAAAAGAAAACACAATGTTAACATGAAAATAAAAAAGCTAATAAAGGCATTTAAACAGTTGTGTAATTCCAAGAATGAAAATCCAAAAGGAAACAATCTCACATAAAACAAACTATGAAGAAGCCCAAAATGCAAGTAGATTCTCTGTTAGATGCCCCCTTCTAAATGAGTGAATACTCAAGTCAGACACTTGACATTTGAGTCAACGTATGGGATATTTGTTTGATATTGACTTAGACATGCCCCCAACAACCACTCCTGTCTATTCAAGTTCCTGCATGATTGCACATAAAACTCCCTTGCTATGTTCTTCGAGGAAATGGTTGCTTCAAAATGATTATTTAGTCATGTTTCCATATTTGAACTTGTGAATTAGGTGAACCCCAAGCCCGTATATATATATACTGCACTGAGTCACATATCCAAGTCCATGTAACATAGAGAATGTTCCATCCTATTCACTTTGTTAAGGCATAATCATATAATATATTTAAGATTTGAGAAAATATTCTAGGGCTACTCTCTTTGCTACAAAAACAAAATCAGGAAGCAGGGGTATTATAGCAAGTTAATAACATTTCCTTGTTCTGGTGAAAAGGAGTTACGAAATTATTTCCCTTAAAAGACATACCAAAGTCATTATCCTTCAATTAGAGCATCACATGCTTGTTTGAAAACTAATATACTACCGCATCCCAAATGAACATTGGGGTCATTTTACATGTATACTTTTCTGCAGTACTGGTATCAACTATAATTTGAGCTAGTATTTTTTTCCCCATTTTTGCACGTTGAGAGAGAGAGAGAGAGAGAGAGAGAGAATATAACACATTAGTTGTAATCCTAATGAAAATAAGAAAAGCACAAAAGATACCCAAGAAATATATCCTCTTGTAAAAAGAAAGATGATATAGTTAATAAAAGAGAGATTATATTTCTCAACTAAGAGATCAATTTTTAATTAAGGATTTAATTTCCTTAACTTGAAGTGTAGGTGGTCCAAAATGGAGAATACAAAATATGTATCATTGGAGAGGTGAGCAATGTAGACAGTAAAGTGGGGAGAAGAGAATTAGCCAATTAGGTGAGCGTATGGCAAAGAATTCAAGAATATTTTTTAATGTTCAACAAATAAATGCTAATTTCTGATGCCACACTTGATAGTGCAACACCTGAGGGTTCTTCCGTTTTTCACTCTAGGAAACGAGTGGTGCCCAATCGACAGAAGAGGATTCATCAAATAAGACAAAACCATGTCCAAACATACTATAGCCCATGAGTTCAGTGGAAAATGACATCAGTTGCAGTTTGTTTAAGTTGCTTTGAATATGATTAGACTTCTTTGCTTGTAATTAGTTCAAATTTTGTTGGAGAAAGCATGTAAAATTCCAAATAACTTGACATCATCTAACATAATTCAATCTATTTTCCTGCAGATGAATTGATGTCAAATACAAATACCTTGAGCTCCAAATCAATATGATCTGCTCCGGTTCTAGTTCGAGAACCATTGTTATAGTGAAGACCATTCCTTAATATTATCAATACAACAGGAAATCCTCAGAACCATGGTTTAGAATTATTAACCTAGATATGCTTTATGGTCGCACTCAAATTTTAGGTAGCTACAATTTCTTAATTTCTATTTTGGCTTAAATCTGTATCCATTTTTGACATCAGACCTAACTAAAGAAACTATTGAAGATATGCTATTTTATCCACAATAGGATCCACTACAAACATTAATGAAACATACCATAAATATATCAACTCCCAATGCTCTATCTTTGGGACTCATACATAAATACCAAATTTGTAAACAAAGAGATACCATGACAAATCAAAAGCTCATACCTTATCTTGCATAGGCAGTCAGCATGAGTTTCACTTTCAAGCAAAGGCCAATCAACAAAGTTAGCTCTGCTTTGCTCTCATGCATTCAACAAAGTTGTCCAAGATTAAGGGCCATGCAAGTTCAAAGATCATAATTACTAAGGTCCGGAAAACTTATCGTAAAAAAATAAAAATAAAAAATAACAACACGAAATAGACAAGTCGAGACAACTCTACTATCTCAATTTCCCAACGAAAATATTGGAAAATAATTAAAACATGAAATGTAATCTTAAAAGATTTTATTCATGTAAAACATTTAATGGAGAATTCATAAGACAATGATTCATAAGACAAATGGTAAGCACCTATTTTTTATGAAACACTTTAAATCTATTTATTGAATTTTTAAATGATGAAAACAATACCAAATAGGGCCTATTAAATAAATAAATAAATAACAAAATTCTATCGAGTAAGTCTCCTAATCTAAGAGTAAGTCCGCTAATCTAACAGAGGAAACACTATTGGCGAAATGTGCTAAATGCCCGAGACATGTGAACACGATATCAATGTCATGACACATGAGCCATATTTACCTTCTTTTTTTCCTGAAATGGCACAGTTAATTTGCTACATGTGGTAGAAGTTGCAAGATATACTGAGATCACCTGCTTGTTAGCTTATCCCCAAATAGAAAAGCACATGCATAAAGAGAAGATAGCGTAAATGCTCCTCAATGTGTTTCTGTATGATGAATAGGCTTTCTTAAGAATGGTGCGATTCGAGGATAAGGTTGGAGGATTTTGAACATCGAAGAAATCCATAGACAAAAAGCAACCTCTATGTTCGTGATCAAAACATAAGTCCTTGAAAGTAAAATCGCAATAAAGCCACTACACTCTATGAATCACAAGATAGTGATCTACGTTACATGGACTTGGATATGAGTGTCAGGTGCGGGTATGTATAGTCGGACTCGGCAAACCTCTAAATGAGGGATACGCGGGTACGTCTAGAAAGTACCCAAAATTAGACACGGTTACGTGGATACGGCTAAACATGGATGTGTCAAAACAATATTATGTATTTTTCTGATAACATGGTGGTTCTATTATAATTTCTCCTCAAACCAAAAGTACCACACCCATACCTTTGTTTCAATTTTATTACTGTGGTGAATGTGGTTTGGAAATACTCTTCAGATCCTGGAAGACGCCAGCGATCCTCTGCTAGTCACCTGCAAAAATACAAACTCCGGTCGGGGGTGCCGGAATTAGCACTCCGACGGACAAGTCAGTTCTCCTCCAGAAAGCTTGCTTACTAAGTTTATAGAAGTGTTTTTTTTTTTACCTACCTTTTCTGATCCACTACCATTGTATTTATACTCGTCTCTTCTGATCCTCGGGACCCGGGCCTACTTTTTCAATCATTACCTTTCCTTACACTCGGCTGCAGGGGTTCTATCCTATTCGGCCTAGTCATCGTATTCGGCCGATCACCCCTTCGAGATTTTTGCCCGTTTGGCGCCTAGAGGCCGAGATATTACTCCTCTACCTTTACTGAATATTCGGCTACCACAATTGCCCCCCGAACCCCCTATTTAACCGGCAGTTAAATCGGCGTGTTTGGCTCGGAATTCGAAAAAGTTTATCATCGGGCGGCCTTGCGTGTCCCAATACGTCAGGAGGCGCACGCCTTTTTTGCTCATCATTACACTTTCCCGCTCTATTCGTATATCTCAGCATTTATTGTGATTTGAAACTTTAGTCCTTTCGAATTCATATTTCGTCGGTCTCCTGAGCTTTTTGGATCGCCAGTGCATATCCCTCTGTGGCTCGCGTTTTCTGCAACCTCTTCCTGCCTTCCTTTGTCTCATCCGTTTTTCGTAAGTCTTCTTCTCCCTTCATTGTAACCCTATTTTCTATTTGTTATTTTCAGCCTCGGCGAATACTTGGTTCCGCTAGAATGGCAAAACACTTGAAAGACCTCCTCTCAGGGATCGTATCTCTGGTTTTAGGAAGCATTTTTCTATTCTCGACGACGGCGTTCATCTGTCCTCGTCACGGACAACGCTCTAGACATGGAGAGGGAAGATCAAAACACGGTTGTATTCCCTCTTTGTCCATTGCGGAGGCGGAGTTCGCTTCCTTACACCCCCTTCTTAGGGCCGTTCTCCGCTATTGGGGTTTGATCCCTTCTCAACCCAATGTAAATTTCTTTCGAATCATCATGGGGGTTGTGGAGTTGAATCAACGCCTTAGTATTAACCTTGGGATTCCGGCCATTCGGCATTGTTACGCCTTAGCCAAATCCTCTGGTCGGCTGGGGCGATATTTTCTCAAGGCCAAAGATACTGACCATCATTTAGTGACTATGCTTGCCAGCTCTGGTAAGCGAGTTGACGACGTGATGGTCAACGTCCGAGGTAATTGGGAGTTCGCCGAGGGGGAGGATCGCCTGGACCCTATTCCCAGGCATAAGGGTGAACCAGGTTGACATGCAATGTCTTATGTTTGTTGGCCTATTCCTTATTTGGCTTCTTTTTCTTAGATCGCTTTTTATCTTCTGCAGGTAATAGGTTGAAGAAAATTTTGAATTCGGTTGACGATGCAGTTCTTAGGGAAATTGAGACTGCATTGACGTATTTCGGCCGCCCAAACGTACAAAAACAGGGGAGGGCCGCCCATATCCTCCTTCGGTACGAACCCACTTACACCACTTTTTCGGCTGCAGATAACATTCCGATTCCATTGGGCGATCAACAGCTCTCGGCCCTTATCTTTCCCAGCTTTAGAAATCTTCGACAGATCGGTCTCGCAGCTTCTGATTCGGGGGAAGACGCCGAGCAGACCGTAGAAGTGATTACCGATCCGACTGGTGGATCTCGAAGGGTCGAGGCGGCGAGGCCAGACGCCGCAGATCCGAGGCCCTCAACCATCCACCTCGGGACGAGCGATTTCTCGGGGATATTTTTGCGAACTTGGGGATCTACTGGCGATTTTTCCGAGGATATGGCGAAGAGAGCTTAACGCAGATGGCGCATGAAGAAATGCCGGAGAAATTTGAATGTGCCGAATCTAATCCTAGCTTGATCAAGCCATTCGTAGCCGTTTCTGAGGGCACGGTTGAGGTTGCCGTGTCCGTCAAGGAAAAGGAGGGTGGAGAACAGGCCGATCAGGGACAGCTAATTTCGGAGCAAGGCCAAAAACGCGATGCCGAAGGAGAAGCGACTTCAGAAGCTGGCCCCGGTAGTAAACGGCCTCGACTTGAAGAACCGGTCGTGGTGGCTCCGTTCGTTATTCAGCCGAAGATCAGGGGCACGCCGATTTTATCCGACGCTTCGGCCAGCGAGGATCCGGCCGTCGCTCTTAGCCTGGCGGCTTCAATTTCCCTGTCGACAAAGAAGCCTTCGGTGCGTGCTCGATGTCATGGCCGGTTTTAATCGCTTGCTCAATCGGCACTTCTGGTAGGTCAGCTTCATTTCCTTGTTGTTTGTTTAAGGCGTCTAACTACGAATTGTTTTGCAGACGATCGGAAGGTCGCCGACTTGGGCCGCCGCCTGCGTGATGCTCTCGGGAGAATTGACCATTTGCAAACAGAGCTGCAGGGTCAGAGAAGTAGGGCGGAATTCCAAATTATGAGAGGTGAAATGGAGAGCCTTGAGCAGCGGAGAAAGAGAGGGTTCGAGTCGCCGAACAGCTTCGTGTTGATGCTGAAGGCAGGGCAAATACGAGCGAGGAATCGCTCAAGCTTTCCCAGAAAGCACTTGCCGAAGCGGAGGCTCAATTAGACGAGCTCAAGGCGACCCGCGAGAAAGCCGAATCGGAGGCCTTTGAGGCAGGGAGGGGCGCCGCTTTGTCGGAGTATGTTGAAGAAGTGGCCAAATTTGAGAATCGCGGGTTCAAGCATGGGTGGCTCAAAGCCCTTGCTGCCGCTGAGGTTACATTGGATCTGCCAATTCCTTACGAGCAGGTGGATGTTGAGCCGCTTGAATCCGATGCCGACGAGTGATCTGGGAGCCATTCTGCGAGGCGTCGTTTTCTTTTTTTGTCTTTGTTGTTTTTCTTCTTTTGGATAGTGCGTTGGTAGTTTTCATGTATAAATTGGTTAGCATCTGCGCGCAATTTATTAATGAAAATTGCCTTGTAATTTCAATACGTATTAATTTTTGCTGCCACCACACACTTTGTATGAGACGGTTCTATGCTTAATTTTAATGAAAGAGTTCTATGTTTTGTCAATGCATTTGGTAAAATGGAATTACATGTATTGTGGAAACCCTAATCGGTGAGCTCCGCCTGCATTCGTGGGGTTCGTGAAAAGAATTCCCTTTTGTGTGCCGGTTGGGGTACTGGGTCTGAATGGATAAATTTTACTGTGGCATTGGTGATTTTTATCTAGAACTCTTCTGAACAAGCCGTACATGCAATATCGTTTGTTTAATATATATCCGCAAGAACCGGGTTCTTGCAGTTTCAATACGTATCCTATCAAAATCGGCATTTGCAATTTCACTGCCTACCGATCTTGGGCCGACTGGGCACTCGAGCCGAATAGATTGATGAATCTGCTCTTGCCCCAGTGGGCTCATGATAAGGGCGCTTTGGATTCAATTCGCAAGCCGGCTGGATACCCTGGCCGAACAATTTTGGTAGGATTCAATACGTATCCTATCAAAATCGGCATTTGCAATTTCACTGCCTACTGATCTCGGGCCGACTGGGGCACTCGAGCCGAATAGATTGATGAATCTGCCCTTGCCCCAGTGGGCTCATGATAAGGGCGCTTTGGATTCAATTCATGGCCATTTGGATACTGTCGAACGATTTTGATAGGATTCATCGTATCCTATCAAAATCGGCATTGCAATTTCATCGCCCTCTTGACCTCGGGCGATTGGGGCACTCGGTAGAATAGATTGATGAATCGCTTGCCCCTGGGCTCATGACAAGGCGCTTTGGATTCAATTCGCGGTATTTGGATACCCTGGCCGAACAATTTTGATAGGATTCAATACGTATCCTATCAAAATCGGCATTTGCAATTTCACTGCCTACTGACCTCGGGCCGACTGGGGCACTCGAGCCGAATAGATTGATGAATCTGCCCTTGCCCCAGTGGGCTCATGACAAGGGCGCTTTGGATTCAATTCGCAGGCCGGCTGGATACCCTGGCCGAACAATTTTGATAGGATTCAATACGTATCCTATCAAAATCGGCATTTGCAATTTCACTGCCTACTGATCTCGGGCCGACTGGGGCACTAGAGCCGAATAGATTGATGAATCTGCCCTAGCTCCGGGCAACCTGTGAGCAGGTTGAACCAACCACCTGCCCTGCCGTCATCCCATTCGGCGTCGGGCGATTGGGTTTGTAATTAATGAACCTGCCTCGATCGCGTTGCCTTTGCGAGTGTTTAAAGAGTCTGGTAGGTACTGTGTTCGAAGGGACAGCTTTAAAGAGTCTGGTAGGTACTGTGTTCGAACTCCTGAAGGGAAGTCGATTGTGCGAATGTCGAACAAACGTTTTTAATGACAAAGGGAAGCGAAGACATTGGCGAAATGGGTGGCGATATGGTCGGAGTGAACATCGAGGCGCGCCTTGTGCGCGGAGCAAGAGCTCTATGAGTAGAGAGGCGTCGATCTCCTCGGCGTCGGCGAGTCGCCCAGGCAGACAGCGATCTCAAGGGAGGTTGCCACACGCGCTGCGACGAAGGAAATCGAGCGACTCCGTGCCGTTGAGTTTTGCGGTGTTTGTGAAGAATAAGCCCATGACGGAAGCGGATTCGATCGTGCGAGATCGGATGTGGCGGTCGAGTTCGCTCGACAAATATTTCCTCGAAGTTCAAGAATCGATGATTGGTAGTCGAGGACTACGAAGTGTTTCGCGAGGGTATACATGGGCGGTGAAAGGGCTCTATACGGCTTCTGAAGTCGGCATGCGATTCGCGCCGCCCGAGAAAATGGCGGGAAAGGAAGGGCGTATCCGGAGTTTGGAGGCTCGGCGGTGAGCGTGAGTTAGGGACGATCAAGGCGGCTCGAGCCTGACCAGGCGAAGTAAACCCAATCGTTGAAGAGAGGGTTACCACGATTATAAGCCGCCATTGCCGGGATACGGCGAGTATGTTCGCCTTGGAATCCGCAAAGGGGAGGTCCTACGATAAAGGTTTTCACGAAGGGCGGCTGGTTGGAATTCAAAAGACCAAGGAAAAGCTCGCCGAAGAGGTTTGCCGATGTGAAAATCGTGGGTTTAGGCACGGTTGGATCAGGGCAACTCAAGTTGCCGAATCTCTTCGCCTGGCAGGAATTGATGCGGCGTCGCCTCGCTACCGCAAGAAGGACTTTCCGTTTTCTGCTTTTGAGGTTGAAAAGAGTGAGGATGAGGGTGATCTTAGTGTAATTTGTATTTGTTGTATGGTTGGATATTTGGTCGCGTTCGTAATTATGTAATTTCTTGATGTTTAATAAAAGATGCTTTATGGGAAATATCAAATTCTCTCCCGCATTCGGCGTACGCGTGTTTAATTTTATTGCATAAATGTTTGGCTAGACGTAAATATACCAATCGGACTCGGCGTTTTAATTCGATGCGCCGATTGGCTGGCTTGATCGGCCTCCATGTAATGGCCGTTTGATTTAGAATTAAACCATTGCGTGTTTAAAATTTGGGTAAGCCATAAGCGAGGAGCGGAGGGTATCGGCATTCTTGTTTTTGTTTGCAAGACGGCACAAATGCCGCATGTCTAGCCGATTGGGATAGATGGTTCTAGCCCTTGCGCGTTTTAGTCAACCGTTGGTTTAACTAAGTCATGGAGAATGTTGATCGACGCCTGTCTCGTGGGGTTTAACGCTGATAAGAATTACTTCGAGATTTGGGCCTCGAGATCGGGGCCATTACTGAGAATAAAAACGACAAGGCCCTTATGCGATCAAACCTATTTAGTTCCCCAGCGGCTATTGTATGGGATAATGCAGATCGAGAGTTCTTGTTGTCAGAACGTGATGATAGTTGTAGGGGCTCAACTTCCGGCCGAACTTGGCGTTCCGTTGGTTTGCGGCGGAGGATTCTCCGGTGTGGGAGGTGGACCGGTGAAAGGAGGAACTGGAAACTCGTCAGTCTCCAAGTCGCTGAAGAAGATCGTCCCGAAAGGAGATACAGCGACCGCTCCCCAAAACCTTCCTTGTCTTGGATCTTGGCCTTGACATTGTCGATGGTGTCAGAGGCCCGGGGGGATTGCGATTCGGGCGCGGAGTATGTCGATGGCGTCTATGTGACCTTGGATCGATGGATTCGTTTGTCTTAGAAGTTAGAAATAGATATTGTAATGTTCGAACGCAGTTGCGTCGATGTACAACTTTTTAATCGAATAACAAGTGTCATTAAATAAAAAGTGTTATTTCATGTGTTTTACTTCATATGCTTTAATAGTTTGCTGTTAGCTTGCCATCAGAACTGTTGTGGCTTAAACATTTTTCCTGTATGCTACTTCATATGCTTTAATAGTTTGCTGTTAGCTTGCCATCAGAACTGTTGTGGCTTAAACATTTTTCCTATCAGGTCGGCCCCTGCCTTAGGCGGATTGGGAGTTTGACAATTGTTGTATTCCCGGGCCGGCTAAGGCATGTTGTCCGGGAAGTCACGTTAGTGATTCTGGCTTAGTTGATTAAAACGGACTCCGTATCAGGAGACTTGTTTTGGCCGGTCGGGAGAAGCATTCGACCCTCATTAGGCCGGAAGGTGTCGTGTACCAAAAGAAGTTCCGAGTTCGGAGACTTATTCGGCCCAAGGTGACCTGCACCGAAAGGGCGCTCCGATTTATTTTGGCCAGTCGTGATATCCACGAAGGGCGCTCCGAATTCGGAGGCTTATTCGGCCCCAGGTGACGTGCACCGAAAGGGCGCTCCGAATCCGGAGACTTATTTTGGCCAATCGTGATATCCACGAAGGGCGCTCCGAATTCGGAGGCTTATTCGGCCCCAGGTGACGTGCACCGAAAGGGCGCTCCGAATCCGGAGACTTATTTTGGCCAATCGTGATATCCACGAAGGGCGCTCCGAATTCGGAGGCTTATTCGGCCCAGGTGACGTGCACCGAAAGGGCGCTCGAACCGGAGACTTGTTTTGGCCAATCGTGATATCCACGAAGGCGCTCCGGTCGGAGGCTTATTCGCCCGGTGGCGTGCAGAAAGGCGCTCGAATCCGGAGACTTGTTTTGGCCAATCGTGATATCCACGAAGGCGCTCGGTCGGAGGCTTATTCGCCCGGTGGCGTGCGAAGGCGCTCGAATCCGGAGACTTATTTTGGCCAATCGTGATATCTCTGAAGGCGCTCGGTCGGAGGCTTATTCGGCCCCGGATGACCTGCATCGAAAGGGCGCTCCGAATCCGGAGACTTATTTTGGCCAATCGTGATATCCACGAAGGGCGCTCCGAATTCGGAGGCTTATTTTGGCCAATCGTGATATCCACGAAGGGCGCTCCGAATTCGGAGGATTATTCGGCCCCAGGTGACGTGCACCGAAAGGGCGCTCCGAACCCGGAGACTTGTTTTGGCCAATCGTGATATCCACGAAGGGCGCTCCGAATTCGGAGGCTTATTCGCTAGGTGGCGATGCAGAAAGGCGCTCGAATCCGGAGACTTGTTTTGTGCCAATCGTGATATCCACGAAGGCGCTCGGTCGGAGGCTTATTGACCCGGTGGCGATGCAGAAAGGGCGCTCCGAATCCGGAGACTTGTTTTGGCCAATCGTGATATCCACGAAGGGCGCTCCGCATTCGGAGGCTTATTCGGCCCCAGATGACGTACATCGAAAGGGCGCTCCGAATCCGGAGACTTATTTTGGGCCAATCGTGATATCCACGAAGGGCGCTCCGAATCCGGAGGATTATTCGGCCCAAATTGGGTTGAAGGTCAGGCAAACAAAATCCGTTTTCATTAAAATGAAGTTCCAGTACAAGCATCAGGTCCCACAAGTTGGGTCTGTAGATGAATTGGCATAAAATCTACATTCGTGTGGATTGCTGCGAGCCACGGATCTCTTCAATGCCGCGGTCTGTTGGGAAGCGCATAAGCTGATGGTAGGTGCTTGGAACGGCCTTCATGACGTGCAACCAGGGGCGGCCTATGATGGCATTATACTGCGATGGAAGCTTTACAACCAAGAATTCTGTGTCGACCGTTTTTGAGCCCGCCCGAACGGTGAACGACCTTCCCACGGATACTCTGGATTCGCGTTGAAGCCGAAAATGCATTTGGGACGATGGTGACAGATCCGACTTCGTTAAGGCGAGTTCTACAAAAGCTTTGTAGTCTGAGATTTCAGTGGCGCTCCCAGGTCTATGAGGATGCGTTCAACGCCGAATTGACGTCTGGCGTAGTTTGACGACCAAAGGGTCGGCGTGGTCGCCTTCATTCCGAGGAGGTCGGAGTCGTCGAACCCAATCGTCGGGGCTTCACTGGGGCTGCCGGTTGGCTTGTTATGTTTTTGGGGAGCCGGGTGCGATTGGATCGTATGGATGATCGGGGTGGTCGGCAGACCTTAGATCATATGGATCACACCAAGCGGAGGTGAATCCTGTCTCAGGGCTAGTGTTTTAGTCGGCCTTCCCTTGCTAACATATTGCTGTAGCCGACCATCCTGCACCAATTCTTCCAGATGATCCTTCAGTGCATAGCGACTCTCGGTTTCGTGGGTCGTGATCTTTGTGGTATTCGTGATCGTCTGTCCGCCTCCGTGTGTCGGGAGGCCCTATCATCTTTGACGGCCACTAGAAAAATGGGAGGTCTTTGGACCTTGGTCATTATTGCCGCGATCGGTTACATACTCCGTATATTTCTTGTCGTTTCGTCTTGAGCGTCTGCTGTCGACTTGTAACTGTTCGTTTGCTCGGTAGGGGCATTGATCGTTTGTGCGGCGGGAATCACGCCTTTTGTCTCGCTTGGTTCGTTGCCGGGGTTCAGGGCTCGGTGGCACGGAGTTTATTGGTCGAGCAATTTCGGGGAGTTCCGTTTTTCTGGAGCTTTGTCCGGCCTTTGTTCTCAGGGCATCGTCTTCGACTTTACAATATTCTTCGACTTTCTTCATCAAGGCCCAGACTGTTTTGGGGGGCCTCCTGGTCAAGGCTGCAGAAACCTTTGTCGGTGTAAGCCCATTTTGAAGGCGGTTATGGCCATGGAGTCGTTGCAAGCGTCGTCAACCAGGTTGAAGCACTCCCAATATCGAGCTGAATACGCTCTGAGCGTCTCTCCCGACTGGATCTGCATTGCCCAGAGGGAGTCGGCCTGTTTTGGTTGTACCTCGTTGGTGATGAACCTGGCCCTGAAAGACTTTTGCAGTTGGTGGAAGTTCTTGATCGACGCTGGCTCCAACTTGTAATACCACCTGACGGCTAGCGGTCCTAGGCTACTGGGGAATATTCGGCACATGAGGGCTTCATTGTCTGCGTGTAACGTCATGGCCTGTTTGTAGTGACGGATATGATCAGTGGGGTCTGATTTTCCGTCGTAAAGAGTGAATGACGGGGCTTTGAATTTCTTGGGCAGGGACGCCCTTACGATCCTCCGAACGAAAGGGTCGTGACGGTCTTCCTCGTTCGAGCTGCTTCTTCTACGCTTGTTCCTTGTTCGCGGATCTTTGTCGGAGGAGCTGGAGGTTTCGGATCGTCCCCTCGCGTCGAGCTCCGTGGATAATGAGTTGGAGTCGCTGTTGGTACCCTTTGGTCGAGCCCGTGGCCTCTGTCCGCCCGTCCTTGGAAGTGGCTCCGGTTTCTGGCACATGGCTTCCTTAGATTTTGCTACCTCCAGGGCCAAGTCTCGACAGAGTCGTTCGTTCTCAGCGATCATGTTCTCGAGCCTTTGTTCGTTCTGCTTTGCCTGTTCGATGACAGCCTGCATTGTTTCTTGTGCTGAAGTCGTTGGCGAGTCGAAGCGCAAGGTGCGTCGTGCCGCAATGGTTTCTTTTCCGAGCATGTTCGCTGGGGTGAGTTCGTCTTCCTGCTTGCGATCGGTGGCTATCGGGGGATCTTCGGTCACGCCTTCCATGGATATATTTGAGTATTCCCACAGACGGCGCCAATTGTGGTGAATGTGGTTTGGAAATACTCTTCAGATCTGAAGACGCCACGATCCTCGCTAGTCACCTGCAAAAAATACAAACTCCGTTAAAGTGCCGGAATTAGCACTCCGACGGACAAGTCAGTTCTCCTCCAGAAAGCTTGCTTACTAAGTTTATAGAAGTGTTTTTTTTTTTTACCTACCTTTTCTGATCCACTACCATTGTATTTATACTCGTCTCTTCTGATCCTCGGGACCCGGGCCTACTTTTTCAATCATTACCTTTCCTTACACTCGGCTGCAGGGGTTCTATCCTATTCGGCCTAGTCATCGTATTCGGCCGATCACCCCTTCGAGATTTTTGCCCGTTTGGCGCCTAGAGGCCGAGACATTACTCCTCTACCTTTACTGAATATTCGGCTACCACAATTACTCTCTATGCTTTGCCTACTTAAACATGGGAAGATAGAGAAAGAGAAAGGGGGGAAGTTTTCTGGATGATTTATTTAATTAAAAACCTTGTTTAACTAAGTAGACAAGGATTAAACAAACCTCTCGCGTTTCCAAATCTTATTCCCAATTTGTAACGCCCTACACCATTCCTTGAAATTTATATCCCAAATCAAGTTTCATCATCAAAACCACCCAACACAATAACTTTCACACAACCAGGATTTGTGTCTTCCTCTGACCTTACTTCAAAGACAATTTGAGTAAAATTCGCTTTATAGGTTCTTGTCTAGGGGAAAAATTACGGCTTTATAGGTTACTAACTATAGACTACAGTTAACAAAGGAAAAAATTGTAGTGAATGGTTCTTTGTTGTTGTGTACTCTCATTGGAACAATTCAAATGCATGAAAATGAAATGATAAGCATTTGTTTATGAGATAACCACATTGACTAAAAAGGACGACACGAACACAAACACCGATAACACTACTTTAACATGAAAAAACACCCAGATTTTACGTCCCAAGAACTAAGTATGAACAAGCATATATGAGGGAAAAAATAAGTATGAACTAAACAGGGTCGATTAAAGACACAAGAAGTGAACAGGATGAAATGCCCAAATTTTATGATCATTCTCTTCTTTTCTTTTCATTTTTCATATCCCACCCACTTGTTTTCAAATTAGTACATCACTCTACCAAACCACCTTTCCGAATTATAATAAATCCCAAAACATGTCCTGTGGTGTGTCGAAATAGTACATGTGTCCTCCAACATGTCCACTAAAAAATTAATATAAATGCCACATGGCATGTCCGACATATATCGAGTGGTGTCTTGTCCGACATGTGTTGCACACTACTACGGCAACAAAAATGGAGTGTTTCATAGCATATAGAAATAAGAGCACACTATAGTGGGTTATTTTTAATATAAATTATAGACGACAAAAAACACCTCTTCAAAGCTATTTGCGAGTGTATATGTTAGGATATATACATGAGTATTACCAATACATGAATGAGAGTATTACTGAACAAGGTATATAAAATATTGCAACAAAAGAAAAAAAGCAACTTGACAGAATACTAATTGTTTGCAATCAATGCGACTTGAGTTTTTACTTTCTTGACACCAAAATAAATTTTCAAGGAAAAATAAATCCAAGTCAGCATGAAAAGCATTAATGTAGATAAAACAAAGGCAGAGCATCTTAGTTGAAGAAAGCCACGAGAATGATCACAATGCAGACATTTCATCTTTGATGAGAAAGTCGGAGTGTTATAGGCGGTCCCAAGGGACACCTTTTTCCTATCATCAACTCCCCAATGCTCATGTTCAATAAAAAGTGATGACCATCTCCAAGGGCACAATTAACATGTTAACGAAAGTGGCACACGCCGATTCAAAGCCATCCCACTTCATTTTTCAGAATCTAAATGCCAAATTGATCCACATTATTATGGTTCAAAATAATGCTAAAACAAAAGGGATCAAAGATCCAAAAATTTAAGTGGTTTATAATGGAAGACCGAGTCTAGAACGTGTGCCATTTGCATATATTGCGGTTGTAGAGCATTCAATCTATAATAGAAAATCCTACATTCCCTATCACAAACAATGCGCATGCATGCAAATCAAGATAAATCTGAACACAAAGGCCCATAAAGCTACGAATAAAACATACCCCTTCAAACGAACATTAAAGAACAGAGCGTGGTATAATCTCTCTCCCCAAATTTTCCTTCGTAATGAGATTCAAGTCAGGTAGAAAAAATATTCTAACGCATATCAGTCCACATTCCCACATGACTAGTATTGCCGATTGGGATTTTCACCAATGGGATTTATATCAAGGCATGATATATCATACTCCAATTGTGCATGTTTCACTTTTGTCGATATCCCATCACCAATTTCTAGGTACACTAAATGACCACCATCAGTAGCCAAGAAAACCTATTAGAGAAAACTTATAATGAGAGGTCAAAGCTTGTAACATAACACTATATTGGATTAAGAGAAACTAATCATAAAGACAAAATGCTATGTCAACAATATAAAAAAGGATTCATCAGAGAGATCACAATCACAAATTCATGCTCTTGAAAACATTTAACATGTTCAAAGCGTTGTCAAGCTAATAAGCCTCAGCTGCCAACCACCAAGAATAAGTACAGACAATATGGGAATTACACAGATGAGACAATCTCTGGAAAGTACACAAAATAATGCATTCGAAACCTCTACATCCCTCCATGAGTAATGGCATCTAGACTTTGAAACATAGAAGCCTAAGGAGGAAAAACAAAAAAGTAAAAAATGGAAACTTGAATCCACGTTAAGCTAGATTACCTCTCCTTAAATGAGAAAAACCTTGGTCAAGATCTTCAGTGAATTTTAGCATAGTTGGCTCCCCAGTCAAGTAGGAGACTACAGTTAACAAAGGAAAAAATAATAATAACTAGCAGATATAAGTGAAAAGAAAAGGTTGAGAACTAGAGACATTAACAACCCTTAACCCAACAAGTGATGATGTGAGACAAAATTAAATCATATGCAGAGATAACAAAAATAATATTTTTGATAATAAGATGCCAAGACAGTTACAATCTTCCCATGCCTTTGTTTCAATTTTACAACTCTATATGCTTTGCCTACTTAAACATGGGAAGATAGAGAAAGAGAAAAGGGGGAAGTTTTCTAAATGATTTATTTAATTATAAACCTCGTTTAACTACGTAGACAAGGATTAAACTAACCTCTCGCATTTCCAAATCTTATTCCCAATTTGTAACGCCCTACACCATTCCTTGAAATTTATATCCCAAATCGAGTTTCATCATCAAAACCACCCAACACAATAACATTCACACAACCAGGATTTGTGTCTTCCTTGGACCTTACTTCAAAGACAATTTGAGTAAAATTACGCCTTATAGGTTACTAACTAGAGAGACTCGTAATCTCACTTGGCCAAGTTTTTGGATTTTCACCTTCAAACTTAAAATTCATAAGCACTTCATGAATATTTACATAATTTATATAGTTCAAAACCAAGATTGGATATAGCAATGAATAAGACTATTAGACTCAAGGAATAGTGAAAAATCCTAAAAATAAAAAACAAAAAGCAAAGTCTAGGTTTATGATTTTAGAAGGTCCAAAGAATGATGGACCATATTGGAAATTGTGGATTCCATTTTATATCTTTACAGGTAAAATGTAAGAAAACATGCAGAAGATCATCTTGTTATCACTCCCAAGAAAACACTGAAAGTTATAACAATAGAAGTGTCCCGCCAAAGTGGAATGCTCTTCTGTAACATTGCTGAAAGTTTCGTAAAATTTGAGTTCTTAAGGCCATCAAATAAATCCTACAAACTATAGATCATATAACAACTAAAAATATGCTTTTACAATTCTAAATTCAGAATACTAGTCATAAACTTAATATCACAAAATATGTCAAGTTCAAGGCTCCCCATAGAGAGCATTACATGATAAAATGGCTACCAAAATCTGAAGTAGTACAAACAAAAGGAAGGCCTTATGGCTTACAAATTTAACCACAACAAGATATATTAATTAATATGCCAAGGTCTCTTCCACCTTGGATTTGATTTGTGTTTCCATTTTGGGGTTGGATGGTAAAAAGTTATTTGAGAAGCAAAACGTGCTTACAAAATTTACCTCATCACATAAAAAATCAATTATATATCATCTAACTAAGAGTTGATCTCATCACATAAATAATTGATCTCATCACATTAAAAATAAAAATAAAAAACCAGAAAAAGCTAAAATTAAACTTGATGGCAGAAGGGGAGAATATAGCTAAAAATAAAAACTAAATGACACTCAGAAAGCTAAAATTGTATCACAAAAATTGAGAATATAGGTTGAATAATATATCACTACCTCAACCCTTCCAAAAGAATTGTTGGCAGAAGGGGAGAATATAAAGACAACATATCTACAAGATCAGAATCCAATGAATTATACTGGTGTAACTCAAGGAAAAACAAAAACTGTAGAATAGATCACCAGCTTCAGTTTCAATACTGATTCATCCAGTAGGACTTGGGTCAACTTAACAAATCTGACCAAATTTGTCAAAAGTAATTCATACCACAATGTTAGATTAATAAATAAAACTAAAAAAATGAAGAAAGATAAGTGAAATTCATCAACAACACATACTTGAACTCAATAATGAAAAAAATAATAAATAAATAAATATTGGAAAGAAAACTTTGTAGCAATATTATCAAATTACAATTATATAAATTACACTTGATTTGAAACAATTATAAGTTATAACCACATAGCCAATTGTATTCTTGCAGTTCATTTAAGTCCAATTAAATGTCACCCATCAAAAGATATTCGCATTTTCAAACACCCATTCCCCGCTAAACAAGTTGCTCGGAGGATTGGGGAGGAGGGTTTCAACTACCACATTTTCAAGAAAATGATATTTTCTGTAAAACCCAATTCCCAATCCCATAAAACCTCCAATTCTTTCTTTTCTTTTCTTTTATAAAGTTCTTAACAAAAATCTCCAAAATTAATACATAAATCTTGATCGATTCAAAACATAATCAACACAAATCAAACGGTTAAATGCTAAATCACTAATAGCTCAACTACAATAAGCCAAACAGTAACAAAACCCAATTAAGATTTAAGGGCAATTAACATATACACCCGAGCAGAGTATAAAAAGAGCATGTTTTTGATCACTTACGATGTGGTCAAAGGTCGACCCTTTGAACATTGCTCTCTTCGATGAGGATTTCCATGCCTTTCGGGCAAAGGGACTTGACTTGGACTCTTTCAAAGGCTCGCACTTCTTCACCGCTCAATTTGACTTTATCTAGGTTTGATATCTTCCTCTTTGTTTGGTCTCCTCTTACACACATAGAAGGATCGAAAAATAAAGAAGAAAAAGAATATAAGGATCGATAAATAGAGAATAAGAAGAAGAAAAGTCGGAACTAACTTTGTTAGAGCCGCAAGCGGTTATGTTGAAGAAGAAGAAGAAGAAGAAGAAGAAGAATCAAAGCTATGTTGAAGAAGAAGAATCAAACCAGAAAAGGAATCAATTCATCAAACCACAAAACACTCTCTCCGTACTAAAATTCGCCGCATTATATATATAGAGAGAGAGAGAAAGGGAGAGGGACCGAGGGCAAAGGTTGAGTATTGTTGAATTCTTGTACTATAGTGATTTTGAATGGTGGCCTAGGGTTGGTGTTTATGTGAATGTCAAAGAGAAAGAGAAATAGACAGAGAGCAAAGAGAGAAACGGAGAAGGGCAACGGTGAGAGAGAGAGGGAGAAGGAGAGCAAGCGAATATTTTTATTTGTTTATGTCTTCAAGGTTTCAAATTTCCCAAACGATTGGCGACCAAAAGATCAAATTAGTCGCAAAAACAGGTTCTTTCGCCGACAAATTTTTTTAGTGGCCAAATCTCAATCAACGGCGACTAAAATATTAGTCGCTAAAAGTACTAATTTGGCGACTAATTTTTTTTGGTTGCTGAAAATAAGTTTTCGCGACCAAATTTTGGGTCGCCAAAAAATATGTGACCTTTCGCGACAAAATTTGTTGTTGGTCGGCAAAAGTATACCACTTTCTGCGACCAACTCATTTTTTGGTCGCCAAAATATAACCTTCTGCGACCAATAATATTTGGTCACCAAAAATAATGATCATTCGCGACTAATTAATATTTGGTCGCCAAATGTCAATTTTTTGTGACCAAAATTTTTTTGGTCGGCAAAAATAGTCGCAAAATGTGTAAATTCTTGTAGTGATTGAATTGACTTCTTCAATCTCGACAATTAAATATGAATAGTTTATTATAAATTGGAGAAAGGAAAGCTACTATGATGAAATTGGTAGATAGACATGCTGCTCTTAGAAAGTAATGCTAGAGCATCTCAATTTAAGGAGGTTTATGGTAATTTACTCAAAAAATGAATGAAACAATTTGAAATATGTGGATGCTGCATGTATACATTATGAAGTTACAACTCAATGTTGAACTAGCTGTCAAGTGTTGTTATTCGGGTATGTTGACCATTTTGACCTTTTTTAATATTTGGTAAGAATTGTCAAGTTTATTTTTCAAAATTTGAATGAAAGGTATCATTTTGACCGTTATTAAGTTTACTTTCTAAAATTTGAATGGGAGGTATCATTTTAACCTTTTTCAATATTTGGTAAGAACTGCCAAATTTACTTTTCAAAATTTGAATGGAAAGTATCATTTTGACCGTTTTCAATACCTGATAAGAACTACTTTCCAAAATTTGAATGTAAGGTATCGTTTGACCGTTTTCAATATCTGGTAAGAATTACTAAGTTTACTTTCCAAAATTTGAATAAAAGGTATCATTTTGATGGCCTATTTTATATTTTAGTGGGCTATTTTAATCTAACTTTCTGCTCAAACAAGGCTATAATGGCCCTGTTTGGTAGAGCTGTGGAAAAGTACTTATAACTTATGCCTAAACAGCTTATAACTTATAACTTTCAGCTTAAGCTGATTTCTAACTTATTCTTAAAGCATCGCCTGCCCCACTCAAAGAATAAGCTGATTTCTGACTTCCAAAAAGTTATAAAGTATAAGTTATAAGCTAAACCAAACACATCAAAATAGCTTAAATTAAGCTGAAAGCTGAAATAAGCTGTAATTAAACTCTGCCAAACAGGCATAATACATTACTAGAGAGTGATTAAATTAATCTACAAATTGACATTTTTATTCAAATGTGTGTGTGTGTTTTTTTTTGGGTATGTGAGAGCTACTATCTTTCTATATATATATATATATATATGTTCGTACATTTGTTTTCCATTCAAACATCCAAAAGTCAGTGTGTGAGGAATTCGTGGACTCGCCGGTTGAGTTTGACAAACTGTTGATAGGTGGAGCCATACATGCATGCATGGGCCTCTTCCGTCGGTGATTCAACAAGAGATGTGTTATTGGGTTTAATGACCTCATTTTAAAGTCCACTTCGAATAATTCAAATTGTTTATGTAGCTAGATCATCAAATTACGTTTGTTTTAGAAAGGGGAAAAAAAAAATACTAATCTATTTTTAAAATTATATTTGTTATTCAATTTTATAAGGTAGATGTTATATAAATTTATAATTATCGATATTCGATCAATTTAACTTAATTTTGTCAACATATCTTACGAAATAAATAATTTAGATCATCCGAAGTAAGCTCCCAAATAAGCCCACTAACCCTAGAGAGCATCACCACGCACACAATATAGATAATATATGTATAAATATAATCATATGACAATGGTTGTGATTTTGAAATTGAGGAGAAATGTTAAAATTCACAATTTAAACCTCTAAAATTATTTATAATAATGCAACAAAAGAGTTGAGTTTTATATAATTAAGTGTGTGACAAATTAAAAGATGACATTTTTCATATTATTTTATTATGGATCAAATTGTAAGATTTCTTTCATACATTTTTTTAATTCTACTAAAATTTAATGTAGATGTGGCCAGATATGGTTCATTCCTCAAAAATCAATGCTATGTACATGTACATTTTGTGGACAATCAAACATGTTTAGTTAGAGGTAGGAGTGCAACTTAGGTAGGTTCGGTCGGATTGGGAGGTTATTTAAACCCAGCCTAAGTTGTGCTGAGATTTACCCCGGCTTGTCCAGACCCGAAATATAACCTGAGGTTGTCTGCCCAAAGCCCAATCCGAATTAAACCCGAATTGCCGAGTTACCCGAATTGTAAATGAATTTTAATTTTTTTTTGCTACATTATTAAATTATTAAAATTTGACTCTATTTATATTTTTTTTATAAAAAATTATTAATGCCATCAAAACAAATAATTTATGTAATGTAAGAGAGATGCCGCAATAGTAGTCTTTATAATTTATGAGTAAAAATAAAAGAAAGTAAGATTTTGTGTTGTTTGTATATATAATATATATTCAATATGATTTAATAATCTAAATTACTTTAATATCATATAATGACTAATAATTTATATGTATATTTAATCTTTTTATATATTTATATATGTATAATTCGGGTTTCGGATTACTCGAGTTGTTTTACCTCTTTGTCTAAGCCTACTCAAATTTAATTCTGGCTTCTGAATTTTTGCCTAAGTCCGTATCGAATTTGAAAATATCTTATTCAAACTCTAAAAAAATTCGAGTTAGGTTCTGGTTGCTTGGGTTGACTCCACTCAAGTTGCACCCCTAGTTAGAGGGTCTTGCTAATAAATGTTTTTAGGGTACAAGTAAGTGTCTTAGGGCACAAAGAAAAGACAAAATATTTATAAAATATAATATACTTTTCACTAACGCTCTGTTTGTTTGGGCAGAAAACATTTTCTATGAAATTTCTTTTTTTTTTAAGAAAATGTTTTCTCTACATTTTTTTATGTTTGGTGGTGGGGTGAAACGAAGGTGGAGGATGGCATGGTGGTGGGATAGCGGTGGCGGTGATATTGACGATGATGGTGACAATGATCGTGGTGATAGTAGTGTGTTGATAGAGGTAAGAGTGGTGGTGGTAGTATGGTGATATTCGCAAGACTTTAATCCATAAAAACATTTTTTACCTTTTAAAAGTGAAAAATATTTTCTGTCCAAATATACCTGTTTTCTGTTAGCCATGAAAAATATTTTTCGTTAACTTTCGTTTTTTATTGTATCAAACACCAAAAAATACAAAAAATATTTTCCACACAAACAAAGGGAGTGTTACTTCAATGCACTTTTATTGAAATTAATACACTTTTTAATATTTTAATATATTTTTAAAGCACTTTTTATATACTTCCTAACATTAAACAATGCCTAGAATGTACTTGCTAGCATTTGCCTTAGTTAGATATGCATTTAAGAATTTTAATAAAATTGTTTATGTTTGTAGATTATTTTTTTTTTTGTGGAGAATTTACATCTCAGAGGAAATTTCAAAAATTATTTACAAATTCATGGCAAACTTTATAATTTTGTTTTTTAGTATTTGTCAAGTTTACCATTTCATTGAAAATACTTTTTCCAATGCCAACTGATTTGAAATTACCTTCTCTTTTTTTTTCAATTCAAATTTACGTCATACCATAATATCATTTCATATATATATTTTTTACATTCTTAAACACAAAATGTATATGAGACCTATCTATTTATGTATAGAATTGAGAAAATGCAATAAAAAATATGATTTTATGAGCATTGAAAGGTTTCATTGGGCAGGATTCAACAGAAAAAAATGATTGTGCATGTTATTAAAACCGAAAATTATGAACAGGAAAAATTATTCGTTGGGGCTGTGTTTTCAGATGATTTGGCTGTCATTCTTGTGCCAATATAGTTGAGATGAGTTTTGGTTAGCTGTGATGTAGTTTTCATTCCCTTTTTTTTTTTTTAAATCTGTTTTTATGTTTGTATGTATTTCTTGTTGTATATTCTATTCACCAATAAAGGGTTTTTTTTTTTTTTTTTTGCTTAAAAAAAAATACTCATTCCTCCTTTTTCTTTTCTTTTTTTTAAATCTGTTTTTATGTTTGTATGTATTTCTTGTTGTATATTCTATTCATCAATAAAGGTTTTTTTTTTTTTTTTTGGCTTAAAAAAAATAAACCAAAAAAAAAAAAAAAAACCTTTATTGATGAATAGAATATACAACCTTTTTTTTTTTTTTTTTTTGGCTTAAAAAAAATAATCTAACCCAAGGGATTGTGGCATTGTGGTAAAGCCTTGGGGTTTAAGCCCCAAGGTCACAAGTTCAATTCCCCTCCTTGGGCCAATCTCCTGGGCGAAGCACTGTTGGTTAGAAGGTTGGACCTCAAGGATGCCTAATCAGCTACTTGGTGTGGGTTTAATGCTCCCCCGGCTGTGCGAGTCCTGACTTAATCGAAGCTTGCCTTGGGAGGTCGGGACAAATTTCCAGGTTATAGTCTCTTACTCGGAACGGACAACAGGACACCTTGGTGATCTCCTCATGGGGCGCTGCCTTGGACCTGCGGGAGGGTAGGAGGATTTCCCTGTAACAAAAAAAAAAAAAAAAAATCAGCAAAGTCCAAGCAAAAATGAATCAATCAAGAACCAATTTGCACTTCAATCATCAACAGTTGGTATTATAAACCAAGCAAAGTATGCTAAAGCATTTTTAACAGAAACCAAGCAAAGCAAGTACAGCTTCAAACTTAAAACAACACTAACAAATGAATGCTTATTTTGGATTCTGTTATCTATACTTTGAAACCACACCTAGAATGGGTTTCTGACCATGCTGATAAAAATAATAATATTAAAAAACCATACAAACTTTTATTTAAATGATTATGATGAGAAATACAAATTGTTTTATGCATGCCTAAAATTACTGTCACAATTACATAATCCTTTTCTCATAAATCATCTTTAAGTCCATTTGGCTAAGCAAAATTAAACTGAACTCAATTTGTTTAAATTTCCCCTTGGTTTACATTCCCCTCATCCGAACCAGTTGCAAACCATCTGAATTTTTGAACTCCTCAATGTAATTGACGAATGAGCTTTTGCAAGAAGGCATGGAAGGAGGGGGATCGAGGATGCTTGTCTCAGGAGTGTCGCCATTCTGCACTATGAACACGGTTTTCATACCCCAAGTTTGATGTCTGATTAAATGACAGTGCCACAGCCATACACCTGCCAAAACATTATTCAAGTAATCATATATATATTTATATTTATATATATTATGGCATTTGAAATATTTTGAAGTAGATTAGTCTTTTAATGGCCTAGTTCAGAAGAGCCTAAGACGTTCAGTTTTTGTCGAGTTGAGTTACATTAGGTGAGCCAGACTTGGGCCCTGCACACTACTCCAACTTGACACAACTCGGGTTGCACAAAAATAAAGCACAACTAGTAGTTGTGGAAGTGGAAGTGGAAGTGGAAGTAATTTCATTTTTCATTTTTTTTCAGTTTCATTTTATTTTTATGATCTGCTAACTTTTTATGTCCTGGCTTAAATATAAATTATCTACAATATCCTTTGGCCACCATACTATGTAAGAGTAGAAAAATAGCTTTGAACATGAAAGTTTGTGAAGGAATTAAATATGAATATACACCATTTTAATGTCTTTAAGCTTAGCAATAGAATTTTTTAATGCATTTACTTTATTTCTAAATC
This sequence comes from Camellia lanceoleosa, assembly GCA_025200525.1. Taxonomy (NCBI): domain Eukaryota; kingdom Viridiplantae; phylum Streptophyta; class Magnoliopsida; order Ericales; family Theaceae; genus Camellia; species Camellia lanceoleosa. Next base: position 160,498,653 of record CM045761.1, read on the forward strand.
ATATGTTAAATTAAATATCATAATATATGTTACTTGTTCTTAAACGAAATTTAAGTTTACTCAGGGTATGGGTTACTTGAAACTTCCTAGGGTCAATGTTCAGTTTTTTACTAGGGATGGCTGCCTCGAGGTTGAATGGTATTCAGTGATTAGGTTATCAGAATTATTGCCATGGAAAGGGATTAAGTTAATACTATCAAATAAGTGAAACCTCTAAATTGAGAACATACCTGGATTATTTGCTGTGAACCTGACAGTAACCCAACCATTCTTAGGAACTCGAACTGTGTTCAACTCAGGTGGATCAACCAAATTATATGATTTTGGGTCTGTCTCATTGTTGAAATTCCCAAGTCCTGATCCAACCACATAATAACTATAACCATGCATATGCACGGGGTGATTCTGTGCTCCAGCCAAAACATCGGTCCCTTGAAACACTATCTCCACTGTTTCGTTAAAATTAAACATCCTCACCTTGGTTCCTATGGTTGGTATCACAGTGTTATTTGGCAAATCATCACTCGTAAAGTTATAAAACCACTTCGGATAATCAGGAAAGTCAGTTTCATAAACCCCACTTATGTCCCTGCATAAAGGGATTAAAATTGTGTTATTAAATGTGAGAGAACAAAGAACAAATACCCAATAACATTGGTAATGCTATACAATATGACAAATTCCTTTTAAAGTTCAGAATGTGAAATTTTTTTCCTATATTGTGATTTTTTTCCTTCGAATTTTCTTTCCCTGCTTTAATGTCTTGAAAGAACAAGAGAAATGGTCAAATAAGATGGTAATAAACCCTTGGACCACTTTAGTCATTGCTATCATTGAAAGCAAGCAGAGAGCACCTGCTGTGTCACATGCCTCAATACCACTTCACGTTGATCTTGTTGAATTATATCAAGATTACTAGTCATTGGATCATGCTTGTTTTCGTTATAAATTCAGGCAATAAAAACCAAGATAAGAAAAATAAATAATAAAACATAAAGGAAAAAATGGAACTAAGAAAAGTGTGTACCTGTAGTAAGCAAGCAGTATATCTGTAGTTGGGTTCTGAAAGGTTATGTTGTTCATGGCTGAACTAAGCCTATTCCCATCCAATGACACACACGATCTATTTGGGCAAACGATCTCTTTCTCAGAAACAACCACAAACATAGGGTGACTTATGTTTTGTGGCACAGATATAGGGTGTTCTTTGTTGGCTAAGCTCCTTAAGCGAGACAAGAATCCATTTCCTGCCTCAATGTCTCTGTGCGAAGGAAGGTTGGATGGGAAGATAGGGGTAGACGGGGCAGTATAGTTGCCTCTGTATTCTATAACTGCCGTGGTAGCATTTTCAACGTCAGCCAAACCTATAGAAATAAATTGTCTAGCAGCCATGTAGTAGTGACCAAGGGGCTGATTTGCCGTGAGTAGGACATTCATGGTTTGCCCTGGGGATATTGCCACATTTGCTGTGGATATGGGCTTGAGGTAGCTCCCATCCATGCCAACAACAGTGACATTGTGTTCAGCAATTGCAAAGAAAAGTTCAGAGTCCACAGCTGCGTTGATTATGCGGAGAAGATAGGTTTTGCCATAATCGACACTCAACCGAAATGTTGTTTCGTCTGCACGATGGTAAAGATGATTAGCATATAATATTCAAGTATCTCCCAAAATGAATTGTGTAAAGGACTAATGGTCGAGCATGGATTAGGCAGATGTGATTTCTTCTAATGCAATATTTATTCTATTGAGACACAAACACTCACTTCATACCATTAGAACAATTAAAAAAAGCTCCGGGTTGGCCATTGATGACATAAGCCTGGGCCCCTGGTAACTCTCCACCTACGGAGAGATCATAATGAAGGTGTTTGTTCACATCAAAAACAAACCAAGATCCTGCTAGACAAAAGAGAGAAAGTAAGATGAAGATCTATATGGGCAAAAATAAATAAATAACTGACGAGCGAATGGAACATAATAATAATTTTTTTGGTCCTACATAATCTAACAGAGTCTTATGATATAAATGCTCTATTGTTCACAAACATCGAGTGTTCAATTTCATTGTGCAACATCAATCGTATATCTGGGTTTGCTTTATAAAAGTTTAAATCATAAACACTAAAACTTCATTATATATGGTTTTTGTCAATTTTCATGCAATGATCATTTTATCAAATATGTTTATCCATAAAACTTTTAATCCAAAAAACCTTTTTATATGTAAAAAAAATCGTAACTTGTCTTTTTTTTATATCAGGCATTTTCGTAGCAAATTTCAAAAATTCCTGTTCAAACATTTTCTTAAACCCCGCAGTCCGTGGCCCAAGAGTTTTGTTAACTAGGGGAGTCGAAACTAAGACCTTGGCGGGAGCAAAGCCGCAAGTCCCAGGCCTCATCCATCAGGCCAGACCCCTGGGATTATTATTATTATTATTTTTATTTCAGTTCAAGCATTTTATCAAATAGCTGACAGACTCTCAAAAAACACAAATAAAGATGCCTAAATTGGAGGCAAATGGGTTGCAGAGACTCTCAGTTAAATCTGTGCTATATATATAATGATTTATTGAAAACCCAGATCAAGTAGGTGATAACAAATGCATACCAAGCACTATGACTTGTTCTTCATCAGGTTGGGGAAATGGGTAAGTAGTGCCCTCTGCGGGCAAGATGACAATAGCACCATGGACAGTGCTCTGCGTCCAATCACTGTGAGCATGCCACCACAGAGTTCCTTCCTCTGTAGAAAATATGACTTTGTATGTGAAGTTTGTTCCTGGTGCAATGGAGCACTGTGTGATGTATTCTGGACCATCTGACCATGGGTTTCTTGGTTGCTTCACTCCATGCCTACAAGCATAATCTTAGACCTCACTTCAAACAAATCAAATCAAATCAAATCAACAAAACAATTTTTTCTTTTCAGTCTGATCAATTGATCATCTTGTTCAATTAGATATTTTTTACCCTCCAAACCATTTTGAAAAATCAAACCTTCTGAACATACCGGTTTACCCATGTTATTTGTATCTGTTCTCGTATTTTTATTTATTAATTTTATTTTTTATTTTCGCTAGTAGGTAGTTGTTAACACATTGGAAAGTCAACTCTCACCCTCTTATACCAGCTCCATTTCTATCAGATCTTTCATCAAAAACTGATAAAAACGATAGGATAAATGTAACTAGTGATTTCACTTCTATCAAACTAGTTATCAAGTTAGTCATTTTAGTTTTAGTGATTTTGACTTAACAAATGTAATATTAAAAAATAGTATAAATTACAAACACACTCCTTGAAATTTACTTAAATTACAAATTATCTCACGTGGTTTTAGAAATTATATTATGTCCCTTAAGGGTTTTAATTTCATAACAAATAGGTCCATTTTATTAATAAATCATTAAGTTAATTAACAGTTTTTAATAATATTAAAATTTTATTTTAATTAATAATGCAGATAATTTTATTATTATATAGGTGAACAGTTAAAAAATTTCACTTTTTTAATTAATTCCGTTGAATAAAAAATTCTGTCAAGGAGGTATTTGTAATTTTTCAAACCATAAGGAGTAATTTGTATTTTAAACAAATCTCAAGGGGTGTATTTGTAATTTATCCTAAAAAATATTAATTTTTATAATGACAATAAAATTGAAACTCTTAATATACAAAAATATTAAAAAGTGGAATTTTTTTTCCTCTAAAAAATGGTCTGGTTATTTCAAATTAGAACCATAATTACAAAATTATAGATCAAATTGTAAAGTATGATTCATTTATTTTATAAATTAAGATCAAATGGTACGTTAAGAAAACTAAACCAATGTGAACGATTTAGTTTGAATCAGATCGATTTATTATTTTTCCCACTTATTTTCACACCTTAAAAAGGAGTGTGAGTATTTTTCTTCTTATGTTGACTGAATATTACTATTTGCTGCATATTTCTCTTCAGTACATTAAAGTGGACTGAACCGATCCAATTTTGACCCATGGGTTTTATTTTAATGATTTGATTATATAATTTTTTAATTCTCAATGTGTAAATTATAACACAAAAAATTAGTTTGATTCAATAATTAGAACTTATGATAAAATCAAATTTATCTTTAACAGTAGAATTTTAAAAACAACTATTCAATTTTTCTTTTGAAGACATGTGATTAAAACAAATGACTACAATTGGGTAAACAATATGTTGGGTATACCTCTTTATTGGAGCGTGGAACTCAATGATTTATTAAAAAAGTTTTAATTTGGTTTGATATTAGTTATAATATATTTTTATATATTATATCTAATTTGTGAAAATCCAATTCAGTTTGGAAACAACTAAAGTTTTGATAATAAACCCTGGATTCACAATATTTTAGGTATTGTTTTTGCTCATCCCGAAGTGAAGAGAACGGCTGCTACACATACTCCACTTTGGTGAAATCAATTATTTTGGGTGTGTGAAAAGTGGAATTAATTTGAGTGGTTCTTTGTTTCGTTTTCGGTGTTGATTTGGTTCATTATTTTGGATCTTCTACAACTCTAGTTCTGAAGATTTTTGTTCATCTATTTGGTGAGGTCTTTCCTTTTGTTTATTTGTGATTATTTGGAATTCACCTAAGGGTGGTTTTGTGAGACCATTAGTGTCTCGTTTGTAATCGTTTAAAACTTATTTGGTTGATAATAATGGAATCGGATTTCGATCCCGTGGACGTACCTCATATTGAGGGAACCACGTAAAAATTCTTGTGTTACCTTTGATTTAATTTTTATGCATTAGTTTTTATTCCTATTGATTGATTTACTTGTGGAGAATCATTGATTTTTCCTAACACACTAAACTGTCCATACTTGAGATATGAATAAATTATAAATACACCTTTAAGATTTGCTTAAAATAAATATTGCTACAACTTACATGTGATTTGAAAAAATACAAATACCTCATTGTTAAAAATTTTATCTTATATAATTAACTAAAAAAATAAAAATTTTAACTACCCTCTTATATAATAATAAAATTACTTGAATTATTAATTAAAATAAATTTATAATATTATTAAAACTATTAATTGATTTAATACTTTATTAATAAAATAAATCATTTATTATTAAATTAAAATTTTCAAAGGATAGAATATAGGAGTAATTTTTTCAAACTGTTGAAAATAAATTGTATTATAAACCAATTTTGAAAGTGTATTTAGAATTTCAAAAAAGACTTAGGGTTGGTTTAGCAAGGGCTCATTGGGCTTTTTTGGCTCAATGAGTCACAAAAGACAGAATAGGCTCATGAGCCACAACAGACAAAATATCACATCCAACCCCATAATCATTACACTCTTCTCTCACAAAAAAGTCAAAAAAGCCAAAAACCCAAAAGCTTTTCCCAAACCAAGCTTTTGAGCCCAGGCTCATATAGCCAAAAAAGTTAAAAAGTAAAAAGTCAACCCACTTTCCAAACAGAAGCCTAGACCCCTTTTTGGCAGCCACCCCTACGACCCTCTTTGCCTCTCATTGGTTGAATTTTTTGTTATTTTTTTTTTTTTCTCTCCCATTCACCAACCCCATGTGTGTGTGGGGTGCTGGGGGTGGGGGTGGGGGTGGGGGTGGGAATATGAGGGGGTTCTGTTATAATTTACCCTTTAGATAAGTACAAATATGGGATGGAGGTGATAAACTTTTTGGCATTTTATCCCTAATAAGTACAAACAGCGGTTGGTCGGAGGAGTATGCCGTTACCCCGTGAAAGCAATTGATGCGAACAAAAGATGGGATGGTATTTATCATGACTTAAAAATTATGGGGTAAATTATATTTTGTCCATTTTTATGTTTGGTTACTTTTTTTTTTTTTGATTTTTAAAATTATTTTTTTCTCACTTTGACTTTTTTTATTTTAAGTTTTTTTAAATTTACTCTTAAAGTTAATTTTTATTCAAAATTAGACAGAAATTACCACAATAACTGTCACATAATATATAAATATATTATCATATTGGAGTTTAATTTTATGTCAGATGTGTAAGTTATATATAATAAAATATTTTTATGTCATATAATTATCAATATATTATTTTTTTGTATAATTTTTAACAGAAATTAATTTTAAGAGTAAAGTGAAAAAAAAAAACTTAAAATATGAAGGGTCAAAGTGAAAAAAAAAAAAAAAAAAAAAAAAAAAACCTGTAAAGGCCAAAGTGAAAAGTAACCAAATATAAATGGGGCAAAGTGTAATTTATACAAAATTATATTATGACGAAAAAAATTTGAAAATAAAATTTAAAATATAAATTTAGACTTAATTTGATATAAGTTACCCTCAAAAAAAATTTAGGGAATATATTTTATATTTAAATATTTTTCTCTGTGCATAATATTATTGTTATAAGAGTAAATTACAGTTACCTCCCCAGAGGTTTCAGACAATTATATGGATTTTTTCTATAATTTTAATAATTATAGAAACCTCCATTAATTTTGAAACTATTATTAAAATTCTCACATCGTTAATCTTTTATTAGTTTATTTAACAGCAGATGCTGATATCATGTTGATATCATGTATTATGAGTCAAAAATCACAAGATTGTCCTTATATATTCAAATAAATTTCACTCACTTCCCTTGTGATTTTATAAAAAAAAACCCTTGTGATTTTATAAAAAATAATAATAGAGACATACACATTATTATAATAATGTTGAAAAAAATTATTAAATTCTATACAATATTTAAAAAAATTCTAAATTGTTAAGCTATTATAAAAATATTTAACTAAAAAAATATAATTTTCATTGATAAAATATTTAAAAAGAAACCATATATTTAAAATTAATGTTATTATAGATAATCCCTTAAAAATTTCACATAAGATTTATTTCACACTCTATAAATGATGTGAAATTTATTATTTGAACTAACTTATTTATTGTTTGATTTTTTGTTTTTAATATTTTAAAAAAGTTAAAACAAATGAACTTCTTTATTTTTTATTTTTTAAACAAAATGAACTTCTTGGATCTATGGCAATACTTGAATATTGCATATATTTGTACTTTGGGTTATGTTTTACTCACTATGTTAAAACAGGGCATTAACAGCGGTTTTTTTAACGGCGATAACGAAAACCGCCGTTAAAGATACTATTAACGGCGGTAACGAAAATCACCTTTAATATCGCCGTTAATGTATCATTAACGGCGGTTTCGTTACCGTCGTTAAAAAAACCGCCACTAAAAGTGTCTTCAACGACGGTAATGAAACCCACTTTTAACTGCGGTAACAAAACCGTCGCTAATGTCCAACCATTACCGCCGTTAATGACGGCGGTCTTTGCCGGCGGAGCTCCGGCGAAACTCCGGAGAAACTCCGGCGAGTTCCGGCAAAACCATCTACAATAAAGTAAAAGTAATGTTTAAATATTTATTTAGGGAATATAATTCATGAAGAGTGGGTGTGGCAGAGTGGTTGGTGTGGGTGGATGAGAGGTCTTTGGGTTCAAAACTTGGGGATTGCAAGAAGAAAGAATTATTTTTTGAAAAATTTGAACCTATTTACGGCGGTAAAAAATCGCCGTTTTTGGTCGACTTTTAACGACGGTAATTTGCCTTTTTACGACGGTTTCACTTTTTCTGACACGCGCATAAACGGCGGTAACGAAACCGCCGTTAATACCGCCGTTAAAGGCTTTAACGGCGGTAAAAAACCGCCGCTAAAGCCCAATTTTGGCATAGTGACTCTATAATTTGGATATGTTTTCAATACTTTATGTTTTGCTTTATAATGTGAGAGAATCTTAACCATTTCGTATTCGGCTTATCAATATATGTATATAAATCTATAATAATAATAAATAAAAAAAAAATTAGAGATTAATGTATTATATCTTACATGTGTTATTAAACTCTAACTTAGATCAATAAATGTGTTTAAACAATAAATAGAAATTCAATTTATTATAAAAAGAGAATCATTACTCATTTCATTACATAGAACCAAAACCTTTATAATGACAAATATATATATATAATAGAATAACCACACATTACCTTATCTAAAAAAAAAACCAACAAATTGATCACCATCAAACCTTATACTAAATTAAATATAATCATTTATTTGAAAATTACAAAGCAAAATATAAAAGATGTCAATTTTTATTTTTTAAAAAGACCACCAATTTTATGAATACCAATTTTGAGAAATACATATAGATATTTGATTTTTTCCCCCCTATTTGGAGAAATTATTCCTCTCTGCATTTTCTTTATTTTATATTTTTCATTCTTTTTTCTATTTATTTTCTCGGGTAAATCACAAATATACCTCCTGAGATTTGCTTAAAATATGAATTGTCCCCTGTAGTTTTGAAAATTACAAATACCTCCCTGTTAGAATTTTTCATTTAACAGAATTAATTGAAAAAGTGAAAATTCTAACTGTTCACCTATACAATAATAAAATTATCTGAATTATTAATTGAAATAAAATTTTAACATTATTAAAAACTGTTAATTAGCTTGATCATTTATTGGTTTCATGATGATTTATTGAATTTCATGATGATTATTAAAAACTGTTAATGCTGTTAATTCATGATGATTTATTAATAAAAGGACCTATTTATTATGAAATTAGAAACCTTAGGAGGCATCATATAATTTTTAGAACTACATGAGATAATTTATAATTTAAGTAAACCTCAAGGGATGTGTTTGTAATTTATCCTATTCTCTCATTCATTTTTTTCATAGTGTCACTGCAAGTTGCAACCAATAGCAACATCACATAATTTATTATTATTATTATATTTATTATTATTTGTTCTCTTTCCCCATGTTTGTTCCTCTATTTTTTCATTAGTTTTCTCTTTCATCAATGCTACTTAGCATCACCCACTACCATAGCAACTTACCAAACATGAATATATATATATATAGTTTAAACATATTAGTGTATTAAATTTTTTTAAGAAAAATAAACATAATAACATTTCATATTTATTACTTACAAAAAAAAAATCATATTTATAAAAAAAAAAGACTTGTAAAAATTACCAAATGCTACCACATAAATATATATATATATATAATCATTTTTATCTTTTCACAATCCTATATTATTTTCAAATTTTAATTTTCATTTTTAAGTATTTCAATTTCTAGTCGATGGATAATAGAAAAAAAGAGTCAATATTTTCCAACTTATTAACAAATTTTTTAAAAATAAATATAAAAGTGAAAATATCTAATATCGTTACAATAAATATAAATTAGTTGATAAAGAATGAAAGATAAATGAATTATTTGAGAATAATAAACTATTTAAATTTGTCATTTCTTACATCTAATTAAAATAAAATTTTTCTTGAAGAAAGAAATTATTTGAGAAAAATACAATATGCAAATAATTTGTTATTTATTACATCTGAAATCTATATCTCCATCTTTGTTTCTCTCATTTAAATTATTTTTATTAAATTAAATCTTCAAATTAATTCAAACATAAAACATGGATATTCTTTCTTACTTTCATTAATGGTTGATTTTCTTTTTCTTTTTTTTTTAATTTATAAAAGTTCATAAACTTATAACCGAAAAAAATACAAAGTCAAGGAAATAAAAAAAAAATTATGAGAAATAAAATGATAACTTAATATATAGGTAAATTACACTTAGTTTCCTTGAGGTTATGAATAGTATTTAATGGGTAATATGGTCATTTGCACAACCAAGTTAATACCGTTTGGACTAAATTAATGGCAGAGAGGAATCTTAATAATGTCAGAAAAAGTAAGAGAAGTTTATGTAATTATTAAAATCACAGGAGAGATTCCTGTAATTGTTAAAAACTTCATGGGAGGTAACTATAATTTACTATTGTTATAATAAAATGCACCGCAAAACAAACCTGGTGGTTGAATCTCATTAGTAATTACTAAATTTTGTTTGATGATGGTTACATTTTTTATGGATCAGTACGAAAATAGTTGTAAATATCAACAAAATTACATTGACAATCAATTAGGTAAGAAAGATCAACAATGCATATTTGCAATTCCAACATTTTCAATTACTCATGGTTTTAAATAACGGATATATATATATAGAGATTAGTGATATGGTTATATATCAACTCCTATCAAAATATAACGGGCTGATATATCATTAAATAACAATATTAAAATATTAAAATCTCCTTACATAACAAGTGATACGGTACGTAATAGACAGTGTCTAAAACTTGTAATTATAAGAAATAACACATAATGAAAAAAATAAATAAAAAAAGCTTTTGAATAAGAAAAAGAAGAAAATATTTTGTTTTGACTTTTTACAATAATTCATCTCTTTTTTTTTTTTATCAGTAAAAAAAGAAAATTTTATTAATAAAAATAACATATAGTACAAATGGAATTACATCAACAAAGAAAAACAAGAGGAAAACATATCATAGCATAGCTTCCTAATCTTAATTAAATTGGCACCAAAAAGAAGGACAAATCATTTGTTAGCTCAAGTCAAGAGAGTTGAGTGAAAATCAGAAAAAGAAAGCAAAAACAAACAAACAACTTCCAACAGAAAACAAACAATATTGATCATATTTTTTTGCTCATCTTTACTTTTCAACCACCAACAATTAAAAAATAAAAAGCAGGTGCGTTAGAGAGAAAAAAAAAAAAAAAAAAAAAAAAAAAATTACCAGTGAATTGTGACACCATAATCGCCCTGATTATGAACATTAACAAAAGCTGTATCACCTTTCCGTACATGAATAGTAGGCCCCGGAAAGCTGCCATTCACAGTCAAGACGCTATTCGTGATGCATAGCTTCGTAAAATTTGTCTCCTTTAACTACAACCCAACACAAACACATCCAATGTTATATATAATTAAATATTTCGCTTAAAATCTGCAACTCCTGCATGTTTTTTTTTTATGTGACATCAATAAATCTCATTTATACACATTGAAAACAAAATAAATCCAATAATATCCATTCTCTAAAATTTTACATTGATTGATACTTGAAGTACTAATTAATCTTTGAAGTCACATATAATCTTTGTTGGTGTTTTTATAAGTGAGTGACCGTGCCCGTCAGTCTGACTGTGTGTGTGTGTGTGTGTGTGTGTGTGTGTGGTGGTGGATTTGAAAGGTGAGAAAATCTTCACTCACCATGAAGTCATAAAAGTGGTCTTTGGCTCTGACCATAGAAGTGAAGGAGAGAAGGAGAAGAAGAACCCTAGTTAGAACCATTTGAGACTGTGAAAGAAGAGAACCCATCATCATCTTCTTCATGGAAAATTGTGTCTGGTTTTTGATGATATATACTGTGATTAAGCTAGAGGAAAACACATAAGACGTGTGTTTGTATTCAATATATATATAGGGAGAGAGGCTCTTTTGACTTAGATTTTGGTGGAACAACGGTTGAGATTGCTAGGTGGAGTCATGCATGCATGCACGTTACGCAGGAGGATTTTTTTTTTTTTTTTTTTTTCCCCTATTTATTAGCTCATGTACCACCAAAAATAGTAAATAAAAATTGAAAGAGTAATGATATACAAATAAAATTAGGGGAAATCATAAATTTTTTTAAAAAAATTAAGGTTTGACTTGAATAATAAAATATATTCTGAATTTTGTTAATTTAAATCTTAATGTTTTGATTTGTTTTCAATATAAATCATTTATCTATTTTGGTCAAGTAAAAATGATAAAAAAAAATATATTTTAGTCATTCAACTTAACAAATAAAGGGACTTAAGATATTTTTTATAGGAGGAGGATTCTCTCTAATGTAGATTTTGGACTGCAGAGTGTTGTTTGAGTCCGTGGAGCTTACCATGGGTTTAATGTCGATAATCCAAGCCGTTCATTTTATCGGGTATTTTGCCACAGAAAAAATTAGGTTAATCCGATAATTATAGCTTGTTTAATTTATTACTTTTGTCACTAAAAAATGTATGATTTATTTTTAAAAACACAATTGTTGTTTATTTTTTTAGTGAAAAATTGAATAAGTTATAATTGTCGGATTGACCTAATTTTTTGTGTGAATGAAATACACAAAGTACCCAACAAAATGAACGGTTCAGATTATCGAAATGGGGCCTATGTTAGGCCTCATAGGCCCAAATAGCGCCCTTCACTGGAGGGGATCCTTCTCCTTTTATATACACCTACATTTTGTTTAATGGCTAACAAACATACATTTTTTACATTGAAAAAAATTAAAAATAAAAAAATTAGAGTTTAAATTGACAAAATTAAAAAACTCAGGTTTTATTTTGTTACAAGGGTCAAACCTTTAACTTTTTTTTCCCCTCTTAATTTTCCCATAAAATTATTAGAGAAATGTTTTGTACCCCTAAAAACTGTGCCCCTAATGCCCCTAATTTCCAATTTGGGCAACTTTTTCCTTTTTTTTTTTTTTTTTTTTACTTGATATGGAAATTAGGGGCATTAGGGGCACAGTTTTTAAGGGGATGAAACAATGCCCAAATTATTATACATAATTTTTAAACAAAATGATATCATTCTTAGTGATTTTTCATTTTTAATCAAAATACTTACTTTTTTTTTTCTTCATAATTTCATATATGTCATTAACACATCATTCTATATATATAGATATATTTTGTGTGAGTTTCTGTTTGGAAATCATTTTCCAAAACGAAAATATGCTCATTAATATTTGTCACAGTGAAGATTTTGGTTCTCCATGTTTTAGAAAGGAGCAATACTACAACCTCAGAAGTAAACACCAGGAAAATACACAGAATTTAAAAGGGAAAATTAACAAGAAGTCTTTTTTGAAAAACATATAGTCTATTTAGTCCCATATCCTTTTCTTGATACCCAAAAGTCCTATAAGATTATTCTTCTTCTCTACCTCTCTTCTTCTCTGCCTCTTTTGCTCTTTGTGATTTCAGCGATCGTTGATGGGTAACCATATCTTACTTTTTCTTTTTCTCTTTCCGATATATACTCACCGGCGACCGACGACTACCATCGATTGGGATTCACCGGCAACCACCGACCGCCGACTCCTTATTTCACCCTCACCGACGGTAAAGAAGATATATTTCTGACGAAGAAGATGAGTAGATCTACTTAGATCTGATGTAGACCTACATCAAATCTGAGTAGATCTACATTAGATTTGGCTAGATCTAAACAAAAAATAGTTGCCGGAGTACAATCCTCTCTTTATATCCGCCTTTCTCCTTCGATCTCTTATTTTTTTCTACATTTTCTCTGCTGTACACTTCTCTTTTCTGTTCTAATGGAGCAAAATTTTCAAGTTCTGAATAAGTTGTTTTCGAGTTTTAGTTACAGGTGATGAAAACTGTAAAATTTTGTAGTTTCAAATTTTTTTAGTACTGGAATGAATCATGGTTTAAAGCTATAAAATTTTGTAGTTTTAAATTTTTTTAGTGTTGGAATGAATCATGATATAAAATTGTAAAATTTTACAGTTTCATAACATGTTTTTCAGTTTGATTAATAAGGATAAATGCTTAATAGATTTTTTCTTTGAAACTGTAACATTTTACAGTTTCAAAACTTACTTTTCAGTTCGATCAATATTGGAGATTATTTGCTTAAACCTTACAAAAATTAAAAAATAGCATATGTTTTTCCCATTGTTGCTATTTTTGTCGTTTCATTTTTTTTTTCTTTTAATTTATCAATATTTAGCACATTTTGCTATGTTTTTTTGTTCTAATTTCTCCATTTATTATTTTTTTTCCGACAATATTCTAGACATTCTAGTGAGTCTCCAGTGATATTCTTAACGTTCAGTGAACGTTTTGAACATTCCGGCGACTTTCATTAACGTTCTTAACACTCTGGTGAATTTTCGACGATACTCCGGCGACTTTCCGATGATGATGAACATTCTGACGAGTCTCCAGTGACTGTTTGACGGAAGTCCAGCGGTAGTAAGATGTAACAATGTCTGTAAATTAAAAAAAAAAAAAGATTTTTTAGGTGCCGTTTGGTAATACTTATATTTTCAGTTTTCTGTTTATATTTACAAAAATTTAAAAAACTCAAATAAAAATTTGTTTGGTAAAATTTTTGATTTATAAATCAATGGTCTCAGTTTATAAATTTGGCCAAAAAATGAAAACACAAAAAATGTGTTTCCGTTTTGAGTTTTTTTTTTTTTTTACCATCTAACACTAGCTACCACCCGCCACCATTTTCCACCATCGTCTTTCGCCACCACCACCCACCATCCACCACCCACCTGCCATCCATTCGCCACCACCACTCACCCCTCGCCACCACTACCACCACCACCCACTTGCCACCCACCCGCCACCACCCACCACCCGCCATTACAATCCACTGCCCGCCACCACCACCGCCATCTACTTGCCGCCACCACCACTTACCACTCACCATCCACCACCTGCCACCACCACCCACTCGCCACCACCACCCACCACCACCATCACCTACTACTCACTCGCCACCCACTTGCCACCATCACCCACCACCACCATCACCACCCACTTGCTACAGCCTGCCACCGTCACCCACCCACCCACCCACCACTACCCACTCGCTACCACCTACCATCCGCCATTGTCACCTACCTACCCACCACCACCACCATCACCCGCCACCTACCCGCCATCACCCACCACCACCCGCCATCCGCCACCCACCTGCCACCACCACCCACCCACCATCACCACCCACCCGCTACCACCCATCACCACCCGCCATCCGCCACCCACCTGCCGCCACCACCCACCACCCACCACCACCACCACCACCCACTCGCTACCACCCGCCACTGTCATCCACTCACCCATCCATCGCCCACACGCCACCACCCATTACCACCCGCCATCTACCACCTACCTGCCACCACCACCCACCACTCGCCATCACCGTTACCATCCACTTGCTACCACCCACCACTTGTCACCGTCACCCACGCACCCACCCACCCACTCACCCACCACCATCACCCGCCACCACCCACAACCACTCGCCACCCACCACCCACCTGCCACCACCATCCGCCACCACCACCACCACCACCACCACCACCCACTCGCTACCACCTACCACCCGCCACCATTACCCACCACTACCACCACCCACCACCCACCGTCACCACTTTCCACCACTGCTTTCCACCACTTGCACCACTTGCCATTTCTCACTCTTTTTTTATATTTTTAAAATTTTTTTTTTTTTCAATTAATTAAAAACGCTTTTTTATAGTTATTTTTTTAAAAATAAACAAAAACTAATTTATAAAATTTTTGTAAATATAAACTGAAAACGTAAACGTTACCAAACACACTCTTAGTAACAATTAAAAATGTATAGGACTAATTGGTGCAAGTATTTTGTTTGAAGATTAGATAGATCTTGAACTTTGTATATGAGATTTATTGATAAGTTCCCCAATTTAAAATCAACGGTCCAGACTTAATGAAGACATGGGCCTGGAAAATACACAGAATTTAAAATCACGGTCCAGACTTAATGAAGATATGGGCCTACAAAAATAACATCAAATATAAACCATAGATATGATATTCTAGTTTGTTTTCTGGGACGTGGAGAATTTTGTTTGGAAAGTGACCTGAAGAATTTACATGGTCCCAATTCAAGGGATTTTTTTAAAACACTGATGTGATTTGGCCCATCGGTTATTTTTGCCAAACACGGACTTCAGGCGATATTTTCTTATTTTTGAAATAATTGACAGGCGCAGAAGAAAAACAACTACAAAAGAGTGTACAGAACACTCACAAGAATTACGATATTGTGTAAAAAGTTATATACTTTGCCCTATTTTGACATTTTTCTAGCTAGATATTTTTTTAGTGCAAATAATAAGACTACACGCATAAAATTAAGGGATATTTATTAATAAATCTCATATCACAAATAAGTATTTTAATTAGTCTCAAATTTTTTATATTGATCTATTAAGTTTTATTAGTGGAGAGTTTTTTTTTTTTTTTTTTTTTTTTTTTTTGGTGTGGTCTTATATTTTTTATTTTGATAGTGTTTTGGTGGATAATTATACCCTTTTATTAATGTGGCAGGTATGATGTGATACTCTAATGTGACAGGTATTAATATGATAATCCAACGATGTGACACTCTAAAAAAATTAAAAACTCTTTAATGTATTTTTTTTAAATGTGATGACGTGACGGGTATGATATGACACTCCAAAACTTTTACTCTAAAAAAAATAAAAATTTCTTAATGTACTTTTTTCAAATGTGACAACGTGGCAGGTATGATGTGACACTTTAAAAAAAATTAAAAAGTCCTTAGTGTACTTTTCTTAAACGTGACATGTGACATTTCAACATGACGGATATAATGTGACACTCTAAAAAAAATTAAAAATATTTTAGTGTATTTTTCTCAAATGTGACACTCTAACGTGACGGATATAATGTGATAGTTAAAAACTATTTAGTATATGAAAAATGTTTGAGGGCCACAATTTTTGTGGCCACAATGGCTCAAAACTGCCAAATAGTATATATTTTTTCTAAATGTGACACTCCAATGTAGCGGGTAAATGAGTCATTACACATCCAAAATGACTAAATGGATCACAAAAAAAATAAATAAATATGAAACTATATAGATTATAAGTCCAAAATATGAGACTTATTGATCATATAAAACAATTTTAGTTATATCTAGTATAAGATGATGCAAGTTTTCATTAAAAATAAAATAAAATAAATTCAATTGCATTATATTTTATATAATTGATTCTACAATCAGGTTTGTATCTATATATTGATTGTAGAGCAAAAAGCATTCACTATATCATATAAGAGTTTTAGAGATCAAATTTTTTAATATCTAATGGTGGAAATTTTATTGTAAAAAATATTTAAGGACCAATTTATATCGTCGTGAAGATAGTCGTTAAAAAGTAACCCCAAAAAGTCAAAAACAAATCTTTTAGTGATAGAATTTTGAAAATGTCACTAATAAATATACTTTTAGGGACAAAATAATTTAGTTTCAAAATGGTTTATTTTTTGAGACAAAACTTTGGTTCTAAAAAGATAATAATTCATCACTAATATCTAACTTTTGTTGTTAAAAATATAAATATGACACTTTTTGTAACAAAAATATTTGATTTCTAAAAAGTAATTTTATTCCCAAATTTTGGTCTTTTACGTTGTTGTTGGCTACATATTTTGTAAAAGCCAAATCACAGTTTGACACGTGGCAGAATAAGAGTATTATGGAAGATAATTCAAGTCTTCGATCCTGATCGAACACGTGGCAATGAACATTGGTTCTCACGTGATCTGAGTAGCACTAGATCAGTAAAGAGATACAAGGTGACGTGGCTTCAACGGTTACTCATATTCAAATTCAAATACAGGAGGGAAGCTCAACTGCAAGAGATGGCGTAGTGGGACTACTTCTAAGGCAGCATGATCAGCGATCATGGAGGAGTAGTTCGACGGTTTGAAGTGCAGTTCGAAGGTCATCTTTGACAAGTATAAATAGCAGGGAAACCCTCAGAAAAGACCCCCAGACTCAGATCATACAAACCAGTCTTTACTTCATATTTTCTTTTCCAGTTTTACATTTCCTGTACTTTAAATTCCTGCACTTTAAATACCTGTTCTTTAAATACCTGCACTTTAAATACTTCAAGACCGCACTTCGATTCATAGGAGTAGTTTCAAGTAGATTCAAGTAGATCTTTGTCAGAAACCCTTTGAGGTTGAGTTTGGACTATTATAAGTGTTCATTTTAATGAAATACTTCGATTGTTCTTCATATTAACTGTTATTTCTCTTAATTTCTCCTAAGTCAAGCCACCAGTAAAAGTCCTCTTCATTGAGGCTGAAAGAACTAAAACACAATCGTTTGATAATTGGTTGGCAATTATAATTTCTGTAAGGACTGATTGATCCTTGCTGGCACGCTCGCATTTACAAAAATACCCTTCGAAAAGCCAAAAAGCCAACATATATTTTTGGCACGCCCGGTGGGACTTGTTAAAATGGCTAGGCAAAGACGATAAGGAGAAAATGAACGCTTGGAAGAAGGCGTAGAAGGAGAGATAGAGATACCTAATCCAGAGGAGAATGTGGTAACATATCCTGTGGAGACTCCTATGCTATCAGAACCTTTGGTCGAACAGACCAGCACTTCTGGACAAGAACCATATGTTCATAATATTGGACGAAACCAAGGAATTGGACCATCCACCGTTCCATCTACTCAGCCAACAAATCTATGGAATGGCTTAGTAGATGCTATGGGACAACAATTAATGAACACAATAGAAAGGTGGGCAACATCCTTTTTGGATCGAATGAATAACCACCAACCAACAAATACAAGACACACAGAGGAAATTTTAAATGTCCCTCAGCAAAGATTGGCTAGAGAAAAACAGCCTATGCAAGTTAATGGACAATCTAATGGTCAGACTAGTACTCAGAACTATGAAAGACCATCGCCTCAGTCTTGGTATGAACCCATTTCGAGGCCTGTAGAAGGCCAAAATGCCTCAGTACTCAACAATGAAGCCACACAAGTTGGTGGATCTGGCCAAGTACAAGAAACTGGCATAAGAATGGTGGCAAATCCCATGTTCGAAGCCATACCTGGCACTAGGGGGTATAATAATCCCTTATTCGAATTTATACCCGGGGGGTTGAAAGGTTTTCCCACAAATGGAAGGGACACAACACCTGTTCCAGCACCTTTCACAGGTCTTTTCGCAGGACAGGCTCAAAGGGGTTACCCATACCCCCAACAGCAACCTGCACCACAGGGGCAACTAGTCCCAAATGTACCACCTTATGGACCAAGAGGACCACAGGCGCAAGTTTCTCCACCAAACCCTGTGTTTGTCCCTCCAGTAGTGGTTCAGCAAGCACAAAATATGGTCCCTAGGGACCAAATTGTTGATATTGTTAGAGAGATGTGTGGACCGATGGCTCGGGGGGTCCAGACTCCTGTATACAGAAAACCATACCCAGAATGGGTAGATAGGGTACATGAATACCTAAGAGGATTCAGAATACCAGATTTTACCCTATTCTATGGAACTAGAAATCAATCAACAGTAGAGCATATTGCCAGATTCGCTGCTCAATGTGGTGAATTCACTAATCATGATTACATGAAACTGAGATTATTTCCAAATTCTCTAACTGGGGGAGCATTTGTATGGTATATCAACCTTACACCTGGCTCCATTCAAACTTGGCAACAAATGGAAGAGGCATTTCATGCCCAATTCTTCCAATCGGAGCCAGAGGTGTCCATGGCAGACTTGGCAAGATTGAGTCAAAGGCCTGAAGAAAAGGCTACTCAGTTTATTGCCAGATTTAAAAGGGCTCGAAATAAATGTAGAGTCATCCTTCCAGAGCCAGAATTTGTAAGATTGGCTCAAAACGGTTTAGAGTTCAGGCTTCGAAAGAAATTTGACTCAACTGAATTCAGGGATTTGGTCGAATTAACCTATAAGGTGTCTCGATATGAAGCATTACTAGAGAAGGAACAAGATCGAAATAATGCTTCGTATAAGACGTATTATAGAGATCCCAATTATGAGATCGATGCAGCAGAGATTGTGGGCAAAGAACCTGTAATCTGTGAAGCATTAATTCATAAGGATACAACCATCGACCAGCAGTTTAAAAGGAAAGACTTTCACAGAAAGTACTCTTTCGATTTAACAAAAACAGATGACATTTTTGATCATTTGCTTGCAGCCAATTTCCTTAAGTTACCAAAAGGAGTAAAACTGCCATCTCCAGATGAACTTAAAGGAAAAGTATACTGTAAATGGCATAATTCTTGGTCTTACTCGACTAAAAACTGCATTGTTTTTCGAGACAGGATCCAAGAGCAAATTCGGAAAGGAAGTTTGAAGTTCCCAGCCAAAACAGAAAAAGCCATGGAGATTGACAGTAACCAGTTTCCAGAAGTTGGAGAAAGCGCGGCTAATGTGGTTGTACCAAACTTTCAGAATCTATCTCTGCAGGAATTGGAAGAGGTCAATGTGCAAATGCATATTGCCAACCAGACAACTGCCAAGAAGGAGACTAGAAACCCACCAGTTATTGGACAAGGTTTCTCACATCAGAAGGAACACTCTGATGAAGAAGTACTGGATGACGATTCCTTGGAAGCAGCTGTAATGCAGAGGATGTGTCCCAGATGCAGACTAAGCTACAAATGGTTGAAGGGGCTTCCAATTGATGGGAAGCAATACTATAGGGATGTTCAGAGACGTCCTAAATCAACCAACGCTTACAACAAAAGGCCGTACCCGGCTAGTGATAGGCAGCGACCATTAGTGGTTGAGCCTGCAGTTGACAGAATACATGCTAAAGGCAAGAGGCCCTTGTATGAGTCTAGGCCACTTAACTACTACAGAATGGAGAGCAAATGTTCTAAAAGAAGATTGGAGAGGAGTTCAGGTTATGGGACTAAAGCCAGAGATTGGCCCCCTAGACCAACCTCACACAGAACAGAAAATGGCCACCTCCATCAAAGGCCAGAATCAGGCTCGAAACATGAGACCAGAACCAAGCACTTACCTCCACAGCCAGTTTCGAAGATGGCTTCGAAGGTAGAAAAATGTGATTCAACATCTGAGTCAGTAAGCTCTTGGGTACTGAGTTCCATCGGTTTGTAATGCAAAACAAACCTATTGAAGTGTCTGCCAGCAGTGATGTCGGAATTCCAAGCAGGATGGTCAAGCCTCCTCTGGTGGCTCGGAACAACTGGGTATTCTTTGAAACACCAAAGACAAAGGAACCAAATATGGTTCCATTATTTCAGATCACAAAGGAGGAAGATTTAGCGCAGTACACCCAAAGACCAAAGAAGATCTGAAAGAAAGTGGAGAGTTCTTCACCGGTCAAGATATGAAAGAAAAACTTGAAAGTCGACCATACTCCAAAACCGACTCTACAAAGCAAAGTGGTTTGTAGCGAGAAACGATTGGCCCAGTTCATTCTCAACTAAAGGCCGAGAGAAGTCTAGTTTGGCGTGGTTGGAGAAGGCTCGATGGAAAGTGATAGCGAAAGCGGAAGAAGAGATTGGCATGAGCCAAAAAGAAGAAATGGCGAAGAAGAAATGTTCAAGCCTTCATGGTGAACAAACATTTCTCGAAAGAACCAGTTGAGAAGGATCCTTCGAAGGGATCAATTATCAAAGAAGTACCAGAGTGCAGCAAGGAGGATGCTGCTGAAGACACTGAGCAAGGTAGCCAAAAGGGGAAGAAGGTAAAGCCAGCCATCCAATTTGGCTCATTTCTCAGTCGATCAATATGGTACATATCGCCTCATGAATTCAGTGGAAATGAGGACCAGGGTGACCAAGACATGGATCCAATTCCTATCTCTAGTGAAGAGTCACAAGTGAGTATGGTACAGGATGCTCCTGAAATGGCTACTCCAATGGAAACTGAGTGTGAAAGCGAGGAAGAGATGAGCATCAACCTCTCATATCCTTTTGAATATCCCTCGAATTCCATGACCCAACATGTCAAGCCTTTGTACATCAAGGCTTTCTTCGATGGGATACAGCTGAACCGAGTCCTAATAGACAATGGGGCGTGTAAACTTATTACGAAATCTTTTTAAAGAAACTAGGAAAAAGAATCCTGTGTTGATCCCAACCAAAGACAACCATCGCCGGCTTTCTTTGGAGATAAACAGATGGCTCAAGGATTACGCCCATTAACTTGAGTGTGGGAACTAGGATGCATGACAAGATTCTTCAGAATCGACAAAGAATGCTAAATATAATGCTTTACTTGGGAGAGATTGGATCCACACTAACAAATGTGTGCCTTCCTCTTTGCATCAGAAAATCATGATGGCTTTGGGCAATGGAGAGACAGAGGAAATTGATGCAGATCCTCAACCCTTCATAGCTTGTGCAGACTTTGCAGAGGCCAACTTGTATATTGAGGGAGTGACACCACTCAGTATACTGAGGAAAGCTGATGGCTCAGCCGAAGTGATGGCTGATGAGGAAGTGACACACCTGAAGCACTTAGTCCAAGAAAGTGCTGATGAAGAGGTTGTCGTGAAAGATGACAATGATGCCTGGTTATAGGCAAAGAGGTGAAGAACAAGAAGCCAAGTCCTTGGCTCTAATTAAATTCTCATCATTGGCCGTAAAAGGAATAGTCCAGAAAGTACAGAAGCAAGAGGGTTTGAAAAAAGCTTTTTGTGTCTGGAAATATATTGCATAAGTCGTTAAGTACTAGAAGTACGAATACGAGGAGTCTCTTCCAATATTGATAGTTTTGGAGGGAAAAGCACATTCCGGATGTTGACGCCAGCTTCGAAGCAAGATATTTGGCTTCGAAATGAGATTTTGGCGCCAAAAAAATCAAACAACAACGGCTTCGAAATACATAAGTCGGCTTCGAAGCATACTACATGTTTAAAGATGCTAAATGCTTGAGGATCAGTCTACTTAAAAAGGGTTTAAAGACCTGTTCGAGGGTTATTAATGAAAATAACGACCTTCGAAGCAAAAATTTGGGATTCTTTAAGGAGAATTGCTATTCAAAACATCAAAATCAATCGTTGGTTTTAATAAAAGAGGATTATCTTTTAAACTAAATTAGCATGAATTGCTCTTCGAAGTGAAAGTGGTCAATTTAAAATTGATTAAATATACCAACCATGACCATAAATTGGTTATAGTTAGTTTTGAAGAATAAGATTATTAAATTCGAAGTACTAATTTTAGGTGATATCAGCCAGAATTGTCAACTCTACTCCATAAATTGGAAAAAGACATGATTGGTTCCTTTTAGTGTTTTATGTTGAGTCCATATTCGAAGAATGAGTTTGTTCAATTCGAAGCCCTAAATTGGCTCTTAAAGGTAAATGGAAACAAGGTCAAATAATGCCAAATGGAAGATTCTATTTATATTTAAAGACAAAGCAATCACATCAGGTGATCCTATCTGGGAACGAATTCAAGCTCATAAAAGTAAGAAATAGAATAAATGACAAGATCATGAAATTTTATCCAACAGTGATCAATAAATTTCTGCTCTGTCTTTATTATGTCTTCTATTTCTTCTAATGTTGGCTGCATAAGTTGGTGTGCTCTCACTTCATAGTAGAGCTCTTCAGCCTTTATTTCGAATGCTTCTTCTCTCAATCGTTGTTCCACTTTATCTAGGACCAAATCATCCCAATACGCAGAAGCTTTATTCTTGAAATCATCGAAGTCTTCGATGAAGTTTTCTGTTTCATATTGGGCTTGAATTCGGAGAGACAAAAGTTGGTCCAAAGATTGTGTAGTAGCCTTGGAATTTCGATACCAGTAGAGGAGCATCGGAAGTTGGTCCAAGAACATGTGAAGCTCTGCTTGGGCAATGGGATTAAGGACATGACCCCTAGTCAGAATATCACAAGCCCATCGAAAGTTCTTGAGAGGGATGTCATCCTCAAGAACATTGAAGGGCAAGTGAGAGAAAGCCGCAAGTAGAAGTTGAGCTTGTTTCCGCTCAGTTGGAGTTGGAGATGATGAAGGTTTGTAAGGTGGAAAGATTTTGTCCATAGGAAGGGCAAGCCTTAGTTTCTCTGTCTAGGAAAGAGTGGGAGATGGAGAAGGTGTGGATGCTTCTATTCCAGAAGGTGGAGAAGAAGGTGTGGATGTTTCAATTTCAGAAGATGGAGAAGAAGAAGTGGATGCTTCTGTTATGGAAGATGGCACGGGAGCGGAAGGAACAAAGGCATTAATGTAGTCAAGCCAGTCAGAAGAGCAAATCTTCGCCTTCTTGGCTAAAAATGTAGGGCTGTACCCTTGTGATTCTTCCAGACGCCAGGCAGTGTGCATTATCTTTGTGGGCATAGAGGATGTGTGCAGGGCCTGGCAGATTCTCCTCCAAACTACGTCGAAGGTCAATGGGCACATAAGGATAGACCACCGAGCTTCGAGCGTAAGAAGAAAAATCTAAAGGGTCAGCGAACTCAACAAAATAGTGATTGCTTCATTCCCTCAAGTCCTAGGACTCAGGTGCTGACCAGCTTGTCCATCCAGAAACCCCAGAAGATAAAGGAGTTGTAGCTTCATCCCAAGTAGAGGTTTGTGAAGAAGAACTTTCCAAGTCCATATTTGCAACTTGTTGAAGCAAAGGCTTGAGAATAGTTCGTTCAAAATACAAGGGGAGTTTAGAGGAAGAACTTCTTGTATCTGTAAATTTGTAAACCGAAGGATTAAGAGCAATGTGTTCGTAGTCCAAAGGTTGATAATCTGCAAAGCCTCCATGACCTGAATATAGATTGGCGAGTAAAGGTGGCTAATGAATGCGTGGAGATTCTTTCGAGGGGAAACAGCATTACTCAATGGCTCTTCGTATGCTTGATCAATAGAGTGAGAAGTTGATTGAGCCATAGTCCGTTCGAATGCTAAAGGTATTGGGATGTTCAAACAAGTTGAGAGTTAATGCAAATGATCACCAAATAAGTAACGGTTGTGTTTCCTGAAGATGGATTCCATGCACATTCCAAAAGCGCGGGAAAAACTTTTGATCCACTAATATCTCCAAGTATTGGGTATATTAGTGCGGGGGGTAATGTTGGCTACATATTTTGTAAAAGCCAAATCACAGTTTGACACGTGGCAAAATAAGGGTATTATGGAAGATAATTCAAGTCTTCAATCCTGATCGAACACGTGGCAATGAACATTGGTTCTCACGTGATCTGAGTAGCACTAGATCAGTAAAGAGATACAAGGTGACGTGGCTTCAACGGTTACTCATATTCAAATTCAAATACAGGAGGGAAGCTCAACTGCAAAAGATGGCGTAGTGGGACTACTTCTAAGGCAAAGATGATCACGATCATGGAGGAGTAGTTCGGCGGCTTGAGGTGCAGTTCGAAGGTCATCTTTGACAAGTATAAATAGCATGGAAAACCTCAGGAAAGACCCCCAGACTCAGATCATACAAACCAGTCTTTACTTCATATTTTCTTTTTCAGTTTTACATTTCAGACTTTAAATTTCGACTTTAAATAATTCTTTAAATACCGTGACTTTAAATAATTCAGATTACACTTCGATTCATAGGAGTAGTTTCAAGTAGATTCAAGTAGACTGTTGCTGTAAACCCCTTCGAGGCTGAGTTTGGACTATTGTAAGTGTTCATTTTAATGAAATACTTCGATTGTTCTTCATATTAACTGTTATTTCTCTTAATTTCTCCTAAGTCAAGCCACCAATAAAAGTCCTCTTCATTGAAAGAAGAACTAAAACACAATCGTCTGATAATTGGTTGGCAATTATAATTTCTGTAAGGACTGATTGATCCTTGCTGGCACGCTCGCATTTACAAAAATACTCTTCGAAAAGCCAAAAAGCCAACAGTTGTATTTAGTTGAGAGATTTGAGAAGAGATTTGCAAAGAGAAAAAAAAATGTGTAAAATTAGGTGAAATAGAGGTATATTTTATTCACATTTCACCTATTTTTCTTTTTTTCCTATCCAAATCTTTTTCAAAATTTTCTAACTAAGGCCTCATTTAGAAACAAACTAGTTTAGGGTTCGTTTGAAATGTAGTAATTTTTTAACTTTTTATGAAAATGTGTACAAAAAAATAAAAAAAATGATATAACAATTTATTATGATATTTTAATTTTTTAACAAAAATATAAAATTAACAAACGAGACATAAATATAACATGAAACTTAATTTTTTATAGTCACAAGTCATCCAGGTAAGTCACTAGAAGAGTTTCAACTAGAAGAGTTCCAACTATAATTCAAAAGTCACAAGTCATCCAGGTAAGTTGCCAATGACATCTAGCCTAACCTGCTCATTGAGAGGTAGAGAAGTCAAATCGCATTAGCGATGTTGAGTGGGTGTACATATACATCAGTTTCTATGGTTGTACCATTTGTTGCCCGTCGTGGATTCAGCCACAACGCTCCCATTCGTTGCTTGGCAACTTTTAATTCCTGGGTAAATTACAAATACCCCCTCGAGGTTTAGTAAAAATATAGATTTCCTCCTGAGGTTTGAAAAATTATAAATTTTCCCCTGAGAGTCAAATTTTCATAATAAATTAGGAAAAATTAGAGGGGAATCTGTATGAAAATAAAAACCCTAGGGGGCAATTTGTTATGAAAATGTAAACTTCAGGGGGCGGGATGTAATTTCTCAAACCTCAGGGGGAATCTGTATTTTTACCAAACCTCGAGGGGGTGTTTGTAATTTGCCCTTTATTCCTTCATCCTTTATAACTAGGGTCGATATATGGGGTCATTTTGAAAATATAACAAAAAGTCAAATCTTTGATTTTTTTTTTTTTTTTGAATTGTTTTGAAAAAATATATAAAAAATTGTGAGAGATAATATGATAAAAAATGAATTAAAAATTAAAAAATTACTTTTAATCACATTTCTAAAATAGTCCATAGGCTAGGTTCGGCATGGATGTTTTTAGCTATTTTAATTATTAAAAAATAAAATAGATTAAAAAGTCAATAAGATAAAATATCACGTCTAAATTATAATCATTTTATTTTTTCTCTCATAAAAATTAAAAAAAATCAAAAATCCGTCCCAAATAAAACTTTTTAGCTACAGACTAAAATAACAAAAAAATTAAAAAGTTAAAAAGCCAATCCACATCTCAAACGAACTCATATTATGTATTGTGCCTTTGTTTGGAATGTGAGTTGACTTTTTGATTTTTTGACTTTTTAACTATTTGAACATGAGGCTAAAAAGCTTCGTTTGTGATGAATTTTTTTTGACTTTTTTTGATTTTTGTGAAAGAAAAAATAAAATGATTATGATTTAAATGTGATATTTTATTTTATTAATTTTTTAATCTATTTTATCTTTTTATAAGTAAAATAACCAAAAAAAACTTTTGCCAAACATAACCTTTGAATATTCAAAAAAAGTAAAGGAGGATGTTGCAAGTATGTCTGTTTTACCCTATCATTTACAATAACTAGCCGTCTAAATAAGTAAAAATAAAAATAAATAATAAAAAAAATTAAATTTATAATATGCATGTTGTTTTAATGGTAATAGCTTTGGTTTTTAGGTCAAGATTTCGAATTTTGTACATTTTTTTTATATAATTTATTTATTTTTTATTTTAAATAGAGAAATAAGAGACACGTGACATAAGAATAAGTAAAGACTTGGACACAAAGTTTAGCCTTCACTTAATATTATAGTATAAATGTTACACTTATGTTGTTTTTTGTTGAAAAATTTGAAAAGAGATTTAGAAAGAGATTTGAAAAGAGAAATATAAAAGTTATATGAAATTTGAATAAAATATACCTATATTTTACTTAATTTCATACACTTTTTCTCTTTTCCTTTATAAATTTCTTCCTAAATCCTCCAATCAACCGCGCCAAACCAAAAAAGATCATTCTATTTAGAGTATTTTAGCATATGTGCCTTCAATTTAGTAGTTCAAGCCAATTTAAGGCCTAAGGTGAAAATTCTAATTGGGGCCTTAATAATTTTTTATACTGTAATTTTTCTTCTTTCTTTTTTGACACTATAATTTTTTTTTATTTAAAATTAATTACATTCACAATCAAAAAAATTTTGTTTATTTTAATTTCATTTTTTTTCCTTCACATTCAGCGAATATCCCTAACCTTAGCAATCAAAACAATTTTGATAATTAATAAATCAAATCACTTAAGATTTCAAACTTTTGTGGTAAAAAAAAAAAAAAAAAACACAATATACAATGAAATAAATATACCTATTATAATTTTGCTAACCAAGTGAAGAAAGACAAAAGAAATATATATATATATTTAAAGCCAAAATGATATTTTTCACTAAGAGGGATGACAAATACAATAAGATGAGTTATTTTATTTTTAATTTTGCAGCGTAAGAGACAGAGAGATATATTCATCTTTTGACATATAAACAGAGAGAAGTACATGTTTTCATTAAAAAAAGAATTAATAAAAAATTTATCATTTTTTTTAATCAATAAAAAAACAGACTTATTTGATGTACTACAAACAAACAACAAGAAAGCAGAATCGTCCTTACATGAATGAATAAAAAGAGTTTCACCAAAGCTTCACGTGCAAGAACTCAAGAATGGAGAGTGGATTATACACCAACTAAAGAAGAAGAACATACGAAACAAAAATTTAACGGAAGAAAGAAAGAGAATTATATAATAGTACTTGAGAATGAATTATGATGATTTTTTTTTTTTTTAATGGAAAATTTATTAGAAAATCTTCTTTTAAATATTTGTATCTCAATTAGTTTATAAAATATTTTTATATTTTAATAAGTTCTATTATTTTGGACATTTGATTTACTAAATTCTAATTCTCATATTTAAAGTATTTTATAGACAATCTTACCCTTACAAATATTTTTTGAATCTTTAGTAACTTGGTAATGTGAACATTCACATTAAATAAATTTGACAATGTGAATATTTATTATTATGAATATTTTCGTAACTATATCATTCATAGAATTTATTGAAACATTAAAAAAAAATAATTTAGACTATAAATAGATGAAAAAAAATTTATGAATAATTTTTTTATTTTAGTGAGAGATCATTTTTTAGAGTGTAATATAGAGAGAGAATAAGAGAAAATGAGTTATAATAGATTTATCTTTTAATAAGATTAGAATAATGACCAGGAATTATTTTGTTATATATAATTATTTTTTTTGGTCATAATGTAGAGAGAGAATCTGTAATAAGAGAGATTTTTTTATGGATCAAAAAATGAAGAGTTAAAAATATTGAAGCCATTTTTGTATTCAAGGAAAGATTTATGTTCTTTTTATCAATATACTATGATGACTAACAAAGTGGTATTTTGTATTGATGATTTAAGATTTGACAATTTTTTATTTATTGTACCATGATAAATTGGAAAAGTTTTCAACTAAATTTTTTGTGAGTGAATAAAAAATATTTTTCACTGTCAGGATTCGAACGTGAGATATTCTCAGAAACCGAGTTGATAGTTGAACTACAGCGGAATTTTCAACTAAATTAGGTAAGGGGTAATTAGGAAGTTTTCAAATTCAAAAGTTTCAACTACAATTCAAAAGTCTCAGTCATCCAAATTTAAAAAGTACACCTACCCAACATATTTTTTTAACCTACCCGAAATTAGGAAAGTTTTCGAGTACATATGTTTTATAGTGCATTGTCATTTATTATTTTAATCACATGACAAAATTTCTAATCATGCTTTGTTTTTGTTAGTTACATGTACAAAATTTTTAAGGAAAAATATCACATTAGTGGGGCTTAGAAAGGTAATAAAAAATTAATAAAAAATTATATATATATTAATAATTAAAATTATTTTTTTTATGTATTTATATATATTTTTACTAACACCACAAGGGTGTAATAATTCCAATTTGTAATCACATATGTACAAACATGGACAAACTACAAAGCAGAGGTGTTCAGAGAAATCAATCAAAAATCAGTTGTAAGTTTGATACCTTTAGAAGTCTCACTTCAGTGGACTCAGACACAATATTCATTCTGGACTCTCAGGTAGATAGGGATAAACTCTTCATGAGTCTTATCCTTATCCTAACGGAGACCCTCTCCTGTTCTAAGACTCTTGTCCCTTATTTACTTATCTCGGATTCCAGTATCTTCGCAGATAATCTCGGCCTAGTCAAAATCATTTCGGCAACATGACTAGGCCATGTGGCACCTTGGTTGACACTTCGGCGTCACATTAGTCACGTGTTGTCATTCACAAAATATGTTCCCACAATTGCCCCTTAGGTTTTATTACCTCGACAAACTGAGGTGATGGAACCTACACACGTATTTCTCCGATTGATATCATGACTTATCGGCTTTATGAAACAATGACTCAAATGTCCACTCGTCAAAAACCAAGAACCAAGAATCAATAATCAAGATGATCCTTTTTATCCTTCTTGCTAGATGTTGGCCATGTATTCTATACTAAGTTCCCATAAATGGTGCCAAATTGTGGGTGTTGATTTCCGACCACACAACCAAACGGAGAACTCAGCTGGAGAGCACCGGCAGAATAGATTAAACCTGAACAACCTGTCACAAAAAGATAAAAATCCGACGGTGGTTTGTTCATCCGGAGGCACTCCGACGCTCAAGTCAGTAATCAAATATCTCTTAAAGATAGCTAATTGTGCTTAACTCACAAGAAAGAACTTACTGCTTATAATATATCACACATGCTTGAGACCCACGGGGGTGCCCTGCTTTTATAGCCAGCACTGACCTAATCCCTGTAGAAGCCTCACTTCAATGGACTCAGACTTAACACTCACCCTGGACTATTAGCTAGATAGGGATAAACTCCCTAAGAGTTTTATCTTTATCCAAACTGAGATCCTTCCCTGTTCTAGGACTCTTGTCCCTTATCGGCTCATCTCGAATTCCGGTATCTCCGCAGATAACCTCGGCCTAGCCGAGATCACCTTAGTATCAAGACCAGGCCACGTGGCACCTTGGCTGACACTTCGATGTCACATTGGCCACGTGTTGTCATTCACAAAATATGTCTCCACAACTGCCCCCTAGGTTTTATTACCTTGGCAACCTGAGGTGATGGAACCTACGTCGCTTGTTTATATATTATGTCGGTGTAACAGGTCCGCGAAGGAACTCGGTTACAGTTCGGACTCCCCTTTTTTGTTTGTTGCGGTTCGTAATCTGAACCAAAGAGTCCAACTCTGGCAAATCGTTTTGAGAAACAGATTTTTGAAAAGAAGTGCCAAACATGGACTGCTTTGCCAGATACAGAGTCGCCACCTAAATATTTTATTTTGGGGAATTTAAGAAACCCTGACTCGGTGCCAAAGGCCACGTGTCCGTCATCACCAAAGTTGCCTCGGCTCGGGAACTTGGGTACGATCGGGGAAGGTCAGCTATGAGCACCCCCTCTCGCCCGGTTCGAAGACCGGCCTCTACTAACCGTGATACCCAATTTTGAAAACGTTTATACGTTCTTATTCCGGTTATTAGCCTAGAATTACTATGTTATGCGCACAGCAAACAAGTATAGACCAAATCGCCTAAATTGGAACAAAAGATTTCACGTTTGTTTTGAAAACGGTTTGCTACTCATAAGTAGGCTAAAATGCGGCTTTTGCCACTCTCAAGTGGGCTTTTAGAAAAGACGGTTTTGCCACTATCTAGTGGGCTCAAAACTCATAGTTTTCATGCATTGTTCCAATTTAAGTAATTTGACCTCCATCTACAGGCATTCAAGCAGTTATATCACATAAGCAGCTTACCTCATGGTAATCATGCTATTATGGAAACATTCACACGCATGCGATATGCTAAAGCATAAAAGCTTACCTAGTACTCCAAGCCAAAACAAAAGCTAGTTAGTAATCAATGCGTGATCCTAGCTCATGTTAAGATGGCTAATGCAACACAGGCAAGATGCAACTAGAATAGGCTCGGCTAATCTAAGATGGCATATGAGATGCTACAAATAACATGTATTCAACTTGGAATTGAAATACGCAGTTAGTTAGCATGATGCCGAGCCTTGCATGTATGACAAATGTATGAATGCACGCATGCATAACATAAGGTATGCTAATTTAAATATACCCTAAACTAACCATTGAAAGCTAGTAAATAAAAGGGAAGAAAGACGTGGGGTTGGAAGACATACACACTCTCACACACACTTATTACACAATTGCCCTCACTCGGAGGGACCGAAAGAATAATACAGTCCGAAAGAATAATACTAAACTAATTATTACGGAACTTCTAATTTAATTAACAAATTAAATGCAAAAGGGAAAATGACCCAGCCTCGAAGGCGCGTGAATGATGCATGCTTGACTCGCTTTGCCCGGAAACTCGCTGCCATAGCACTACAGCCTCTGTTTACACTGCTTAGCTTCTCTGAAAATTACACAAGTCTCGTGATGTTCTTTGCACCGTGGAACACCACCGCCGGGAGGGATGGCCACCGGCCATGGGAAAAGGTCACCGGCCTCTGATGAAGTTATCGGCCAAAAATCCCTGGCCGGTCGGCACTCTATGTAGCCGACCGGCCAAAACTTCCTGCAGAACCTGCAATTGACAACAGCAGAGGGCAAGCAGTGTATGGCATGAAATTTTCAAGCAAATGTATGCACGGACACACTCCCTATCATGTAATGGACTCAAAGAAGTGTGGCCCTTGACCCTCGGGCCATCAATCACGCATTTCAATGCATGATGACCCGAAAGCCAAGTGTGCAATTTCGATATCAAATGAAATGCAAGCACAAAACACATCAAAGGGCCCCAACCCCTATCATGATTGATCAAGAGGCAAGGGATGCATGCTCAATGAGATGCGACCTAGGCATGGAGGCTAAGTATGCAACATGAACATTCAAATGAGCAATGTACACTAGGCACGCAACCTAAACATGTAAACAAACAAGGCATGCGACAACATGCGATGATGGACTTAAACTAACATGGATAGCTCGCAAGCATGCCAAAATCAGTGGCCATAATGAGGGGCAAAACAGCCCCAAAACAAGGCGAAATGACACCCGATGCATGGAATCTCTCCCGAAATGCAAAACTAGGCATGTGGAATGGCCTACAGCTATACTAAACATGTGTAATTTGAACATGAAGTGTAAAATAAGAAGCAAGGCAGCCCCAAAATAAGAATTTTTATAGTACAAAGCATGGCCAAACAGTGAGCAAAAGTGGGACTAAAATGGCATACAAAAAGGGCTCCGCAAGGGAGGCAATGAAGCAAGTGGTAGATGCAATGCCCAAACAGAAAAAGACCCTTCTACAACACTGAAGATGGACCAAAAATATGACCACTTACAGCTTATGGAAGCCCCCAAAACAGTATACAAATATGGCAAACAATTCATGCAAGAAATGGGCCAACAAAGGGGCAAAGAAGTAATTGATATATGGAGGTCTCAAAAAAGTGAGGGACCTTAAATAATGTTGAAGAGGGTCTCAAAATATGGCATTTTACAGTAGATGATCAAGCCCAAATCAGTATACAAACATGCTCAAAATGCAATGTAAGATTAAGGTCACAAGAGGGCTATAACATGAAGTACACAAAATATTCATCAAACAGCTAAAGACCCTTAATGAAACATGACAAGGGGGTCAAAATATGGCCACTTTCAGTTCTGATCATGGCCGAAAAACAGAAGCATGATAAGCTAACAAAACATGCAAAAATAGGGACCAAAGAGGGGTACAATGGCAAGTGATACATGGAGGTCCCAAACAAGGATGAGCCCTTCTTAAATGTTGAAGAAGGGATCAAAATAAGCCTATCTACAGTTTATGACATGCTCCAAAACAGATCACACATAGGCTAAAAATATCATGCAAAATGATGGCATTCAAGAGGATAATGAAGCAAGTGCCAAAAAGAAGCTTCAAACTGCAATGAGCCCTTAATGAAACATGGAATATAGCTCAAAAAAATGACATTTTCAGTTTTGGTTGGAGCTCAAAACAGCAAGCAAAATGGCTAGAAAAATGTTGCAAACTTAAGCTCAAAAAGAGGGAATTGACACTTACTCTTGAAGACCAACCCTTGGTTGCCACTTGGACTGAAAAATGGTGCCTCCTAGCCTTTGAGAAGAGCTCCAAGCTACTGGAAATGGAAGTGGTAGTGTAGTGCTAGGTGGTGGTGTAGAAAAAGGCCAAGAGTAATGGACTTTTGAGCTTTGAAGAAGAGAGCTATGGAGGATTGAGGGTGTATCTATCAGATATATATATATATATCTCTGGTTTTTTGCTCCAACCCACACAAAGGGAGAGGATGGATCTCTTATATAGAACAAGGAAGAGCCAAGCTTCTAAGGCAAGCTTACTAAAAGGGCTCAAGGCTTATTCAAGAAGCCAAGAAAAGGGACCAAGGCTTTTCAAGGAAGCTTGGACAGCTGGTGAGCTTCTTGAGGAAGCCAAGACAAGGGATCAAGGCTTCCTCAAGAAGCCTTGAGCAAAGGGTGCAAAAAGAGGGGTCCAAGGCTCAAAATGGCCACACATGTGTATGGGGGGTCGGGTTTGTGCATCCCAGCTGGCACAGCTGGTATGCACAATGCCTGGAAGGTGCAAAGGGGTCAAACCGGCCAGAAAAGGAGGTCATCGACCAAAATAAATTGCCGGTCGGCTAAATAGATTGCCGATAGGTTCTGCCAAGGTCAAAAAATGGCCGGTGGATGTTCAAATTGAAGCCCCGGAAGTTAGCTTTCCAATGGCGCAAACCTTGCATTAAAATTCCTCCTGTGGAAAAAGTTATGCCCATTTTTGTGAAGCCGCGTAGATTCGATCCAACCGGGATGATGCCCAACTTCAACTGATCATATCTCCCCCACCCGGACTTGGCTTTAAGAGATTCTTGAGTGCAAAATGAAGCCCCGGAAGTAAGCTTTCCAACGATGGTGGCCTCATAGCTAAAATCCAAGTATGTAGATGAATAAGCCCGATTCAGCGAGGACTGCTCGACTCCATTCCACTCGGATCCTTGCCGAACTTCTTCTCCAACTTGTTTTCTCCCATCTTCTCCTATTTTCTTCAACTTCAAACCCCTAAACAAAGTGTTTTGAAATATTTTTCAAAGATTTCATCTCTCTTTCATTCATTCTCCACTTTATCCTTGCTCGGTTTACCGAAAAACGCAACATTTACCGAAATGCGAGCGTCAGAACATCGTAGGAACTTTATTTCAAAAATGTTTTGAAAGAGAGGGTTTTAAGGTCTAAAAACCATCCAAAATAATTTTGGTCCAAAATGGGGTGTGAAGTTGAGATTTGTCTCTCTCTTTTCCGAAGAAACTGAACCTTTGCCCTGCGCAGTTTCCAACATCGAGCAAACCATCAGTAGCGCCCAAGTCTTGAGGGCAGTCAAAAATGGGGTGTCTACAGTCGGCTAAAATTCATTCTTCCTTTCAATCGAGATCATGACTCGTCGGTTTCAAGTACCCAGGACTCAACTATTTACCTTTATCAAGGATCAAGAACCAAGTTCTCAGTTTACATATCTCAATCGAGATCGCTTCAATGGCCGAGATCACGGCCTCGTCACTTCAAGAATCCCAAAGGTTCTAACTGTGTATGAGCTGTCACGCATAGTCGTCCTAACCGTTTCTTCCACGTGTCCCTTCCTTATTGGTTCATACCTGACATGCGCTACTAGGTCACATCGCTTCTGCGCACGCTGCCTGACAAGCATGTCGTCCAAGATGTCTCATTATGTTTTGCCGCCTTTTCGTATTTTTGAATAAACTCTTACTCTCTCTTTTTGCCTCTTCACTTTTGCAAACTTGATTTCTCTCTCTAAATTTTCTTTTCCAAACCACCATTTTTCAAGCTCTCAAGCTCTACAAACTGCCTTTTCCATCACTGCTGGCGCACTTTTTATCATTCGACTTTGATCGTTCAAGTCGTCTAACTCCGGCGTCTCATTCTTCGTCTTAAATCGGTAAGTCCTTTGATTTCTTTATTTCTTCGTCAGTTTTTCATTGTTCATGAATTTATTCGTATGCCTTTTTGCTGCTCAAATCCTCTATTTATTCTCTGCTTTCGTTCGACATACTTGGACATTGAAAATTAGTTCTCGCTTTTTTGAATCTGTTTGCATATATTGGTCGCTTGTATTGTTGTATTAATTCTCTGAGTTCGCCGTTTTGCACACACTCACTTAGTGTTTGTGATTTTCCATGTTCTTGAATCATCTATGTTTTACCACTGTGCCTGCCACATTGTTACTTTGTTGATCATGTTCCCTTTTTGTTTTGTGTTTCGAATCACTGTATTTCATTGTACTGCTTGTATTTGTGTTTTTGAATGTCTGGCACTGTTCTTGCCATATCGGCACTTCTCTCTATATTTCTGCGTCGTTTTGATTCTTGAATTTTGTTTGCCTTTGATGCTTCTTGATTCTGAATCATATTTCTTTTCTGGTCTTCTTGCTTGGTTTCCAGATTCTTGCCCTTGACTCTTGTTTCTGCAGATCTAGGTTTAGGATTTGCTTTAGAACTCACATACTTAGGAAAAACTGAAATGATTTCCCCTTAGGTCTTCAAAATCCATGGCCCAGTGCTTATTTAGGGTTTAGCCGAGGTTCTCAAACATCTACCACTGCCTTTTCTCTGAAACCCATTACAATACACCCTAAGCCGAGATCATGGGCATGTTCAGGTGGAGGGTAGATACCCCAGAAAAACTAGAACACTTCAGGCAAGAGTTTTCTATTCTAGCCGGCGTTTAGCTAAGGTTGGCTGGGAAGGAAGACTCAATTATGCCAGAGGAAAACTCTATGCCCTCCATGTAGTCGCCTCCATTGAGTGTGGACTTCGGCTCCCCTTAGACACTATTTTCCAAGAAAT
Source organism: Camellia lanceoleosa (assembly GCA_025200525.1). NCBI lineage: Eukaryota > Viridiplantae > Streptophyta > Magnoliopsida > Ericales > Theaceae > Camellia > Camellia lanceoleosa. The sequence goes on from CM045761.1 coordinate 160,535,079, forward strand.
CCTCCACTACTACAAACTTAACCCCATGCAATTCGCCATCAACTCCTATAGGGTTATTAACGGTATAATCACCCTAGCACGTCGAGAAAAGGCCAGGGTAACGTTGGCCAACCTCCAGTTCTGCTACACTATGTGCTGCCTTAAGTCTAACAAAGGCCACATATATTACCTCAAACCCAGATCCATTGCCTTCAAACTTATAGCCGACCTCCCAGATTCAAACAAGGGTGCAGGAGATGACTATCTGATCATCTCGGGCAATCAACTTGCAGTTTGCACCAGATGACGATCTTCATCTCTTCCTACTGCGCCAAGGAGTGTTTAAGAAGGGTGATGGTAAGAACTGAGTCACCCATAACTTTACCTTAGTTAAGACTCGTTAACTTATCTGTCGATATTAATGTTTGCTTTTTCGTTTTTGTAGCTCTTCCCCAGGCATCAAAAGATTTTCGCCAAACCTTATTTCCTAACAAAGACCTGAAAAGGCTACTGGGCTTGCCAGTTAAAAAATGCAAGGCCCCACTACTACTCAACTACATTCCGACCTACAAGTCGGCCCTGCCTGACGTTTCCAAACAGAGCAAGACCCCTCCATCTGCCACAACTCCTCCAGTTGCTTCATCTCCAAGGCTAGACCAGGCCTCTTCCTTTGACCCAGTAGAGCAGCCATCTACATCTGCTCCACAGTTGATACCTCTAGCACAGCGCCAGCGTCGACGCCGACCTTCTGCTAACTCCCCTACCGGCAGAACTCACAGTCGCAAACGCCGAGATTCTAAGGCATCAGCGTACGATCTAGTAAATCCTCCTCTTGTCCTGCCAGCAATACATTTCGTCACCAAGGTTACCATTATGGCGACAACCGACGAGATGGGACGTAAACCAGCCATCGTTGAAGATCTTCTCACCAACATTTCTGGGGTTGTGACTGTCCAGTCCTCATCTTCTCCCTTACAATCCAAATCAAAGCCTAAGAGAATCAAGAAGGCTAAGGCCAAGGCTATAGTGACTTAGGTTGTTTCTAAGGATATTGTACCGATCTCCAAACTGGCCGAGATTGAAAAGAATACACCTGCTACCGACAAGAGGCCAGCCGAGGCCTCAATACCTGATGCCCCACTGGTAAAGAAGCCGAGGTCCAACCGCCCCAAAGGTAACAACAGTTTTTCTCGTAACATGACCTGGGCACCTGAAGTCATGGTAGGGGATAGACCTTTGACAGCCTGCGACAGCGTGATCCACGACGTCCAAGTCAGCGTTGCCTTGTCAACGGCCGTGCTCCTACTAGAAAACATGAATCACATGGCCGACCTCCACAAGTATAAGAATTTTGGCCTAATGATGCAGTACTCAGTCTTGGTAAGTCTCTTTCTTTACCGTCTTTCAACACTTAGTCAAATTTCACTAATCTGTTCTAATCCTTGTAGGCCATCCAGCATGCGCATTCATATGCGATTAAGACATAGATAACAAGGAATGAGTTGGCAAGGAAAACTCAAGAAACTGCCAAACTCCTCTCCTCACTTAATCATGCCAAAGCTAATAATCAACTCTGTTGGAACAAGCCAAGGTTTCTAGGGCTGCTCAAAATCAAATCGAGGAGAAAGCAAAAACTGTTGAGACTGATGCCTGCCAAGGCCGATCTTGAGGCTGCCAAGGCCAAGGCAGCTGAGTTAGAGGCCAAGCTCCAAGAGGCCCTTGCCTCAAAGGATGCCAATGTCAAAGCGACCGATGAGAAGGCTTTCGAAGAAGGCCAAGCCGCCGTCCGCGACCAGTACAAAGAGCAAGTCAACCTGGCTTGCAACCAAGGTTATTACCTCGTGCTGGACAGCAGCGCTCAACAAGATGTTTGTCCTAATGGACTTCCCACTCCGGGATATCAACCAGCTCTAAGTGCTTTTCCTTCTGGTTCCGAAGGAATCCAATGATGATGTCGAGGAAGAGGACATCGAGGAAGAGGCTGGGGAAGAAACAGAAGTTGCTATTGGGGCCAAGTCCCTTATTCTAAATGATCAGGTCCTGGACCTGACTCAGGATGAGGAGGAGGAGAAGGTTCTCAAGGGCTCTTCTCCAAAAAGACGTCCTCTGAGGCCGAGGTCCAGGCAGCCGAGAAGAGCTTGGACCAGACCTTGCTGGAAATTGACGCCGAGATAACGGCGGAGATAGAAGCCACATTGACAACTAAGGTCAACACAACGCCAACAGTCGAGGTTGAGCAATCTGAGATCAATGCTCGTGTTTCCAACACTTAGGATTTTTTTCTCTTACTTTGAACTTTACTTTTGAATAGTAGTAATCTTTTGTTTGAACAATGTTAGCTTTATATTTGACCGATGTGCCCCTTTTGTCTTTGTAAATGAACAAGTTCTCTTTGAATGCATGCCTTCCTTTCTTTTGAATGCTCTGTTCATTTTGTGCTTTCCATTTCTTGCATGTTTCCACATTTAGAATATTATTGCGATTTCTTCCAAGTACACCTTAATTGTGTAATCACTTCAGGGTAGAGTACCTCGGATATAAACATTGACTGTTTGTCTCGGCCAACAACTAGAATACCTCGGCTAACACTTCGAAATATTTTTACAAGTCTTGTTTCTTAAACTTATTCAGTCAAGTATTACTTCTTTACCTCTACTTGCTGTCTTCTATCAAGACTTCACACTTCCAACCTTTCAAAGCTTAACAACTTGGTTGGTCATCTCAGGAAATATGTACCTCGGATACTTTTTTCTTCATTACCTTAGCTAACTTCAACTTGTAAATTGTTCTAAAATTTCAACAAGTGTCATGCCCATTCTAACTTGTAATGTTTTTTTTTTTTTAATTTCAACAAGTGCCAAGCTCTCAAGTTTATTTATCATTCCTGCTCCCTGCCCCCTAATGTGAACCTAAGGTCCACTTAAGTTCACATTATGTGTTTATGGTCTTTTGCCGAAGTCAAATTCAAACAAAGATTAGCTGAGGTGTTCGACCTTGGTTTCTCTGTTAATGAACTTAGTCCCATTCTGCCGACACATTAAGCAAGTCTGAGTTCAACTTTGTCGATATGGAAAGTCTAGTTCAACTCTATCATATGCAAGTATAATTCAACTTTTCCATATAATAAGTCGAAGTTATTCGTCATGTTTCATTCAGAAACATCGCCAACTGAGTTCAACTCTATTATATGCAAGTATAATTCAACTCTACCATATAATAAGTCTAAGTTATTCGTCATGTTTCATTTAGAAACATCGCCAACTTAGTTCAACTCTATTATATGCAAGTATAATTCAACTCTGCCATATAATAAGTCTAAGTTATTCGTCATGTTTCATTTAGAAACATCGTTATAGGACTGGTTAGTCCTATCGCACAAATTTTGAATTCATAAAAATTAAACTAGCATTTTATTATTACTTCGGCTAATAAAATTATGACATAAACTTTGAAAAACAAAAAACTAATGATAAAAAACCTTCAAATTGCAAGTGTTCCATGGTATTGGCAACTCCTTGCCATTAGTGTCTTTAAGCCGATATGCCCTATTGCCGGCAACCGAGATGATTCTATAAGGCCCCTTCTAGTTTGGGCCAAGCTTGCTCTCCCTAGGATCCTTATTGTTGCTGACAACCTTCCTTAGGACGAGGTCCTTAACTTTGAACTCTCTTGGGTTGACCTTCTTGTTGTAAGCCCTAGTAAGCTACTGCTGGTATGCCCCTAGCCGAATTGCTGCTCTATCTCTTCTCTCCTCCAACTGGTCTAGATCTCGGGCCAGGAATACCTTGTTAGTCCCATTCTCTACTCCCTGGGTTCTGATTCTAGGGATACCGACTTCTAGTGGGATAACTGCTTCAGTGCCATAAGCCATGGCAAAAGGAGACTCCCCAGTTGATCTTCTCAGCGTAGTCTGATATGCCTAGAGCATATTGGGCAACTTTTTTACCTACTTTTCTTTTACTGTTTCCAGCCTCTTCTTGATCCTATCCAAGATAGTCTTGTTGGATGTTTTTGCCTGTCCATTGTTCTGAGGGAAACTTAGAGTAGAGTAGTAGTTTTTGATTTTGTACTTTGCACAGAAGATTTTAATTAGCTTACTGTCAAACTGTGTACCATTATCTGCTATTATTGCCCTTGGGATCTGTGGGAGCTGAATAAATAGAAGAGTTGGAAGGGATGTATCCCAGAAGTCAGAGACTGTTTGGCTCCGTACTAATCAACTAAGATACTGTAATGACCCCGAAGCATATGCCACAATTATCAGTAATTAATTATGTGCTAAGATGAATTAATTGAAGAATATCTGTTTGAATTAGAAAAATATCTGTTGGAATTACAACTTCGGGACTGAAATTGACGACCGTAATGGGTTCAGAAAATGAAATTGAACACGCCTATGTGATACTGGGAATTTTTAGAACCATTTGGGACATTTAATTGAGAACTAAATTTCGTCTGAATCGCTAAGCCTTGTTTGGCTCATATTTATGGCACAATTCTATATTTATGATATATAGATAAGGATAAGGACTATGTTGACCATGTATTGACTCAACAAAAGAGGAAAGAAAATATCTAAGAGAGAGAGAGAGAGGGAGTTCGTGAGAAAGGGAGAAGCAAAAAGGGGAGAAGAGAAAAGGAAAGGAGAATCAAGCAAACCTCTCCAAATAAGTTATTAAGGTAAGAATTTCTCTCCAAATTCTTGAAGTAAGGTTGATGCATCAATAGTTTCATGTTAAATAAGAGGATTGAAAGGGGAAATATGTTTAATTTGAGCATGCATGGCAAGAATAGATGATTTATGGTTATATTTGTCATATTTTGAGGAAGAACCTCCATGGATTTAAGAATGAAGCTTTTATGAACATGTTTTATGATTTTTCATCTTCAATCAAGGTTGGATTTTGTACATATGATGCATGTGAGTTTTGTTTACAGAATAACGAGTTGAGATTAAGTGATTGTCGAAGTTACATGCCCAGAAAATGAGTTTGGAAAGGTAGAAAATCGGTTTGAAGCTTGAATCTGCAACCTGGAAAACTCAGATTTTCACAGTCCGCTCGAGCGGGGGTTTTGCCGCTCGAGCAAGGATTTCATGCATCTAGTATCTCGCTGTTTCACAAATCCGCTCGGCGGGTTTTGCTTCGGCGGGGACCTATATTCAGGAAATTTTGGAAAGTTGAATTACATGATTTTTATATGTTATTTGCATCATTTGGCATCTCATGAACATGAAATTAAATAAGGGAAGAATAGAATGGCATGAATTACGTGATTTAATGATAATGTGTATTGAAGAAATGTGTTATAATGTTGATAATTGCAGGTCAAACCTCGAAGACCGTGCAACCGGTTTTGGAAACCCACTGTGAGTAACATTTCTGTAAAGATATGTTATTATGAACTATGTTTCAAAGTGCTATGTTATGTATGATTTTGAATAATAATGTTTTCTGTGAACGAATGTCCTGATTTGCGAATCTAGTATGGCATCCATAGATAGTCCTAAGTGGACCAGTTTACGAGATCTCGGTATGTGTTTAATCGGTGTCCGGGACCGGTTACTCTAGTCGTTGGACAACAAATGTTATGTTCTGTGGAGTATGCCATTATGTATGTTCTGATATGATTATGATTATGATTGATTTATTACAGATTTATGAAAAGTTGGAGTTCGTTCACTAACCTCTTTATGTTAATGTTACTTGCTGAGCTTTAGCTCATTGTTTGTATTTATGTATTTATAGGTGAGCATTCTTGGAGTCAAACCTAGGCGGGGTCTTGCACCGAGCCGCCGTTTTGAAGCCTACCAGTGATTGAGTGTCTCTGAGTTGGGGCTAGGCCTGGAAGGCCGTACAAGCTTTGTTTTTGGTTGTATAGCTGTGACATGAGCCTATGTTTATGTATGACCTTTTGGTTGCATGTTATGTATAGTAAGTGGGTAAATTAACACATTTTTGGCATGTAAATGTATGTTCATATAAATGCACAGCTCTTTGGACTATTTGTATTTAGTTTTCGCTTCCGCGAGCCTCGATTATTATGTTTTGTACAGGAAGGCCTGTGGTAATCTAGGATTACTGGCCGGTTACGATACCAAACTTTTAGGGGCGGGTTTAGGTCGTGACAGATACTGAATACATTGAGATCGCCGAATAGGCGGGGAGATGTATGTAGGAATAAACAAAAGGATAATAAGTAAAAAGTGGGCTCTGGACCCGAGGTCCAGAGAATGAGTATAAATACAAGAGCTTCAGATTTAGAAAGGTATGAAAGAATCACTTCACTAAACTTAGTAAACAAGTTTTCTTGAGTATAAGAGCTGACTTACCTGTCGGAGTGCTAACCCCGGCACCCCCGACCGGAGTGTTTGTCTTTGCAGGTGACTAGCTGAGGATTAAGAGCATCTCCCAGGATCTGAAGAGTATTTCCAGAACCACTTCCCCACAATTGGCGCCGTCTATGGGAATACTCAAGTACATCTATGGAAGGCGTGACTCAAGATTCTTTGATAGCCACCGACGCGATCACACAGAGAGTCGACCTCACTTTGGCAAATATGCTCGAGAAGGAAATCATCGCTGCAAGACGTGCCTTAAATGTCAATTCACAAACGACTTCAGCACAGGAGACGATGCTAGCCATCATGGAACAAGCCAACAAGACCAAACACAGTTTAGACAACACCATTGCTGAGAACGAGCGCCTTCGCCGCGATCTGGCCTTGGAAATAGTAAAGTCCAAACAAACAGTGCGCCAGGTTTTTGAGCGACCCCCAAGGGCAGGCGATCTACGGTCTCGGGCCCGACAGCAAAACACCGACGCTCGTTGTGCTTCAGCCGATTACTTTGAGGAGTTGACAAAAGACGAACGTCTCTAGCGAAGTGTTCCGCATGATAACATCCATATGATATACAGCCTGCCGAAAGCCCCGGCCGTACATGCAATCGATCCTCCCAACCTCAAGAAGAACTCACGCCAGCAAAGCGACCCCGAGAATCGCCAAGCATCACCTTCGACAACTCTGATTTGATCGGCGTAACACTCCCTCACATCGATCTATTGGTTGTCGTGCTACGCGTAAACCGGTTCACCGTCGAACGCGTTCTTATAGACCAGGGCAGCACTTCGGAGGTCATGTATTATAAAACCTTCATCAAACTCGGGTTCACCGAATCGGACCTGACTCCGGCCCCTTATCTACTATTCGGCTTCAATGCCAACCCGAATACCCATCGAAAGATCAACCTACTGCTCGGCGGGTTCGAAGCGGATGTAGAATTCCTGGTCGTCCGGCTGCCATCGCCGTACAATCTCATCATGGGGTGATCGTGGTTGCATACCTTACAGGCCGTCCTAAGCACCTACCATCAATTGTTACGTTTCCCAACAGAACACGGCATTGAGCAGATCCGCGGCTCCCAAAAATCGGCACAAGCATGTTACCTCCTGGCCGCCAAAATGCCAAAGGAATTGCAGGTAAACTCCATTGAGCTACCCAATCGGGAAATCCTGGATGACGTCGGGCGGCAGCCAAGTGAAAAGGCCACGGAAGGTTTAGACCGAGTTGACATCGATGGAAGCCCGAAAAAGTTCTTCATGATCGGCACCTCTTTAAACCAAGCCGATAGACAGCAACTGATCTCCTTTCTACTCGCCAACCTCGACGTCTTTACGTGGACTCCGTACGAGATGCCAGGTATAGACCCATCAGTTTCACAGCACCACCTGAACGTCGACCCCACATGCAAGCCCATCATTCAGAAAGGCTGTCGGTCTGCCGCAGAGCACACTGCTGCCGTTATAAAAGAATCCGACAGACTGCTTGACGCCGGGGCAATTAGAGAAGTCACCTACCCCATGTGGCTCTCCAACACAGTGGTGGTGAAGAAGAAAAATGGAACTTGGCGAGTGTGCGTTGACTTCACGGATCTGAACAAAGCTTGCCCCAAGGACTGCTTTCCCTTACCTAGAATCGACCAACTTGTCGATGCAATGGCGCGCCACCAACGCATGAGTTTCCTTGATGCTTACAGAGGCTACCATCAAATCGCCATGACCAAGACAAAACTGCATTCCTCACCCCAAGAGGAACCTACTGCTACAAAGTTATGCCTTTTGGGCTGAAGAATGCAGGGGCAACTTACCAAAGACTTGTCACCGCTATGTTCAAAGAACAACTCGGCCACACTATGGAAGTCTACATCGACGATATGGTGGTCAAGTCCAAAGAAGAACAGGATCACATAGCCGATCTAGAGAAGACATTCGGCATCTTGCGCAAATACAAAATGAAACTGAACGCCTCCAAGTGTGCGTTTGGAATCGGCTCCGACAAATTCCTGGGTTATTTCATCAACCACCGTGGCATCGAAGCCAACCCGAGGCAAGTCATAGAAATCTTGGAACTCGGTTCCCCCCGATCAGTGAAAGAAGTCCAAAAGTTGATGGGGATGGCCGCTGCACTCAATAGATTCATCAGTCGGTGAACAGACCACTGCAGACAATTCTTCCAGACGCTACGTCAAGGCAAAGCTTTTGAATGGTCCGAAAGCGAAGGGCTTTCACTGCTTAAGACTTACCTCCAAGATTACTCTCTTGACAACACCGATGTTTCGGTGACCCTCATTCTCAGATTCCGCCATCTCCGATAGGGCCGTAACAGTACTATTAAAAGAAGAGGAAGGGCAGCAACGACCAGTGTATTATGTGAGCAAGGCAATGGTCGATGCCGAGACACGTTATCTTCCGCTGGAAAAACTCATCCTAGCCTTGGTCATGGCAGCAAGAAAACTGATGCATTACTTCCAGGGGCATAGCATTGGGGTGATAACAAATTATCCCCTTCGATCAGTACTATGGAGTGCAAAAGCATCAGGACGTGTTTCAAAATGGGCTCTTGAACTCGGCTAATATGACATTCAGTTTTTACCCAAAACCGCAATCAAGGGACAGGTGCTGGCCGACTATGTTGCCGAATTCACAGGCGGGCTTTCCGACCTTAAACCTGCCGACGTTCTTCCAAAGGCTGAAGTTCAATCAAAGCCGAACTGGAGAATTTATGTCGCGGATATTTGGCAGCTATACTGTGATGGATCGTCTAACCAACGAGGCTGCGGCGCCAGCGTAGTAATCATGTCTCCCAATGGCACAGTAATAGAGCAGGCCGTCAAGCTTGGCTTCGAAGCATCAAATAACGAGGCCGAGTATGAAGCCCTCTTAGCCGGTCTACGAAATGCACATATTCTCGGCGCTTGGCGTTTGCTAGTGTTTTGTGACTCAAAATTGGTCATCAACCAGCTAAAGGGGGAGTATGCTGCAAAAAACGACCGTATGGCGGCCTATATGAAAACGGCCAACTCTTTGCTAACGAAGTTTGACCATCACGAACTGAACCAAATAACACGTGATCAGAACACACACGCAGATGCCCTGGCATGCCTAGCCTCCGCCATCAATTCTGAGCTCAAACGGACCATTGAAGTAGGTTTCATCCCGGAGCCGAGTATTGGCCCTTTGGAGGAAACCCACGTCAACGTTATAGAATCCGCATCAAGCTGGTGGACCCCATTACCAGATTCCTCTCTTCTGAACAACTCCCAGAGGACAAAAACGAAGCACACAAGCTACGCAATAAGGCCCTGCGATACTATCTAGATCCACAAGGAGGGCTTTATAAAAAGTCCCTCTCCGGTCCCTATTTGGAATGCGTACACCAAGATAAAGTGGAGGAGCTTCTAACTGAGATACATAAGGGCAGTTGTGGTGCCCACTCTGGCGGACGCTCCCTAGACCATCGAGCTATAACATAGGGGTATTATTGGCCGACAATGAGAGCCAACGCAGAAAATTATGTTAAAAGATGCGAACAATGCTAAAAGTTCTCCCCACTAACCCATTTGCCCGCCGAAGGGTTGAACTCTATCACCAGTCCCTGGCTGTTTGCTCAATGGGGGCTTGATATCGTAGGACCATTGCCAAGGGCCCCAGGAAACAAGCGATTCTTAATCGTAGCAACAGATTACTTTACAAAATGGGTCGAAGCGGAGGCTCTAACACATATACGAGATGCCGACATAAAGCGATTTGTATGGAGAAACATCGTTACGCGATTTGGCATTCCAAGAGCTCTCATCTCAGACAATGGCACCCAGTTCAATTGTGGCGTATCGAGAAGCTGCAAAGAAATACTGATCGTGCCTTACTTTCTACGCCTGCACTTCCCCGAGTAACGGCTGTCAAGCCTCTAACAAAACCATCTTGGATGGCATCAAAAAGAGGCTGGAAAGAGCTAAAGGCAAATGGGTCGAAGAATTGCCGAGTGTATTGTGGGCGCATCGCACAATGCCGAGGAGGTCCACCGGAGAAACGCCGTTCGCTTTATGCTTCGGAACCCAAGCAATCTTACCCCTGGAAATCGGCCTCCCGACTTTGAAATCGCAAGCCTTTGATACGGGCCGAAATGACATGATGCTCGCCCTGGACCTGGATCTAATCGAGGAACGAAGAGACCGCGCCCTGACCTCCATGGCACGATATCAGCAGCAGCTCGCTAAGTCATACAATCAACGAGTTTAGTTGCGCCGTTACACTCCAGGAGAACTGGTCCTGAAGAAAGTACTTCCAGCCGACCGGAGACCGGCCGACGGAAAGCTGGGTCCGAACTGGGACGACCCCTATCAAGTAGACTCCATTGCAGGAACAGGGGCATATCGGCTCTCGGACATGTCAGGAAAAAGCCTGCCACGGCCTTGGAATTCAACACATCTACGAAAATTTTACCGATGACCCGATTTGTGGGCTTGGTACTTGTACATACTCTGCTGTAATGCAAAAGTTTCTCGTTTTTATGCCTCAGCTTATACGCTTCTTGATGGCCGAATAAGTCTCCGGATTCGGAGCGCCCTTCGTGGATACCACGATTGGCCGAATAAGTCTCCAGATTCGAAGTGCCCTTCGTGGATACCACGATTGGCCGAACAAGTCTCCGGATTCGGAGCCCCTTTGGGTGCATGACATCTAAGGGCCGAATGAGTCTCCGGATTCGGAGCGCCCTTCGTGGATACCACGATTGGCCGAATAAGTCTCCGGATTCAGAGCGCCCTTCGTGGATACCACGATTAGCCAAACAAGTCTCCGGATTCGGAGCCCCTTTGGGTGCATGACATCTAAGGGCCGAATGAGTCTCCGGATTCAGAGCGCCCTTCGTGGATACCACAATTGGCCAAACAAGTCTCCCCTTTGGGTGCATGACATCTAAGGGCCGAATGAGTCTCCGAATTCTGAGCGCCCTTCGTGGATACCACGATTGGCCGAATAAGTCTCCGGATTCGGAGCGCCCTTCGTGGATACCACGATTGGCTAAACAAGTCTCTGGATTCGGAGCCCCTTTGGGTGCATGACATCTAAGGGCCGAATGAGTCTCCGGATTCAGAGCGCCCTTCGTGGATACCACGATTAGCCGAATAAGTCTCCGGATTCGGAGTGCCCTTCGTGGATACCACGATTGGCCAAACAAGTCTCTGGATTCGGAGCCCCTTTGGGTGCATGACATCTAAGGGCCGAATGAGTCTTCGGATTCGGAGCGCCCTTCGTGGATACCACGATTGGCCGAATAAGTCTCCGGATTCGGAGCCCCTTTGGGTGCATGACATCTAAGGGCCGAATGAGTCTCCGGATTCGGAGCGCCCTTCGTGGATACCACGATTGGCCGAATAAGTCTCCGGATTCGGAGTGCCCTTCGTGGATACCACGATTAGCCAAACAAGTCTCCGGATTCGGAGCCCCTTTGGGTGCATGACATCTAAGGGCCGAATGAGTCTCCGGATTCGGAGCGCCCTTCGTGGATACCACGATTGGCCAAACAAGTCTCCAGATTCGGAGCCCCTTTGGGTGCATGGCATCTAAGGGCCGAATAAGTCTCCGGATTCGGAGCACCCTTCGTGGGGATCACGATTTAACTGACCAACTACATGGTTCCTAATTGGAGCCGATCGATGCATGTTCGAACGTTTACATCACGCAATGCAAAAGCTGACAATAAATTGAGATAGGGCATTTAATTACGCGCAAAACATTTCAAAAGCTGCTAATAAAGAAATTCTATTTATTTAAAAGCCGCCAAACATTTCAAGCATTTGATAAAGTAATTATATTTATTCAACATTATGGCCCACTAAGTCGGCGTCTTCGTCGTCGCTTTTCTCAATTTCAAACTCGGGATACGGAAGGTAATGCCGATGATATAGGGGCGAAGCCGAATTTATGCCCACGGACCCAAGAGCTTCCACGGTTTGAAGGGCCTTGATCCAGCCATGCTTGAAACCACGATTTTCGTATCGGCAGACCTCCTCAGCTAGGTCTGTTTTGGTCTTCTTGATCCCAGCCTTCAAGTCGTCCTGATATTTTCTCTCATAACCCAAGGCCTCTCGGTTCGCCCTCTCCCCCATGCTTTTCGCTTGACTGTCCACCACCGACTCGGCCGCTCGAACACTCTTCAGCTCCCGAAGCTCACTCTCAGCCTTTTTCGCTCGAGCCTCCAGACTACGATTCCTTTTGTTGTTTTTCTCACTTTCGCGTCGGGCTTTTCGCAGACGCATCCCGACTTCATAAGCGCTATACAGTCCCTTGACAGCCCCATGTATGCCATCCCGAAATACTTCGAAATCTCGACGTCCGACCATCGACTGTTGGACCTCCGGCGGAAAAATCTGCCGAGCAAACTCAACTGCCACATCTGGGTCTTTAATTATAGAATCTGCCTCCGTCATTGGTCTATCCTTCATGAGAACCGCAAAACTCAACGGTCGTGGTGCCGCGTCAGGCTCAACTTGCGGTCATGGACGCGGGGAATCTCCCCGTTGTCCGTCCTTTCGGGGTGATCTGCTTCGACGACTAGGGGGCCGCTCTTTTTCCCGATCCATGGATGCTCTTCTTCCCGTGTGAATAGGCTCGCTTCTGCGATTCATTTTGACCGCTAAGCCCAGCCAATGTTGGCCCCTGCCAGGTTTGGATCAAGCCTGAATAGAAATGAGTCAAGTTGTTGGCATGAACTCGCCCATTTATTCTGGGGTACATACAGCTCCCCCGAGAAAACATCAGAAAGACTGAGCGCCAAAAGTCGTATGCCCCTCAGCCAGCCCTCGATTCAGAGCCATCGGCTCATTCGGTTCCTCAGGCTTGCGCCTTGGCTAAGGCAAGGGCAGATTCATTAATCTAGTCGGCTATATTTCAAGCGCTATCGCCGGTTAACCTAAGATCGCTGGGGCAAGGGCGGATTCATTGATCTAGCCGGCTATATTTTCAAATGATAACGCCGAGTAATCTATGCCTCAGCCAGCCCTCGATTCAGAGCCATCGGCTCATTCAGTTCCTCAGGCTCGCACCCTGGCTAAGGCAAGGGCAGATTCATTGATCTAGTCAGCTATATTTCAAGCGCTATTGCCGGTTAACCTAAGATCACTGGGGCAATGGCGGATTCATTGATCTTGCCGGCTATATTTTCAAATGATAATGCCGAGTAATTTATCCCTCACCCAGCCCTCGATTCAGAGCCATCGGCTCATTCGGTTCCTTACTCGTGCCCTGGTTAAGGCAAGGGCAGATTATTAATCTAGCCGGCTATCTTTTCAAGAGATCACCGAATAACTTATGCCTGAGCTAGCCCACGATTCAAAGCCATCGACTCATTCGGCTTCGCGAGCCCGTGCCCTGGCTAAGGCAAGGGCAGATTCCTTAGTCCGATCGTCCGAGCTCAAAATTAAGTAATATCATTCTTCATCAGCAAAATTGAGCACAACTCATGACATTTTATATATGCAAAATAAATAAGCTATAAGCTCTCACAAAAATGTTTGACAAAACAATTGTAACAATACATCTATGAAATCCTAATACATTTGTGAAATCCTAACAGTCAATTGCCCAGCTCAGCCTTCGGAATCAGTCTCCAACGGCTCGACATCCACTTGCTCATATGGCACTGGCATAGTCAGTGAAACTCCAGCTGCAGCAAGGGCTTTGTGCCAGCCATGCTTGAACCCCCTGTTTTCGAACTGCGGGACCTGGTCCACATATTTGGTGAGCCCAGCATCTTTCCCGGCTTCGAATACTTTGGAAGCAACCGCCTTCATGTCGGTAACCGCTTCTGGGACAATCTCGCCGCTCGCAAGGCCCACCTTTCTTCGGCCATTCGCCGGATTGATTTGCAATGCGAGCCTTTTCTACTTCGGCCTCGGCCCGAGAAGCTTCCTTGTTCGCTCTCAAAACTGCATCCTCGGCCCTCTTCCTCTGGCCCTCTACTTGCTTTTGTAAGCGGTCAATCTGTTTGACGGCGTTGAGATGCCGATGTCCCATGTCGGCTATTCTTCCGACGGTCTGCAAAGGAAGAACCCAAAAACATAACCTCAACAGTACTTGGATAAAGTGAAGAAAAGTCATAATACATACCAGAAGTGCCGATTACGCGGCTAGTGCTGTCGGATTCAGATCTGGTTCCACCCGGAAAGCCTCCATATCAGACGGCAACGACACGGACGTAGCCACACCGAATGCGACTTCTGGATCTTTAAGCGCCGAAGCGTTAGAGGGAACCGACATGTCCTTTACCATTGGATGAATGGCAAAAGGAACAACCTCATTAGATCCCTCCAATCGAGGACGCTTACCACCTCGTTCGTCTAAACCGGCCTTGAGGTCAGCAGAGCGTTTCTCTGCTTTTTCCTCAACTCTTTGGCCGGCTTCCCCGACCAACGGAGATTCGGCATTCTGACCTTTTTCCGTCTCCTCTATAACCCCCAAGGACTCTGATTCGGCAATAGGGAGGGGAAGTCGAGATTCGGTGGCGGGTGGTATTTCAGACGAAAGGCCCTCCGCTCTTCGCCGTGCGGCTAACCTCTCCGCATTCGCCTTTTTGGCAAGCTTTGTTAGACTCAATCCGGCCATATCCGCGGAGTCTATGACGGGAAGATCCTCTAAGCGTTGAAAAACGTCGGCAGAAGGAAGATCCCCTGGTCCCGATGTAAATGGAGGATCGGCGGGATCCAATACCTCCTCAGATTCGATCTCGGATTGATCTGATTTGGCGATATCAGCTACCTCATTTTGCTCCGAATCGGACCCTTCAAAGTCTACCTGCCTCAAGTTTTTGAAGTCAGACAGAATAAGAGCAATAAGGGAATCTTCACCCTTCGGAATGGGTATGTTTTCCGCCGACAAGAAGGTTGTGTATGTCGGCTCGTAACAAAGCAGAATGTGAGCTGCCCTCTCCTGCTTCTGAAGACTTCGACGGCCGAAATACCTGAGAGCAACCCTAATATCTGAAAGAACGGCGTCGTGGGTTGAAGATAGTACCTTTTTCAAACCCCTCCCTGCACGAGACGAAGCCGTAAGATTTCAATGGAATAGGTTTTACAATAAAAATGAACACATGACAAAAACAAGGAGATACTCGGCGACCTGGCTCGCCCCTCCGTCTAGGAATAGGGTCAACACGATCCTCCCCTTCGCCAAATTCCCAGTTACCCTGGACAACGACCATAACATCATCAACTCGTTTCCCAGAGCTGGAAAGCATAGTGATTAGTTGATGGTCGGTGTCCTTGGCTCTAAGGAAATAACGCCCTTGCTGACCGGAGGACTTAGCCAAGGCATAGCAGTGCCGGATAGCCGAAATGCCAAGGTTAATTCCAAGGTGACGATTCAACGCTACAATCTTCATTATAATTCTAAAGAAATTCATGTTAGGTTGAGAAGGGATTAAATCCCAATGGCGAAGCAAAGCCCTTAGAAATGGGTGTAGAGGGAAAGGGGACTCCACCCTCTGCGATTGACAAGAGAGGAAAGACGATTGTGGTTTCGTCCTCCCTCTCCATGTCAAGGGTGCTGTTTGCCAAAAGTGGCAGACGGACGTCATCAGGATTAGAGAAATGGCATCTAAAACCAGCAATTCAATCTGATGAGAGGAGGTCTTTCAAATGTTTCGCCATACTCTACAGTTGACACAGATATGCCAAAGAATAAAATGGGAATAGTTCTCGAAGCAAAGAAGTGAAAAACTTACAGAGGGTGAAGAAGAAATTGGAGGAGACAAAATTGCAAGAAGGATCCAAAAGGCAACCCCGCGACCAGTATCATGGAATGCGAATCCGAAGGGACGCCAATCTTTAAAAACGCAATGAATAGGTATGTACGAAGAGGCGAGAAGTCGGTACGACAACCAAAAGGGGGTGTACTTAGACGTATGCTTTGTGGGCCCAATCACCAAAATTTTGGTTGGGTATTCAAAATTCGGAACCAAGCACCCCAGCCAACAGACGTTGGGAGAATGCTTGGGGGGCAATTGTGGGAGCCAAATAAATAGAAGAGTTGGTAGGGATGTATCCCAGAAGTCAGAGACCGTTTCTTCGCATTAATCAACTAAGATACCGAATACATTGAGATCGCCGAATAGACGGGGAGATGTATATAGGAATAAACAAAAGGATAATAAGTAAAAAGTGGGCTCTAGACCCGAGGTCCAGAGAATGAGTATAAATACAAGAGCTTCAGATTTAGAAAGGTATGAAAGAATCACTTCACTAAACTTAGTAAACAAGCTTTCTTGAGTATAAGAACTGACTTGCCCGTCGGAGTGTTTGTCTTTGCAGGTGACTAGCTGAGGATCCAGAGCGTCTCCCAGGATCTAAAGAGTATTTCCAGAACCACTTCCCCACAGGATCTTAAACCTGGTGATGATGTTCTTTCATATAAAATTCTTCACATCAATATCTCGAATTTTCACAAGGGGTTCAGCCTCTACCCACTTCGTGAAGTAGTCAGTTGCTACCAGCATAAACTTTCTTTGCCAAGTTGCTTAGGGCAAATGGCCAAAGGTTGGATACTGGGTTCAAATCTGTTGCTGGTTGATGTATCAAAGTTGTAAACCTTTGACACTTCTCGTACTTTCTGACGTAGGCTTCAGCATCCTTCTGCATATAGGGCCACCAGTATCCCTGAGTGATGGCCCTATGAGCAAGTGATCTGCCCCCAGCATGGCTTCCACAGACTCTTTTATGAATCTTATACAGAAAGTCCTCAACCTGGGAGGGATGCACATATCTCAAAAGTGGTCTAGTGAATGATCTCCTGTAGAGATGGCCATCTGCTGTTAGGCTGAACCTGGTTGACTTTAATCTGGTCTTGTGTGCCTCTTTTCGGTCGTCTGGCAGCTTGCCATCCCTAAAGAACATCACTATTGCATCCATCCAACTTGGACCCATCTCCACACACAGTGCCTCATATTCTGTTATTAGAGGTTCCACACTTGGTCCTGTCAAGTAATCAATCATGATTGTCCTTGGCTCTTCTGACATTATTGCACCAGCCAGGTTGGCCAAGGCATCGGCGTGACTGTTGTCATCTCGGTTAACTTGCTGTAGTCGGCAATCTTTGAACAAGGAAAGCAATCTGACAACCTCTTTAACATAGGCTATCATTCGTTCATCTCAGGCTGCATACTCGCCTGTTGCCTGATTCACAATAAGTTGGGAGTCACAGAAGACTATCACTTCATTGGCCTCCATTGCTACTGCCAACTTCAACCTTGCAATTAGTGCCTCATACTCTGCTTGATTGTTTGAGGCTTTGAATCCTGCATTTAATATATCGCTCATTATTCGCCCAGCTTTGAATCCCAAGTCGCATACTACTTTGTTCGATTCACAATAAGTTGGGAGTCACAGAAGACTATCACTTCATTGGCCTCCATTGCTACTGCTAACTTCAACCTTGCAATTAGTGCCTCATACTCTGCTTGATTGTTTGAGGCTTTGAATCCCAGACGAATATACTGCTCTGTCATTCGCCCATCTGGCAATACTAACACTATACCTGCCCCCGCTCCTTGATGGTTTGAACTTTCATCAAAAAGTATACTTATTTAGAACATTCCAAACAATCTATTAATGTGAAGGTATGTTGATCTTTTTACATTGGTAGAAGTCAACTTCTTTAGATGCATGCCAAGCATGTTGATTTTTGACTTTTCAATTCTTTTAGGCTGTGTTTGGTTTATGGATTTAGAGAAAATTTGGGAAATGAAAAAAAAAAAAAAAAAAAAAAAGTATGTGAAATTAGGTGAAATGTGGATGAGGTGTGGTTGTTGTGCCTCTTTGCACAACATTCACTACTATGAGCACAATGGGGCCCACTCCGGGTCTCATTTTGATGATTCGAACCGTTCATTTTTTAAAACACGTCGAGTAGAATATCCCTATAAAAAAATCATGTTAATTAGACACTGATAGCCTCGTGACAGCTCAATTTTGTATTCAGTTTTATAATCAAAATTACGCTTGGCATTTATTTTTGCAAATACAAATTTGATCTAATCATAGGTCTACTGATGTTCGATCAAAGTGATATTTTACGGGGATATTATAATCGACATGCT
Organism: Camellia lanceoleosa; assembly: GCA_025200525.1. NCBI lineage: Eukaryota > Viridiplantae > Streptophyta > Magnoliopsida > Ericales > Theaceae > Camellia > Camellia lanceoleosa. The sequence goes on from CM045761.1 coordinate 160,553,488, forward strand.
CTAAAAATGAACGGTGCAGATCATCGAGGTGGGACCTGAAGTGGGCCTCATTGTGCTCACAACAGTGACTGCTCTATCTGTGAAATATAAATATATTTTATTCACATTTCACCTAATATTTTCCTTTTATCTTTTTACTTCCCTCTAAAAATCCATGAATCAACCACTACAAGAGTGATTTTTTTTTTTTTTTTTTTAATCTTTATAGTTAAAATAGTATCTTTCCAAATTATACAAATTCACTCCCTCAACCAGACATTGTACCTGTTTGGTAAAACTTTTTTTCAACTTAAATAAGCTTCTGGCTTAAATTAAGCTATATTGGTGTGTTTGGTACAACATATAAGGCACATATTATAGCTTAATTTAAGCTATTTTTGGCTTAAATGTGAAAGTTGCTCCAAGGGTGCTTAGAAATTGAGCTTAAGCGTGCAGCTGATTCTGGAGAGGTAAAACGACTTAAATGTCCCTCCAAAACTTAAGAAATAACGAAAATGCCACTATATAAACATAGTTCTTCATCTCATACCTAACACTTCTCTTCTCTTCTCCTCTCAAATGGTGCTCTCCTCTTCTCCTCTCCTCTCGTTGCCGAACGACGAAACTGCTCCACACATCGAAGATCGCCGGCGATCGTCTCTATTTTCCGTTGATCTTCACCCAAAAGTAAGATTTGAAACCCTAAACCCTATGTTTTGTTATATATAGATATATATATATATATTAAATATAAACATCGATTTAGGATTTTTTTTGGTTTTTCGTTGCTCTGTGTTCAAATCCATTAAGATTTGTGTTTGTGTTTGTTTTTGGTTTCTGGTTCATGTAGGCTTAGGATATATGGGTTAATGAAGAGAAGTGGGTGGGGGGGCCTTAACAGATTTAAAACGATTTTTTTTTAATAAATAAATTTTTGAATTTGATCGTAATTCTTAGTTTAGATCTTTTTATTTTTAAGTTTTGACTTCTTCAATGATATTTCTTTGATGTGCACCTATAAAGAAAGAGTAATTTTTTGATGTGCATTTGGTTTTGTCGCCTTAAATCCTTTGCTATGTCATATTCAGAGATCCTGCAATTTTTTATTTTTTATTTTTTGAGGACGATCCTGCATTTTTGTGCTCATTATAGTTGTGCCTTTTGACTTTGAGAGAGAGAGAGTCATGGTTTTGGAGTACTAGACTAAAAAAGCAACATTATGTTGGAGAAGTTATGGTCACTGATTCTGTGAATGTTTGTTGGAACTATAATCATTGTTTGACTCAGTAATTTATGGCTGATTATGTTTCTTTTCTTTTTTGAAGATTCAGTTTTACCTGTCCTAATGGATTTATGCTTTTAAAACTGTTTTTGGTCCTTTTTTATTGCTTCATTGGTTTTTCATTGTTGGACATTAAAATTTAGTAGTTGTAATAGAATATATATTTGTGAGGCTTATACTCTTTTGGTTTAATAAGTTGATTCATCAGTTTGAAATCTGAGTTTAAGCATGAGAAACTGTTGAAACATGGAGAAACTGTTTGTGCCCATTTATTTGTTATCCTTTGCAAAAGGCAGATTGAAACACGGAGAAACTGTCGAATGGACATACAAGGATTTACTTAGGGGCTTGGAAGAGTTTGTGCCAAACATCCTTTATCTTTGGCATTTTTACCTTGTCAAAAAAAAAAAAAAAAACAGAACGGAAGTTCAAAATATGGGCTTGAAAGGCATTGGATTATCTCAAACTTCTTAGTGCTTAGCTGTGAATGCCTTTATTAATTTTACCTTTCTCATTAAGAAATGCCTTTATCTTTTCATAAATGTTTGAAAATCTTGTCAGGATTATCTCAAACTTGTTTGGTTTCTTAGAATTGGAAACATTTTGGCTATTTTGATGGAAACAAATGGAAGTTTTTTCCATGACATTCAAACTACCCAATGTCGATCCTTATCCGTGGGGGGTGCTGGAAGGGGTACTACTTGATAGATCTAACCTTTGAATTATTTGTGGGTAGGGGCTGCCTAGACCTGAACATGCATTCTCATGCTCGACAGTATGAACTTCTAACACTGCTAAGCAATGTCCATGACAAAAAGTTTTCATTGCTTGCAATTCATTAACTGACTTTACAAACAAATTTGAGTCCATCAACAAGGTTCTGACGATGGCTTATTAAGTGCCTGACTGCCTATATATTTTATTATGATTAGTGAACCTCAATAAATTTTAGTTTGTAAAGGCAAGGAAAGGCTACCATGCATTAGTTTGGGAGAGCTTAAGTTTGAGGATAATTTTAATATTTTTTTTGCTTTTTTAGGGATGGACATGAACAACCTAGTGGGATGAAAGTTGATGATGATGGTACTTTCAACCGTGCTGCCAATGCAGAAGCTCAAGCAACTAGCATTAGCAGTGAAAAGCAAGTAGGCATTATTGATGCAAATAATTTGCAGCATCAGCAACTGCATGATGAGCTGGAGGATCAATTGTCAGATTTTGGAGATGATGTGACTCCTGTTACATCCCAAAATGGTGTTGTATTAAGAAGGAAGCTAAGGATGGTAATTGATCACGAGGATGATAAATAGGAATGCAGCATGGGGTTATTTTATTTCATTGTTGTTCCCATTTTAGTTTTTTGGCTTGGATGTGATCAAATATGATGTAGATGTTGCACATAGAAGAATATTATTCAAGTGCCTATGATGGCTTTTGTAGAGAAAAGTGCTGCATTATGTTATTCACTCTGGCTCTTTGTCAATCAAATTGAGTCATCTTAAAGATTAAAGATTATTTGAACATTGTATATGAAGAGTATGACTCATGGGATTCTTTTGCTAAATCCTTGCCTAATTATATTAATTTAATTTGATATGGAAATTTTAGCTGAATGTCACAATCACAATTTGCTAAACTAAATCTTTGGACTATTTTGCTATGGGCTAAACTGGCCTCGTTTGGGAACATGCTTTTGTAGTAACTTTTTGACTTTTTAGCTAAAATGTGATGTAAAAAAAAATTAGTATGTTTGGAACGACTTTTTAGCTTTTTACGAAAAGATGTGTAAAAAGTAGAGAGAAAAGGGAATCTTTGACTGGTATGGGTTGTTGGCTTTTTTATTTTTTTAGTAACTTTTTAGCTTTTTGGCTAAAAGGGGCACTTGCCAAACGAAGCTTAACAATTTGCTAAACTATGGCCTTGAGCAGAAACAACAACCCAAGTTTAGTTTTTTTTTTTTGGTTCGATTACATAGTAGAATAATCAGGTATTGGAATTACAGAGAGTAATGGGCTAAATTGTATTAGCTGAATAGATATTTTAAAATTAATTCAATTGAATCGGCTGAGAATGATTTAACTATAAATTGAGATCACAAAAAAAACCTAAATTAATTTTGCTATTTGGAGAAAATGTTATGATTTTGAATCTGCCACTTGCTGTGTAATTGAGATTTGTTGTACTAGCTTTTAAAAATTATTAGTTTAGATAATGAAATGTACCAAATTAGGTACTAATTAATCAACTTTCATTAATGAAATAACTTTTTCAAAATTTAAAGAGAAGAAAATGACAAAATTACAAATTTTCTGTTCATAAGGGCAAAAATGACAATTATACAACAAAAAGTTATTTCACAGCTTATTTACCAAACACTACTCTGCTGTTTAAATCTATAATTCCACAGCTACACCAAACAGGTTACCAGCTTATACTCATAGTTATAAGCTATAATATGTTAAGCTATAATCTATAATCATTTTCCCACAGCTCTATCAAACGAGACCATTAAAAAAGTGTAATTCAGGCACAACAAAATTCAAAGACAACAAAAATGCTATGCAAATATATATATATATATATATATTCTTTTGTATATATATATATTTTTTGTGTTAACAAACTAATATTGGTGTGCAGTACCAAAGCATTTGTATATGAAACGGAGTTAGTAAAGTTAAAAAGTAACAAGAATAATTCAATTGTTACTTTACTTCAATTTGTAAACATAAACTAAATTTATTTATATAATATTACTCTTTAAAAAAATAAAAAAATAGGATAAATTACATTTACCTCCTTTGAGATTTCTGACAGTTACAAGGACCTCTCCTGTAATTTCAATAATTACCCTAACCTCACTTTTGAAATTATTATCAAGATTTCCACGATCCGTTAAGTTAGCACAAACGTTGTTACCTGGGTGTGCAAAATGACCATATTATCCTTTGGTCTGAGCCCTAAACCACATGGGAGGTCCCTTTAATTGTTAAAAACCTCAAGGGATGTAAGTGTAATTTACTCCTCCCATCTTCTCCATATTTCTACCTCTACCAATTCAAAAAAAAAAAAATTTATTACTAATTATTTCTCAAAATAATTTTTTTTTCAAAAAGAAAATTCAAAATAGCTATTTGTATTTTTAAGATAAATTTTATTAAAAATAGGTATTTTCAAAATTTTATAAAAACTCTCTTTTCACCAAATAGGTATTTTTCATGCCAAAATAAATAAATAAATACCTATATGTATTTCTAAATTTTTATTCAAAATCTAATTTCTCAAATCAGGTATTCATAAAAAAGAAAAATAAAAAAAATCAAATGCCTATACATATATTTAAATTTTTATTCAAACTATAATTCCTCAAAATATGTATTTTTCATATAAAAAAAATTCAAATACCTATATGTATCTTTAAAATATTTGTTAATCATATTGTTTAATTTTGATGATATCTAAAATATTATTTGAAAATTTTAGATTTTTTAATATACGTATTCTATATTATTTGACACAAAATATTATTTGTTTAAATATAAGTTGTATGATATATTTGTTATAAATTTTATTTAAATGGAAATATTTTGAAAATATTACTATTCATGATTTTGAAAAATCACTATTCACTTTTTGACAAATTTAAAATTGATTAGTTGTATTATTTTGGCAATAATGATTAATTGGTTGGTTGGTCACTATTCACTTTTTGATAAAATTAAAATTGATTAGTTATATCATTTTGACAAATGTGATTTTAGTGAGTTGTCTTCTTTTGATAAAATTAATATACCCACATGAGGTCGTGGGTTATTTTCATTTAAAATCTCTACAATAGCCACAAAAATTTTAAATGGAGTATATATATACATACATATATTTTTAAATAAAGATAGTTTACTATTCATTCAAATATTTTATTAAAAAGTATGGTGCTAGTTTTGAAAAAGAAGTTTGCATTCATCATTTTGTAGCCATGTGCCTACCTGAGATGATTTGGACTAAAAAGTATTGTGCTAGTTTTGAAAAAGAAGTTTGCATTCATCATTTTGTAACCATACGCCTACCTGAGATGATTTGGAGTGATTTAAGTTGTCAAAGAAGAGTGTAGGTAATGCGTCAACAAGGAGTGTCTCTCCCTTGTAACGGGTATACTTTGGTGTATAAATAGAAATGTTTTGTATAAAGAAAAATTAAGAACTTGAAGAGAAAAAATTTCTGTGTACTCCAAAATTTTGAGTATATTGTATTCTGCGCTTTCACTTTCAAATCTAAGTTTAACCTTTGTTCTTACACTTTCATATCTACTCTTTGTGAGAGAATTATTATAAAAAAGGGTTTAAATACCACTTATTTTTATTCATTATTTTTGTGAGAGATTTTTATAAGGGTAAGACATTTATTGTTGAGTGATACTCAATAGATAAGAGTAAATCCTGTGCAAAATCCACAAGCTTAGTGAAAATTTTGTAGTGTATTAATTCAGTTTGATGGTAAAGAAATTCTCAAGGAGGTTCCTTAGGGAGTGGACGTAGGCCTGGCGTGTTGAACCACTATAAATCTCAGTGTTTGATTTTATCTCCCTATCTCTCTTACTTTTATATTGATAATTATTATTTTGTTTTTTATTTGTTAAAATTCGGAATATTGTGTTTATAAATTTTAATATTATAAATTTTTTTAATAACCCAATTCACCCCTTCTCTTGGGTTGCTTACCTGGAATAACAATTGGTATCAGAGCTTAGACTCTAGTTTGTGTGACTTAACCGTCTTAGAGTAGATCATGGCAACCTCTAGTTATTTCTTACCTAAGGGACAAGCATCCAATATGTCACCACTGCATAACGGCACAAATTTTAGCTATTGAAAAACTAGGATGACCATACATGTTCAATCTAATAATTATGAATGTTAGAAAATTATTTGCAATGGTCTAAAAATTCCTACCAAAACCATAGATGGCCTTAAGGTACCAAAACCTAAAGAGGAGTGAAATGAATTAGATACTAGAATGATCCAAATTAATGTCAGAGCCACAGACATGTTGTATTGCGCCCTAGATGCTAATGAATTCAATAGAATTTCGACATGTAAAACCGTAAAAGAAATTTGAGATACGCTTATAGTAACTTATGAGGGAACCGAACAAGTTAAAGAATCTAGAGTCAGTTTGCTAGTCCATAATTATGAACTCTTTAAAATGAAGCCTGATGAAACTATTCCTTAAATGTTTACTCGCTTTACTGATATTATTAATGGTTTAACTGCTCTTGGCAAAATATATACTAATGTTGAAATTGTAAGAAAAGTGCTTAGGTCATTGCTAAAAAGTTGGGAGATAAAAGTCATTGTCATTACCGAAGTCAAGAATTTATCAAAGCTAAGTCTAGATGAGTTAATTGGATCTCTTTTAACTCATGAGCTCATAATGCAAAGAAGGAAAAAAAAGAGGAGGACAACAATAAAAAGAAAGGAATAGTATTCAAATCCACCTCGAAACATCAAGAGGATGAGGAAGTTGATTCAGATGATGATGAGGAAATGACATTCATCACTAGGAAGTTCAAAAGGTTTGTGAAAAAGAAACAAGATGTGCGAAAAATTTTCAGAAAAGATTTCAACAATAGAGATTTTCAAATGGGAGAAAATCACAAAAAATCTAAAGTTTTCTGCTATGAATGCAACAAATCTGGACACTACAAATTAGAATGTCCGGAACTTAAAAAACAATTCAAGAAGGACAAGAAGAAAACCATGATTGCAGCATCGGGAGAAGATAGCGACGAATGCGACTCAGAAACCGAAGTTTACAAAAATGAGGTTGCTAACCTATACTTAATGGCACTTGGAAACGAAGATGAGGTAAATGACGAATTTTTACATTTGATGAATTATAGTCAGCTTTTGATGAATTACATGTTGAATTTATGAAATTTAGTTTGAAAAGTAACTGTCAAAAGAAAGTGATTTTAAATTTATCAAAAGAAAATGAATCCTTAACTTTCAAGATAAATACTTTAGAAAATGAAGCCACGAAAATGAAAAAGGAAAATGAGATTTTAACTCGAAAAGAGTTTTCAATTTCTGAGAAAAAATTAATTGTATTACAAGAAGAAAATGAGTCTTTAAAAAAAGAGCAAATTGTTTTGAAAGAAAATATTGAAGACTTTAATAATACTCTCTCAAAACTCACTCAAGATAGAGAGACTTTAGATAAAATTCTTAAAAATCAAAATCGTACTTTTGATAGAGCCGGAATTGGTTATAAACCTTTTTCAAAAGTAAAGACTCCCAAAAATGGTTTGTGCATGCATCTTTTAGTCACTCTCATCTCACTTGTCATTTTTGTGGTACAAAAGGTCATGTTTCACCTTCATATCATGTTAAAAGAAATCATTTTGCTAAAATAAAAAAGATATGGATCCCTAAAGGCATTTCAAGAATGTCAAATTCTAACTTTTATGGACTCAAGAAAATATAGGTTCCAATAGAAAAATCAAATTTTTGTAGGCATGTTTCAAAACAAAATCCAGTAACGATAGATGATATCTCGACAGTGCATGTTCGAGGCACATGACTGGAAATAAAGCTATGTTCATCATACTCCAACCAAAGGATGGCGGATATGTGACTTTCGGCGACAATAGCAAGGGTAAAATCATTGGTGTAAGAAGTATTGGTAAAAATTCTTCTCCTATTATTGAAAATGTTTTACTTGTTGAAGGTTTAAAACATAACTTGCTTAGCATTAGTCAATTATGTGATAAAGGATATAGAGTTATTTTTAAGAAAACTCATTGCACTATTGAGAACACCCTATAAAACAAACCTTCATTTGTAGGTTATAGATATAAGAATGTATATGTGTTTGATTTGCATAATTTGTCTTCTCATTTTAATATTAAATGTTTATCTGCTATAAATGATAATGGTTGGCTTTGGCATAGAAGATTAAGACATACTCATTTTGATTTAATTTCCAAACTTTCAAAAAATGAGCCAGTCATTAGTTTAGCAAAAATTGTTTTTGAAAAAGACAAACTTTGTGATGCATGTCAATTTGAAAAATAAACTAGAATTTTTTTTTAATCCAAAAATATTGTTTCAGCTACTAAACTGCTTCAACGCTTGCATATTGATTTATTCGGACCATCTAGAATATTACGTTTAGGAAGAAAATCGTATGCTCTTATTTGTGTTGATGATTATACTAGATATACATGGGTATTATTTTTAGCACACAAAGATGAAACTTTTTACAATTTCTCAAGACTTTGTAAAAGAATTCAAAATGAAAAAAATCTTAATATTTGTAATATTAGAAGTGATCATGGTAGAGAATTTGAAAATAATGATTTTATTATGTTTTGTGATGAGTTTGGAATTGATCACAATTTTTCTGCTCCTAGAACTCCTTAACAAAATGGTGTAGTTGAAAGAAAAAATAAAACTCTTGAAGAAATGGCTCGTAAAAATAATTTGCCTAAATATTTTTGGACGGAAGCCGTTAATACTGCATGCTATGTTGTAAACCAAGCTATGATTAGACCTATTTTTAAGAAAATCCCTTATGAAATTTAGAAAGGTAGAAAACCTAATATTAGTCACTTGCGCTCATTTGGTTGTAAATGTTTTGTATTGAATAACAATAAAGATAACTTAGAAAAATTTGATGCTAAATCAGATGAAGCTATATTTCTTGGTTATTCAATTTCTAGTAAACCTTATAGAGTATTCAATAGAAAAAACTCTACTTGTTGAAGAATCTGTGCATGTTGTTTTTGCTAAATCGAATAATATTATTTCCAAGAATCTTGTAAGTAATGATATTGTAGAGAATCAACCAAGCATGGAGAGCATTTATATTAAAGAAAATTAAAAAAAAATCCATTATGCAAACATAAAGAAGAAATGACAATGGAGAAACTTCAAGAAATATATGTTCTTCTAGAAAACGACTCAAATCTACCAAAAGAATGGAAGTATGCTCATGGCCACCCCAAAGACCTCATCATAGGTGAGGCGGCGGAAGGTATAAAAACTCGTTCCTCTGTTAAAAATGTTTGTGGTAACTTAGCATTTGTTTCACAAATTGAACCAAAATCGTTTTTAGAAGCTGAAAATGATGAAAATTAGATTTTAGCAATGCAAGAAGAATTAAATCAATTTGAAAGGAATGAAGTTTGGTTTTTAACTTCTCGACCTAAGGATCATCCTGTTATTGGTACAACATGGGTTTTTCGAAATAAAATGGATAAATCTGGAGTTGTTACAAGAAATAAAGCTAGATTAGTATATCAAGGTTATAATCAAGAAGAGGGCATTGATTTTGATGAAATTTTTGTACTAGTTGCTAGACTTGAAGCTATTAGAATGTTACTTACTTTTGCATGTTTTAAATATTTTAAATTATATCAAATGGATGTTAAAAGTGTTTTTTTAAATGGGCACATTTCGGAAGAAGTTTATGTTGAACAACCTCCTGGTTTTGAAATTTACATACACAATCAGAGAAAATTAAACATGATAGAGACACACAAGGGAGAAAAGTGATGTGGCCAGGGAAAATTATAAATACCAGAGAAACTTAGACACAGACAAGAGAGTAATAGACATTCCAGAGGAAAAATACATATTCCAGAGAAATTTACAAAGCAGAGAAATTTATAGACAAAATCACAGAAACATGTTCAAGAATAAGATCAAAACACAGAGAAATAACTTTTTTTTTTCAAAATAAACATGCCAGAGAAAATTCAAAGAAGAAACATACATTCCAGTCTATAATATTAAAATGCCAGAGAAATTTACATACACAACTAGAGAAAATTAAACATGATAGAGACACACAAAGGAGGAAAGTGATGTGGTCAGAGAAAATTACAAATACTAGAGAAACTTAGACAGAGACAAGAGAGTAATAGACATTCCAGAGAAAGATAGAAATTCCAATTAAAAATACATATTACAGAGAAATTTATAGAGTAGAGAAATTTATAGACAAAATCATAGAAACATGTTCAAGAATAAGATGAAAACACAGAGAAATAACTTTTTTCAAAATAAACATGTTAGAGAAAATTCAAAGAAGAAACATACATCAAGCAAAAACCAAAGAAATTCAAATGCCAGAGAAATTTACAGATAAAATCACACAAACACGTTCAAGAATAAGTTCAAAACACAGAGAAATAACTTTTTTCAAATTCATATAGCTTTTTATTACGAAATTGAAACCCTAATTTACGGAAGGTTAATATAAAATGCAATTAATTGTGTTTCCAGAGAAAATCTAGTTGTATTGTAGAAAAACTTACCAGAGTTAGGATAAAACTTTAATGACGAGCTGATATGCCCTGAGATGAAGATGCGACGTGACGAAGATGAACTGAGATGATGATGAACAGTGAAAACAAGGTTAGAGAAATTTGTGAGGAAGGAATGGGAATGATTTTTGCAGAGGATAATGAAGCTCTAATATAGCAATCCTGGTTCTTCCTCCTTTGATTGTTGTATTCCGGACTTAGGTTCCGTGGAGCTGGTTGTTGTATATATCTTGTTGTCATCCTTTAATTCCATATATTTGAGTCTTAGGATGTGTTGGGCGTGTTTCGAACAGGTTGGTTGAGCTTTAGTCCCATTCCTTGTTGCCTAGTTTTTTTTTAGTGGTTTGCTCGAGCGGGTCCCTTTGCGCTCGAGTGGAGTTTACACACTTTCAGCATTTTGTGCCTCTGCAAAACTACTGCAGGTGCGTTTTTCATGCTCGAGTGGATTTCCTTACGCTCGAGCGGGTCGCGCTCGAGCGGGCCTCTTGACGCTCGAGCGGGTGTTCATTGTCTGTAAAAGTACTGGAAGATGGCAATCTATGCTTGAGCGGGCTTTCCTTTGCGCTCGAGCGGGTGTATTTTGTTTTTGTGTCTTGGCGCTTGAACGGGTCTTTTTGCGCTCAAACGGGTCCAGTTTTTGTGTTTGACGCTCGAGCGTCCTATTCTCTGCTCGAGCGGACTAGTCGTATATCAGATGGCAGCTGGGTGATTTTGTATCACTTTTCACATCTCGTTTCTCTCTCTTACTTTTCTAAACCCTCTTTTGAGAGCTCCTCTCTCTAGAATATACCTTCTCTCTAGGGATTGATCTAGCTTGAGTGATCTACTCCGTAAGTGTCTTTGCAAAGGATGTAGAGCTTGGCTTGGGCTTTCTATCAATCCGAAAATCTTGGGTTTTGGAGCATTTCGAGATTTCTTCATCATCTCCTTTGAGTTTCATCTCTTGAGATAGGGATTCCTACTCATCTTTATGAGCTTTAATATAGATGTTGAGCTTTTTGTATAAATGGTTTGATTTGGGAAGTTAGGGTTTGAGATGTGTAATGTTGAAAAGAGGGGTTTTGTTCATTTGACTCATACATAAGTGTTTTGGGTCTGAAATAGAATTTATTGATGTTGTTGATAATATTGGACCTTTAGGTCAATATTGAGAAAAATGGAGAAAATGCCATGTTTGGATATATTTGAGTCATTAGTGTAATTAATGACATTTATTATGAAAATATGAAATTGAGTTGGAAATAATGGAATTGGCTCATTATGAGATAGAATGGTAGAGTTGGAATTATTAATCACTCACCTTGGAAATTGTTGATAATCTATCTGTTTGATGTAATTATTATCTGTTTAGAAATAATTACTTTGGGTTATTGGTGGAGGATAGTCTTGATTGTTGTAGACAATGCATGATGATTAGGCGAACTAAAACTAATCAATTGAATATGTCATCGAATATGACAATGGGAACAATACATCAAATTTATGTATTGATTGATTATGTATATGATATGTGTTTATATACATTGTGTTGTGTGGGAGGAGATAGAGGATGTACTTCACGGTTTAGGAGAAGATGGGGGATGGACTCCTAAACCGGATTTTATTTGGGAGGAGATAAGGGATAGACTCCATTGATACAGCAATTATGTGTATCTATTGAAGTGTTGATACAACAATTATATGTATCTATTGAAGTATTGATACAGCAAATCTGTGTATCATCTATGAAGTATGGAAGTGTTTTATTTGAGATTGATACAACAATTATGTGTATCCATTGTGACGTATAAAGTGTCTAATATGAGTTGTTATCTCAATTAAAATAGAAGTACGGTTGATATGAGATGTAGTCTCATTTCAATAGTTTGGCCAGGTTTTGAGCCATAGTTATGAATTGAGAATTTGATAAGAAATGGAAAATGAAATGAAACATGGACACATTTGTCATGTAATTGAAATGGGTTATGAATTGATTTATGTGAGTTAAACATTTATCAAACGCTAATGTTTTAGTTATTGCTCATATTATGTTTAGTATATCTCTTCTGGGCATTGGCTCACCCTATATGGGACATCATTTTCAGGTTCAGGTATTATGCCGCCTCCGAGATCTTAGCTTGGATGGTTGTGGGAGTTGAAGACTCTTTTGTTTATTTTGTTGTATTACATGTATATCAAGCCAAGAGCTTATTTTATGTAGAGTTAGTACTCTCCTTTTGTAACCAAGTGTTGACTTGGAAAGTTGTAAGCCCGTAGGGCATTTACTTTTATTGTTAACATGTAATACATTTGTAAGAAATACTCTGATGAAATGTAATTATGTTTTATTTTCTTATGTCTAAGCATGTCAATATTGTATGTTTTATGGATTTATTTTGAGGGCGTTACATCTAATGTCGATGTTAAAGATGATATTGAAACCCTAATTCTGGTGTTCTCTTGCTCGTGAAGATAGTTGGATGTTTGGAATGGAACTCAGTCGTCGGAGTTCAGTTCAGTTTTTGTGTTGATTTGTGAAGGGTATTTTGGTCCATGAGATAATTAAAAATGCGCGCGATAATAGTTGAGGGACCTGATCCATCACCCCTTTTTTTAGTATTCTTTATCCTCTAAATTACTATTATTAGGGACCTTAAAAAAAATTCCCCATTCATTTGTTGTAACAAGGTTATATTTTTTTCTTTTATTTTTAAACTTTGTTAATAACTTAGAGAATATTAAGTGGCATTTTTTTTTATTACATATCGATTGAAAATTTAAGGACTCAAGTATAAAAATTAAAATTTAAAAATAATATATGATTGTGAAATGATATGCAGCTTAATAATAATGAAGAAGAAAATGATAAAGAAAATTAAGGAAGGAGAGAAGGGTAGAGCAAATAAAAAGTATATAGCACTACTGTTGGTTGTAGCAGCAACTATGAATAAAATAAAGTGACGAAATAGAAAGAAGAATAAAAGAAACAAAAAGAATAAAATAATAAAAAAGAGAGACAAAGGAAATTAATTTAAGAGAGAGATAGGTGGTTTAGAAAGAGTAAGTGGATCTTGCTTAAAGAGAAAGAAGAATAAGAAAAATGAGAGAAATGAGAAGAAAAAATATTGAAGAAAGAAGATGGAAAAAAAAAAAAAAGAAAGAAAGAAAAAAAAGAAAATGGATAAAAATAAGATATACACAGCGGAAAGAGTATGAATTTAGTGAGAGGAAGAAAATAATGTGAGCTAAGATTCTATGTACTTGTGCCCATAAGAATAAGGCCTTTGAAATTATGTAAAACCTCAAGGGAGGTCAGTGCAATTTACCTTTTAATCTTTGCATTGCAAGAAATAAATGATCAAGGGCAATTTTGACTTTTTAACAGTAATGGTTGCTGACATCATTCTATTCCGTTAAATATTCTAACAGATTCAAGATGGAAGGGAAAAGCTTGATAACAATTTCAAAAACAAGAGAGGTTAATGTAATTATTGAAACTATAAGAGAGGTTTCTATAATTGTCAGAAAGCCTAAGAGGAGGTAAGCATAATTTATTCTAAAAAATAAAATATACAATTACTACGTCAAATGACTTGATTAAAAAAACAAAAAACTATCATTATACCCAATCCATTTACTTAGAAATAACACTCTATAATTCATTAATTTAATTTTCATCCCACAGTGATTCTGGGTAAATTATGGATTTCTAAGTTTGGTTCCTAGCTTTTTTGCTAAAGGAAATAGCCAAACATATTAAGTCATCATTTCGGATGAGCTAAATTAGCATTTTTTTTTTTACTATGTTAGCCTAGTTAAAAAATTATGTTTGAAATAAATTTTGATTTTTTTTTATAATTAATTTAAATATAATATTTTATTTTATTAATTAAATTAATATATTTTATTTTTATTGACTAATTTAACTAAAATAGTTCACGCCGAACAAGGCTTTGTTGTCACCATGTCAGCCTCATGCTCTTGTAGAATATTTGCTGCCAACATGTCCAGCTTCTGCTGCAGATAAAACCACGTTTGCAACATCACCTACATACATATATATATATATATATATATATATGCGTCCCTATGTTGGGACCAGGGTGCCCCCCTCAATTTTTAGAGATAGCTATTTGTATGTAAGTAAAATGATTTATAAATAAAAAAACTATATAGAAAGAGCATTTAGAATGATCTCTTAATGACAATTTTAAGATTAGAAAAATAATGGTAATTGTTTTGATTAAAAATAAAAATGACCAAAACAAGTCATGTGACTACGTATAAAAATTGTGAAAAAAATTTAATGCAACGATAATATCACATCTTCATTGACATATAAACATAGTTAATTCTACTATGCAGATGTGAAAGTTATTGAATTGTTAAATATATTTGACAAGTGAGCTCCTCTGTGTGATGTTTTATTACTGATTAACGATACCACACATCGATGATAATGTAATAGCATTGTAATATTGATTTTTTCTCAATTTTTGTAAAATAATTTTATTTTTATATTATTATATAATCTATAATAAGACTTCTATACAAGACTTTTTTTACATTATCCATAATATATTAGTTATAAGTAATCACCATATTTTTTATTATAATATTTCTCAAGGTCAGTTGTAAAAATAAATATCAAAAAAATTTTTTAATAAACATTTAAGATTTTGTGCCTAATATTAATTTAAAAAATATATTATTATCTTATAAAAAAAAGAAAAAAAAAAAGGTTCAAAAGTGCCCCTTTGAACTAATTTCCTAGTTCTGCCACGGTATATATCTAATATATATAGAAAATTAATCAATATTCCTAAAATACTATCATTATATGTATACGTGGTACTCTCAACTAATTACATCGTACAAAAAAAAAAAAAAAAAGGTTGAAATTGATTTTATTAATATTTTTATAAATGAGTCGAACCAACTCTGTTTTTTTTTTTTTTTAATCTTGTCACACATCTATCATAGCATCTTTATTTTAGCAACACTTATCTTATCTACACATTGTTTTTCAATTACCCAGCATGCTGTCTCACACAACATTGTTGGTCTAATAGCCATTCTATAGAACTTTTTTTTTAGTCTAGTGAATACTCGTTTATCGCATAGTACCCAGACGCACTCCTCCACTTAAATCATTTTGCCTTAATTCTATGATTTTTGTGGTGCCCAAGTTTAGCAAATGGAGCAGCTTATTGGCTTGCAAAAGATTTCCTCAGGGGACATCTTCCTTTGGACTGGGTTTCTAATTCCCCTCCAAAGTTTGGCTCAGTCATGCTTTCTTAGTTTTTGTGTTTGTTTCAGCTTCCTTATTTCTTTTGTTCAGAATTTTTTTTTTCTTTTTTCTTTTTTGAGTTTTGAAGTTTAGGGAAATAAACTGCATATGAGTCATAGTTTAAGGAACCTTCAAATTTCTATAAATTTTTATTCATCAATTTGAATGTTTCCTAAAAATTACTAAATTGAATTGACTTCTTCAATCTCAACAATTAAATACGAATAGTTTATTATAAATTGGAGAAAGGAAAGCTACTATGATGAAATTGGTAGATAGACATGCTGCTCTTAGGAAGTAATGCTAGAGCTGCATCTCAATTTAAGGAGGTTTACGGTAATTTACTCAAAAAATGAATGAAACAATTTGAAATATGTGGATGCTGCATGTATACATTATGAAGTTACAACTCAATGTTGAACTAGCTGTCAAGTGTTGTTATTCAGGTATGTTGACCATTTCGACCTTTTTCAATATTTGGTAAGAATTGCCAAGTTTATTTTTCAAAATTTGAATGAGAGGTATCATTTTAACCGTTATCAAGTTTACTTTCCAAAATTTGAATGGAAGGTATCATTTTGACCTTTTTCAATAGTTGGTAAGAATTATTTTGACCTTTTTTAATATTTGGTAAGAATTGCCAAGTTTACTTTCTAAAATTTGAATGGAAGGTATCATTTTGACCTTTTTCAATATTTGGTAAGAATTGTCAAGTTTACTTTTCAAAATTTGAATGGAAAGTATTATTTTGACCGTTTTCAATACCTGATAAGAATTACTTTTCAAAATTTGAATGGAAGGTATCGTTTGACCGTTTTCAATACCTGATAAGAACTACTTTCCAAAATTTGAATAAAAGGTATCATTTTGATAGCCTATTTTATATTTTAGTGGGCTATTTTAATCTAACTTTCTGCTCAAACAAGGCTATAATACATTACTAGAGAGTGATTAAATTAATCTACTAATTGACATTTTTATTCAAATGTGTGTGTGTGTGTTTTTTTTTTGGGTATGTGAGAGCTACTATCTTTCTATATATGTTCGTACATTTGTTTTCCATTCAAACATCCAAAAGTCAGTGTGTGAGGAATTCGTGGACTCGCCGGTTGAGTTTGACAAACTGTTGATAGGTGGAGCCATACATGCATGCATGGGCCTCTTCCGTCGGTGATTCAACAAGAGATGTGTTATTGGGTTTAATGACCTCATTTTAAAGTCCACTTCGAATAATTCAAATTGTTTATGTAGCTAGATCATCAAATTACGTTTGTTTTAGAAAGGGAAAAAAAAAATACTAATCTATTTTTAAAATTATATTTGTTATTCAATTTTATAAGGTAGATGTTATATAAATTTGTAATTATTGATATTCGATCAATTTAACTTAATTTTGTCGACATATCTTACGAAATAAATAATTTAGATCATCCAAAGTAAGCTCCCAAATAAGCCCACTAACCCTAGAGAGCATCACCACGCACACAATATAGATAATATATGTATAAATATAATCATAGGACAATGGTTGTGATTTTGAAATTGAGGAGAAATGTTAAAATTCACAATTTAAACCTCTAAAATTATTTATAATAATGCGACAAAAGAGTTGGGTTTTATATAATTAAGTGTGTGACAAATTAAAAGATGACATTTGTCATATTATTTTATTATGGATCAAATTGTAAGATTTCTTTCAAACATTTTTTTAATTCTACTAAAATTTAATGTAGATGTGGCCAGATATGGTTCATTCCTCAAAAATCAATGCTATGTACATGTACATTTTGTGGACAATCAAACATGTTTAGTTAGAGGCAGGAGTGCAACTTAGGTAGGTTCGGTCGGATTGGGAAGTTATTCAAACCCAACTTAAGTTTACCCAGGCTTGTCCAGACCCGAAATATAACCTGAGGTTGTCTGCCCAAAGCCCAATCCGAATTAAACCCGAATTGCCGAGTTACTCGAATTGTAAATGAATTTCAATTTTTTTTTTTGCTACATTATTAAATTATTAAAATTTGACTCTATTTATATTTTTTTATAGAAAATTATTAATGCCATCAAAACAAATAATTTATATAATGTAAGAGAGATGCCGCAATAGTAATCTTTATAATTTATGAGTAAAAATAAAAGAAAGTAAGATTTTGTGTCATTTGTATATATAATATATATTCAATATGATTTAATAATCTAAATTACTTTAATATCATGTAATGACTAATAATTTATATGTATATTTAATCTTTTTATATATTTATATATGTATAATTCGGATTTCGGGTTACTTAGGTTGTTTTACGTTTTTGTCTAAGCCTACTCAAATTTAATTTTGACTTCTGAATTTTTGTCCAAGTCCGTACCGAATTTGAAAATATCTTATCCAATCTCTAAAAAAATTCGAGTTAGGTTCTGGTTGCTCGAGTTGAGTCCACTCAAGCTGCACCCCTAGTTAGAGAGTTTTGCTAATAAGTGTTTTTAGGGTACAAGTAAGTGTCTTAGGGCACAAAGAAAAGACAAAATATTTATAAAATATAATATACTTTTCACTAACGCTCTATTTGTTTGGGCAGAAAACATTTTCGACGAATTTTTTTTTTTTTTTCTAGAAAATGTTTTCTCTACATTTTTTTTTATGTTTGGTGGCAGGGTGAAACGAAGGTGGAGGATGGCATGGTGGTGGGGTAGCGGCGGCGGTGATATTGACGATGATGGTGACAATGATCGTGGTGATAGTAGTGTGTTGATGGAGGTAAGAGTGGTGGTGGTAGTATGGTGATATTCGCAAGACTTTAATCCATAAAAATATTTTTTACCTTTTAAAAGTGAAAAATATTTTCTGTCCAAATATACTTGTTTTCTGTTAGCCGTGAAAAATATTTTTCGTTAACTTTCGTTTTTTATTGTATCAAACACCAGAAAATACAAAAAATATTTTCCACACAAACAAAGGGAGTGTTACTTCAATGCACTTTTATTGAAATTAATACACTTTTTAATATTTTTATATATTTTTGAAGCACTTTTTATATACTTCCTAACATTAAACAATGCCTAGAACGTACTTGCTAGCATTTGCCTTAGTTAGATATGCATTTAAGAATTTTAATAAAATTGTTATGTTTGTAGATTTTTTTTTTTTTTTTTTTTTTGGAGAATTTACATCTGAGAGGAAATTTCAAAAATTATTTACAAATTCATGACAAACTTTATAATTTTGTTTTTTAGTATTTGTCAAGTTTACCATTTCATTGAAAATACTTTTTCCAATGCCAACTGATTTGAAATTACCTTCTTTTTTTTTTCAATTCAAATTTACGTCATACCATAATATCATTTCATATATATAGTTTTTACATTCTTAAACACAAAATGTATATGAGACCTATCTATTTATGTATAGAATTGAGAAAATGCAATAAAAAATATGATTTTATGAGCATTGAAAGGTTTCATTGGGCAGGATTCAACAGAAAAAAATGATTGTGCATGTTATTAAAACCGAAAATTATGAACAGGAAAAATTATTCGTTGGGGTTGTGTTTTCAGATGTTTGGATGTGTTTTTTTTGGTTTTGCAAAACTTTTGTCTTTTAGTGGAAAAAATGAGAAAAAAATTTGGGAACTTGCTTCCCAAACACCACCTATAGTTGAGATGAGTTTTGGTTAGCCGTGAAAAAAATTTGAAATATTTTGAAGTAGATTAGTCTTTTAATGGCCTAGTTCAGAAGAGCCTAAGACGTTCAGTTTTTGTCGAGTTGATTTACATTAGGTGAGCCAGACTTGGGCCCTGCTGCATATCAGCCTTCGGATGCTGTGCACACTACGCCAACTTGACACAACTCGGGTTGCACAAAAATAAAGCATAACTAGTAGTTGTGGAAGTGGAAGTAATTTCATTTTTCATTTTTTTTCAGTTTCATTTTATTTTTATGATCTGTGGGGTTATATTTCTGAGTATCAACACGTGGCAAGGGGACGCCGACGTGTCATCCGAGGTGCTACGTGTCACGGTAAAGTTTTGCCAAGGTACTCAAGTAATTGCCGAGGTAATTTCCGAAGACATCTAAATTCAGGACAAAGGCCTCCAACCTCGGCTTCATATACAAAGGCCGAGCTACCCGCAGAAGATTAAAGCCGAGGTTGATGTTATAAAATATTATCTTGGTTAGGTGGATGTCCAACCAGATGGAGAAAGCCATGAGGCCATTATCTCACCAACTAGTGGCCTTGAGGCCATGTGAAATAGCCATGAGGCCACTAGTTGCCCTGTGAAGGAATAAACAGCTTTTACCTGGAAAGCTGCCAAAAGTGCTACATTGGGCTGGCAAGCCAGCTCAAAAGCTGGTAACCACTCCATTAACCTCTCTGGTATATATATGGAATGGTTGGGACACAGAGAGGGGCAGGAGGCATTCGGGCATCAACACAACAGTGAAGACAGACATAGAGAGGCAACAAACTAATTGTAACATTTACAATTATATAATCAGAGAGTGAGAAGGTTACTGAGGGTGAATTGTAATTCTTGTTATTGTTCATAGTGAAACACCTCGGCCTCCCGTGGACGTAGGCAATTATTGCCGAACCACGTTAAATCCTTCTTGTCTTTGTGTTATTATCTGTGCCATCTATTCTGCCTGTGTTTTTACCGCTGAATCACTAAGATAGGCAGTGTGATCAGAAATTCACTCACACAATTTGGCGCCGTCTGTGGGAAAGAAAGACGAATAGATGGCCAGTAACGCACAAAACGAGACGGTCAGGGGCGACACTCCCGCTGAGAGTGACAGGCCTATTGACCTTGATGTCGAAGGAAACAACCACAATGACAAAGACCGTGGCCAGGGGCACGGGGGAAAGAACGTCATTCAGGAAGACGACACATCAAAGAAGACGGACCACGGCAGCTACTACAAGGAGGATAACCTCCAGATATGGAGGGATAGGTGCATACGAAGGGATGAGGAACTCAAGGACCTGGCAAACAAGTTGGCAGACCTCCAATCGGTCGTCAACTTCATGATGCAAAGCAAGGTCATGCAGCCACCATACCCACTGCAGGATACTCCAATCCCAGCAGTTAAAGCTCGGAACGAAGGAAGGACAACAACTCCTGAAGCACCACAACGCTCCAGGAGCAAGGAGCATTCTCACCCGTGCTCGGAGGTCGGTAAGTCCAAGAGGACGATAATACAAAGGATCAGAACCAAGAGAACATCGGCATGTACAAAGCAGTCCTCTCGCTTCGATACAACCCATGGAGAAAGATCAAAACGGGCGTACCACGAGGCCGAGAGTAGCGTGCCAAAGGGACTCAAATCAAAAGATAGCCGAGCTCCGGAGGAGTAAAGAAGACTTGAGAAACTACCTCAAGAGGAGGGAACAGTAACAGCCGAGGTAAGCTCGTTCATCAAGCCGAGGACACCGTTCTCGGTGGAACTGGACAAATTTGAAGCACCAAAAAGATTCAGCATGCCGAGGTTCCAAATCTATGACGGTAAGTCAGATCCTAACTTCCATGTTGGGTTGTTTTTAAACTCAATGGCATTATACAGTGGAAATGAGCCTTTGCTCTGCAAAGGATTCCCTTCGTCCTTTGGAGAAATTGCATTAGATTGGTTCCACAAGTTACCAAAAGGAAGTGTGAAGACTTGGGAAGGCCTGACCGAGATGTTTGTGGCCAGGTTCGTGACAAACAAGCTGCAGCCATTGAGGGTGGACACATTAATGGCTTTGAAAATCAGTAAGGATGAAGGCTTTAGGGCCTATACAAAAAGATACTACGAGGTGTTCAACCGAATACCTGAATGCAATCAAGAGGTAGCGGTCGTGTCTTTCAAGAACGGCCTGAAAGAAGACTGTTCACTACGGAAATCTTTGGCAAAGACATTGCCAAAGAACATGGAGGAACTCATGGCAAGGATTGAAAAATATGCCAGAGCCGAAGAGGATACATCAGCACCAAAGCAAGTCAAACAGGAGTAGGGGAATGGCTCGCCGAAGCGAAGCCGAAGTAACAACGGATTCAGCAAGGTGGAGGTAGAGCTGAGGGCCAAACAAGCAGTAACAACCGTATTCCGAATTCCAATTCAAAAGGTCTTAGGAAAAATTCGGAGCCACTTATTTCGTAACAAGCAAAGGCAACCCGGGGAGTTTATGGGAAGAAACGCGGACAGACATTGTTCGTATCACAATGAAAACGGACATACAACACAGGGTTGCAGAGCCTTAAAAGCACACTTGGAAGATCTGGTGAGGCAGGGTCACCTGAGAGACCTTATCGATGAAACCAGAACGAGGGAAGAACAGGCAGGACTGCCTCAGGCCGAAGCAGCCCCGCCACCGCCGCAACCCCGGGCAGAGAGACCTCGGGTAGTGAATGTGATTCACTCCAAGATGAATGAAAACGACATTCGGGGGGAAACTCAGAGAGTTAAACACTTGCAGTACGTGAACCAGGTCGGATTGAAAAGACCTCGGCCGGAAGATTGCCAAGGTCCGATGATAACTTTCACCGAGGCCGACCTAGAACTGGTACAGCACCCACATAATGATGCCTTGGTAGTATCCCTCCAAGTTGGGGAATGCCAAGTAAAACGCATCCTCATAGATCCAGGCAGCTCTTGTGACATCATGTACGTTAGATGTTATAAGGAGCTGTGCCTTCACCCCGACGACCTGGAGCAATCAAATGGTCCGATGGTCGGCTTCAATGGAATGCCGACATGGCCACTGGGCGCAACAAGCTTGGAAGTGCAAGCAGGCACCAAGAAGATCACGACTGAGTTCATCGTGATCGATACACCCTCACCGTACAACATCATCATGGGCAGGCCGTGGTTGCATGCAATGGGGGCAGTACCTTCAACATTGCACCAATTACTGCGGTTCCCAACAGAGCACGGGATTGAAGAAATCAGAGGAGATCAATTGCAGGCGAAGAATTGCTCCATGGCAGCAATGAAGGCTACATGCAATGTTCAAGAACCAGCCAAGACCGAGATTGAAGATGAGGACATGGAAGTCCTGGATGATGTCGGCAAGGAGCCGGTCGAGAAGAGTGAGGAATCACTGAAGAAAATTTTCGTCCAGGAGGGCGATGAGGAGCGCTTTTTTCTTCTCGCTCAGGCTTAGCCGAAGAAGAGGAAAAAGAACTGGAAGCATTTTTTAGAAGAAACATAGAAGTGTTCGCCTGGACACCTTATGAAATGCCTGGCATTGACCCCGAGGTCACATGCCACAGATTGAACGTCGACAGGTCGGCTAAACCTGTGATACAGCGGACTAGAAGACCGACGTTGGTACACGTCGAAGTTGTGGAGGAAGAAGTCGACAAACTCCTAGAAGCCAGGGCCATCAGAGAGGTCAACTATCCAACATGGCTATCAAACACCGTGGTGGTAAAGAAGAAAAACGGGAAATAGAGGGTTTGTGTCGATTTTACAAGCCTAAATAAAGCCTGTCCCAAAGATGCCTTTCCTCGCCAAAAATTGACCAGCTGGTGGATGTTACATCGGGACATGGAAGGATGAGCTTCCTGGACGCTTACAGGGGGTATCACCAGATAGCCATGTACCCCCCAGACGAGAAGAAGACGGCGTTCATCACTCCAAAGGGCCTGTACTGTTACAGGGTAATGCCTTTTGGACTAAAAAACGCGGGAGCAACCTACCAAAGGCTGGTGACCAAAATGTTCAGACACCAGATAGGTCGAACAGTGGAAGTCTACATCGACGACATGGTTGTAAAGACTAAGGAGCCAGAAAATCATCTTGCCAACCTAGCCGAGGTATTCAACATACTCAAAACATATCGGCTCCGACTCAACGCATCAAAATGCGCGTTTGGGGTTGGATCTGGTAAGTTTCTAGGGTACCTAGTCACAAGAAAGGGAATAGAAGCCAGCCCAGATCAGATCAAGGCCATCCTAGATCTACAGAGCCTGACCTCGGCGAAACAGGTTCAAATGCTCATAGGCAGGGCCGCGGCCCTAAACAGGTTCATAAGCCGAAGCTCAGACAAGTGTAAACCCTTCTTCAACCTGGTAAAAAAGACTGCAGACTTCATGTGGACCGAAGAATGTGAGGCCGCTTTGGCCGATCTAAAAAAGTACATGATCACGGCTCCAGTCCTCTCGACACCCGAGCCCGGGGAAGAGTTGTTTTTGTACTTAGCCCTATCAGAACACGCGGTGAGCGCAGTACTAATCCGAGAAGAGAAGGGAGAACAGAAGGCTGTCTATTATGTAAGTAAAACCTGAGCCAGCGCTGAAACAAGGTACTTACCACTGGAGAAGTTAATGTTTGCCTTAGTTATGGCCTCGAGGAAGTTGAACCACTACTTTCAAGCACACAAGATTTTGATACTAACAGAGCACCCATTAAAATCCCTGTTACAACAAGGAGACTTGACAGGAAGAATTGCAAAGTGGGCAGTGGCCTTGGGCCAGTATGACCTGGAATTCAGACCCAGAACGGCAATTAAAGGTCAAGTTTTGGCCGACTTTGTGGCAGAATTCACGCCGGAGTCCATCGGACGTCGGCCTATGTTGAGTCGAGATGAACAAAGTCCTAGCAAGCAAGAAGGATCCCAGCCGACAACAAAAGAGCAAAGGAAGGAAAAGCTTAGACCTTGCAGTATCTACATCGGCGACTCATTCAGGCTTTTTGTCGATGGAAGTTCAAACCGACGAGGAGCAGGGGCAGGAGTACTGCTGATATCCCCAGATGGAGAAATAATAGAACAATCCATCCGTTTGGGGTTCAAGGCCTCAAACAATGAAGCTGAATACGAGGCATTGATTGCAGGACTAAAAGCTGGCAAAGAAGCAGCAGCGTATGAGGTAATAGTTTTTGTGATTCACAATTAATTGTTAACCAATCAACAGGAGAATTTGCACCAGAGACGAGAGGATGTCGGCATATGCGAAAGAGGTGATCGACTAGCCGAGTTATTTGAATCGCCGACTTCTTCAAGTTAGCCGAGATGATAACAACCACGCCGACGCTAGCCAACTGGCAGTTCAATGCATCGGGAAGACGAGGACAATTATGATAGATTACATGTCGGGCCTGAGCATAGAACCACGGCACGCAAAGCAAGAGTCAATGTGTGTGGACATGGGGGCGAGCTGGATGGATGCAATTGTTGCATTCCTGAAAGAGGGAAAACTGCCAGAAGATCGCAAGGAGGCACACAAAGTCAGACTAAAGTCGGCCAGATTCAGTCTAACTGCAGAGGGACATCTCTACAGAAGGTCCTTCACTGGACCCCTTCTAAGGTGCGTACACCCTTTACAAGTTGAAGATTTTTTGTATGAAATTCATGAAGGGATTTGTGGAAGCCACACTGGGGCAGATCGTTAGCCCATAGGGCCATTACCCAAGGATATTGGTGGCCATACATGCAAAAGGATGCAGAAGCATATGTGAAGAAGTGCGAACCATGCCAACGGTTTGCACCTTTGATTCATCAACTAGCTGCCGACCTGAATCCAAAGATTCAAATTTTGGCCGTTTGCCCAATGGGGCATGGATCTGGTCGGACAACTTCCTCAAGCAACTGGGTAGAGAAAATACTTGCTGGTGGCAACGGATTACTTCACAAAGTGGATAGAGGCAGAACCTCTTGCTAAAATTCGAGATGTGGACGTCAAGAATTTCATATGGAAGAACATCATCACCAGATTCGGCATTCCCAGAGCCATTGTTGCCGACAACGGAACGCAGCCGACAAAGAAGCTCATCAAGAACTTCTGTGCAAAATTCAAGATCAAGAACTACTTTTCAACACCAAGTTTCCCTCAAAGTAATGGACAGGCAGAAGCTTCCAACAAAGTAATTCTGGATGGAATCAAAAAGAGGTTGTAAGCAGCAAAAGGGAAGTGGGTAGATGAATTACCCAACGTGCTTTGGGCATATCGGACTACGCCGAGAAGATCAACCGGGGAATCTCCCTTTGCCATGGCCTATGGCACAGAAGCAGTCATTCCACTGGAGGTCGGCATCCCAGGGATCCGAACACAGGGTGTTGAAGATGGGACTAATGATATACTCTTAGCCCGAGATCTGGATCTAGTGGAAGAACGAAGAGAGAAGGCTACAATTCAGCTTGCAGTGTACCAGCAACAACTTGCCAGAGCATACAACAAGAAGGTCAACCCAAGAGATTTTCAAGTCGGCGACCTAGTCTTGAGAAAAGTGGTCGGCAACAAGAAAGATCCCAGAGAGGGCAAACTCGGCCCAAACTGGGAAGGGCCTTACAGAATTACCTCGGTGCTAGGTAATGGAGCTTATCGGCTTGAGGACAACGAGGGCAAAGCACTGCCAAGACCCTGGAACACATGCAATTTGAAATTTTTCTATCATTGAGATGATCATTATTCTTGGTCGATGTCATCAGATGCTGGAAGACATGAACAATGAGAACCCAAGTGGAACTCAGATTCACATTGGGGGCAGAGGAGCAGAGAATATACAAAGCCTACCACTTGTTGAAATTTGTAACAATTTACAAGTTGGTCTGGCCGAATATAAAGCCTACCACTTGTTGAAATTTGTAGCAATTTACAAGTTGGTCTGGCCGAATACAAAGCCTACCACTTGTTAAAATTTGTAGCATTTTACAAGTTGGTCTGGCCAAATACAAAGCCTACCACTTGTTGAAATTTGTAGCAATTTACAAGTTGGTCTGGCCGAATACAAAGCCTATCACTTGTTGAAATTTGTAGCAATTTACAAGTTGGTTTGGCCGAATACAAAGCCGACCACTTGTTGAAATTTGTAGCAATTTACAAGTTGGTCTGGCCGAATACAAAGCCTACCACTTGTTGAAATTTGTAGCAATTTACAAGTTGGACTGGCCGAATACAAAGTCTACCACTTGTTGAAATTTGTAGCAATTTACAAGTTGGTTTGACCGAATACAAAGCTTAGCTTCGCTTGTTGAAATTTGTAGCAATTTACAAGTTGAAGTTAAGCCGAGGTTATTACTCTTAGCTTCGCTTGTTGAAATTTGTAGCAATTTACAAGTTGAAGTTAAGCCGAGGTTACTGCTCTCCTCACTTGTTAAAATTTGTAGCAATTTACAAGTCGGGGTGAAGCTGATGCTACTGCTGTCCGACATATAGCAATCCACATGGTGGTCAAGCCAAAGAAGATGTTCAAACACTTATTGAAATTTGTAGCAATTTACAAGTTGAAGTAAAGCCGACATCAATTTACAGATTCAAATAAAAGCTGAGATTATTGTTTAAACTCTTGTTGAAATTTGTAGCAATTTACAAATAGATCATTGCTTAACACCTGTTATAACTTGAGTAAAGTTTATTGTTTGTATTAACCCTTGTTGAAATTTGTAGCAATTTACAAGTTGGTCAGGCCGATTAAAAAGGTTAGCTTCGCTTGTTGAAATTTGTAGCAATTTACAAGCTGAAGTTAAGCCGAGATGGTTCCTTGGCTTCACTTGTTAAAATTTGTAGCAATTTACAAGTTGGAGTCAAGCCGAGGTATTTGTTTCTCTTCGCTTGTTGAAATTTGTAGCAATTTACAAGTCGAAGGGAAGCCGATGTTATGGCATACAGACTTATAGCAATCTGCTGGTTGGACATACCAAGGAAGATGTTCAAACACTTGTTGAAATTTGCAGCAATTTACAAGTTGAAGCTAAGTATATTGTTTAATCCTTGTTAAAATTTGTAGCAATTTACAAGTAGATTACTGTTTAACCCTTGATTATAATCTGAGAAAAGTTTTCTGTATATGATAGTCCTTGTTGAAATTTGCAGCAATTTACAAGTAGGTTGGACTGATATTACAGGTTGAAGTTTAGCCGACATGTTACCATCTGTTGAAATTTTGCAACAATTTACAGGTTGAGGTAAAAGTTAAATACTTGATAAAACTTGAGTAAAGTTTACTAATTATCCTTGTTGAAATTTGTAGCAATTTGCAAGTAGGGCAAACTGAGATTGTTGTTTGAACACTCATTGAAACTTGAGAAAAGTTTGCAAAAGTTAACATTGAATAGTATATGTTTTATACTTGTTGAAATTTATGAAAAGATTGCAGGACAGTATCTTGCCGAAGTAAAACTTGCAGGTGTTATACCCGAGGTATATAACCCCGAGAAGATTGTACAAAGAAGGAAGAGTCTGGAAATCATGCAAAATATTCTAAGTATAAAACCAAGCAGAAGCAATGAAGAAGAATTAAAGACTAAGGCATCCAGAAGAAAAGCAGTTACAGTTATAAAGACACTATGGCCTACCAAATTGTTCACAAGCAGTAAAAGGGCACATCGGCCACAAAAGACAGCTTACATTGTTTAAAGAACAAAATAAAGTACAAGAAATAAAAGAAAACAACAAAGTACAAAAAGCATCAGGGCTGTCCTTCTACAACTTGAGCAGAAGGTTGGGCTGGGGCCTCAGAGGGCTCTTGAAGAGCGACCTCGGCATCTTTTTAACTCGCAACCTCTGCACCTTCTTGTACCACGACCTCAGCCTCCTTGTCTGCTGCCACCTCGGCCTCCTTTTCTGCTGCAACCTCAGCATCGATCTCGGCCAAAGTCTTCTCCACACTCCTATCAGCCAGAAGAAGGTCTGAAGATAGATGAGCTGGGCTAGTTTCCTTGGGCACCTTCTCAACCTCCTCATCCTCCTCTTGGGCTAAATCTATTACTTGATCACCCTGAGGAAGTGACTTGGTTTCAATGGCTTCCTTGGATTTCCTGACCAGTGCTTCACCTTCATCTTCAGCGTCATCTTCAGCCTCGGCTTCAAAGTCAGCTTCTTCTTCAACCTGAGTTGGAGGTGGAGGAAGAGCAATGGGAAGACGAATGGCTTTGGTTTTGTGCCAGGGCGAGTCGGCAGGAAGATCAAGCTGTTTGGCCAAAGCATTCCAACCTAGAATAAATCCCTTGTTGCAAGCCTGCTTGACCTGAAGCTTGTATTCTTCTGCGACGTCGGCCATACCCTGACCATAGCCCTTTGCATCGGCAGCTTTGAGGTCGGCTTCCTTGGTGGCCAAGGCTTCTTGCAGCTCCTTTTCGGCCTGGGCTGCTTTCTCCTCGGCCTCCTTTTGCTGAGACAAAGCAACATTTTTAATGGCTTCAGCAGCTTCGGCCTTCTCGTCAGCCTCTTGTTTAGCCTGAGTTGCTGCCTCAGTTTGGTCTTCCAAAGTCTTCATTTTATTTTTAAGACTCTTGTTTTGTTTTTGAAGGGCAGCAAACTCCTTCTTCATCTCTTTTAACTCCTCCCCTGTCTCAAAGGCTTGCATAGAGATGGTGTGGGTGTGTTGGATGGCCTGAAAGAATACAAGGCAAAAGCTATTACAGAAAAATTTCAAAATTTTACAAGTATGAGAGACAGGTTGTCAAATTCAGAGACTTACTTGGACTGAACGCTGCAACATGAGGGCGTAATTCTCATAGCCACTCATCTTGGCATTTCGCTCAAGATCGCCCTCGAGGAGAACGGCAGTGCTGAGCGCCACGCCGATGTTGACGTCGGGCGGCGCGCTGGCGTGAGACCGCTG
The DNA here is from genome assembly GCA_025200525.1 of Camellia lanceoleosa. Lineage (NCBI taxonomy): Eukaryota > Viridiplantae > Streptophyta > Magnoliopsida > Ericales > Theaceae > Camellia > Camellia lanceoleosa. Next base: position 160,582,886 of record CM045761.1, read on the forward strand.
TTTTCAAGAGTAACTTTGGGCTCTCAGGAACTTTGGGAACCCCGACCTGAAGTCGTGGCAGATGAAGACCTCGGCTTTTCATCGAGTGGCCCTCGATGGTCGGGCTTCAGCAGTCTTTTGCGGTGCCGAAGTGGTCTTCACCAATTGAGAGATTGGCACTGCGTCTTCAGCCTCGGCATCAATCTCAGTCGCCTTGGCCTTTGGTTGGGCCTTCTTTACTCTTTTGGGTTTCGGCGGGGGCACTTGTTGGGATGGTGCAGCATCCACCTCATCTTGGAGGTCCGCCAAAAAGTCCAACACCACTTTCTTTGGTCGTTCCATCTCGGCTGTTTTAACAAGTCTTCGGCGCTTTCTTCTCCATCCTTTGAGCCGAGGTTGAAGGTCGATCACTGCTCAGATGTGGAGGCAAATTGCTCAGAGAAGCAGTTGATGGAGGGGTGCTCTTCCTCTTCTTCTTCGGAATGTCGGCCAATTTAGATGTGTATGTTGGGATGAAATTCAGCAACAATGGAGCCTTTCGCTTCTCGAGAGGAAGGTCCAGGAGCTTCTTCAAGCCTTTCCCAGGGTAATAGGACTGGCGGAAGTCCTTGGGAGGCTGGCGAACGTCTGCAAAAAGAAACACAATATGAGAAACAGATAAATTTTTTTGAAAGTTGAAGAAAAGCAACATTTAAGAAGTTAATACGGGGATCTTACCCTTGCCCTCTTTGACCATTCGAGGAAGAGGGAATAGATGAATTTCTTCATCTGGGCCAAATTCCCAGTTCCCAGATGCAATGAGATAATCATCTCCAGCCCCTTTGTTGGAGTCTGGAAGGTCGGCTACGATCTTAAAAGCGGTGGACCTCGGCTTAAGGTAATAAACATAACCTTTTTCCTTAAGGTTCAGGGTGCACAGGGTGTAGCAGTATTGGATGTCGGCAAGAGTGATCCTAACACTCTCCTGCCGAGCTAAGGTTATTATACCAATAAGCGTTCTATAAGCGTTAATGGTGAGTTGTATGGGGTTAAGGGTGTAGTAGTGAAGCAGTTCGCGGAAGAGGGGATCAAGAGGGAACCTAAGTCCACACTGGACGAAGGCTACTACAGGGAAAGGCATCTTATCCTCATCGGGCATAATGGAGTCCTTCTCCTCAGCTAGTCTGAGATGGACGTCGTCTGGGACGAAAAACTCTCGCCTAAAATGTTCTAGTTTGGATGGGGTGTTGACCCTATCTCTCCACACACCCATGGTTTAGATATAAAAGAGTGGGATAACAGAAAGAAGGAGATCTACAGGGTTTTAAGGACCTCGGCTTAAACCTAGGTATAAATTGTTTCAATTTTTCCTAAGGATTGATGGTTCTACAGCAAATCCCAAACCTAAATCTACGAGTATGGAAGGCAAAAATCTGGAAAACAGAAAAGCAAAAACGAAGTCTCAAAGTCAAGAACAGAAAGGGTGGAAGGCCACAAACAAAGGTGAAACAGTGCAAGTGTTCATGGTATGTGCAAAACCAGGAAATAATACATACACAGGCGAACGATTTACAAATTAAAGAACTGAGAAAAGAAGGGAAAAGTGGCTTACTAGAAGAGTTGGAGCCGAGATGAGTGACGCCGGAATGACAGAGCTTCAAAGCTTCACAGATGGAAGACAGGTGCAGAGCTTCGAGCTTGGGGCAAGGGCAGATTTGATGGAGAAGGAGCTTTAGAGAGAGAGAAAGCGAAGAAATTCGAAATGCAAAAGTGAAGGAAGAGAGAGAGAGGCAATTGTTTTGTCCAAAATTGAAACGGCGGCAAAACATAGCAATTATGGTGAAAGGGCAACGACGCGTCGACAAATAAGAACAGAGAAAGGGCGGCATGTAAGCGCGTCACCAGCACGGGCCAATAAGGTTCAAACGCGTCAGCAGAACGGTTGAAAAATGATGCATAACAGCTCATGCGCGAAGGAGTGTTGATCTAAATTCTTGTACTTTTGAAGATATGTCGGCATGAAATGGATGATCTCGGCTAGAGAGTTCTTAAACCGACGTACGAGAAAGAAAATTCAGTGTAAGTTCCATCACCTCAGTATGCCGAGGTAATAGAACTTAAGGGGCAGTTGTGGGGTTATATTTCTGAGTATCAACACGTGGCAAGGGGACGCCGACGTGTCATCCGAGGTGCTACGTGTCACGGTAAAGTTTTGCCAAAGTACTCAAGTAATTGCCGAGGTAATTTCCGAAGACATCTAAATTCAGGACAAAGGCCTCCAACCTCGGCTTCACATACAAAGGCCGAGCTACCCGCAGAAGAATAAAGCCGAGGTTGATGTTATAAAATATTATCTTGGTTAGGTGGATGTCTAACCAGATGGAGAAAGCCATGAGGCCATTATCTCACCAACTAGTGGCCTTAAGGCCATGTGAAATAGCCATGAGGCCACTAGTTGCCGTGTGAAGGAATAAACAGCTTTTACCTGGAAAGCTGCCAAAAGTGCTACATTGGGCTGGCAAGCCAGCTCAAAAGCTGGTAACCACTCCATTAACCTCTCTGGTATATATATGGAATGGTTGGGACACAAAGAGGGGCAGGAGGCATTCGGGCATCAACACAACAGTGAAGACAGACATAGAGAGGCAACAAACTAATTGTAACATTTACAATTATATAATCAGAGAGTGAGAAGGTTACTGAGGGTGAATTGTAATTCTTGTTATTGTTCATAGTGAAACACCTCGGCCTCCCGTGGACGTAGGCAATTATTGCCGAACCACGTTAAATCCTTCTTGTCTTTGTGTTATTATCTGTGCCATCTATTCTGCCTGTGTTTTTACCGCTGAATCACTAAGATAGGCAGTGTGATCAGAAATTCACTCACACATGATCTGCTAACTTTTTTATGTCTCGGCTTAAATATAAATTATCTACAATATCCTTTGGCCACCATACTATGTAAGGGTAGAAAAATAGCTTTTGAACATGAAAGTTTGTGAAGGAATTAAATATGAATGTACACCATTTTAATGTCTTTAAGCTTAGCAATATAATTTTTTAATGCATTTACTTTATTTCTAAATCATATGTTAAATTAAATATCATAATATATGTTACTTGTTCTTAAACGAAATTTAAGTTTACTCAGGGTATGGGTTACTTGAAACTTCCTAGGGTCAATGTTCAGTTTTTTTTTTTTTTTTACCTCAACATGAAATTTACTAGGGATGGCCGTCTCGAGGTTGAATGGTATTCAGTGATTAGGTTATCAAAATTATTGCCATGGAAAGGGATTAAGTTAATACTATCAAATAAGTAAAACCTCTGAATTGAGAACATACCTGGATTATTTGCTGTAAACCTGACAATAACCCAACCATTCTTAGGAACTCGAACTGTGTTCAACTCAGGTGGATCAACCAAATTATATGATTTTGGGTCTGTCTCATTGTTGAAATTCCCAAGTCCTGATCCAACCACATAATAACTATAACCATGCATATGCATGGGGTGATTCTGTGCTCCAGCCAAAACATCGGTCCCTTGAAACACTATCTCCACTGTTTCGTTAAAATTAAACATCCTCACCTTGGTTCCTATGGTTGGTATCACAGTGTTATTTGGCAAATCATCACTTGTAAAGTTATAAAACCACTTCGGATAATCAGGAAAATCAGTCTCATAAACCCCACTTATGTCCCTGCATAAAGGGATTAAAATTGTGTTATTAAATGTGAGAGAACAAAGAACAAATACCCAATAACATTGGTAATGCTATACACTATCACAAATTCCTTTTAAAGTTCAGAATGTGAAATTTTTTTCCTATATTGTGATTTTTTTTTTTTTGGTTTTAGTTAGTCATTGCCTTTTGAATTTTCTTTCCCTGCTTTAATGTCTTGAAAGAAGAAGAGAAATGGTCAAATAAGATGGTAATAAACCCTTGGACCACTTTAGTCATTGCTATCATTGAAAGCAAGCAGAGAGCACCTGCTGTGTCATATGCCTCAATACCACTTCACGTTGATCTTGTTGAATTATATCAAGATTACTAGTCATTGGATCATGCTTGTTTTCGTTATAAATTCAGGCAATAAAAACCAAGATAAGAAAAATAAATAATAAAACATAAAGGAAAAAATGGAACTAAGAAAAGTGTGTACCGGTAGTAAGCAAGCAGTATATCTGTAGTTGGGTTCTGAAAGGTTATGTTGTTCATGGCTGAACTAAGCCTACTCCCATCCAATGACGCACACGATCTATTTGGGCAAATGATCTCTTTCTCAGAAACAACCACAAACATAGGGGGACTTATGTTTTGTGGCACAGATATAGGGTGTTCTTTGTTGGCTAAGCTCCTTAAGCGAGACAAGAATCCATTTCCTGCCTCAATGTCTCTGTGCGAAGGAAGGTTGGATGGGAAGATAGGGGTAGATGGGGCAGTATAGTTGCCTCTGTATTCTATAACTGCTGTGGTAGCATTTTCAACGTCAGCCCAACCTACAGAAATAAATTGTCTAGCAGCCATGTAGTAGTGACCAAGGGGCTGATTTGCCGTGAGTAGGACATTCATGGTTTGCCCTGGGGATATCGCCACATTTGCTGTGGATATGGGCTTGAGGTAGCTCCCATCCATTCCAACAACAGTGACATTGTGTTCAGCAATTGCAAAGAAAAGTTCAGAGTCCACAGCTGCGTTGATTATGCGGAGAAGATAGGTTTTGCCATTATCGACACTCAACCGAAATGTTGTTTCGTCTGCACGATGGTAAAGATGATTAGCATATAATATTCAAGTATCTCCCAAAATGAATTGTGTAAAGGACTAATGGTGGAGCATGGATTAGGCAGATGTAATTTCTTCTAATGCAATATTTATTCTATTGAGACACAAACACTCACTTCATACCATTAGAACAATAAAAAAAAAGCTCCGGGTTGGCCATTGATGACATAAGCCTGGGCCCGTGGTAACTCTCCACCTACGGAGAGATCAAAACAAACCAAGATCCTGCTAGACAAAAGAGAGAAAGTAAGATGAAGATCTATATGGGCAAAAATAAATAAATAACTGACGAGTGAATGGAACATAATAATAATTTTTTTGATCCTACATAATCTAACAGAGTCTTATGATATAAATGCTCTATTGTTCACAAACATCGAGTGTTCAATTTCATTGTGCAACATCAATCATATATCTGGGTTTGCTTTATAAAAGTTTAAATCATAAACACTAAAACTTCATTATATATGGTTTTTGTCAATTTTCATGCAAAGATCATTTTATCAAATATGTTTATCCATAAAACTTTTAATCCAAAAAACCTTTTTATATGTAAAAAAAATCGTAACTTGTCTTTTCTTTTTCTTTTTTATATCAGGCATTTTCGTAGCAAATTTCAAAAATCCCTGCTTAAACATTTTCTTAAACCCCGCAGTCCGTGGCCCCAAGAGTTTTGCTATAACGAGGGGAGTCAAAACTAAGACCTTGGCGGGAGCAAAGCCGCAAGTCCCAGGCCTCATCCATCAGGCCAGACCCTTGGGATTATTATTCTTTTTTTTTATTTTATTTCAGTTCAAGCATTTTATCAAATAGCTGACAGACCCTCTCAAAAAACACAAATAAAGATGCCTAAATTGGAGGCAAATGGGTTGCAGAGACTCTCAGTTAAATCTGTGCTATATATATAATGATTTATTGAAAACCCAGATCAAGTAGGTGATAACAAATGCATACCAAGCACTATGACTTGTTCTTCATCAGGTTGGGGAAATGGGTAAGTGGTGCCCTCTGCAGGCAAGATGACAATAGCACCATGGACAGTGCTCTGCGTCCAATCACTGTGAGCATGCCACCACAGAGTTCCTTCCTCTGTAGAAAATATGACTTTGTATGTGAAGTTTGTTCCTGGTGCAATGGAGCACTGTGTGATGTATTCTGGACCATCTGACCATGGATTTCTTGGTTGCTTCACTCCATGCCTACAAGCATAATCTTAGACCTCACTCCAAACAAATCAAATCAAATCAACAAAACAATTTTTTCTTTTCAGTCTGATCAATTGATCATCTTATTCAATTAGATATTTTTTACCCTCCAAACCATTCTGAAAAATCAAACCTTCTGAATATACCGGTTTACCCCAATTCTATCAGATCTTTCATCAAAAACTTCTATCAGATCTTTCATCAAAAACTGATAAAAAAACTATTTTATCAAATAATAAAGGGAATATTTATCCTTTCATTAAATTTATAGGTAACTATTGGGGTGACGTCCTCCAAGACAATCAGTTTTGGAATGAATTGGATGAAAATTTACTTTAGATGAACGACTGGTCAGATTTATTAAAATAATTAGAGTGTAGGATATCAAATTAAGTTTTTACTTAATTTAATAAAATATCTTATCAATGACTTGAGATGCTCTTATTGTATGCACTAAGGCCATCTCCACAAAATTATTTATTTTTATTTTTTAACTAAAATAGTGAATAAATCACTAAATTTTACTTCCATCGGACTAGTTATCAAGTTAGTCATTTTAATTTTAGTGATTTTGACTTAATAAATATAACTAGTGATTTCACCTAGTCAAATATTAAAAAACAGGATAAATTAGAAACACACTTCCTGAGGTTTACTTAATTTACAAATTATCTCATGTGGTTCTAGAAATTATATTATGTCTCCTAAGGGTTCTAATTTCATAACAAATAGGTCATTTTATTAATAAATCATCAAGTTAATTAACAGTTTTTAATAATGTTAAAATTTTATTTCAATTAATAATTCAGATAATTTTATTATTGTATAGGTGAACAGTTAGAAATTGCACTTTTTTAATTAATTCTATTAAATAAAAATTTCTGTCAGGGAGGTATTTGTAATTTTTCAAACCACAAGGAGCAATTCGTATTTTATGCAAATCTCAGGAGTGTATTTGTAATTTGCCCTAAGAAATAATTTTTATAATGACAATAAAATTGAAACTCTTAATATATAAAAATATTAAAAAGTGTATTAATTTCAATAAAAGTGCATTGATGTAATGCTCTCAAACAAAGGTGTATTAAATTGATCATATTCTTAAAATTTGATACAGTTGAATGAAACTCATAACCAAATTTACATTAAGAGTTTGATCAATTTTGCGGTGTTGATCAAGTTTCAGAGGTTTATTCCATCATTGTCTGAGTTTGTAGAGCTTCACTCCAACTATTTTAGAGTTTAATCGAGTTTTGTGTAGTTTCCTTCCATCACTATTCAAGTTAGGTCATTTTTATTGGAACTTGTTTGATTGTTGTTCGAGTCCGATCAAGTATGTTAAATTTGATAGAATGACAATAAAATTTTACTCTGGTAGTGTGTTGTTTAGTGATGGTGTTTTACTATTCAAAAATTAAAATTTTATAGTAAATTTTACTGTGAATCATAGTAAAATTTTACTGTTTATGTCAATTTTGACGGTAAAAATTTTACTATTATTTTAAAAATAATTTAACAGTCAACCTAAATCTTATTTGATAAATCTTGATCAAAAGATTCTAAAATGTTAATTTTATTAAAAATGACATTCAGATAAAAAAAATTATATTATTTTAAAGTTAAAAATATTAAGGTGGTTTTTGGTTTAATTTTGGAATTGTGAATCCAATTAAAAAATTTCAAAACTCTTCTCAAAACTCATAACCAGACACACAACTCAAAACTAAATTCAAAAATTATTTTCAAAACTCATAACCAAATTTATTTTCACTAACACTCTGTCAATTTAAATTGAAGGCAAATCAAAAGTTTAGAATTTAAATTGACAAAATTAAAAATCCGTTGTTTATTTTGTTAAAAAGGTAGGGCTTCTTTTTTTTTCTTTTTTTTTTAAAAGGTAAATTACACTATTTTTTCCTAAGATTATAGAAAATATAGTAAATTCTATAGTTTTCACACAATTACACCGCTTCTATTTTTAGTAAGGTTCAATGGATTAATGTGAAAATATAAAAATAAATGATGCAAAATATACATTTTATATAAAAAAAGATAATAATATCATTTTTTTTTTCCATTCATATAACTAACATATTATTAATGAAAAGTGAAAAAAGTATTATATGAATTAAAACTTTTAAGGGAGTTAAATATAATTATGTCAAAATTATAAAATTTCTTGTATTTTATCTAAACATCATTAGAGGTCAATGTAATCTACCCTTATTTTTATTTGTTTGTAATTTATTACTAGTGGATTAGTCTTATTAAAATTAATTCCGGCTTTAGTTACCATCCCAAAAGTCAACTTGAAGAAATTCGAAGTCTAAAATAATATCTTTAAAAGATATTTTTTTTTTAATATTATATATATATTTCCTCTTTTTGAGTTGAAAATTTTTTACTATTTAAATATTTAAAATTAATTTTTGTAAATATATTCGAGGGCCTAATTTATTTTTGAAGAATAGTATGGGGTAAAATAAAATTTGGATCAAAGTGGATTTTTTTTTTTTCCCTAAAAAATGGTCCGGTTATTTCAAATTAGAACCATAATTATAAAATTACAGATCAAATCGTAAAGTACGATTCATTTATTTTATAAATTAAGATCAAATGGTACATTAAGAAAACTAAACCAATGTGCACGATTTAGTTTGAATCAGATCAATTTATAATTTTTCGCATTTATTTTCACACCCCAAAAGGGAGTGTGAGTATTTTTCTTCTTATGTTGACTGAATATTACTATTTGCTGCATATTTCTCTTCAGTACATTAAAGTGGACTGAACCGATCCAATTTTGACCCATGGGTCTACTACGGGTTTTATTTTAATGATTTGATTTTATAATTTTTTAATTCTCAATGTGTGAATTATTATATAAAAAATTAGTTTGATTCAATAATTATAACTTAGGGTAGAATCACATTTATCTTTAACAGTAGAGAAGTATACTTTTAAAAACAACTATTCAATTTTTCTTTTGAAGATATGTGATTAAAACAAATGACTACGATTGGGTAAACACTAAACTGTCCATACTTGAGATATGGATAAATTATAAATGCACCTTTGAGATTTGTTTAAAATAAATATTGCTACAATTTACATGTGATTTGAAAAAATACAAATACCTCATTGTCAAAAATTTTATCTTATATAATTAACTAAAAAAAAAATTTAACTGCTCTCCTATATAATGATAAAATTATTTGAATTATTAATTGAAATAAATTTATAATATCATTAAAACTATTAATTGATCTAACGATTTATTAATAAAATAAATCATTTATTATGAAATTAAAAATTTCAAAAGATAAGATATAGGAGTAATTTTTTCAAACTATTGAAAATAAATTGTATTATAAACCAACTTTAAAAATGTATTTATAATTTACCCTTTAGACCAGTACAAATATGGGATGGAAGTGATCAACTTTTTGCCTTTTTATCCCTAATGGTCATGTTTGATTCACAATATTAATAGTGAAGTATTAATAATCTTATTAAATTAGTGTGGTATTCACTATCCGATAGGATTAATATTCATTGGATTAATAATCCCACCCCTACTCCATTACTAATAATTCTATAAATTTGTTGGATTAATTATCCATTGGATTAATAATCCTAAATCAAAATGTTAAAACAAACATAAGATAATTGAGTCTACGGATTAATAATCTCAATCTCATGCTCTAATCTACCCAATCAAACATGCTCAATAAGTACAAACAACGGTTATTCACCCAAAAAGTACAGACAACGGTTGGTCGGGGGAGTATGCCGTTACCCCGTGAAAGCAATTGATGCGAACAAAAGAGGGGATGGTATTTATCATAACTTAAAAATTATGGGGTAAATTATATTTCAGAACCGATTGGGAGCTCGAATCCGAGCTCCCCCGAATGCCCCGAACTCCATCTTTTTTTCTTTTTTTTTCTTTCTTTCTTTCCAGCAGAAGAACGAAGAAGAAGAAGAATGAGGAGGAGGAGGAGGAGGAGGGAGGAGGAGGAGGGGGGGACTAGAGGGGGCATACTTGGAGGCGGGGACGCTTGAGTCAGCCAGACGAGACCTGGCCGGCGACCTCTCTTCTCTCTCTCTCTCTTTCTCTCTTTCTCTCTTCTCTCTCTCCTTTCCCTTTTTGGTTCGACTGAAAATGGAAGAAGGAGGAAAAAAAAAATAATAATAATAATGCCCAAAACGACATCGTTTTGGGCATTAGGAGCATTCGGGGCTTGAAAATTCGAGGCACAAATCTTTTCTAATTATATTTTGTCTCTTTTTATGTTTGGTTACCTTTTTTTTTTTTAATTTTTAAAATTATTTTTTTCTCACTTTGACTTTTTATGTTTTAAGTTTTTTTAAATTTACTCTTAAAGTTAATTTTTATTCAAAATTAGACAGAAATTACCACAATAACTGTCACATAATATAGAAATATATTATCATATTGGAGTTTAATTTTATGTCAGATGTGTAAGTTATATATAATAAAATATTTTTATTTCACATAATTGTCAATATATTATTTTTTTTGTATAATTTTTGACAGAAATTAACTTTAAGAGTAAAGTGAAAAAAAAAAAAAAAAAAAAACCCCTTTAAAGGCCAAAGTGAAAAGTAACCACATATAAATGGGCAAAGTGTAACTTATACAAAATTATATTCTGACAAAAAAATTTTGAAAATAAAATTTAAAATAGAAATTTAGATTTAATTTGATATAAGTTACCCTAAAAAAAATTTAGAGAATATATTTTATATTTAAATATTTTTCTCTGTGCATAATATTATTGTTATAAGAGTAAATTACTGTTACCTCCCCTGAGGTTTCAAATAATTATATGGATTTCTCTTGTAATTTCAATAATTATAGAAACCTCCCTTAATTTTGAAACTATTATTAAAATTCTCCTACCATTAATCTTTTATTAGTTTATTTAATAGTGGATGCTAATGTCATGTTGATATCATGTATTATGAGTCAAAATCACAAGATTGTCCTTATATATTCAAATAGTAAATTTCACTCACCTCTCTTGTGATTTTATAAAAGAAAATAATAAAGACCTATACATTATTATAATAATGTTGAACAAAATTATTAAATTCCATACAATATTTAAAAAAATTCTTAATTGTTAAGCTATTATAAAAAATATTTAACTAAAAAAATTATATTTTTCATTGATAAAATATTTAAAAAGAAACCATATATTTAAAATTAATGTTATTATAGATAATACCTTAATAATTTCACATAAGATTTATTTCACACTATATAAAGAATGTAAAATTTATTATTTGAACTAACGTATTTATTGTTTGATTTTTTATTATTTTTTTTATAAAGAAAGTTAAAACAAATGAACTTCTTTATTTTTTATTTTTTAAACAAAATGAACTTCTTGGATCTATGGAGCAATACTTCAATATTGCATATATTTGTACTTTGGGTTATGTTTTACTCTATAATTTGGATATTTTTTCAATACTTTATGTTTTGCTCTATAATGTGAGAGAATCTTAAGCATTTTGTATTCGGTTTATCAATATATATATATATATATAAATCTATAATAATAATAAAAAAATTAGAGATTAATGTATTATATCTTACATGTGTTATTAAACTCTAACTTAGATCAATAAATGTGTTTAACCAATAAATAGAAATTCAATTTATTATAAAAAGAGAATCATTGCTCATTTCATTACATAGAACCAAAACCTTTATAATGACAAGTATACATATAGTAGAATAACCACACATTACCTTATCTAAAAAAAAAAAAACCAACAAATTGATCACCATCAAACCTTATACTAAATTAAATATAATCATTTATTTGAAAATTACAAAACAAAATATAAAAGATGTCAATTTTTATTTTTTAAAAAGACCACCAATTTTACGAATACCAATTTTGAGAAATACATATAGATATTCGATTTTTTCCCCCCTATTTGGAGAAATTATTCCTCTCTGCATTTTCTTTATTTTATATTTCTCATTCTTTTTTCTATTTATTCTCTCGGGTAAATTACAAATATACCTCCTGAGATTTGCTTAAAATACGAATTGTCCCCTGTAGTTTAGAAAATTACAAATACTTCCCTGTCAGAATTTTTCATTTAACAGAATTAATTGAAAAAGTGAAAATTTTAACTGTTCACCTATACAATAATAAAATTATCTGAATTATTAATTAAAATAAAATTTTAACATTATTAAAAACTGTTAATTAACTTGATGATTTATTAATAAAAGGACCTATTTGTTATGAAATTAGAAACCTTAGTGGGCGTGATGTAATGTTTGAACCACATGGGATAATTTATAATTTAAGTAAACTTTAAGAGATTTGTTTGTAATTTATCATATTCTTTCATTCATTTTTTTCATAGTGTCACTGCAAGTTGCAACCAATAATAACATCACATAATTTATTATTATTATTATTATTATTGTTTGTTCTCTTTCCCATGCTCGTTCCTCTATTTTTTCATTAGTTTTCTCTTTTATCAATGCCAGCTAGCATCACCCAATACCATAGCAACGTACCAAACATGAATATATATATATATATATATATAGTTTAAACATATTAGTGTATTAATTTTTTTTTAAGAAAAATAAACATAATAACATTTCATATTTATTATTTACAAAAAAATTCATATTTATAAAAAAAAAAAATTGACTTATGAAAATTACCAAATGCTACCACATAAATATATATATATATATATATAATCATTTTTATCTTTTCACAATCCTATATTATTTTCAAATTTTAATTTTCATTTTTAAGTATTTCAATTTCTAGTCGATGGATAATAGAAAAAAAAGAGTCAATATTTCCAAACTTATTAACAAATTTTTTAAAAATAAATATAAAAGTGAAAATATCTAATATCGTTACAATAAATATAAATTAGTTGATAAAGAATGAAAGATAAATGAATTATTTGAGAATAATAAACTATTTAAATTTGTCATTTCTTACATCTAATTAAAATGAAATTTTACTTGAAGAAAGAAATTATTTGAAAAAAATAAAATACACAAATAATTTGTTATTTATTACATCTAAAATCTATATCTCCATCTTTGTTTCTCTCATTTAAATTATTTTTATTAAATTAAATCTTAAAATTAATTCAAACATAAAACATGGATATTCTTTCTTACTTTCATTAATGGTTGATTTTTTTTTTTTTTTAATAATTTATAAAAGTTCAAAAAATTATAACCGAAAAAAATACAAAGTCAAGGAAATAAAAAAAATTTATGAGAAATAAAATGATAACTTAATATATAGGTAAATTACACTTAGTTTCATTGAGGTTATGAATAGTATTTAATGGGTATTATGGTCATTTGTACAACTAAGTTAATACCGTTTGGGCTTAATTAATGGGAGAGAGGAATCTTGACAATGTCAAAAAAAGTAAGAGAAGTTTCTGTAATTATTGAAATCACATGAGAGATTCCTGTAATTGTTAAAAACTTCATGGGAGGTAACTATAATTTACCATTGTTATAATAAAATGCACCGCAAAACAAACCTGGTGGTTGAATCTCATTGGTAATTACTAAATTATGTTTGATGATGGTTACATTTTTTATGGATCAGTACGAAAATAGTTGTAAATATCAACAAAATTACATTGACAATCAGTTAGGTAAGAAAGATCAACAATGCATATTTGCAATTCCAACATTTTCAATTACTCATGGTTTTAAATAATGGATATATATAGAGATTAGTGATATGGTTATATATCAACTACTATCAGAATATAACGGCCGATATATCATTAAATAACAATATTAAAATCCCCTTACATAACAAGTGATACGGTATGTAATAGATAGTGTCTAAAACCTGTAATTACAAGAAACAACACATAATGAAAAAAATAAATAAATAAAGATTTTTAATAAGAAAAAGAAGAAAATATTTTGTTTTGACTTTTTACAATAATTCATCTCCTTTATTTTATCAATAAAAAAAGAAAATTTTATTAATAAAAATAACATATAGTACAAATGGAATTACAACAACAAAGAAAAGGAAGAGCAAAAAATATGATAGCATAGCTTCCTAATCTTAATTAAATTGGCGCCAAAAAGAAGGACAAATCATTTGTTAGCTCAAGTTAAGAGAGTTGAATAGTGACAATCAGAAAAAGAAGGCAAAAACAAACAAACAACTTCCAGCAGACAACAAACAATATTGATCATATTTTTTTGCTCATCTTTACTTTTCAACGACCAACAATTAAAAAATAAAAAATAAAAAACGGGTGCGTTAGAGAGAGAAAAAAAAAAAAAAAATTACCAGTGAATTGTGACACCATAATCGCCCTGATTATGAACATTAACAAAAGCTGTATTACCTTTCCGTACATGAATAGTAGGCCCCGGAAAGCTGCCATTCACAGTCAAGACGCTATTCGTGATGCACAGCTTCGTAAAATTTGTCTCCTTCAACTACAACCCAACACAAACACATCCAATGTTATATATAATTAAATATTTCGCTTAAAATCTGCAACTCCTACATGATTTTTTTTTATGTGACACCAATAAATCTCTAAAATTTTACATTGATTGATACTTGAAGTACTAATTAATCTTTGAAGTACTAATTAATATCCATTCTCTAAAATCTTACATTATGTACACTATGTGATCGTGCCTGTCAGTCTGATTGTGTGTGTGTGTGTGTGGTGGTCCTGTGAGAATAAATACATTATTAGATTGTTCATGAATCAAGATGATTGGACTGTAGACTGAAAACACAGGGATTATAGGTTGAAATCAAGTTATTTGAAAGGTTTGGAAGATGACCCAATTTATGCTTTTATCAACTTTGAGATGGAGATATATCAATAAGGGTTGGAGAAGGACCTAATTAATGCTTGATCAACTTTCTGATCTTCAACATTCCCATTCCTATGACCAAAGATTAATTGGCGAAAAAAAAAAAAAAACAAAATACAAAACACACTATAGTACGGTAAAGCAAAACTCATTTCAAAAGAGTGCTTTGACTTGTGAAATTAAAAAATTATTGAACAAACACTTTCAAGTTAATAAATCCATTACAACGAAGGAGAAAAATGAAAAGTAAGAAATAGAAACTAAACTTTTTTTTCAACCTTGTTGTACAATTTACAAAAATATAAAAATAAAAAAATAGTGAAACACTTCTAGATAATGCTTGCATTCAATTAATTTAAAGAAAAATGATATTTAATCCTTATCTCTAAATTTTATCTCTTAGAAAATAAACTGACTCTTGAATTTACTTTTTATATGTATATAACTCAAACATGCAAAGTTTTGAAATCCAAGGAAATTGAAAACATTCGTACTAATTAAACAAAAACAAAATTTGATTTAGATTTAAAATATATATATATATATATAAAACATATACACATATACAAATGTAATGTGAAACTGCCTAAATTAGTCAACATAGAAAAAGTGGGAGAAAATAAAAAAGTCATTGCATTATGAAACTTTAGCCTACAACAAAACCAATAAAATCCACAAACACGTGGGTTTAAATGGTGGTGTTTAACAATAGGATTTTAATTTGAGGTGGTTGTTAATTTTGCATATGAGAGGGGGGGGGGAATCAGTGGAGGAAGTAGAAGAATTATCCCTCTCCTAAAAAATATACAAAATACAGACCTAAATTTTCTATTCTTTTGAATTTGGATGATAATGCTGGATCCAAAAAAACAATCTCTACTCTTCTTTGACCCATTTAAAAAAATGGAGTATGAGATTACAAATGGATATTGTTATAGCTATACAAGTTCTCTCTCAAATAAAATACACAAAAGAAGAATTTATATAGTACATTTAAGTTATAAAAAAAAACAAAAAAAAAAACACACACACACTGTAACAATCTATTCTGGATGACTGCTTGAGTCGTCAATCGATCTCTTGAGCAGTGAAGCAGAGCTTCTAATATCTTGCTTGTTTGCAGACGAGACTGCTCGAGTGGTAAAGTGGTCACTCGAGCATAGAAATGAAGCTCCCAGTAATTTTACGATAGCTCTACAAAACTTCTGAGATCTTGCATTTACCGCTCGAGTGATGGAAAGTTTGCTCAAGCAGTCTATTTATATTATGTGCATCGCTTGCACGATATAAAGGTCGCTTGAGCGTTTTGTTTGGGACAACTATTTTAAAACTCGATCTAAACACATTTTGGACTCACTTTTTCACACATTTTCTCTCTCTAACACCCATTTCCGAAAAACCCTAGTATTAAAACACTAGATTTCATCAATTTTTCGCAATAATACATCATTGTTCCTTTATAAAAGTTGTTAATCTCGCCAAAAGCTACACTTTGAACCGATTGGATCGTATTATTTCGGAAGCTCATTCCTTGGGTATTCATCTCTTCTCTTACCACCTTTGAAGTAGGAATATTTTTACCCTTATATATCTATATTTTTGTTTGAATATGTATTAATCTTGTGGTATGTATGTGTGATTTGGAATGTGTGATATATATATATACATTAATGGTACAGTGAGTTTTGTCCTACGAAGTGTGGAAGATTTGATTATTTCTTAATGAAAAATAATGTACACATCAATAATCTTGGAAAATAAAAGAATGGATGGAAAAGTCCTAATCTCTTGTGAAATGCTAATTGTTGTTCATGGGATTTGGTTGGTAATAGAAGGGAAATTATTGGAAATGTATTGAGACCCTTGTGCGGTGATCAAGGTGAGAAAATCTTCACTCACCATGAAGTCATAAAAGTGGTCTTTGGCTCTGACCATGGAAGTGAAGGAGAGAAGGAGAAGAAGAACCCTAGTTAGAACCATTTGAGACTGTGAAAGAAGAGAACCCATCATCATCTTCTTCATGGAAAATTGTGTCTGGTTTTTGATGATATATACTGTGATTAAGCTAGAGGAAAACACATAAGACGTGTGTTTGTATTCAATATATATATAGGGAGAGAGGCTCTTACTCTTTGACTCTGATTTTGGTGGAAAAACGGTTGAGATTGATAGGTGGAGTCATGCACGCACGCACGCACGCAGGAGGTTAATTTTAAATTTTTTTTATTAGCTCATGTACCACCAAAAATAGTAAATAAAAATTGAAAGGGTAGTGATATACAAATAAAATTAGGAGAAATTATAATTTTTTTAAAAAAAAATTAAGGTTTGACTTGAATAATAAAATAAATTCTGAATTTTTTATTTTGTTAATTTAAATCTTAATGTTTTGATTTGTTTTCAATATAAATCATCTTTCTATTTTGGTCAAGTAAAACTAATAAAAAAAAATGTATGGTTCATTTTTAAAAACACAGTTGTTATCTATTTTTTTAGTGAAAAATTGAACAAGTTAGAATTGTCAGATTGACCTAATTTTTTGTGTGAATGAAATACACAAAGTATCCGACAAAATGAACGGTTTAGATTATCGAAATGGGACCCGTGTTAGACCCAAATAGTGACCTCCACTGGAGGGGATCCTTCTCCTTTTATATACACCTACATTTAATGGCTAACAAACATACATTTTTTACATTGAAAACAAATAAAAAAATCCGTTTGGTAAGCAATTCAAATTATAGTTCCACCCATTGATTTGAGTGTGTTGTTTGTTTTGAGCTTTCAAATAATAATTCTACACCCATTTCTCAAAACTCAATTCACATCTTGCTTGTTTTGAGTTCTCAGAAAACACTTTTCAGAAAATTCTACAATCTCATTTTCCGTGTTTTTTTTATTTTTACTGAATTTTTTTAATATTTTAAGCAATTTTTTTACTTTTTAGACACACCTAACATAAATACACCTAAAAAGTAAAAAAATTGTAAATTTTTTTTAAAAAAATTCACTAAATACCAAAAATATAAGAAAAATACAAGAATTCAGAACATTTTTTGTATTTTTATGTATTTATTAATTTTTTAAAATATTTTTTCACATATTTTTTACTTTTTAGATACATCTAACTAAGATGCATCTAAAAAAGTAAAAAAAAAATATTTAAAATTTAAAAAATATTCACTAAAAACAAAAAAATACGAAAACAAAAAAATTCAGTTTTCAAAAAACTTAATTCAGAAAACTCAAACCAAACACAAACACATAATTCAAAACTCTTTTCAAAACTCAATTCAAATCAATATTTTAATATGTTATGATTTTTTTAATTTTTTGAATATTTTTAAATATTTTAATTTCAAAATATTACGATTTTAATTTTTTAAATTTTAAAATATTTTATAAAAATAAATTCAAACTCTATTTTATAAAAATATTTTTAAATATTTTAATTTTTTTGTTATGTATTTGGTTACGATTTGAGTGTAGAGTTGTGAAAGTAATATGGAGTTTCGAGTTATGTGTTTGGTTATGAGTTTTAAAAATAATTTTTTAATTGAGTTTTGTTTTATATGTTTGGTTATGATTTGAGTGTATAGTTGTTTTTAAATTTAAAATATTAACATTTTAAATTATTTAAAATTTTTGAATATTTAAATTATTTAAATTTTTACGATTTAAAATTTTTGAATATTTATTTTAATTTTTTACTTATTAAATTTTTTAGATTATTTAAATATTTATGATTTAAACTTTTTGAATATTTATTTTGAAAAAAAATTATTTCCTTTGTAGTATTTTCAATTAAAAAATTGATTAATATTATTTTCTGTTAATAATAAATTTTTTAGATTAAATTTTAAAAAGAGTTTGGTTATGAGTGTTGATTAGAATTTTCAATAGTGTGAAAGTAGTGTGTTTTGTTATGAGTTATAACAATTTGAATTAAGTTTTGAAAACTCTTTCCAAAATTCATAACCAAACAAATTTTCTTACTTCACATGTCAAATCAAACTTTCAAAACTCAATTCCACACTCAATTCAAAACTCCATTCAAAAACCATAACCAACCAAATTTTCTACACTCAAATCATAATTGCATAACTCACAAACTCAAAATACAACTCATACTCTCAAATCATATTTACAAAACTCTACCAAATGCAACCTTAGAATTTAAATTGACAAAATTAAAAAACTCAGGTTTTATTTTATTACAAAGGTCAAACCTTTAACCTTTTTTTTTTTCCCTCTTAATTTTCCCATAAAATTATTATACATAATTTTTAAACAGAATGATATCATTCTTCGTGATTTTTCATTTTTAATCAAAATACTTACTTTTTTTTTTTTCTTCATAATTTCATATAGGTCATTAACACATCATTCTATATATATATATATATATTTTGTTTGAGTTTTCTGTTTGGAAATCATTTTCCAAAACGAAAATATCCTCATTAATAGTTGTCACAGTGAATGTATGGGGAGCAAATATTCCGCAGAGCCCGTACTCCTTTCTACCAAGCTCCTTGTCTGTCTGATCGACTTGCGAACACAACGGCGGTGAGCTACCCGGCGGTGTGTGGCCGGAAAACCCCTCCGACGGTCAAGTTAGCACACACTCAGATATATAGAGAGAGAGGAGAGCTGAGTGTTTAGGTTGTTCTCATTAAATGATATTCTATCCCCAGCATGGGGGGCGCAGACACGCTTATATACTCTCTGCGCCCAAATCTGCTACTAGTAGTCTCTTGACACGTGGTGCTGCTCTCCCATCTATTCACACAAATCCCGCAATCACCACCTAACCAAACCGTCAGGCTATATTAGCGGAGCCCAGTAGACCGGCGGAACTAACTCAGCCTTTCACGACCGCGCTACGCAGCGCATCCGAGTGTCCCACTCACCGAGCTCCTTAACGACCGAGCTCGGTTGCATTCCGGCAAAGTCGAGTTCAAGATAGGTCGAGCTAGCAAACCGAATGCCTTCCTGCTGCGCTGAACGCGTAAACCATGGAATCCAGAATGACAGGTAATCATCTCGGCTGAGCAACTCAAGTAGCTCGGCCTTCTCAAAGACAAGCCCACGCAGCTCAGTACCAACATGGTCCTGGGCCTTAACCGAGCAAAACCTTATCTAGAAGAGCCCAAGCTTTCACGGCCCAAGCATGTTTGGCCCCTCATTTTGCCCGGCCTTTACCATGGCCCATTCCAGCTTATAAATCTCCCTCTCAATTGCCCTTTAATTCCATCCGCAAAAGCGTGACCGGGATTACATGACCCGACCGGGATAGATTCTTCCTCGGTTCTCATCTGGCAAAGCCTCAACCGCATTAAACCCTGAGCTCGGTTTATCAATTTGCTCAGCTGACGCCTCGACTCGCCTTCTTGTCTCTTCAACTCTGACGCCGCCGTCAATTGGGACACGCGTTAATGAATTATTGGCCCTCGAGCAGCCAACCCAGCCATCCCTTCATATTCAAATTTGGGCGGCCTTTTTCACTCCTATATATACATCTCTCCCCCCTTCCATTTCCTCTTTACTAATACTCTTCCATTCCAGACGACTTGAAGCTGCAGCGCTTGACCTCCATTCCTGTTCTTCATCTTCGTGCTTGAAGAAATAGCATCTGCTTCTAAACTGGTAAGCTCTTCAAATCCTCTTTGTTGCTTCCTTTTTTCTATTTGGTATTTCACATTTAAGGGCATAAAGTCCATAGGTTTTAGGATATACCCCCCCCAAAAAAAACCTTCTCCTGCCCCTGTTCTTCGACTCCAGTGATTAATACAAGAAGATCTGGGATGGACCAGGCTCTAGGTCTTCTTTTGATCCCAAAAAACATTTAAACTGAGCAAATTGCAAGTTTGCAAAAACCTCTGTAGAAACCGAGGTAAGCAGAGGACTTGACCGCTTGACCGGGCTAATCTCTGGTCCGCTTGGGCGGCCGAGCTCCTTGGTTTACCCTCGTGACCGAGGTGGTCTGGCACTCTACCTGACTGAGCTAAAGTGAAGCTCGTTTTGCGCGACTGTGCTCCCGCTTACACTTGCCCTCCATTTTCTACAGAGTCCAAGGGGACCACACACCTACACCGAGGCTCTCAAAGACCGAACAGCCATCAAACAAGAGTACCAAACCACCTCAGCTACGCTAAGACTAGCCGGCTACACATGGGGCGCTACCGCTTCCTGGTCGACACGCCAGTTGCTCTAGCCGCGTTCCGGGAAGAGTATGGTATCCCGAACGACGTTCACCTAGAGCTTGGTGCCGAGGAGACGACCCTATAGGGCACATTAGATCAGTGTCCCTTCACCGTGCTCTCCATAATAGAAGGTGGCCTCCGCTTTCCGGTCAACCCCCTATTGTGTGAGTTCTTACGGCGCACCGGGCTAGCACCAACCCAGGTCTCAACCAACACTTATAGAATAATTAACGGGATCCACGAGCTGAACAACCAGCTAGGAACCAACTTAGGGTTAGCTGAAATACTTCGCCAATACACCCTCGGGCATACCGGCGACGGACTTGCCTATTATTTAAACATCAGATCGGGCAAATAAAAGATAGTGACCGGCACCCCGGACAAAGACTTACATGATGACGACTTCTTCTGGGTGTCGGGTAACTACGAAACAGCCGACGTACCGGGCTGGTTTATCAGCAAAAATTTCGGCGAAACATGTAAGCCGCGCTAATCGCTCGGTTAGATTACTTTCCTTAACCATTTTGTACTTATATCTTTTCTTCTTTTGCAGCAATTGAGGCTCTGCAGGCCAACTACCATTACCCCAACGAAGCAGCAATCAAGACCGTGCTTCGCTACCACAACTGAGATTGCCACGAACTCCTTGGTTACGTTCTGACCTACAGATACTCTGCTCCATGCCGGAGTAAGGTAACAGACTTTCTCCCTGCTCCATTTCCGCCTCCCGACCTTACTTTGCTGGACGTGCCCCTTATCCGGTTGACTGAGGTAGAATAGATGGCAAAAAGAAGCCGTATCAAAAACCTTATCACTGCTACCTCTACCGAGCTACCGAGCATCCCAAGCCGCACAGCTACTGTCGGTCAATCAAGCGGGACCGTGGTTGCACTGGCGTCTCCTGCCGCCGGGCAGGCAAGCAAAGAAAGCCGTTGGGCTGGGAAAAGGCCACGCACCGACCCCTTTGTCGAGCTAGTTGCGGAGTTGAACAACGAGCAACCAGCGGTGACAACTAATCCAACACCGCCATGGAAGCCGCAGCTCAAGCACCGGGGTAAGGAGATTCCGGCGACTGCCTCGATCAAAGGTGACAAGGAGCATCTAGTGGCTTTTGACCTAACCAAGGCCTTGCTACTACCAAGCGACGTGGTCGGCAGCGACCACGTACCGGACACCTGGCTAGTAAAGTCCTTGGTCAAGTCCATGACCCGGGTAAGAACCTTACATACTTTGTTCAAATTTTTCCAAATGTTTGCTCGGTTTCCTTCCTCTGATAAAGTTTTCTTTATGCAGGCCATCCAGAAACAACACTTGGTAATGGAAAGGATCCAGCGACTCCAACAGAAGGCAACTGACGCTGCCAGCCAGGTTGAACACCTTCAAGCCGAGCTCGGACGATCTAAGGCTTCGTTGGAGATAGCAAATTCTGACAACTCCAAGTTGCTCGGCCAGCTTAGAGCCGCCGAGCAAGAAAGGGACGCTCTCCGGGCCGAGTTGGAGGCGTTGAACCAGTCAAGGAAGAAGGAGCTGGAGGACACTAACAATGCCGGTTTCAAGGAGGCCGAGGAGAGCTACACGAAGCAAGTCCATGCCACCCAAGACATCTTCTTCAAGGCGAGCTGGAAGGCTGCTTGTGAACAGCTCGGCCAAGGATCTAGGACCGACGTGTTTACCTTTCCCCCAACTGCCTTCCTGCCGACATACCTTGTGCCGTATGCCAACGACGTTTTCAGCGCGTTGCAGGCTGAGGCCGAAGAAGAAGAAGTAGGTGACAAAAGCCCAAAGCAGGCCGCCCAGGAGCAGACCGGTGTCCAGGAGACCACAACCACGGTTGACCTGGAGGCGACCGCGATCGGGGATGAATTCACAGACCTTTCCCCATTGGTTTAGTTTTCTTTGTCTTTCTTTCTTGTTTGAGAATGTAACTGGGCTACCTGCCCCACCTTTTGTAATGCTATTCCTTATTAATGAAAAGTTCTATTTTCGTCAAGTGTTTGCATTGTATTTAAGCTAAACAACTTCAGCCGGGCAAACCACCTCGGCTAAACCATCAACTCGCCTTGACTAAATTATTAAATTTTTTAACTAGAGTAAGACATCTCGGTTGCAAGTACAAAGCTGAGTAAAACATCAACTTATTCAACCGGAACGAAACATCTCGGTTGAAATCTAAAACTAGAGCAAATCAACAACTCAATAAACTGGAATAAACATCTCGGTTGGAATCTAAAAGTTGAATAAATCATCAACTCAATCAACCGGAGTAAATTATCTCGGTTTGAATCACAAAGTTGAGTAAATCGTCAACTAATTCAACCGGAATAAAACATCTCGGTTGAAATCCCAAAGTTGAGTAAATCATCAACTTATATAACAGGAACAAGACATCTCGATTTTGATCGCAATTGAATAAATCATCAACTCATTCAACCGGAGTGAAACATCTCAGTTGCAATCATAAAGTTGAGTAAATCATCAACTAATTCAACCGGAATAAAACATCTTGGTTGAATTCCCAAAGTTGAGTAAATCATCAATTTATTCAACCGAATAAAATATCTCGGTTGAAATCCCAAAGTTAAGTAAATCATCAACTTGTATAACCGGAACAAGGCATCTCGGTATTGATCACAGTTGAGTAAATCATCAACTTATTCAACTGGAGTGAAACATCTCGGTTGAAATCACAAAGTTGAGTAAATCATCAACTAATTCAACCAGAATAAAACATCTCGGTTTGAATCACAAAGTAAGCATCGAAAACAGTAGAATGCTTTAACAAAGGTAAGTCACTGCTAATATATTGACAAAAAGAGTGTTACATTCTGAAATGTCAGGCAAACAAGTCTTTGCTCAAAAAGAATAACATAAAAACAATTCAAACTAAAAATAGTACAATTTGAGGTTGGCTGCATTCCATGGCCAGGGTATGCTTTTGCCGTCCAAATCTTCCAAGTGGTATGCCCCCTTGCCCGCCAGACCGGTTACCCTGTAGGGTCCTTCCCAGTTTGCCCCTAACTTGCTTTCGCCTGGCACCAGGGTGTTGCCCATGACCTTCCTTAAAACCCAGTCGCCAACTTTAAACAGTCTGGGGTGCACGGTTTTGTTGTACTTCCTGGACAATTCTTGTTGGTATGCAGCCACGTGAATCAAAGCTTTTTCGCAGCACTCCTCAGCAAGGTCCAATTCTAGGGCGACTGTGTCCGAATTCAGCTCGGGCTCAAAATTTTCACTGCGGATAGTGGGCATGCCAATTTCTAATGGGATGACAGCCTCCATGCCGTACGCCAGGGCAAAAGGAGTTTCCCCGGTAGATCGTCTCGGGGTCGTCTGGTATGCCCAAAGGACACTTGGGAGTTCTTCGGCCCATTTTCCTTTGGCCTTCTCAAGTCTTTTCTTCAATCCGTCAAGAATGGTCTTATTTGATGCTTCGGCTTGGCCATTGGACTGTGGGTAAGCCGGGGTGGAGTTGTAGAATTCAATCTTCAATTCTTCACAAAATCCTCTGAATAAGCAGCCGTCAAATTGGGTGCCATTATCAGAGATCAGAATCTTGGGGACGCCAAACCACGTTACCATATTCTGCCAGGCAAATCGTTTGACGTCCTTCTCCTTGATAGTTGCTAGGGGCTCAGCTTCAACCCACTTGGTGAAGTAGTCCGTAGCGGCGATGAAGAACTTCCGGTTGCCCGGTGCCGTTGGTAGTGGTAGGCCAAAGATCGGCCCCCTATGTGACTGCCGTATATGCCTCTGTGAATTTCGTATAGGAATGCTTCCATGCGGTTTGGGTGTACACACTTGAGATAGGGACCAGTGAAAGACTTTTTGTATAAAGTGCCAGATAGAGAGAGCCAAAACTGCTCTGACTTCAACCGGACTTTATGCGCTTCTTTTTTATCGGCCAGAAGCGTCCGCTCTTTCAGGAAAAGGATAATGGGGTCCATCCAAGAAGGGCCAAGCTCGGTGTAGAGTACTTCTGTTTGCTCCAGTTCCTCTATACTAGGCCTTGGAAGAAACTTAATCAGGAGAGGACTAGAAGCGGTTCAGTTGATCATGGAAGCTAGACCGGCTAGCTCATCTGCGCAGTCGTTGTCTTCACGTCCAATTTGTTGGACCCTAATCGCTTGGAATTGCTTGATGTGGTCCCTTACCGGAGCTTGGTACCTTGCCATTCTGTCATCCTTAGCTTCGTAAACACCAGATACTTGGTTGACAACCAATTGGGAATTGCTGTAGACCATTAGCTCGGACGCGCGCACTTGGAGCGCGCTCTTAAGTCCGGTCAGTGGCTCATCGTACTCGGCCTCGTTGTTTGATGCAAGGAATCCGAGGGTGATAGAATGCTCAATGGTCAGACCATCTGGTGAGACCAAGACTATGCCTAGCCCGGCATCGTGATGATTCGAGGCCCCATCTACAAAAAGTTTCCACATTTCGCCAACAGAGAGCTTCCAACAATCTGAGGGGTCCTGGGAGGCTTGAAGGTTGATGGGATCACGGTTGCTCGGCTGTTCGGCTTCAGGTTCAATGAGGATCGGTTCCATTTCCTCCCCCATCGGCGACGCGGAACCGGATCGAACAGGTTAGTTTGTTATGCCCAAGTTCGACGTTGCATCGCCGGGCAGCGGAGTCATGCCGGCTGGAGGTTCTATGGCGGGGAGCGCAAGTTTCGCGTCGCCAATACCGCCTCGCGGTACAATTTTGGTGGAATTTTCGTTGGCCTCTTCAGCTACCTTGGTGAGGTCCACCGGACATACTTGGTGAATCCCGGGCGAGAACTCAGCAACAAAATCTGCCAATGCTTGAGCTTTTATGGCCGTTCGGGGTTGAAACTTAACATCGAATTGTCCCAACTCGACTGCCCACTTTAGAATTCGATCGGAGAAGTTTGCCCGTTCGAATAAGGCTTTTAGGGGAAACTCGGTCAAAACGATGATTGTGTGAGCGTGAAAATAGTGTGCCAATTTCCTGGAGGCCATCATCAATGCTAAGGCAAGCTTTTCCAGCGGCAAGTATCTCGACTCTGCTGGTAGCATGGTTTTGCTCACATAAAAGATGGGTAAATGCTGGATACCTGCTGACCGGACAAGTACTATGCTAACTGCATGCTAGGACACGGCCAGATAAAGGTAGAGTTCTTCGCCGGGCTTGGGCGTGACCAATAGTGGTGCAGAAGACAAATACTCCTTGAGTTCGGCCAGAGCCCGGTCACACTCCTCGTTCCGCGAAAACTTAGATTTCAAGGCATGAAAGAAAGGGCGTCAGCGATCTGATGACCGGCTTATGAATCGGTTAAGTGCGACCGCCATCTACGCCAGATGCTGCACGTCCTTAGCTGAGTTGGGATCCGAATGGCGCTCAGCCTCGCCAAATTGGTGTCTAGAGGGAGAGGCACGGCTGGGCAGGGTGGTGGCATTATGACCTCTTCAGTGGCGCGGCCCCCGTAAGATAGCCGCTAGAGCGCCGCACTCTTTGGGCCTCCCGCGAGCCCGCTCTTTTAAGCCTGCCCGCAAGTCTTCTGAGCAAGCGGAATAAGAATACCTCGACGTCGTCGCCGGACGTGAGGGTTGATAGGTACTGTCTTGCGCGCTAGACCTTTCTACCGGTGCGTCAGATTCTCCAACCCTGTAGCTTCTGGTGATAGAAAGGGAGGGAGTGTGCCGTTGACTCTGACTGCCTGAACGGCGTGGTTGGGTGCGCTCACTGTGGTCTCCCACTCGAGCAACACCCTTCCCTCTGACATACCGCTTGAGATCTTCCATCTCCGCCGCCATTCTTTGGATAACGGCATCTTAGTCCTTCAACTTGTGCTCCAGACGTCTGGCGTGTGATTCTCTCCGCCGCCGGTGTCTGTCTGGGCTCCGAGAGTGACGAAAACTCCTTCCACGCTTATCCCGCGCGTCTCTTGAATGTCCTCTTGGGGAAGTCTCCAGGTCTGCTATGGGTGGAATGGCGGGGAGTCCGTCTCTCCGTCTGGCTGACTCCGGGGTAACTCCGTCGATGGCGAACAACGATATCTCGTCGTTGTTCGCCATAGAAGGCGATCAGATGAGCTTGGAAGACAAGGTTTTGTCTTTTAAGTTTCCTACAGACGGCGCCAATTGTACGGGGATCAAATATTCCGCAGAGCCCGTAATCCTTTCTACCAAGCTCCTTGTCTGTCTGATCGACCTGCGAACACAACGACGGTGAGCTACCCGACGGTGTGTGGCCGGAAAATCCCTCCGACGGTCAAGTTAGCACACACTCAGATATAGAGAGAGAGAGAGAGAGAGAGAGAGAGAGAGAGAGGAGAGCTGAGTGTTTAGGTTGTTCTCACTAAATGATGTTCCATCCCCAGCATAGGGGGCGCAGACACGCTTATATACCCTCTGCGCCCAAATCTGCTACCATTAGTCTCTTGACTCGTGGTGCTGCCCTCCCATCTGTCAGCACAAATCCCGCAATCACCACCTAATCAAACCGTCATGCTATATTAGCGGAGCTCGGCAGAGAAGGAACCAACTTTTTTCGCTTAATCAAGTAGTCAAGACCCGAAAGTGTCCCACTCGCTGAGCTCCTTAACGACCGAGCTCAGTTGCATTTCGGCAAAACCGAGTTCAAGATAGGTCGAGCCAGCAAACCGAAGGCCTTCCTGCCGCGCTGAACGCGTGAATCGTGGAATCTAGAATGGCAGGCAATCATCTCGGCTGAGCAACTCAAGTAGCTCGGCCTTCTCAAAGACAAGCCCACGCAGCTCAGTATCAACATGGTCCTGGGCCTTAACCGAGCAAAACCTTATCTGAAAGAGCCCAAGCTTTCACGGTGCATGTTTGGCCCCTCATTTTGCCCGGCCTTTACCATGGCCCATTCCAACTCATAAATCTCCCTTTCAGAGAAGATTTTGGTTCTCCATGTTTTAGAAAGAAGCAATACTACAACCGCAGAAGTAAACACCAGGAAAACACACAGAATTTAAAATCAACGATCCAGACTTAATGAAGATACGGGCCTGGAAAATACACAAAATTTAAAATCAACGGTCCAGACTTAATGAAGATATATGGACCTACAAAAATAACATCAAATATAAACCATAGATTTGACATTCTAGTTTATTTTCTGGGACGTGGAGAATTTTGTTTAGAAAGTGACCTGAAGAATTTGCATGGTCCTAATTCAAGGGATTTTTTAAAACACTGATGTGATTTGGCCCATCAATTATTTTTGCCAAACACGGACTTCACGCGATATTTTCTTATTTTTGAAAAAATTGACGGACGCAGAAGAAAAACAACTACAAAAGAGTGTACAGAACACTCACAAGAATTACGATATACTTTGCCCTATTTTGACATTTTTCTAGCTAGATATTTTTTTAGTGCAAAAAATAAGACTACAGGCATAAAATTAAGGGATATTTATTAATAAATCTCATCTCATAAATAAACATTTTAATTAGTTTCAAATTTTTTATATTGATATGTTAAATCTTATTAATGGAGAGTTTTTTTCTATGTGATTCTATTTTTTTATTTTGGCAGTGTTTTGGTAGATAATTATACATTTTCATTAATATGACAGGTATGATATGATACTCTAATGTGACAAGTATTAATATGATAATCTAACGATGTAAAATTCTAAAAAAATTAAAAACTCCTTAATGTATTTTTTTCTAAATGTGATAACGTGACGGGTATGATGTGACACTCCAAAACTTTTATTCTAAAAAAAATAAAAATTCCTTAGTGTATTTTTCTCAAACGTGACAACGTGGCGGGTATGATGTGATACTTTAAAAAAAATTAAAAAGTCCTTAGTGTACTTTTCCCAAACGTGACATGAGACATTTCAACATGGCGGGTATAATGTGACACTCTAAAAAAAATTAAAAACATTTTAATGTATTTTTCTCAAATATGACACTCTAACGTAACGGGTATAATGTGACACTAAAAAACTATTTAGTATATATATATTTTTTTCCAAATGTGACAATATAGCGGGCAAATGAGTGATTACATATCCAAAAGGACTAAATGGATCACAAGGAAAAAAAAATGAAATTATATATATTATAAGTAAAAAATATGAGACTTATTAATCATATAAAACAATTTCAGTTATATCTAGTATCAGATGATGCAAGTTTTCATAAAAATAAAATAAAATACAATTTCATTATATTTTATATAATTGATTCTATAATCAGGTTTGTATCTATATATTTATTGTAGAGCAAAAAAATATTCACTATACCATATAAGAGTTTTAGATATCAAATTTTTTAATATCTAATGGTGAAAATTTTGTTGTAAAAGATATTTAGGGATCAATTTATATCGTTGTAAAGATAGTCGTTAAAAAGTAGTCCCAAAAAGTCAAAAATAAATCTTTTAGTGGCAGAATTTTGAAAATATTACTAATAAATATATTTTTAGGGACAAAATAATTTAGTCTCAAAATGGTTTATTTTTTGAGACAAAACTTTGATCCTAAAAAGATAATAATTCATCACTAATATCTAACTTTTGTTGTTAAAAATATAAATATGACACTTTTTGTAACAAAAATATTTGATCTCTAAAAAGTAATTTTATTCCCAAATTTTTGTCTTTTACGTTGTGTTTAGTTGAGAGATTTGAGAAGAGATTTGCAAAGAGAAAGGAAAAAAATGTGTGAAATTAGATGAAATAGAGGTATATTTTATTCACATTTCACATATTTTTTCTTTTTTTCTTTCCAAATCTTTTTCAAAATTTTTTAACTAAGGCCTTGTTAGGGAACAAATTATTTTAGGATTCGTTTGAAATGTAGTAATTTTTTAACTTTTTATGAAAAGATGTATAAAATAATTTAAAAAATGATATAATAATTTATTATGACTTTTTATTTTTTTAACAAAAATATAAAATTAACAAACGAGACCTAAATATAACATAAAACTTAAATTTTTTATAGTCACTAGAAGAGTTTCAACTATAATTCAAAAGTCACAAGTCATCCAGGTAAGTCAAACCTGCTCATTGAGAGGTTGAGAAGTCAAATCGCATTAGCGATGTTGAAGTTTCTATAGTTGTACCATTTGTTGCCCGTCGTGGATTCAGCCACAACGCTCCCATTCGTTGCTTGGCAACTTTTTTTTTCTTCATCCTCTATAACTAGGGTAGATATATATAGGGTTATTTTGAAAATATAACAAAAAGTTAACTTTTTTATTTATTTTTGAATTGTTTTGAAAAAAATATGTAAAAAATATGAAAGATAATTTGACCTAAAATGAATTAAAAATAAAAAAATATATATTTTTAACTATATTTTCAAAATAGTCCATAGGCTAGGTTCGGCATGGATGTTTTTAGTTATGTTAATTACTAAAAAATAAAATAGATTAAAAAGTCAATAAGATAAAATATCATATCCAAACTATAATTATTTTATTTTTTCTCTCATAGAAGTTAAAAAAATCAAAAAATTCGTCCTAAACAAAGCTTTTTAGCCCCGAATTAAAATAACCAAAAAATTAAAAAGCTAAAAAGCCAATTCACATCCCAAACGAACGCATATTATGTAGTTTGCCTTTGTTTGAGATGTGAGTTGACTTTTTGATTTTTTAACTTTTTAACTATTTAGTGTTAGAAAAAGTCTTGACAAAAGTTTGACTTTTATTTTTATGGGTTTTTTTGTTTGGGTTTTGGGTTTGATGTGATGTGTTAGAGGTGCGATGATAAATAAATAAGATATGTGATAAATAAATAAGATAGTTTTTTTTTTTTTTTTTTATATTTGTATTATGCAAACTAGCCCTTAAACCTGAGGCTAAAAAGTTTCGTTTGGAATAAAAAAAATTTTGACTTTTTTTGACTTTTGTAAGAAAAAAAATAAAATGATTATAATTTAAATGTGATATTTTATTTTATTAATTTTTTGAATCTATTTTATCTTTTTATAGCTAAAATAGTAAAAAAAAAAAACCTTTTGCCAAACATAGCCTTTGAATATTCAAAAAAAGTAAAGGAGGATGTTGCAAGTATACCTGTTTTACCCTATCATTTACAATAACTAGCCGTCTAAATAAGTAAAAATAAAAATAAATAATAAAAAAATTAAATTTATAATATGCATGTTGTTTTAATGGTAAGAGCTTTGGTTTTTAGGTCAAGAGATTTCGAATTTTGTACATTTTTTTTATATAATTTTTTTTTAAATTTTAAATAGAGAAATGAGAGACACGTGACATAAGAACAAGTAAAGACTTGGACACAAAGTTCAACCTTCACTTAATATTATAGTATAAATATTACACTTATGTTGTGTTTGATTGGAGAATTTGAGAAGAGATTTGGAAAGAGAAATGTAAAAGCTAAGTGAAATGTGAATAAAATATACTTACATTTCACTTAGTTTCACACACTTTTTCTCTTTTCCTTTTTAAATTTCTTCCTAAATCCTCCAATCAAACATGCCAACCCAAAAAAGATCATTCTATTTAGTGTATTTTAGCATATGTGCCTTCAATTTAGTAGTTCGAGCCAATTTAAGGCCTAAGGTGAAAATTCTAATTGGGGCCTTAATAATTTTTTATACTGTAATTTTTCTTCTTTCTTTTTTGACACTATAATTTTTTTTTATTTAAAATTAATTACATTCACAATCAAAAAAAAATTGTTTATTTTAATTTCATTTTTTTTCGTTCACATTCAGCGAATATCCCTAACCTTAGCAATCAAAACAATTTTGATAATTAATAAATCAAATCACTTAAGATTTCAAACTTTTGTGGTAAAAAAAAAAAAAAAACACAATATACAATGAAATAAAAAGACAATATATATATATATATTTAAAGCCAAAATGATATTTTTCACTAAGAGGGATGACAAATACAATAAGATGAGTTATTTTATTTTTAATTTTGCAGCGTAAGAGACAGAGAGATATATTCATGTTTTGATATATAAACAGAGAGAAGTACATGTTTTTTTTTTGAGCACAGAGAGAAGTACATGTTTTTTTTTTAGCACAGAGAGAAGTATATGTTTTTATTAAAAAAAGAATTAATAAAAAATTTATCATTTTTTTAATCAATAAAAAAACAGAATCGTCATTACAACAAGAAAGCAGAATCGTCATTACATGAATAAATAAAAAGGTGGATGCAACAAGCATATAGTTTCACCAAGTTGGCTTCACGTGCAAGAACTCAAGAAGGGAGAGTTGGTTAGACACCAACTAAAGAAGAAGAACATACGAAACAAAAATTTAATGGAAGAAAGAAAGAGAATTATATAATAGTACTTGAGAATGAATTATGATGATTTTTTATTTTTATTTATTTATTTTTTTTTTATGAAAAATTTATTAGAAAATCTTCTTTTAAATATTTGTATCTCAAGTAGTTCATAAAAATTTTTATATTTTAATAAGTTTTATTATTTTAGACATTTGATTCATCAAATTCTAATTCTCATATTTAAGGTATTTTATAGACAATCTTACCCTTACAAATATTTTTTTGAATCTTTAGTAACTTGGTGATGTGAACATTCATATTAAATAAATTTGACAATGTGAATGTTATGTTCATATCATGAAATATTCACATTATCAATGTAAATATTTATTATTATGGATATTTTCGTAACTGTATCATTCATAGAACTTATTGAAACACTAAAAAAAATAATTTAGACTATAAATAGATGAAAAGAAATTTATGAATAATTTTTTTATTTTAGTGAGAGATCATTTTTTAGAGTGTAATATAGAGAGAGAATAAGAGAAAATGAGTTATAATAGATTTATCTTTTAATAAGATTAGAATAATGACCAGGAATTATTTTGTTATATATAATTATTTTTTTGGTTATAATGTAGAGAGAGAATCTGTAATAAGAGAGATTTTTTTATGGATCAAAAAAATGAAGAGCTAAAAATATTGAAGCCATTTTTGTATTCAAGGAAAGGTTTATGTTCTTTTTGTCAATATACTATGATGACTAACAAAGTGGTATTTTGTATTGATGATTTAAGATTTGACAATTTTTTATTTATTTACATAAATAATTTTATGTACTTTTTTAATTTGTGAGAAATATTTTAATTGATAATTTCTTTTATATATATACACATTATATATAAAAGCTTGGTTTAGGAAGTGGGTTGACTTTTTGATTTTTTTGACTATTTTAACCTGGGCAAAAAAACTTGGTTTGAGAAGGACTTTTTGGTTTTTTGATTTTTTTAGATTTTTTTTGTGAGAGAAGAATGTAATGATTATATGTTAGATGTGATATTTTATTTATTGTGAATAAAATAGCTTATTTTGTCATTTGTGACTAAAATAGCCACAAAAACCCTTGCCAAACAGATATATATTAAAAATATAATAAGTGGCACTTAAATAACCAAGCTAAGTTGCTTTACTCTTGAGCTGCCACTGGCACTATATATTTTTTAGAGCAAAAGTACAATAACCATTTTTTTTTTAAAACTAGAAAAAAAAAAAAGAAGAGATGTTATGTGGGAGTATCATAGTATCTATGAGTCTTGGTTTTCGAAATAATTGATTGTCAGTCAGATTTATCTCAACTCAAAGGAAGAGATTCACCATCAGGAATAATCGGTTACCAACTAGATTTGATTTAACCCAAAGAAAATGACCTACCACCAAGGTAAGAAAAGAATGCATTAGCTCCCAATTTAAGAGGCACAGTCACAATTAGAATACAGTGCAGTGAGTTTCATCATTTGAAAAACGAACTATTAATCAAACCCTCCTAAAATTTGAGCCTTACTCAACTTTGTGAAGAAAAGACATATTTCCGTCTCATCACCACCCCTAGTGGTAAAGTACATTAACCTTAAAAACAAGCTCCGTTTGGGAAGAAAAAAGTTGAGATTTTTTTGGTTAAAATAGTCAAAAAAAAAAAATTAGATTTTTTAACTTAATAAGACAAAACATTACATTTAACCCATAATCATTACATTATTTCTTTCACAAAAAGTCATAAAAGTTAAAAAATTCTTCTCAAATGAGACTTTTTAACTCAGGTTAAAATAGTCAAAAAATTAAAATGTTAACCCACTTTCCAAACGAACTCTAATTAGGGTCCGTTTGGCAAGCAAGGTTGGGGCTAAAATAGCCACAAAAGACAAAATAGGATATTTTAGTCACAACAAACAAAACATCACATCCAACCCATAATCATTACACTCTTCTCTCACAAAAAAAGTCAAAAAAGTCAAAAAGTCAAAAAGCCCTTCCCAAATCAAGCTTTTTAGCCCAAGCTAAAATAACTAAAAAGTTAAAAAGTCAAAAAGCTAATACACTTCCCAAACGGAGACTTAGTGTATCATAATAAATTGGAAAAGTTTTCAACTAAATTAGTTAAGTGGTAATTAGAAAGTTTTCAAATTCAAGAGTTTCAACTACAATTCAAAAGTCTCAGTCATCCAAATTTGGAAAGTACACCTACCCAAAATATTCTTTTTCAAAAGTCTCAGGCTACTTTTGGGAACTTGAAAAAAATGCTGGGTTTGCGTTTTTAACAAAACGCTGCTTTTTTTTTTTTTTGTTCATTTGGCAACAGTCAAAATGTTGGTGGCAAAATTACATAATTACTATTAATGTTTATATTTTGTGAGTTTGGGTTAAAAGTAATTTTTGAAGTTGGGTGAGACTATTTTAATCATTTTAATATGATAAAAAATAATTTTTTACTCACTTTTCAAACCACTCTAAAAATTTTTGATTAAATGCAAAAAAAATTAATTTTTATCAACTCCTCAAAAAAGACCTCAGTCATCCAAATTTGAAAAGTACACCTACCCAAAATATTCCTTTTTTCAAAAGTCTCAGTCATCCAAATTTGAAAAGTACACCTATCCAAAATATTTTTTTTACCTACCCAAAATTAGGAAAGTTTTCGAGTGCATATGTTTTATAGTGCATTGTCATTTATTATTTTAATCACATGACAAAATTTCTAATCATGCTTTGTTTTTGTTAATTACATGTACAAAATTTCAAAGGAAAAATATCAAATTAGTGGAGTTTAAAAAGATAATTATAAATTAATACAAAATTATATATATGTATATGTTAATAATTTAAATTATTTTTTTTATGAATTAATATATATATTTTTACTGACACCACAAGGGTGTAATAATCCCAATTTGTAATCACATATGGACACACATGGGCAAACTACAAAACAGAGGTGTCCAGATAAATCAATCACAAATCAGTGGTAAGTTTGATCCCTTTAGAAGCCTTACTTCAGTGGACTCAGACTTAATGCTCATTCTGGACTCTCAGATAGATAGAGATAAACTCTTCATGAGCCTTATCCTTATCCTAACTGAGACCCTCCCATGTTCTAAGACTCTTGTCCCTTATTTGCTTATCTCGGATTCCGGTATCTCCGCAAATAACCTCGGCCTAGTCAAAATCATTTCGACAACATGACCAGGTCACGTGGCACCTTGGCTGACACTTTGGCGTCACATTAGCCACGTGCTGTCATTCACAAAATATGTCTCCACAATTGCCCCCTAGATTCTATTACCTCGGCAACCTGAGGTGATGGAACCTACACATGTATTTCTCCAACTGATATCATGACTTATCGGCTTTATGAAACAAGGACTCAAATATTCACTCGTCAAGAACCAAGAACTAAGAATCAAGAATCAAGAATCAAGATGATCATTTTCATCCTTCTTGCTAGATGTTAGCCATATATTCTATACTAAGTTTCCACAGATGGCACCAAATTGTGGGTGTTGATTTCCGACCACACAACCAAACGGAGAACTCAGCTGGAGAGCACCGACAGAATAGATTAAACCAGAACAACTTGTCACAGAAAGATGAGAATTCGACGGTGGTTCGTCCACCCGAGGGCACTTCGACACTCAATTCAGTAATCAAATATCTCTCAAAGATAGCAAATTGTACTTAACTCACAAGAAAGAACTTACTACTCATAGTATATCATACATACCTGAGACCCACGGGGGTGTCTTGTTTTTATAGCCAGCACTGACCTGATCCCTGTAGAAGCCTCACTTCAGTGGACTCAAGCTCAACACTCATCCTGGACTATTAGCTAGATAGTGATAAACTCCCTAAGAGCTTTATCTTTATCCAGACTGAGATCATTCCCTGTTCTAGGACTCTTGTCCCTTATCCGCCCATATCGGATTCCGGTATCTCCGCAGATAACCTCGGTCTAGCCGAGATCACCTCGGCATCAGGACCAGGCCACGCTGCACCTCGGCTGACACTTCGGTGTCACCTTGGTCACGTGTTGTCATTCACATAATATGTCTCCACAACTGCCTCATAAGTTCTATTACCTTGGCAACCTGAGGTGATAGAACCTACATCGCTTGTTCATATATTATGTCGGCTAAAATTCATTCTTCCCTTTAACCGAGATCATGACTTGTCGGTTTCAAGTACCCAGGATTCAACTATTTACCTTTATCAAGGATCAAGAACCAAGTTCTCAGTTCACATATCTCAACCGAGATCGCGTCAATGATCGAGATCATAGCCTCGTCACTTCAAGAATCCCAAAGGTTCTAACTGCGCATGAGCTGTCACGCATAGTCGTCCCAACCGTTTCTTCCACGCGTTCCTTCCTTATTGGTTCGTACCTAACATGCGCTACTAGGTCGCGTCGCTTTTGCGCACGCCGCCTGACAAGCACGTCGTCCAAGGTGTCTCATTATGTTTTGCCACCTTTTCATATTTTTGACAAAACTCTTACTCTCTCTTTCTGCCTCTTCACTTTTGCAAAATTGATTTCTCTCTGCGCTCTGTTTTTCTCTCTCTAAATTTTCTTTTCCAAACCACCATTTTTCAAGCTCTTAAGCTCTGCAATTTCCTTTTCTATCACTGCTGGCGCACCTTTCATTATTCGACTCTGATCATTCAAGTCGTCTAACTCCGGCGTATCTCACTCTG
Source organism: Camellia lanceoleosa (assembly GCA_025200525.1). Lineage (NCBI taxonomy): Eukaryota > Viridiplantae > Streptophyta > Magnoliopsida > Ericales > Theaceae > Camellia > Camellia lanceoleosa. The sequence goes on from CM045761.1 coordinate 160,619,904, forward strand.
GCGTCTCCTTCTTCGGCTTCAATCGGTAAGTCCTTTGATTTCTATATTTCTTCTGTCAGTTTTTCATTGTTCATGAATTTATTCGTATGCCTTTTTGCTGCTCAAATCCTCTATTTATTCTCTACTTCCATTCGACATACTTGGACATTGAAAATTAGTTCTCGCTTTTTGAATCTACTTACATATATTGGTCACTTGTATTGTTGTATTAATTCTCTGAGTTCGCCATTTTGCACACACTCACTCAGTGTTTGTGATTTTCCATGTTCTTGAATCATCTCTGTTTTACCACTGTGCCTGCTACATCGTTACTTTATTGATCATGTTTCCTTTTTGTTTTGTGTTTCGAATCACTGCACTTCATTGTACCGCTTATATTTGTGTTTTTGAATGTTTGGCATTGTTCTTGCTATATCGGCGCTTTTCTCTATATTTCTGCTTCATTTTGATTCTTGAATTTTGTTTGCCTTTGATGCTTCTTGATTTTGAATCATATTTCTTTTCTGGTCTTCTTGCTTGGTTTCCAGATTCTTGCCCTTGACTCTTGTTTCTGTAGATCTAGGTTTAAGATTTGCTTTAGAACTCACATACTTAGGAAAAACTAAAACGATTTCCCCTTAGGTTTTCAAAATCCATGGCCTAGTGCCTATTTAGGGTTTAGCCGAGGTTCTCAAACCTCTACCAGTGCCTTTTCTTCGAAACCCATCACAATACACCCTAAGCCGAGATCATGGGTATGTTCAGGTGGAGGGTAGATACCCCAGAAAAACTAGAACACTTCAGGCGAGAGTTTTCTATTCTAGCCGACGTCTAGCTAAGGTTGGCTGGGGAGGAAGACTCAATTATGCCAGAGGGGAACTCTATGCCCTTCCCTATAGTCGCCTCTATTGAGTGCGGACTTCGGCTCCCCTTAGACACTATTTTCCAAGAAATCCTCCACTATTACAAACTTAACCCCATGCAATTAGCCATAAACTCCTATAGGGTTATTAACGGTATAATCGCCCTAGTACGCTGAGAAAATGCTAGGGTAACATTAGCCGACCTCCAGTTCTGCTACACTATGTACTGCCTTAAGTCTAACAAAGGCCACATATATATTACCTCAAACCCAGATCCATTGCCTTCAAACTTAACCGACCTCCCAAATTCAAACAAGGGTGCATGAGATGACTATCTGATTGTCTCGGGCAATCAACCGAGAGTTTGCACCAGATGACGATCTTCATATCTTCCCACTGAGCCGAGGAGTGTTTAAGAAGGGTGATGGTAAGAACTGAGTCATCGATAACTTTACCTTAGTTAAGACTCGTCAACTTATTTGTTGATATTAATGTTTGCTTCTTTGTTTTTGTAGCTCTTCTCCAGCCATCAAAAGATTTCCACCAAACCTTCTTTCCCAGCAAAGACCTGAAAAGGCTATTGGGCTTGCCGGTTGAAAAACGCAAGGCCCCACTACTGCTCAACTACATTCTGACCTACAAGTCGGCCCTGCCCGACGTTCCCAAACAGAGCAAGACCCCTCCATCTGCCACAACTCCTCCAGCTGCTTCATCTCCAAGGCCAGACCAGGCCTTTTCTTCTGACTTAGTAGAGCAGCCATCTACATCTGCTCCACAGTTGATTCCTCCAGCCCAGCGCCAACGCCGACGCCGACCTGGACCTGGACCTGGACCTCGACCTCGACCTCCTACTAATGCCCCTGCCGGCAGAACTTGCAGTCGCAAACGCTGAGATTTTGAGGCATCGGCGTATGATCTAGTAAATCCTCATCTTGCCCTGCCAGCAATACATTTCGGCACCAAGGTTACTATTATGGCGACAATCGACAAGATGGGGCGTAAACCAGCCATCGTTGAAGATCTTTTCGCCAACATTCCTGGGGTCGTAACTGTCCAGTCTTCATCTTCTCCCTCACAATCCAAATCAAAGCCTAAGAGAGTCAAGAAGGCTAAGGCCAAGGCTACAGCGACTCAGGTTGATTCTGAGGATACTGTACCGATCTCCAAACTGGCCGAGATTGAAAAGAATACACCCGCTACCGACAAGAGGCCAACCGAGGCCTCAACACCTGATGCCCCACTGGCAAAGAAGCTGAGGTCCAACTACCTCAAAGGTAATAGCAGTTTTCCTTGTAACATGACCTGGGCGCCCGAAGTTATGGTAGGGGATAGACCTTTGACAGCCGGCGACAGCGCGATCCATGACGTCAAGGTCGGCATCGCCTTGTCAACGGCTGTGCTCCTACCAGAAAACATGAATCACATAGCCAACCTTCACGAGTATAAGAACTTCGGCCTAATGATGCAACACTCAGTCTTGGTAAGTCTCATTCTTTACCTTTTTAAAGTTTTTCAACACTTAGTCAAATTTCACTAATCTGTTTCAATCCTTGTAGGCCATCCAGCATGCACATTCATATGCGATTAAGACAGAGATGACAAGGAATGAGTTGGCAAGGAAAACTCAAGAAGTTTCCAAACTCCTCTCCTCACTTAATCATGCCGAAGCTAACAATCGAACTCTGTTGGAACAAGCCAAGGCTTTTAGGGCTGCTCAAAATCAAGCCGAGGAGAAAGTAAAAACTGCTGAGGCTGATGCCTGCCAAGGCCGATCTTGAGGCTGCCAAGGCCAAGGCAGCTGAGTTAGAGGCCAAGCTCCACGAGGCCCTTGACTCAAAGGATGCCAATGTCAAGGCGACCGATGAAAAGGCTTTCGAAGAAGGCCAAGCCACCATCCACGACCAGTACAAAGAGCAAGTCAACCTGGCTTGCAACCGAGGTTATTACCTCGTGCTGGACGACAGTGCTCAACAAGATGTCTGTCCTAATGGACTCCCCACTGCGGGATATCAACCAGCTTCAAGTGTCTTTCCTTCTGGTTTCGAAGGAATCCGATGACGATGCCGAGGAAGAGGACGCCGAGGAAGAGGCTGAGGAAGAAACAAAAGTTGTTATTGGGGCCAAGTCCCTTATTTTGAATGATCAGGTCTTGGACCTGACTCATGATGAGGAGGAGGAGGAGGTTCTTATGGGCTTTTCTCCAGAAAGACATCTTTTGAGGCCGAGGTTCAGGCAGCCGAGAAGATCTTGGACCAAACCTTGCTGGAAATTGACGCTGAGATAGAGGTGGAGATAGAAGCCACATTGCCAACTGAGGTCGACACAACACCAACAGTCGAGGTTGAGTAATCTGAGATCAATGCTCATGTTTCCAACACTTAGGATTTTTTTCTTTTACTTTGAACTTTACTTTTGAATAGTAGTAATCTTTTGTTTGAACAATGTTAGCTTTATATTTGACCGATGTACCCCTTTTGTCTTTGTAAATGAACAAGTTCTCTTTGAATGCATGCCTTCCTTTCTTTTGAATGTTCTCTTCATTTTGTATTTCTCAGTTCTTGCACGTTTCTACATTTAGCATATTATTGCGATTTCTTCTAAGTACACCTTAACTGTGTATAATCACTTCGGGGTAGAGTACCTCGGATATAAACCTTGACTGTTTGTCTCAGCCAACAACTAGAATACCTTGGCTAACACTTCGAAATATTTTTACAAGTGTTGTTTCTTAAACTTATTCAATCAAGTATTGCTTCTTTACCTCTACTTGCTATCTTCTATCAAGACTTCACCCTTTCAACCTTTCTAAGCTTAATAACTTGGTTGGTCATCTCGGGAAATATGTACCTCGGATACTTTTTTCCTTATTACCTCAGCTAACTTCTACTTATAAATTGTTCTAAAATTTCAACAAGTGTCAAGCCCATTCTAACTTGTAATGTTTTTTTAAAAATTTCAACAAGTGCCAAGCTCTCAAGTTTATTTATCATTCCTGCTCCCTGCCGCCTAATGTGAATCTAAGTTCCACTTAAGTTCACATTATGTGTTTATGGTCTTTTGCCGAAGTCAAATTCAAACAAAGATTAGTCGAGGTGTTCGACCTTGGTTTCTCTGTTAATCTAACTAAAGTGAACTTAGTCCCATTTTGCTGACACATTAAGCAAGTCTGAGTTCAACTTTGCTGATATGGCAAGTCTAAGTTAATTCAACTTAGTTCAACTCTATCATATGCAAGTATAATTCAACTCTGTCATATAATAAGTCGAAGTTATTTGTCATGTTTCATTCAGAAACATCGCCAACTTAGTTCAACTCTATTATATGCAAGTATAATTCAACTCTGCCATATAATAAGTCTAAGTTATTCGTCATGTTTCATTCAGAAACATCATCATAGGACTGGTCAGTCTTATCGCACAAATTTTGAATTCATAAAAATTAAACTAGCATTTTATTATTACTTCGGCTAATAAAATTATGACATGAACTTCGAAAAACAAAAAACTAATGATAAAAAAATTTCAAATTGCAAGTGTTCCATGGTATTGGTAACTCCTTACCATTAGTGTCTTCAAGCCAATATGCCCTATTGCCAGCAATCGAGATGATTCTATAAGGCCCCTCCCAGTTTGGGTCAAGCTTGCTCTCCCTAGGATCCTTATTGTTGCTGACAACTTTCCTCAGGACGAGGTTCCTAACTTTGAACTCTCTTGGGTTGACCTTCTTGTTGTAAGCCCTAGCAAGCTGCTGCTGGTATGCCCCTAGCTGAATTGCTGCTCTATCTCTTCCCTCCTCCAATAGGTCCAGATCTGGGGCCAGGAATGCCTCGTTAGTCCCATTCTCTACTCCCTGGGTTCTGATTCCAGGGATGCCGACTTCTAGTGGGATAACTGCATCAGTGCCATAAGCTATGAAAAAAGGAGACTCCCCAGTTGATCTTCTCAGCGTAGCCCGATATGTCCAGAGCACGTTGGGCAACTCTTCTACCCACTTTCCTTTTGCTGCTTCTAGCCTTTTCTTGATCCCATCCAAGATAGTCTTGTTGGATGCTTCTGCTTGTCCATTATTCTGAGGGAAACTTGGAGTAGAGTAATAGTTTTTGATTTTGTACTTTGCACAGAAGATTTTGATTAGCTTACTGTCAAACTGTGTACCATTATCTGCTATTATTGTCCTTGGGATCCTAAACCTGGTGATGATGTTCTTCCATATGAAGTTCTTCACATCAATATCTCGAATCTTCACAAGGGGTTCAGCCTCTACCCACTTCGTGAAGTAGTCAGTTGCTACCAACAAAAACTTTCTTTGCCCAGTTGCTTAGGGAAAATGGCCAAAGCTGGATACTGGGTTCAAATTTGCTGCTGGTTGATGTATCAAAGGTACAAACCTTTGACACTTCTTGCACTTTCTGACGTAGGCTTCAGCATCCTTCTGCATATAGAGCCACTAGTATCCCTGAGTGATGGCCCTATAAGCAAGTGATCTGCCCCCAACATGGCTTCCACAGACTCCTTCATGAATCTTATACAGAAAGTCTTCAATTTAGGAGGGATGTACATATCTCAAAAGGGGTCCAGTGAAGGATCTCTTGTAGAGATGGCCATCTACTGTTAGGGTGAACCTAGCTAACTTTAATTTGGTCTTGTGTGCCTCTTTTCGGTCGTCTAGCAGCTTGCCATCCCTAAGGAACATCACTATTGCATCCATCTAACTTGGACCCATCTCCACACACAGTGCCTCATATTCTGTTATTAGAGGTTCCACACTTGGTCCTGTCAAGTAATCAATTATGGTTATCCTTGGCTCCTTCGACTTTATTGCACCAGCCAGGTTGGCCAAGGCATCGGTGTAACTGTTGTCATCTCGGCTAACTTGCTGTAGCCGGCAATCTTAGAACAAGGAAAGCAATCTGACAACCTCTTTAACATAGGCTATCATTCGTTCATCTCAGGCTACATACTCGCCTATTGCCTGATTCACAATAAGTTGGGAGTCACAGAAGACTATCACTTCATCAGCCTCCATTGCTGCTGCCAACTTCAACCCTGCAATTAGTGCCTCATACTCTACTTCATTATTTGAGGCCTTGAATCCCAGACGAATAGACTATTCTGTCATTCGCCCATCTGGCGATACTAACACTATACCTGCCCTCACTTCTTGACGGTTTGAACTTCTATCAATAAATAGGCGGAATGAGTCGTCGATGTAGATGTCGTAAGGCTTTGGTTTATCTTCTTTCTTCTATTTTGCTAGAGTCGGGTTCGTGGGTCCTAGTTGGGTTTTTTCTTGCTCTCCTGGGCATCCCAAGCCATAGCTCATCGGAGTCTGATGAGGGATGGCACCAGGGGTGAACTTGGCCACAAAGTCGGCCAGAACCTGGCGCTTAATTGCTATTCTAGGCTTGTAGACACCCCATTTTTGACCGCTCTTATGACTTGGATGTCATCGCTTGCACATCCAATGATGAGTCTATATGCTTATTAAGTGCTCGAAGTCCTCAGCGGAATGCCACAGCTTTGAGCCTTTCAAACCCTATACCCCCATTGCCTTTGTTTTGAACCCAAGCCTTAAATTTTCAAGCTTACAACCTCTGGTGGTCTGCCAGCCACTTCCTTGAGCTGCCAGCTATTTTTTTTGGCTGCCAGCCACTGATGTGGTCTGCCAGCCACCAGAGATGGGCGGCCGGCTACCAATGTGTTTTGTAGATATTTTGTGACAACTGTGCCAGTTGTTTGCACAGATGCTTGCATCTACTCCCACGTGTGTGGCTGGATGTTTTTTAGGGAAGTTCATGTTTTTCTATATATAGAGGGCCTCCCCTCTTGCCATGGGGTTAGAAAAATTTTAGAGCAAAATTTTTCCTCTCTCTTTACAATTCTCTCTCTTTCTCTTTCTCTCTTGCAAATTTCTTAACCTTTGCCTATACACACTTCCCTTTTGCCTATACACTCTTAAAAAAACCTCTTCATCTTTGAGCCTTGTTTGAGCTCTTGAGGGTGTGTTTGCCTTGTTTTATTGTTTGAAAGTGATCTCCTCTTCAAGAGGTATAAAGCTTTGCCTTTTTACTTGTTGTATTTATTCTTTTTCCTAATATTTTCCAATTATTTTTTGGGCTGAAAAAACTCTGTATTTTGGGCTGAAACTTGGGTTTTAAGGCCAATAAGGTTAAGGGGTGGTTCACCCTTCTTTATACCTTGCTCTTAAGGCCTTTACCTTTGTGTTTCCCACCCTTACACTATTTTTTTAAAGATTTTAAACACTGATTTTTAGAGTTATTTCAGTGGCTAAAATCATGTTTGAAGTCCAAAATTGGAGGGGTTAGCCTCCCCTCCTTGTGTTTTTCTTACTAGCCTAGCATGATCCATGTTTTAGCTATTTTTGTCTTAATTCCAGCATGTTTTAGGACTACTTTTAGACTGTTTTAGGACTATTTTTAAGTGTTTGTTACATTTGAGCTTTACATTGCATGCTTGTAGTGTAATTGTCCTCCATGAGTTCGGTGTTTTAGGCCTTAGACACCATCTTATTTGAGTTGATAGTATTTATTTATGGCTTTCCATACTTGTGATCACTCTTAATCACCTCTGCAACCTCCCTCATTTCTTGGCTTTGTTTTGCTTTTAAAGTAGTTTCAAACTGCTTGTTTGTTTAAGCATGAGATTGAGATGTTATGCTTAATGGCTTAATCCCTTTGAGGGTTCATTACCAACAGTATGATGTCCCTTTCATGCCCAAAGCAACCCTTGGTTTTAGCCCTCTTTCCATTAGAGGACTTAAATTTACCTTTGGACTCAATTAACTAAAGAATGGATGGTAATCTAAAATGAAGTAATAAAATTGACTAAAAATGATGCAAGATAATAATTGGTTTGGGTTCCATCGGATGTTAATTGAACCCTTAAGTCTTGAGTCGTTTCATACTCATTAGTGATGAAAACGGTTTAAGATTCATTGTCAACTACTTCCCTTGATCTTTCATGATAGGGAGGTGGTTTTGAGTCTTATTTTGTTGCATTCATTGAACTTGCACACTTGGTTCATAAGCCATCATGCAATGAAATTGCATCCATTGGTGGTTTGTGAATTAAGATTACTACTCCTTTGAGCTGTTCAAATGATAAGGAAGGGTAAATTGTGCAAACAAACCCTTGAGAATACATTGTCTCTGCTCTGTTTGCTCTTTGTTGCAGCAAGGAAGTTCAATCATTAGTGGCCGGCAGACCATCACCAGTGGACGGCAGGCCCTCTGCTGGCCACCAATATAAAATCAAGCAGTGTCCTTTTGAAACAGAACAGAGTTGGTCTGGAGGTGAAAATCAGTGCAAATGTTCTACTGTGCAACAGAGGCATTTAGTAGCAGAAATAGAGGCTTTTTCGGATGGAAACCGCATTTATGCATGAGCCCTCTATCGATCCTTGGGATTTGTGTTTGTTAATATATTAGTGTTGTGCTTAAAATAGTGGCTTTGTAATTAATTAGTTAGAATAGCTAATTTGTCCCATGTTGTAATTATTTTAATTAGCTAGAATAGTTAATTAATTCAGTTTGTAATAATTAGTTAAGTAGTTTAGCTAATTTATTCATTTGAGTTTGTAATAGTTAATTAATTAGCTTAGCTAGTTAGTTTATTCGGACTCTCCTTTGTGAGAGCGCAATGTTGTAATAATGTGTATGTCTTCTAACCCCACGTCTTTCTCCATTTTATTTACCTTCTTATGATGGTTAGATTAGGGCATTATGTTTAATTTAGCATATTTCATGATTTGCATATACTTGTTTTGCATCTATCGAGGCTCGGTTCATCATTCTAACTTGTATTGTAGTTTAAATACTTCTTTGAATACGTGCTTAGATTGCATGCTATCAAATTGATTCATTTGCCACATTAATAGCCAAGCCTAGTAAATTGCATATCGCATGTATCGCATTAGTCATATCGCATAGTTAGGAATCATGTATTTTTCTAACTCATTTCTCTTTTGGCTGGGAGTACTAGGCGAGCCTTTACTCGCTTTAGCATATCGCATGCGTATGATTGTTGCCATGTCTAACATGCTTGCCATGAGGCTAATTGCTAAAGTGCTATGACTGCTTGAATGCTTGTGGATGAAGGCTAATTGCTTGAATTAGAATAATTTGAGTAATGTTCATATACGATCACTTTTTTCAAGTGGTACATATTCGAAACAATTTTGCAAAATGAACATGAGCCAAATGCTTCAATCCTTGCAAATTTAGTCTAAACTTGTTTATGTGTGCATCACATAGTAATGTTAGTCTAATAATCAGAACAAGAGTATATAATGTAAATAAGTTTCATATCATGATTAATAGAGGTCGATCTTTGATCAGGTGAGCAGAGGTGCTCAATTTATGACCTTTCCCTCTCGTACCTAAGTTCCCGTGCCGAGACAATCTTGGTGATGACGGACACGTGGCCTTTGGCATGAGTCATGGGTTTCCTAAATTTCTTCAAAAAATATTTAGGTAATGACTTTGTATTTGGCAAAATAGTCAATTTTTGGCATTTTCAATTCAAAATTAATTTTTCAAAAGATTTTTCAGATTGAGACTCTTTGGTGTTTATCTATTTCATATTGTACTTGTGAGATTAGATTCGGAACCACAGGAGTCCGATACTATAAGACTTGTTCGTCTTCTGAAAGAGGGCACGAAAAAGTCGAGCAACAGTTTTTGGCGACTTTGCTGGGGACTTAGAGAACTTGACTTAAAATTCATGATATGAAATTTTATCTACACTTATATGTTTCTTTGCATTGCATTTGCATTGGTGCGTTTAAGTCACCGTGTTTGCCATTTGCTATTCCTGGACGGTTTGCCGGAGCTTTGCTTAAAAGCTTGCCAAATGGCTAACCGGTTATGGGTTATGCTGTGATGGGAACACAATCCTTGGATCTAGACTACCGTTGTACCATTTGATCCTCCTTTCACTTCTCGATGTTAGGTGTGAGAGATATATTAGGTAGTCTTGCTGAGGTACCCTTCTGACCATTTGGCCTAGTTGCATATCAAAAAGCCATAGAGACTGTTCCAAACTAGGACATGATGCTCACTCGAATATAGGATTGCGTGAAATCGCTTTGTTTGAATAGTGAACCCTAGTTCCTCATGAAACTAGGACAGGGTAACCTTACTCCCTCATAGGAGTGTTTTAGCTCTTGCTTAACTGATATGTGCTTTACAGTGAGACTATACTGGAATGTGCGTATCAATAGCAAGTTTGGTATCCGTTTTGGGGGCAGAATTTAGTGTTGAGTGCAGTCTTACAGCTTTGATACATCTGTGTTGGTAATATCATTAGCTGAGGTGTTGTGCAGTTTCTGATTACCACTTTCTTTTTCTTTATTTCTTTTGCTAGGTAGTTTAGCACTATAGCTTCAGAAAGTTCGGATATCCTCCGATGACATAGTATCCCCCAGTCAGTATGGAGGAATTGATCCATTATCTTTAGCAAACGGTTGAAACCCTACAGCAAGATGCTGCTTGTCAGGTCGAGGTCACAGCCCGTCAAGCTGAGGTAATAAACAGGCTATAACAACAACAGCCGCGGCCTTTGCATCCCATACACCTCCCACGGGTATCCTGACACTCGGAGCTGCTGCCCATACTACTAATGTCCAAGAGAATCAGGGCAATCCAGCAGAGCTGATCCCACCACAAGCCTCCAAGGCAACTGTGTATCAAACCGAAGCTCCATTTGAATTTGAGGTTGACCCAACTGTGTTTAAGGTCAACAAGCTAGAGAAGCTATTCAAGAGAGCACAAGGTGTTAACTCCATCCTCGATATAGAAGATGGGTATACAGGCTCTGTAGTGACATTATCAGATCGGTTCAAAATGTCGTACATTGATCGATTCGATAGCTCTAGAGATCCCATGGTTTATCTACGGCTATTTTCAGACATCTTGCGGCCGATGGGCCTGACCAGATTGCAGAAATTATCTTTCTTTAGCTAGACCATGTCAGGAATATGAGCCTTATGGTATGCGAAGTTGGAGGATTTTGTTAAGTAGAATTGGGAGGAAATGGACGAGGCCTCTATTGCTCAATACTGGTATAACACACAAATCAAGGTCATAACTCATGATCTTGAGGTAACGCGCCAAGAGCCAAAGGAGGGCTTTTCAGAATTTGTGACGAGGTGAAGGGCTAAAGCTTCAATGATGACCACAAGGCCTTCCGAGAAAGATCAGATAAGGATGGTAGTTTGCAATCTGTACGAGAAGTTATTGTAGAAAATGATCATCCTACCTCTGTTTAAATTCACTGAGCTCCATGAGATGAGGTTTCAGATCGAAGACGCCATGAAAAAGGGCTGATTATTGATGAGAAAGAGATGGCAAAAAGGCCTTTTGTGCGCAGTTCCAATGCTACCACTAGTGGTAGAACAGCTGCGAGGCCATCAGATGTGAGTGTCATCACCACCACAACCAAGACTGCCAATCTCTTCGCCAACACAGCTCCACAAATTTCAACTAACCCTGCCCGATCCCAGAGGACCTTTACCCAACTCTACATGTCCCTATCTCAAGCCATGAAGGTGTTGGTCAAAAAAGGGCACCTCAAACCATTAGAGCCTCGGCCACTACCTGATCCTCTTCCATCCAAACACAACCTAGCGAAGTACTGCGTGTTTCACTAGTAGCATGGTCACGATACTGACCAATGCTTCTGACTGCGTCATGAGATTCAAGACCTCATTGACAACAAGGCGATCGCACCACCCCAAAAACCAAATGTGACTACAAACCCTCTCCCGGCCCATAATCAAGTTCCATCACCTCAAAATCTAAACCTAATCCATACATTGGCCATCCCCTACGACCCCAGCATATATATTACCCCTTTCCACCTACCAAGACCGACGTTGTTCATTCCTGAAAGCACAGATTTGGGCATAATGAACATGTCTACACTTCAACCTAAGCCTGTGGTGGTGACAGTTGTAGTAAAAGGGAGGTTGGCCTTAGAGGAAGGCACGAGTCCGTTGCCAGAGAGCTCTGAGGACTTACCTAAGGGGATGTACGATCCAAGCTGCTACATTGTGCCGATTGGTTAAATTAAGCCTGTATTGGTGTTGCCAACTCTGGTAGAGGTTAATGTGGTTAGGGAGGATGGCCCGAACCAAGGGTTGGATGATTTGGCGAAACTTGAGGTGGATCTAAACAACCTGCAATTCTTTGATGAACAAGATCAAAGGGATATGCAGATTGGTTGGTTCGATTTGAATGGATCAACCAACAACTTTGGGTGCCCGAGTGATGAGCCAGATAAGGAGGAAGGGACTGAAATGCAACCCGAGGAAAAGGAAACAGGAATTGCTGTAGTGACCGGAAGGGCTGATGAAAATGAAAAACTGCCGGAGAACACCGACGTGGAAAATTCAGCTCAGGAACTGGGTGTGAGCATTGTGGACATAGAACAGGAAGCTAAGCTGAAGCAGTTTGAACAAGAAAGGGTTGAAGTCAACCAGAAAGTAGTACTGGCCCAACCCCCTATGGGGGATACCTGTGATGTGAAAGTGATCCGAATGAAGCTGGACAATTTTTTATTGGCAGCTGAAGGTGTATGATAGGAGGATAATGATCTACATCTGGCTCACACCGACGAAGACTGGGGTGAGTACCTTCTAGACAACACGTGGTACGCAGAAGAAATAGATCACATGACAAGAAGTGGGCGGTATTTTAAGCCACCGCACTTAGATCAAGCTGAGGCATCTAGGAAAGACAGAGAGGTTGATAGACAGAAAGAGAAGCAGATGGAGGAAGAGGCAGTGTTGAAACATCTTAAGAAAATCCAAGCTGACATCTCAATTTGGGGCCTTTTTATGGCCTTCCGGGTACATCGACAGGCAGTACTGTCAGCAATGGACAAAGCTAAATTGTCCATTGACACTACCCCTGAACAACTTGTGGGATTGGTCTTTCTAGATGGCGCCAGGCCAACCGTAACCTTTTCTGACAAAGAACTATCGCTGGAAGGCTCAGCTCACAACAAACCCTTGTACATATCTATTGAGTGTAGGGAAAAATAGGTACCGGTGGTGTTGATAGACACCGGCTCGACTATCAATGTCTTTCCTTCTCGTACAACTTATGTAATCGGCCTTAGACCAACAGACTTTGTGCCCACTGCCTAAGTAATTCGGGCATATGATAATACAAGCAGGGAGGTCATGGGCATGGTGTAAATCAAAGTCCAGGTGGGCCCAGCTCAGCAAGATGTCAAGTTCTATGTCCTGGATGTGCCGGCTACCTTCAACTTACTGCTAGGGAGGCCCTAGCTGTATCATGTGAAAGCTGTCTCCTTTACCCTCCACCAAATATTGAAATACTCTTACGAGAAAAGAGTGGCGATTGTTTTCAAAAATTCATCCATCCATCCCCTGCCAGAGGTAACTACACCAATGTTGGAAATCACTTATGGCGAGGAGGATGTATTCCTCTCAGGGTTCACTCTAGTTGAAGCCTGGGTAGTGCAGACCATTTTGGTTGCAAATGAGGGCATGTGTGTCAGCGCCCAGTCTATTTATTTTATGAACAAACTGCAGCATGTGCAAGGAATGAGACTTGAAAGAAGTGGGTGGAAAGGAGTCACAACATTGACAGATGTACTGCACAATCCACATGCTTTCAGTTTGGGCTATGTACCCACCAAAGAGGACTGGATCATGAAAGGAAAAGAAATCAGAGGTAGTGCTAGGGCCAAGTAGGCTGGGAAACACTATGAGCTCATTCATAGGCCAATCCAGGGAACGCTGAATGGCCACTCTGTTTGGGAGGGAGAAGATTTTCCTTTTTGTGACTTTCTCGAGCCCTAGATGAATTCCTCGAATCAGCGTGTCCCTGGGTTCGAAATCTTCTTTGACCTATAGTTGTAAGATAGTGATGCCGAGGAAAAGGCTGAACCAAGTACTGAAGCTGAACAGAGCATGGAAAGTGACTTAGACAACAACGAACTTGAATTGGGGTAGCACTGGCATGTCTCCTTACGGATCATGCGGCTGACTTAGAGAACTTGGGGGATAACCTTACCATCTCTATAATCGGGGAAGAACTGGGTGCGAACCCAACCAGCAGCATTTTGGATGCATCAGAAGCACCATTTCTTATCTGGCAGTTGGAGGAGGGCTATATGTCTAATTCTGAGTCCGTTGATGGGCTAGAATCTGATTCCATTGAGTCTGTGGAGTCGGAATCAGATTCCGGTTCTTCTGAGTCTGAATCTGGTATTCTCGGGGGTGATAACCCTGATGCCAAGGTCTTGTCCAGGTCCTCTTTTTCTTTTGCTTTTGAGTCGGTTGTAATCGAAGATCTGGATCTTATGAATGAGAACGCTTCCGATTCTGAGTATTTCTCTATGCCACTTATTTATTGTATTGACCAAGATTTTCAGAATTTTAATGAAAACGAATGGTTGTGAAAAACTTGATTAATCGAAAGGAGGAGAGGTTTGCTAAACCCTATGCTAATGAAATCATTGCTATTAATATGGGTACTGAGAAGGATCCGTGTCTGGTCCAGATCGGGTCCATGTTGTCATCGAAGGAACGTGAGCACTTAGTCGCTTTGTTAAAAGATTTCAAAGATGTTTTCGTATGTGTAGACCACCCGAACTTCTCCGCGTGCCCCCCTTTTGGAGAGGGCACGAATTTGGTTCATGCTACTACAGTTTGGACTCTTGTCACGATTCTGAATCTAATCTCACAAAGTGCAATGCAAGACTGATAAATCACCAAAGAGTCCAAATCCGGCAAATCGTTTTGGAAAATCGATTTTAATCAAAAAGCACCAAACATGGACTACTTTTCCAGATTTTAGAATCGCCACCTAAATATTTTGTTTTGGGAAATTTAAGAAACCCTGACTCGTGCCTAAGGCTACGTGTCCGTCATCACCAAAGTTGCTTTAGCTTGGGAACTTGGGTATGAGGGGGAAAGGTCATGAAATGAGCACCCCCGCCCGCCTGATCAAAGGATCAGCCTCTACTAATCATGAAATGTTGTTTGGAAAACACATATGTTCTTGTTTGATTATTAGCTAAATTACTATGTGATGCGCACAACACATAAGTATAGACTAAATCGCTCAATTTGGAACAAAACATCTCATGTTTGTTTTTCAAAAATGGTTTGAAGATGCTACTCGCAAGTAGGCTAAAACACGGATTTGCTACCAAACAAGGTGGGCTTAAAACATGATGATTTGCCACGCCAAGTGGGCTTAAAACTCACATTTTGATGAATTGTTCCAATTCAAGAAATGAAGCCTTCATCCACAGGCATTCATGCAGTTATAGAAATTAAGCAAATAGCCTCATGATAAGCACACTATCATGGCAGTCACTTACACACATGCAAGGATGCTAAAGTGAAAACACTTATAATGTACTCTGCGCCAAAATAGAGAACCAGTTAGAAATCAATGTATGATCTTAACTATACAAGATGCCTAATGCAACACATGCAAAAAATGCAACTAAAATAGGCTCAGCTATCTATGATGGCATATGAATGCAATGAGTTTGATACATGTATTTAAATAAGTATTGAAATATAATGCGGTTTGAATGATGAGCCGAGCCCGGTACATGCAAGACAAATAAATAATGCACGCATGCAAAGCATAAGGTATGCTAATCCAAAATGTGCCCTAATCTAACCACTGAAAGCAGATAAATAAAAGGGAGAAAGACGTGGGATTGGAAGACATTCACACACACATGCACACTTATTATAACAATATGCCCTATCGCAGAAGGGTCCAAATAAACTAAGCTCATCTAGGCTAAGCTAAGCTACCTAACTAATTAACTAACTTAGCTAATTAATTATTACAAACCAAATTGAATTTGAATAACTAGCTAATCTAGGCTAATTAGAATATTACAAGAATGAATTGAATTAGCTAAACACATTAACTAATTAATTACAAAATCGGTAAATTAACTAGCTAAGTAAAACAACTAAAAGGCCACGGAGCGAGGGATACATGCATGCTCGATCGGCTTTTCCCTAAAATCCGTTGCCTTGCCACCGGTTGCCTCTGTTTGCATTTGCCTTGATTCCTGAACACCGAACCAATCTCCAGGTTGTTTCTGTTCCAGAACTAGAACAACTTTGGACCACCTCTGAGCCTGAGAACTGTCGGCCACTTAAAGAGGCTGTAGGCCACTTGCTCCTGCACACTTCAATTTTGCTGCAAACAGAGTACAAAAGGGGCAAAGCAAGGTATTTGCAGGGTATGTGTGTACAACCACCCTCCTTTTCATTTCTCAAGCTTAAAGAAGTGTGGTACTCGACTCTTGGGCCACCAACCGAGCATGACAATGCACGATGGCTGAGAAGCCAAGTTTGTACAAGTCAATGAATGCACAAATAACACACAAGACTCGAGAGGCCTCCACCCTATCATGCATAATCAAGGGGGAAGACGACCAAGAAATGAGGCACGCTTCATCACTTTGAGTATGAAACGCCCTCGTTTCTCGTGTTTGAATTAACGTCCGATCCAAACATAATGCAATGCAAACAACATGCTCATCTTTCAACGCTAAAGACCTTAAAGCATGAAAATGATGCATACAAGTCATGTTCGGAGTCGAAAGAATTGAAGCTAGCAAAAAGCATAACACAAGAGGCATGCAATACATAGCACAAATGACCAAACCAACCCCGGATAGAGGTTAAACGTGCCAAAACAAAGGCCTAAATGCGCTGAGATGATAGCATGAAAGGCAAGAAAATGATGTTCATGCATTGGCTCATAACCAAGGCATAAAAGCACAACTCTCAAACATAATGAAGGAGTGACAAATGTGAGAGCGTGACTACACTATATGCACTGAAATCATGTGTGAAATGATACCAAACCATATAAACAACATAAGCATAGCATCCTAAGGACCTTGAATCATTAGGATAGTCAAGGCTTTTGCACTACAATCATGAACAACAAGTCCCATATGACCCAAACTACTCAAAATAGAGTTGAGGCATGCTAAATCAGTGGCAAAAATCATGCTAAAACATAGGCTCAAAAGGCAAGCAAAGCATGCTCATTCATTAGCTCACAAACAAGGCATAAAGCATAACCCTTAATAGCAATGAAAGAGTGATTCAAGTGGAAGCATGGAAAAGAAACAAGCTCTGAAATTACATATCAAATGATGCCATAGCACACAAACATCACAAATAAGGCATGCTAGGGGTCTCAAAGCACAAGACTAGTGTGCCATAGCTATACAAAGCAAGCCCCAAGAGGCCAAGACCACTCAAAACAGTCCTAAAGCATGTCAAAAAAAATTCCTAAAACATGCTGGAGTGTAGCCAAAACATGCTAGAATGACAAGCCAAATCACTAAGCATGCTAAGTTAATGAGCATGAGTGCACTACAAGTGCAAAAACCAAGCAAGAGGTGACCTCACCAACCAAAATCAAAGTTAAAGCATGTTAAATAATGGCCAAAAACATGCTGGAGTGGAGCCAAAATATGCTAGAATAATAGGCTAAGACATGAAGCCTGTTAGGCTAGTAAGTAGGATTACACTACAAGTGTATAAAGCATGCAAGAGGTGACCAAACCAGCCAAAATTAGAGTTAAAGCAGGTCCAAAAAGTCACAAAAACATGCTCAAACTAAGCCTCAAGACGATAGAAACACATGCTCATTTGGTAGGCCAACAACACGTGCTATCAAGACAAGAGGAGGGGGGACCACCCCCTCCTATTTGGGACCTCAAAAAAAGTTTTCTACCATTGAAATTCCTTTGGAATTTAGTGGTTAAAAGGTCAAGAAAAGGTGATCTTAAAGGTCTTAAGAGATAGCACAAAGCAAAGAAAAATAAGCCACAAAAGGGGGTAAACCACCCCTAACTCAAACAAGGCCTCAAACAACCATTTTTAACACTTAAAAACAAAGGTTTTTGTAGTTGAAAGCTAGGCCTAAAATAGCATGCAAAGAGGGCCAAACTAAGCAACTAAAACAAAGCTTTAAAGAGGATGTGGCTTACCCTTGAAGAACAGCAACAACAACCGCACTTCTGAGCTAAAACCAACTTTAAAAAGCTCCCACAAGACCCTTAAGCACCTCAGCAACAAGGTAGGAGTGTTTGATCAAGAGTCCCTTTGCAAATGCACCAAGAATGTCCGCTTTCAAGCACACACACACACACACATATATATATATATAGAGAGAATTCTAGAGAGAGAGAGTAGATTTTTTTTTCTCTCCAAAAATTTGAACCCTTTAGAAGGGGGAGACACCTCCCCTTTATAGAAATGCAAGCAAGAGCTTGCTTGACAAGCTTAAGGCTTGTTGCAATCCCTCCACGTGTATGGAGAATGGCTTCCATGCCCAACAGCTGGCACAGCTAACACCAAAAATATCTGCAAAAATAGAAAAATGGCTATAGGCCACTTCCACTAGACTATAGGCTACTTCAAGTAGCCTACAAGAGGAAAAAGTGGCCTACAGATGCCAAAAGTGGCCGACAGGCCCTCCTCTCCCTCTAGGCAAGGGTTAACAAGGTATGGTCAAAAAACAAACCAAAAAGAAGAGAGCTAAGAGGCCCCAAAACAAGGCACTCAACTGAAAGCTCCGGAAACTAGCCTACCGGCCACTACAAGTGGCCTACAAGAGGGAAAAGTGGCCTACAAGCCCAAAAAGTGGCCTACAGGCCCCTCTCTCCCTTCAGGCAAAGGCACCAAGGTCCGGTCTAAAAGCAAGCACAAAACAAAGAGAGTTCAAGGGCTCAGAGACAAGGCGCGCAGCTAAAAACTCTAGGGATTCCAAACGAGCACAAACATACGCAATCACCGAGTGTACAAACGATGACATCAAAGTCTTGAGGTCGGTCAAAAGTGGGGTGTCTACAGTATGGTCCTACGAAGACATGCCTGGAATCGATCCTGAGATTGTACAGTATCGGATCCCTCTTGACCCTGAGGCCCCACCCGTCAAGTAGAAGTTGCGTAGAATTCGTTCAGATTGGGCGTTGAAAATCAAGGAAGAGGTCACCGAGCAGATCGAGGTAGGTTTCTTGTTAGTATCTAAATATCCGACTTGGTTGGCTAATATCGTCCCAGTGCTGAAAAAGGATGGTAAAATCCGGGTGTGTGTTCCAGGATTTGAATAGAGCCAGTCCAAAGGATGTTTTTCTTTTGCCACACATTGATGAGTTAGTGGACTTCACCACGGGCCATGCATTGCTATCCTTTATGGAAGGGTTTTCTCGGTACAACCAGATTCTGATGGTGTCTGAGGACAGAGAGAAGACCGCATTCACTACGCCATGGGGTACCTACTGCTATTGGGTTATGCCGTTTGGGCTAAAGAATGCCGGGGCTACCTATCAGAGGGCTACGACCTCCATTCTACATGATATGATCCACAAAGAGGTCGAGGTGTATGTGGATGACATGATTGTTAAGTCCAAAGAACGAGAGGGCCACTACACCGCCTTGAATAAATTCTTTCAACGGATCAAAGAATATAGGTTGTGGTTGAATCCGCAGAAATACACCTTCGGTGTGATAGCAGTGAAAATGCTGGGCTTTTTGATCACACAGAGGGGCATTGAAGTAGATCCTTCCAAAATCAAGACCATCCTAGAAATGCCACCACCAAGGATTGAAAAGAAGGTGCAAGGCTTTCTGGGTAATGTAAAATTCATAAGACGGTTTATTTCTAAATTAACCTTGACTTGTGAACCACTATTTGGTCTCCTGAAGAGAGGAAAGAAATTCTGATGGGATGATCGATGTCAATTTGCCTTTGAGCAGGCCAAGCAGTACCTCTAGAATCCGCCTGTGTTATCGCCGCTAAAGCTAGAAAAGCCTTTGATTATGTATTGGTCAGTGACAAACACGACTATGAGATGCATGCTCGCTCAGGAATCTAAAGCTAGGGTGGAGAAAGCCATCTACTACTTGAGCAAGAAAATACTGGATTATGAAACCTGCTATACTCCATTAGAGAAAGCTTGCCTAGCCTTGGTGTGGGCTACCAAGAAGTTGAGGCACTACTTGTTAGCTCACTTTGTAATCCTGGCTTCGAGATTAGATCCCATCAAATATCTCTTTGAGAAATCAGCGTTTACGGGTAGGCTAGCCCGTTGGTTGCTTCTTCTCTCCAAATTTGATCTGAAATATGTCACTCGCAAGTCGGTCAAGGGAAGAGCTGTAGCAGAGTTCCTAGCAGATCACCCGGTAGAAGAGGATGAAGCGGTAGAATACTTGTTCCTAGAGAAGCCATTCTACAAGTAGAGAAGGAGACTTGGACGATGTACTTTGACGAAGCAACTAATCAGTACGGTTATGGGATATGTGTGTTACTAATAGCACCCGACGACTCCCATATACCTTTAGCCTTGAAACTTTGGTTCAAGGTATCTAATAATGAAGCAGAATATGAAGCGTGTATCGCTGGTTTAGAAATCGCCCTGGAACTAGGGGCAAAAAGATTGGATGTTATCGAGGACTCGAACCTAGTTGTTTCTTAAGCAAATGGAGACTGGAAAGTCCAAGAAGAAAAGATGAAGGTTTACCACCAGACCATGGATGTTCTGATTCCTAGGTTTGAAAAGCTGACTTTCATATATCTACTAAGAGAGAACAACAGGTTCGCTGATACTTTAGGAACTCTATCTTTTATAGTAGACATCCCGCTTGGAGTCTGAATGTGTCCGATTATCATTGAGTAGAAATACATGTCTGCTTATGAAACTATTTCCGCAATAGATGAAGCGCAAGACAAAAACCCCTGGTATTACGATATTTGGAACTTCTTGGAAAAGAAGATTTATCTACCAGGGGCAAATGCTAAGGACGGAAGAGAATACGGTGAATAGCCATCCAATTTATTATCTGCGGAGGTAAACTATATAAAAGAGGTCATCTGGGAATGCACAAGTTGTGTGTGGAAGAAGAGGAATCAAAGCGCCTGATGGAGGCCATCCATGGAGGAGAGTGTAGAGTGCACATGAACGAAGTGATGCTAGCCCGGAAGATTCTCAGGCAAGGTTACTATTGGTCCACTATGGAGGAGGATTGTATTGGTTTTGTTCGATGATGCCACAAATGCCAAATTCATTCTAATCGCATAAACATTCTGCCGTCAAAGTTGTACAACATGACTTCGCCATGGCCTTTCTTAGTCTAGGGAATCGATATCATTGGTGCAGTCACACCAAAAGGGTCGAATGGGCATGATTATATCTTGGTGGCAATTGATTACTTTACAAAGTAGGTGAAAGCTCAGCTATGCAGTGTTGAAAGCATCGCATGTGGCCAAGTTCATCAGAAACAATATCATTTGCTGATATGGAGTCCCAAACGAGATCATATCAGATAATGGCTCCCACTTCAAGAAAGAGATGATAGACTAATTGGAGATATACAATATTACTTTTCATAAGTCATCTACATATAGGCCGCAAACCAATGGAGTCGTTGAAGCTACCAACAAGAACGTCAAGAATATCTTGCAGAAGATGGTTGAGACCTATAGGGACTGGCCAGATAAATTGTCATTCGCACTCTGGGGCTATAGAACTTTAATCCGGTCGTCTACAGGGGCAACTCCTTATGCTCTCGTCTACAAGATGAAAGTTGTTTTGCCGATTAAAATAGAAGTTCCATCATTGTGAGTTATGGCTGAGTGTCAGATAGCAGAGGTGGACTGGCAACATAATAGATTTGAGGAGTTGATGCTGTTTGATGAGAGAAAGCAGAAAGCATTGTATCATATTTAGGGTTACCAACGCAGAATTGCCATGGCTTTTAACAAAAAAGGTTAGGTCCTAGAATCTCAAAGAGGCGGATTTGGTGCTGAAAGACAACCGAGCTCCCATTCATGACCCTAGGGCAAGTTCATACCGAATTGGACTGGTCCTTACATCATTAAAGCTATCTGGTTGGGTGGAGCTGTTATTCTCATGGACTTAGATGGCCTGGAATTTCCACCACTGATCAACATGGACAAGTTGAAGAAATACTATCCTGGAGAGGCTCGCTAGGCTGAAAACTTGGAAGGGCGACCTAGGCAAAAGTTAGAGCATGAAAAATTAGAAATGAAAAAAAAACTGAACTCATAAGGTTGAAAACCCTAAAAGGTGACTTTGGCAAAAATTTAGAGCGCAAAAGGAGAGAGTTAATACTTGAGTGAACCTGAACCGAACTACGTAAGGTCTGATTCCCATCTTTGGGATGCGTAGGCAACTTCATCCTGAAGTTCAGCCGCAATCACCTCCAACTCAACTATCTTGTCCATTTGTATGATTAGGTCATCTCTGTTTATTTTTTACCTGAGAGTTCGGTTATGATCTTTACTTTGGGAAGAAGAGCTAGTTACAATGTAGAGTTGTGGTGTTCAATCAGGGACAGTTTATGATCTTTTAATTCGGGGTTGTACATCTTGAGGATTGATTTCGTGCGTTTCAGGTAGTGATCCTTTTCGAAAATGGTTTTGAAAAGTTTTGATAAAAGTTGATTTTGTTCAAAATTTTACCTTTTACAACTTAGACCTTTTTTGGACCAAAAGAAAAAATTTTAGTGCTCACAGCTTTAATTTCATTGATTTTAACATAAAGTTCTCCAACTCTCTGATACAAATCAAAGTTGCTTTTATTACATTAAAAAAACTTAAAAAGAAAGGTCAAAGCAATAAACTAGGGGCATAGGCGAGTCAGGTGCTCCTACGTCCTCCACTTGTGCTTCTGGAAGCTTCTGAAGCCAAAGTGGACTCGGTTTGTGCCTTATTCTCGAGCGAAGCCAAACATTCGCTAGAAAGGACACAACTGAGACTAGGGGCAGGGGCCAGAAGCTCTTTCGTCCTCCAAGTAGTGAGGTACTTAGCCAAGTGTGAACCACAAATGAGGAATGAAACCGGGTACTCTACCCCCTCTTTTGAGCGGGTCTGATCATGCCCGAACTGACATCTGAACCGGAAAGTAGAGTAGAACACGTAGTGCGTGAGGCCGATCAACTATATGCCAGATTGCCGAGCCATGCTATAACTCATCTCGGTCAGATTAAGCCAGGGACAATGCCAAGTTATGTCAGCCGCAGACCTACTACACATCCAGTTGTACTAGCATCCCTTATTCAGGAAATCCATTAGTTGGTGGCGGAAGAAATAACCTTGAGCTGAGTACTCAGGGCAAGAGTCCACTGCCCTCAGCTTATCCATAAGCCACACCTGGGGAGGGATGAAAGAAAAGAGAGATTAAAGAATAGGGAGATGTATGTTGAGAGAAAAATAAGAAAAGGGCTTTGAGAGAAAAATAGAGCAAGAGTGCTAAGTGATGTGAGAAACATATATGAGAAAGGGTGGGAAATAATACCTAAAGAAGTAGTGGACTCCCTGTGAACTTGGTGATCTCTCGTTGATGAAAAGCATCTAAGCCCATCAAGGTCTCGGCCAGCGCCAAACCAATGCAACTCTTACTTTATTTCAAACCTTGGGCCACTTTGATCAAACGGATGGTGGATCTGCCAAAACTAGGGGCAATAAGGAAACGTGCAAGTATACATAAGCAGAGGGCATGTTGCTGAAAACCCCACTAGAGAAGGTTGCCTTTGTTAGCGATATCAGAAAATCGATGAATCAAGCGGGGAATGTCTAGCTCTCCGTTGTGGGCCAAAGATCGAGCCTCGTGTAGAGTGAGCCTACACATCCGTCCTAAAGCTTGGGCGTGGCCAAAACCGGGCTGAGGCATGATTTTCTCATCGCGCCGGGATTCCATTAGTGCCTAAAATTCTTCAATTGTCGGGCATATTTTTTGTCCTCCGAAGCAAAAGACATGTGTAATTGGGTCCTAACATCGAGCCACGACATAGAGGAACAGAAAACAAAGTGGATTACGACTCAACAAAAAAAGTGCATTTATGTTGAAACCCTTGAAATTTACCTTTTTCGTGCCGTCTAAATCAGCTATCCAATCCGTGAGCTTTTCGGCAAAAATGGGCTCCATTTGTGGAAGAAATTGAAGCTGAAATGAGGTTCTAGAGAAGAAATCATTATACTGAACCTTTTGTAGAAGATAAGGTAGTGAGTGGAAGCCAGCTATCAACAATCTAAAGGTTACTCACACTGGTGGCAGTCAACTTTTCTTTGTGGCCGACAGTCCCTTTTTCTGGTCTGCCGTCCACCTGTGTTCTGGGCAGTGCTGGAAGCATGTGTTTTATCTCGATCTTTGTGTTTTGAGGTCTTGTTTTGAGCCTTTTTGGTTTTAGTAAGTGTGTTTATTTGTATTTGAGTTGTTTTTGCTTTGTTTATCGAGTTGTATGTTGTATTTTGTATTTTGGTTGTTGGTCGACTCATTACCCAATTAAGAACATTGTTTTAATCAAGTGCTCTCTTGGCCAATGCAATTCCATGTCCATTTCATTGCAAATATGGTGCTTATGATGTAAAAAAAATAATACTTTTCATAAAAACTGTGAGGTTTTATTCCGTTCATGGTTTTTTTTACAAAAGAAGAGTATAAGTTTCAAAAGCAAATAAAACCAATCTGAAACTATATATGTGCTAATGTTACCAAACAAAAAGAAACTAAACAAAAAGTACAAAAATCAGCGTTAGTCGCCTCAAGCCCGAGAGGCCCTCTTTGTTCTTTTCCTCGGGGGAGAGGACTCAAGAGCATTATCTCCATCGGCACCACTATCAGAAGTAGACTCTGAATCAGAACCGGTATCGTCTCTGCTCTCTGCCTCAGAGTCCGCCTTGGTGTCACCTTCGCTCTCGGACCCCGAGCCAACATCGTCGCCTCCGCTCTCGGACCCTGAGCTAGCACCATCGTCTCTGCTCTCGGATGACTCAGAATGCCGACTCACTGCCTCCTCGAAGTCACTAGTCTCAGCATCGTCATTGCTCAAAATAGGCTCTAAATGACTACTCTAGGCTCGGGTGCCCCTACCTCTACCTCGACTGTGGCTCACATCTCGGCCACAGGTTGGGGCCTGTCTCTCTCTCCTCCTTGTTGCTAGAGAAGGTGCTGCTGGTGCTGGTGCCACTAGTGTCATCGGTGTAGATAGAATCTGAAAAGAAACGATTGTCAACATATCAGCTACACTATGTGTATCGGATACAAGCATAGTATGTAGAATAAGTGGTATGCAGAAATCAAATATAGTATAGTGTGAATACAATATGAGTACAGTGTGTGAGTGCAGTGTATCAAATGCAGTGTATCAGTGCAGTTTGGGAAAGATTACAGTTGAAATGCCACTGTATCAGTGAAACTATAATAGTTTGAAGTGCAAACTGAGGAAATTACCTGTATACCATGGAGACCGAGCAACATCTCCCTCCTTTGTACCATACCCATTAGAGAAGCTACCAGCTCGAGGAGGCTCCCTGTATACTGTATAGATTCATGCAAGTGCATTCAGATGATCAATGTCTAGAATAAACATATCTGAAATGGAAGTGTGTGGGTGCAAATTGTAAAGTGTGGTTTATACTTGGGACGAGCCTCGAACTTCGACAAACTCATGCCCAGTCTTTGCCGGCTCGATCAGAATCTCATAAGCAGTCCCAGTCAACCTCCAGCATGTGAGCACAGTAGGAAGCTCTGGCCAATGGATAGCTTGTTGTATGGGGGAAGCCCCTCTAGCATAGGCCCTAGTCCGTCGAATCGCATCGCCTGCCGTAGAAGCCCCTGCTCCTTCGCCTACGTGAGCCCTCGTTAAAGGAAGCATAAGGTGGGTCGAAATAAAGGTCGTGTAATCGCCATCTCCTCTGAAGAAATCAGCATCCAAGCCTACCATGAACTGTGTGACTGTGTCAACAGATAGGCTATCCGTTGTCTTCATAGACTCCAGGGGTGGCATCGGAATGACCGGATCATACAAGCCCACAATTTGGCGAACGAATCTATCATTCAAGACCCAAGCTCGGCAGACTGGGCCTTCCAGCAGAATCCAGAAACGCGATGTGCCCTAGGCTCCCGTGTACTGGTCCCGTACCCCGATCGGCATCATGGCCCAAGGCTGCTACGTAATCTACAAACATAGAATGTACAGATTGTTAGTTACTGTCAATTGCCAAAGTATGAATGAGAACAGTTGTAAAGCAAAAATGACTGTGTTTTGGGTTACCTTATGGACAGCTACAGTATCAAAGTAATGGCGGACGAAGGCAAAGGTCTCACGACTCTGGCGCTGACACCGGCCATCGTATCGTCTCGAGTAGGGAACCACCAGGGGGAGCTCCTCCATGGGCTTTGGAGCGAGGGCTGGAAAATATGCATAAACCCATAGCTGCAAGGAGAACGCAATGATGTGATCACAACATGAATAGATACAGAAAGTGCAAAGCAGAAAGCACAAAGTATGAACAGATGCAAAAAGTGTAAAACAAAAAGCACAGGTGTTGAACAGATATAAAGTAGAAAATGTGAAGTAGAAAGTGTAAGGTGCAAAGAGGGAATTGAAATGCATACCTCTTAGGCTCGCCAGTAGCCTCCGATCTGCTCTCCTCTTAGGCGGGAGGTAGAGCTCATATAGTTGTATAGGGTGGCGAGGCCAGTTTCGCCCTAGTCATAGAAGTGTACCAGGGGAAGGGTCACGAGGGCACTCAACAAATATAAACCCACGGTGTTCCACTTGTTCGAAAACAAGGTGCTATTGAGGAAAAGCATCAAGAAGCCTCGGGCATACTGCTCCATTTCTTCCAGCGTCTTAGGCTCGCTCCCGCAAGACTGCTCGGCAAACCAACTGTATCTCACCATGGTTGGCCGGTATAGAGGTGGGCGTGCTCCCAACAGGTTGATCCAAGCAGCCTCCCACTCCCTCATGTCTGTGTCAAAGGGGATCGGATAGCCCCCTACTCCTAAGCCGGTGATCATGGCAAAGTCGTAGGGAGTCATCGTCATCTCCCCGACAGTAGAGAAGTGGAAGGAGTTGGTGGTGTCGCTCTACCTCTCCACTAGTGCTCCTAGAAGGGGACGCTCTTTGTGACGCGCGTCAGTCCAGAGTAGAAAAGGTCGAAGCCAGCCTCATCAACGATGTCATGGACCCCGACAGGGAGCTCATCGTACCAATCCCTCGCCGTCGTTGCTCCGTACCCTTTATAGGCATGAAAATCTCCCTGTGGCAAAGAACAGATGAATCAAATGAAAAACAGTGATGAAAGTGAAATCAGATGAAAGGCAGTGCAAGAAATGCAGTTAAAGGAAAGGCAGGAATGCATGAAAACAAAGTTCATACCTCAGGAGCGCTGGACGAAAGGTGGAAGACCGGCTCCCTCAGCAGGAGGTCCTCTGGTACACCGCGAACAAAGTCGCTGAAGCACCTAATGACTCTAGGTGGCAATATGTGCGTGCGGGGATGACATCTAGCTGGATCAAAATGTTGTACTCTCAATGGTAACGGCTCTGGCTCAAACTCGGGCGCAAACTCCGCCTCAAGGTCAACCTCAATGCCCTCAGTCGCCTCACCAGCCTCAGCAACTGCTGGGTCCTCTACCTCGGCAACAAGTGGAAATACAAGTGGAACCTCTAGAGGAGGTCCGTCATGAGGAATCTCATCCGCCATCTGAGAAAGTGGGTGAAGAGTAGGTGGAAAGTGAAGAAAAATAGAGAAAAGAGGGTAAACTTGGAAAAAGTCAACCCCAGGAGCGAGAAAATGGGAAAAAAGTCAAAATCCGAGAAAGTTCACGAAACCCGAGAGAAACTCGAGGGGAACAAGCCTAAAGTGGTGAAAATCTGAGAAAAAGTGATGAAATCAAAATCTAATCGGTTCAAAATGTAGAGAACTAAGAGGGTTTTACAAAAAAGTTTGCGTGGGGTGTTGGAAAATGCATATAAAGCACGGATCTAGAGAGAGAAAGTGTCTAGAGAGAGAGGGGAAGGGTTTCAGGCCTTGGAGAAGTTAGGAAATGAAGTCTTGAGCCCTATACTTAAAGACCCGGAGCAAAAAGACAAGTTTGCCTCGAATCTGCCATCGGTGGTTGGCAGGTGGTCAGCAGTTTCTCCTGGTGGTCGGTAGGTGGCCGGTGGCTCTCAGGTGAGTCTTGGTGCTATTTTGTGCTTCTTCTTCTTGAGTAGTGTATGGAAGGTTCTGTTTTGAAAGCTTGTAGCTGCGTTCCGGTGTGTGAACGTGTTCCACTTGCTACTATGAATGAGGTCTATCCTTTTGAACATGTTGTAATTCCTCCGAGAGGTAAATCGAAGGTCGTCATTGAATATCATTTTATTCGTTTTGCTAAATTACGCCTATGTTCTCTTCCGTTGCATAGAATGTGCATTTTACATATATGCATGATGCACACATGTCTTATATCATTTATGATTTATGCATAGAACATGCTGTCAACTTTGCATAGAATATGCTTTTGTTTCTTATATAGAACATGCCTTCAAATTAACATCATACGTTGGTTGTCTATCTTGTATGAAATATGCATTGTCACGGTATCGTCATGTTCACTTTGTGCATCTATCGCACATCTCTCTCTTTTATCTTGAAATGTGTGAAGTGTGAACCTAAGCGATTTTTTCTTATTTCTCTGGATGCGTGAAGCACGGCTCTGGGCGTGTTTTATCTCAGGGCGTGTGAAGCGTGAGCCCGAGTGGTTTTTCTCTTATCTTAAGACACGTGAAGTGCAGCTTTGGGCGTATTTTATCTTGGGACGTGTGAAGCGCGAGCCTAATCGGCTTTTATTGTATCTTGGGATGCGTGAAGCACGAGCCCAAGCAGTTTTTCTTTTATCTTAGGACGTGTGAAGCGCAGCTCTGGGAGTGTTTTATCTCGGGATGCGTAAAGCGCGAGCCCGGGCTATTTTTCTCTTATCTCAAGATGTGTGAAGTGCGACTCTCAGCGTGTTTTATCTCGGGACGCGTGAAGCGCGAGCCCGAGCTATTTTTCTCTTATCTTAAGACGCATGAAGCATGGCTTTGGGCGTGTTTTATCTCGAGACGCGTGAAGTACGAGCTCAAGCGATTTCTCTTTTATCTCAGGATGCGTGAAGCGAGGCCCTGGGCGTGTTTTATCTCAGGACGCGTAAAGCCCGAGCTCGAGCCCGAGTGGTTTTTTCTTGTTTCCCAGGATGTGTGAAGGGTGACCTTGAGCGATTTTCATCTTGGACGTGTGAAGCACTACCTTGAGCGATTTTTGTTTTTTAGGTTCTTAATATGCGCGAGGCGCAACCCTGAGTTGTGTTTTCTTTCATCGTCTCGTGTTTTGGCGTGGTTAGAGTGTGTTTTGTATCTTTTTTGCAAGAAACCTATATTGGTTTTAAGCTTGAAGTTGCTCATTTATGTGTTGTTATCTTGCTTATTACATTATTGCTTATTGTGTCATCTTGCATGATCATGAGTTTTCAAAATAGCCGGCTTCACGAAGCGTGTGAATCTAGCTTTTGAAGTTTTTTGTGCATATTATTTGCATTTTGCCCCAGAACTACACTGGATTGATTCCTTGCAAAAGGATACGTAGGCAGACTGCGGAAGCAACCATTTAATTTATGTTTTGATTGTTTGTCCAAGTCTTACGGCTTTGTCAAAATGGGTCATCTTTGAGTTTTGACATTCACTCACGTCATTTCATGACTCCAAGTTCTGTCAAAGAGTGGCAACTATAGACACCCCATTTTTGACAGCCCTTACGACTTGGACGTCATCACTTGCACACCCAATGATGAGTTTCTATGCTTGTTAAGTGCTCGAAGTCCTTAGTAGAATGCCACAACTTTGAGCCTTTTAAACCCTACACCCCTGTTGCCTTTCTTTTGGACCTAAGCCTTAGATTTTCAAGCTTGCAACCTTTGGTGGTTTGTCAGCCAATTTCTTGGGCTGTCGGCCATTTCTTCTGGTTGTCGGCCACTGATGTGGCCTGCCAGCCACCAGTGATGGCCGGCCGGCCACCAATGTGTTTTGCAGATATTTTGTGACAGCTGTGCCAGTTGTTTGCACAGATGCTTGCATCTGCTCCTACGTGTGTGGTTGGATGTTTGTGAGGGAAGTTCATGTTTTTCTATAGATAAAGCACCTCCTCTCTTGCCATGGGTTTAGAAAAATTTTAGAGCAAAATTTTTCCTCTCTCTCAACAATTCTCTCCCTCTCTCTCTTGCAAATTTCTTAACCTTTGCCTATACACTCTTCCCTTTTGCCTATACACTCTTAACTAAACCTCTCAATCTTTGAGCCTTGTTTGAGCTCTTGAGGGTGTGTTTGACTTGTTTTATTGCTTGAAAGTGATCTCTTTTTCAAGAGCTATAAAGCTTTGCCTCTTTACTTGTTGTATTTACTCTTTTTCCTACTATTTTTCAACTGTTTTTGGGCTATAAAAACTCTGTATTTTTGGGCTAAAACTTGGGTTTTAAGGCAAATAAAGGTTAAGGGGTGGTTCACCCTTCTTTACACCTTGCTCTCAAGGCCTTTATCTTTGTGTTTCCCACTCTTACACTATCTTTTTTTGAGATTTTAAATACTGATTTTTAGAGTTATTTCAGTGGCTAAAATTCTGGTTTGAAGTCCAAAATTAGAGAGGTTAACCTCCACTCCTTGTGTTTTGCTTACTAGCCTAGCATGATCCATGTTTTAGCTTCTTGTTTTAGCTGTTTTTGTCTTAATTCCAACATGTTTTAGGGCTATTTTTAGACTGTTTTAGGATTGTTTTTAAGTGTTCATTGCATTTGAGCTTTATATTGCATGCTTGTAGTATAATTGTCCTCATGAGTTCAGTGTTTTAGGCCTTGGACACCATCTTATTAGTTGAAGTGTTTATTTATGGCTTTCCGTACTTGTGATCACTCTTAATTACCTCTGCAATCTTCCTCATTTCTTGGCTTTGTTTTGCTTTGAAAGTGATTTCAAACTACTTATTTGTTTAAGTATGAGATTGAGATATCATGCTTAATGGTTTAATCCCTTTGGAGGTTCATTACCAACAGTATGATGTCACTTTCATGCCCAAAGCAACCCTTGGTTTCAGCCCTCTTTCCATTAGAGGACTTAAATTCACCTTTGGACTCAATTGACTAAAGAATGGATGGTAATCTAAAATGAAGTAATAAAATTGAGGGTAAAAATGATGCAAGATAATAATTGGTTTAGGTTCAATTGGACGTTAATTGAACCCTTAAGTCTTGAGTCGTTTCATGCTCATTAGTGATGAAAACGGTTCAAGATTCAATATCAACTACTTCCCTTGATCTTTAATGATAAGGAGGTGGTTTTGAGAGTCTTATTTTGTTGCATTCATTTAATTTGCACACTTGGTTCATAAGTCATCATGTAATGAAATGGCATCCATTAGTGGTTTGTGAATTAAGATTACTACTCCTTTGAGCTGTTCAAATGATAAAGAGATGTAAATTTTGCAATCAAACCCTTGAGAATACACTGTCTCTACTTTATTTGCTCTTTGTTGCAGCAAGGAAGTTCAGTCACTATCAGTGGACGATAGGCCCTCTGCTGGCCAACAATGCAAAATCAAGCAATGTCCTTTTGAAGCAGAACAGAGTTGGTCTGGAGGTGGAAATCAGTGCAAATGTTCTACTATGCAACAGAGGCATTCAGCGACAGAAATAAAGGCTTTTTCGGGTGGAAACTACATTCATGCATGAGCCCCTCCATCGATCCTCGGGATCCATGTTGTTTATATATTAGTGTTATGCTTAAAATAGTGGCTTTGTCATTAATTAGTTAGAATAGCTAATTCGTCTCGTGTTGTAATTATTTTAATTAGCTAGAATAATTAATTAATTCAGTTTGTAATAATTAATTAAGTAGTTTAGCTAATTTATTCATTTGAGTTTGTAATAGTTAATTAATTAGCTTAGCTTCAATTAGTTAGCTAGTTAGTTTATTCGGACTCTACTTCGTGAGAGCACAATGTTATAATAATGTGTATGTCTTCCAACCCCATATCTTTCTCCCTTTTATTTACCTTCTTATGATGGTTAGATTAGGGCATCATGTTTAATTTAGCATATTTCATGATTTGCATCCACTTGTTTTGCATCCACCAAGGCTCGGTTCATCATTCTAACTTACATTGTAGTTTAAATATTTCTTTGAATACGTGCTTAGACCACATGCTATCAAATTGATTCATTTGCCACATTAGTAGCCGAGCCTAGTAAATTGCATATCGCATGTATCGCATTAGTCATATCGCATAGTTAGGAATCATATATTTTTCTAACTCATTTCTCTTTTGGCTTGAAGTACTAGGTGAGCCTTTACTCGTTTTAGCATATCGCATATGTGTGATTGTTGTCATGTCTAACATACTTGCCATGAGGCTAATGGCTAAAGTGCTATAATTGCTTGAATGCCTGTGGATGGAGGCTAATTGCTTGAATTGGAATAATTTAAGTAATGTTCATATGCGATCACTTTTTTCAAGTGGTACATATTCGAAACAATTTTGCAAAACGAACATGAGCCAAATGCTCAAATCCTTGCAAATTTAGTCTATACTTGTGTATGTGCGCATCACATAGTAATGCTAGTCTAATAATCAGAACAAGAGCATATAATGTAAATAAGATTCACATCATGATTAGTGGAGACCAATCTTTGATCAGGCGAGGGGGGGTGCTCAATTCATGACATTCCCTTCTCGTACCTAAGTTCCTCAAGCCGAGACAATCTTGGTGATGACGGACACGTGGCCTTTGGCATGAGTCATGGGTTTTCTAAATTTCTCCAAAAAATATTTAGGTGGCGACTCTGTATCTGGCAAAGGAGTCTATTTTTGGCATTTTTGATTCAAAATTGAATTTTGAAAAGATTTGTCGAATTGGGACTCTTTGGTGTTTATCTATTTCACATTGCACTTGTGCGATCAGATTCAGAACCATAGGAGTCTATTACTGTAGGGTTTGTTCGTCTTCCGAAAGGGGGCGTGAAAAAGTCGAGATATAGGGCCTAAACTCAAAGTCATATTGGCCTAACACTACTACCTATCTGGCTACCCTGCTTGTCAAATCTCCTTGCTGCAACAAGGACTTCAAAGGATACTCAGTCAGTACCATAATCTTGTGGGCTTGGAAGTAGTAATTCAGTTTTTTCGAAGGCATCACCAGCGCTAGTATCAATTTCTCCAGGGGTAAGTACCTAGTCTCTGCACTTGCTAGGGTTTTACTCACATAGTATATTGCCATTTGTTCTCCTTTCTCTTCCCCGATTATCACTGTACTGACTGCGTGCTCTGAAACTACTAAGTATAAGAACAGTTCTTCTCCAGGTACTGGATAGGTACTGGATTTGACAAAACTGGAGTTATTGTCAGGTACTTTTTCAAGTCAGCCAAGGCAACTTCGCAGTTTTCCATCCACAAAAAATCTGTGGCCTTCTTTAACAAAAATAGTTTACACTTATTAGAACTTCAGCTAATAAATCTGTTCAGGGCTGCTGCCTTACTGGTTAATATTTGGACTTACTTGGCTGACATCGGGCTTTTTAAGTCAAGAATTGCCTTGATTTGATTTGGGCTTGCCTCAATGTCCCTTTTGGTAACCAAGTATCCCAAGAGCTTACCTGACCTGACTCCAAATGCACATTTTGAAGCATTAAGTCGGAGCCGATATGTTCTCAAGATATCAAAAACTGTTTTTAAGTTGGCCAGATGATTCTTGGGTTCTTTAGTCTTCACGACCATGTCATCAATGGACACTTCTACTATTTTGCCAATTAGATGTCTAAACATCTTGGTCACCAACCTTTGGTAGGTTGCTTCTGCATTTTTCAACCCGAAGGACATCACTTTGTAGCAGTACAGCCCTTTTGGGGTGATAAATGCAGTCTTCTCCTCATCAAGGGGATACATTGCTATCTGGTGGCATCCCCTATAAGCATCTAGGAAGCTCATCCTCCCATGCCCAGAAGTAGCATCCACCAGCTGATCGATTTTAGGTAGAGGGAAGCTGTCTTTGGGACAAGCTTTATTCAAGCTGGTGAAGTCCACACAGACCCTCTACTTCTCATTCTTCTTTTTCACAACTACTGTGTTAGACAGCCAGGTTGGGTAGTTCACCTCCTCGAATAGTTCACCTCCCGCAAGAAAGCCTCCAACTCTCTTTCCTCCTCCTCGGCTAAGCTTGAGCCAAGAAGGAAGAAACGCTCTTCTTCATCTTCTTTTACCAGAATCTTCTTCAAGGATTCTTTACTCTTGTCGATTGGCTCTTTGTCGATGTCATCCAGGACATCCATGTCCTCATCTTGAATTTCCACTTTTCTTGTCTCTCGCACATTGCAGTTGGATTTCATTGCTGCCATGGAGCAATTCTTTGCCTGCACTTGATCCCCTCCAACTTCCTCAATCTCTTATTCAGTTGGAAATTGTAACAACTAGTGCAGTGTTGAGGGAACAACTCTCATTGCGTGCAGCCACGGTCTTTCCAATATAGCATTATAAGGGGAAGGGGTATCGATTACCGTAAATTCTGTGCTAACATTCCTGGTGCCTAACTATACCTCCAAATTTATTGCTCCCAGAGGCCATGTCGGCATTCTATTGAACCCGACTATTGGGCTGTTGGACTACTCCAAATCATTTCGGTGAAGGCCAAGCTCCTTGTAATAGCTAATATATATGATGTCATAAGAGCTGCCTTAGTTGATCATAATGCGCCTTACTTGACATTCTCCAATCTTGAGGGTCATTACCAGAGCATTATTGTGTGGATACTGCACCATGTCTAAGTTCGCTTCAGTAAAGAACACCATTAGTCCTTGGTACTCATTTGTCCTGGGCCTCTTTTGCTGGACCTGATACACATGTTGTAAGTGCTTCACCTTTTGGGTCTCTTCTCGCATATCATTCTCATTAACCTTCAAGTGAATCACATTGATCACCCGAGGTTCTGCTTGCTGTGGTTGTGGTAGTGGTGGTACCACTGGTGCAAGGGGAAGCCTTGCATGCTCTTCCCTCATTCTAGCCTCATCTACTAGGTCCCTTAAGTGACCCTGTTTGACCAGGTCTTCCAATAGTGTCTTCAGGGCTTTGCACCCCTGAGTCAGGTGCCCGTCCTCATTATGGTAGGCACAGTGCTTTCCAAGGCTCCTTCCTATGAACTCACCAGGGACCTTTTTTAGCGCTTTATAATATGGCTGGTTTCTGATCCTTTATAGAACTTTGTAAACCGGGATCCGGAACATAGTGGTGACTGCCTGTGCAGCCCTTAGCCCTGTTTCTTGCTTATTAAGACCAATATTACCTCAGCCCCACTTCGGCGAGCCGTTTCTCTTTTCCTATTTCGGCGCCTTCGTTTCTGGCGTATCCTCTTCTACTCTGGCATATTTCTTGATCTGTGCCATGAGCTCCTCCATACTCTTTGGTAGAGTTTTTGCCAGTGACTTTTGAAGCAGGCATTCATCCTCCAGGCCGTTCTTAAAAGACACGACTGCCAATTCCTGGTTGTATCTCGGTATTCGGTTGAACACCTCATAATATCTTTTGGCATACGCCCTGAGGCATTCACCCTCGGTAATTTTCAAAGCCATCAGGGAGTTTACCCTTAGTGGTTACAACTTATTTGTAGCAAACCTGGCCACAAACATCTCAGCTAGGCCTTCCCAACTCTTCACAGTTCCTTTCGGCAACTTTGTGAAACCAATCCGATGCGATTTCCTCAAAGGATAAGGGGAACACCTTGCACAACAACGGTTCGTTCCCGGTATACAAAGCCATTGAATTCAGATATAAGCTGACATGAAAGTTCGGATCGGACTTACCGTGATAAATCTGGAACCTCATCATATGAAACTTTTTTGGGGCCTCAAACCTATCCAACTCTACTGAGAACGGCGTTCTCGGCTTGACGAGAGATATGACCTTGGCATTCTGCCACTTCCTCTGGAGGTAGTCCCTCAAATCCTCTTTAGTCCGACCAGGAGCTCGGCTGTCAACGGATTTCAGTCTTTTTGGTGTGCTACTCCTGGTGTCGTCATGTGTCCTCTTAGACTTCTTTTCATTAACTGTGTCAAAACACAGGCCCTTCCTTTAGATATTACGGGATTTTTTGACATATGTTCCCTTGGTACAAGGTGTCCTCTACGAGTCACCTTTGGCCGACTCTTTTCGCCTGACATCCCGTGAAGGTCAATGTGAGGGCTCCTTTTCCCTGCCATGTTGTGGAACTGCTGGGATTGTTTTCTGCCCCCTTTTCTGGGCATCAGTCTAGGCCCCTGGCATCGACGTGTCCTGCAACAAAAACGATGGTTGCATGACGTTGTTCTGCATCATGAAGTTGACAACCGATTGCAGATCTGCCAACTTGTTGGCCATTCCATTCATTTTGCCATCCCTTCTTAGGTATCTATGCTTTGATACCTGAAGGTCGCTCTCATTGTAATACTCATCTTGGCCTGCTTTCTTCGGGCGTTACCTTCCTTGCCGACGTCCTTCTGTACAAGATTCGGATCCTGTGCTCCTTTATCACGGTTTTCCACTCCTACGTTACGGTTTGTATGTTTACCACTCTCAGTGTAGATGTCATCTCCAATCTTTTCTTTATGTCTGTTATTGGCCATCTATTCTCCTCAAGTTTCCACAGATGGCGCCAAATTGTGGGTGTTGATTTCTGACCACACAACCAAATGAGGAACTCAACTAGAAAATATCGGAGAGTAGATTAAGTCCGAACAACCTATCACAGAAAGATAAGAATCCGGCGGTGGTTCGTCCACCCAGGGGCACTCTAACGCTCAAGTTAGTAATCAAATATCTCTCAAAGATAGCAAATTGTGCTTAACTCACAAGAAAGAATTTACTGCTTACAGTATATCACACATACCTGAGACCCATGAGGGTGCCCTACTTTTATAGCCAACACTGAGCTGATCCCTGCAAAAGCCTCACTTCGGTGGACTCAGGCTCAATATCTTTATGTATTTATATATATATTTTTACTGACACCATAAGGGTGTAATAATCCCAATTTCTAATTATATATGTACAAACATGGGCAAACTACAAAACAGAGGTGTCCAGAGAAATCAATCACAAATCAGTGGCAAGTTTGATCCCTTTAGAAGCCTCACTTCAGTGGACTCATGCTTAATGCTCATCCTGGACTCTCGGTTAGATAGGGATAAACTCTTCATGAGCCTTATCCTTGTCTTAACTGAGACCCTCCCCTGTTGTAGGATTTTTGTCCCTTATACGCTTATCTCGAATTCCGGTATCTCCGCAGATAACCTCGGCCTACCCGAGATCATTTCGGCAACATGACCAGGCCACATGGCACCTCGGCTGATACTTCGGCGTCACCTTAGCCACGTGCTGTCATTCACAAAATATGTCCCTACAATTGCCCTCTAGGTTCTATTACCTCGGCAACCTGAGGTGATGGAACCTACACATGTATTTCTTCGACTGATATCATGACTTATCGGCTTTATGAAACAAGGACTCAAATGTCCACTTGTCAAAAATCAAGAACCAAGAATCAAGATGATCATTCTCATCCTTCTTGTTAGATGTTGGTCATCTATTCTGTACTAAGTTCCTATAGACGGCGCCAAATTGTGGGTGTTGATTTCCGACCACACAACCAAATGACGAACTTAGCTGGAGAGCACCGGCAGAATATATTAAAACCTGAACAACTTGTCACAGAAAAATAAGAATTCGACGGTGGTTCGTTCACTCGGGGGCACTCTGACGCTCAAGTCAGTAATCAAATATCTCTCAAAGATAGCAAATTGTGCTTAAATCACAAGAAATAATTTACTACTCATAGTATATCACACATACTTGAGACCCACGGGAATGCCCTATTTTTATAGCCAGCACTGAACTGATCCTTGTAGAAGCCTTACTTCAGTGGACTGAGGCTCAATGCTCATCCTAGACTCTCAGCTAGATAGGAATAAACTCCCTAAGAGCTTTATCTTTATCCAGACTGAGATCCTCCTATGTTTTAGGACTCTTGTCCTTTATCCGCTCATTTCGAATTCCGATATCTCCGCAGATAATATCGACCTAGTCGAGATCACCTCAGCATCAGGAGCAGGCCACGTGGTACCTCGGCTGACACTTCGGCGTCACTTTAGCCACGTACTATCATTCACAAAATATGTCCCCACATATAGTAAAATCTATTCTTAAAATGACTAAATTATCCTCTATCACATTACACACTCTCACCTTCACGTCACTTTATTTGACACCCATCTCTGTCTCTCTCTCTCTTTCTTTCTCTGTTCACTCACTTTTTTTGGGCTCTTTCTTTCTTTTTTTTCTTTCTTTCTCAATTAATTTTTTTTAACTCAATTTAAAAATTTTAAATTATAATTATATAGACAAAATAATACAATTTTCTTTAATTGTAACTACATAAAAAAGTAATACAATAATTTCCTATTTTTTCAAAAAAAATAAAAATAAATAAATAAAACCAATACCAATAATTAAAATAATTTATACACAAGATTAAACTAATATAAGAAACAATAATTCTTCGGGGAGTAACTTGGGAGAATTCGGGCAAATTGAGAAGTTATCTAGGTCCAGCTCGAGCTGTGTTGAGAGTTGTCCTAGCATGAATTACAACCAAGATTTTTTACCCAAGTCTGACTCGAATTATGTCTAAGTTGCTAGACCATAAATGTCAAAAAAAAAAAAAGGTTAATTAATTTTTAAAAATTATAATCTACTAATATTTTTTTGTTCGGTAGAACATTAATAATATTAAAATAAATAAATTTTATGATGTAAGAGATAAGAATTGATAAATCAATGCGCCACTGCAATAGTCTTCATAACTTTTGAGTGTGAAATGGAAATGATAAGGTTACGTTTGGTTTAATTTTGGAATTATAATTTGATTGTGGAGTTGTGATTTGAGTATGGAATTATAAATTGAGTTTTAAAAAGAAAAAATTTGTTTGGTTTTGAGTTTTGAAAAGAGTTTTTGAATTTTGATTTCAATTACATTTTGAGATTTGAGTTTTTGAATTTTGAGTTATATTTTAAATTTTTTTGGATTTTTTAAAAATATTAAAAAATGGCTAAGAAAATTTTATTTTTTATTTTAAATATATAAATTTTATTTAAAAATTTTTAATTTTATATTGTAAATATTTTAATTTTTTTAATTTTAATATTTTAAATTCAAAATATAATTCCACACTCAAATCGTAACTAAACATATAACTCAAAAATCAATTTGAAAACTATTTTCAAAATTTATAACCAAACACATAACTCAAAACTCCACATTACTTTTAAAATTTCACACTGAAATCGTAACTGAACACATAACAAAAAAAATTAAAAAATTTAAAATTATATTTAAAAATAAAATAAAATATTTAAAAAAATTTATATATTTAAAATAAAAAAATAAAAAATAAAAAATAAAAATTTTTAATATTTAAAATATTTTAAAAAAATACAGCACACAAATGTATGAAATATAGTGCACGTTAAAACAAGCAAATAAATATTTAAAATATAAAATATTTACCTTAAAAAATAAAATTAAGAAAATTTTTAAATATTTTAAAAAATAAATTTCAAAAATTTCAAAATACAACTCAAAACTCTTTTCAAAACTCATAGTCAAACAAATTTTTTTTTTTCAAAATTCAATTCAAAATTCATAACTCAAAACACGATTCCACACTCAAATCATGATTATAAAAATAATTTTAAAAAACAAAATTAAAAAATATTTTTTTGATTTGTTTTTTTAAATAGAGTTTTGAAAATAGTTTGGTTTTGAATTTTGAAAAGAGTTTTGAATTGAGTTTTAAGTTGTGTGTTTAGTTATAAGTTTTGAAAATAATTTTTGAATTGACTTTTGAGTTGTGTGTTTAATTATAAATTTTGAATTTTTTTTATTAGAATCATAATTCTAAAAGAGAACCAAACACAGCCTAAGATTTTCTGTTATGTTATAGCGAATATGATTTAAAATGATCAAATTGTTTTAATATCATCAAATGATTAATAAGTTATATTTACATTTAATATTTTATATATTTAATATACAATTTTGATTTTGAATTGCTAGGGTTGTCTGGTGTTTCTCCTGAAATCTACCCAAATATAATTCAAAATTTTAAATTTATGTCTAAGCCCCGCACTGATTTAAAAAATATGTTGCTCAAGTCTTAAAAAATTTCGGTCTGAATTCTGGTTACTCAGGTTGAACCCCTCTCAAGTTTCATCCCTAATAATGTTACAATTACTGGATTTGTATATCACAATGTTTATTACACAGAAGTGGCTCAATTATTAAGTTAGTTAGGTTGTCACCTAAGGCTCACAAAACATTTTAAAAATTTCTTAAGAAAAATTACCAAAAAAAAAAAAAAAACCATGGTAACCCTTGTAACAAAATAAACATTGAGTTTTTAATTTTGTCAATTTAAACTTTAAACTTTTGATTTGTTTTAAATCTAAATCATCAGCCTATTTTTGTTAAATAAAATCGAAGGAAAAAAAAAAAGTGTTTGTCATCAAACTCAATGAAAAAGAATATTTTAAATATTTTATATACACTTATATTGAGTTTAATGACTAAATTATTATTTTTGTGTTGGTTTTAATAAAAATAGATTGATGGTTTAAATTGAAAACAAATCAAAAGTTCAAGATTAAAATTGACAAAAATAAAAAACTCAAAATTTATTTTTTTAACAAAGGTCAAACTTTGAATTTTTTTGTTATAATTTTCCCAAATTCTTATTGTCAAAATCTCAACTTTTCGAAGGCATAATTAGGTCTACTAATCTTGGACCGTTACTGTTGAGAACATTCCTAAAGACTCTAAAGTTAACGACTGAAAAACCTTTCGCATAAAATCTCAAACTCAAGATCTTAAATTTTATCGTTAAGTCTTTATCGCTCAACTAAACATTCATGTAAATAACTATTGAGACTGAAGAACAAACTACCTTATGAGAACTTCTAATTTATTCAACACAAACCTTCAATGGCCTTGTGTTCACCATAACAATGGTACTACTGTATATAATATCCAGTAACATTTAAATCAAATCTCTGTCTTTCAGGCTAAGCAAAATCAAATTAAACTTAATTTGTTTACATTCCACTAATTCGAATTGGTTGCACAA
Source organism: Camellia lanceoleosa (assembly GCA_025200525.1). NCBI lineage: Eukaryota > Viridiplantae > Streptophyta > Magnoliopsida > Ericales > Theaceae > Camellia > Camellia lanceoleosa. Next base: position 160,660,813 of record CM045761.1, read on the forward strand.
CATCCGAATCTTTGAACTCCTCGATATAATTGACAAATTTATCTTTGCAAGAAGGCATGGAAGGAGGGGGGTCGAGGATACTCGTATCTGGAGTCTCACCGTTCCTCACTATAAAGACGGTTTTCATACCCCAGGTGAGATGTCGGAGCAAATGACAGTGCCACAGCCATACACCTGCCAAAAGATTATCCATGTTAGTCAGATTTTTAATCATTCATTCGAATATTTTGAATTAAATTCTTCTGCCTATATCTAGACTTGGGCCTCCTTAAGCAACTCATATTTCTCATACCATAAATGTTAGAGAAAGGAGATTGAAATACCACAAAAACAAAACAATTTCATCTAAATTTTTGTAACATCTAATCAGCGCTTATGGGAATAAGGAGAATTTTTTTGGGTATGTAGAACAAACATTAAAAGATTTATCAAGAAGGATTTGGCAGAGAAAATTTAAAGGTCGTTAAAAGCTCACTTAAATAAAAACATATATCATATGCAACTCCAAGTACATCTTCAGACCAAAGCTACTTTGAAAATAAAATTAAATCTAAGTTCACAAATAATTTTGACTGAATGGGATAGATGTGTGACAAGGGTAGATCCATCTTGTGATTAAGTACTTATGTGAAAAATATTGTTGGATGTTGAAGTGAATGGATGATCTATTAATTATGTAATGGTTATGTTTATTCAATTAATGCTACTATGTTAGTGGTTGTTAATTTTAATTTAGCATGAATGTAATATGAATCTACATATATATAAAACAAATAAAATAAAATCCCCATTTTTGGAAATTAGCTTGTGAACCCACACTTTGTCTCACGTTTGTATCTCATACCGTGAAAATCTTGTATGTTTATAGCACAACTGTTGATATATGGACTGTCAGCAAAAATCAATTTGGGACTAACATGTAAAGGGCTTCCGCATGAAATTTATTAAATGACTCATGGTATTTAGGAATATACTAATTGAGTTATGAAGCTTATTGCACGGTATTAAGTAAACATACCTGGATTATTTGCTATGAACCTGACAGTGACCCATCCATTCTTAGGAACTCGAATTGTATTCAATTCAGGTGGATCGATCAAATTATATGATTTTGGGTCTGTCTCATTGTCGAAATTTCCAATTCCTGATCCAACCACATAAAAGCTATGGCCATGCATATGCATGGGGTGATTCTGTGCTCCAGCCAGAACATCGGTTCCTTGAAACACTATCTCCACTGTTTCATTGTAGTCAAACATTCTCACCTTGGTTCCAATGGTGGGAATCACAGTATTATTTGGCAAATCATCACTTGTAAAGTTATAAAACCATGTTGGAAAATCCGGAAAATCAGTATCATAAACCCCAGTGATATTGCTGCATAAAGGTAATAAAATTGCACATTAACAGTGACACAGAACAAACAACAAATATGAAATAACAGTTGTAATGTTAAAAGTGTAAGATCTGATGAATGCATTATGTATGTATCAAATTTGCCTTTTTAAACAAATTTCCTTTTTAATAGAGAGAGAGAGAGAGAGAGAGAGAGAGAGATGTACATAGTATAGAACTTTTGGTTCCACATTAGTCATCACCCTCCTTTTTAAATAGTTGATTCAGTTCAATGGACTCTTTTCTATTTCCATTTCTACGTCTTGAAAGAACAAGAAAAGGTGGAAAAAGCCATGGACAACTTTAGTCATTGCTATCCTCAAAGCATGTGTTACATGCCCCAATCATTTCTTCCAAGTTTTACTACTTCACTCGGATCTTGTAAAGTTGTGTTTGAATTGAGGATTTGGGAAGGGATTTGTCAAGAGAAGAGAAAAAGGAAGGGAAAAGTGTACAAAATTGAAGCCTTTTATTTTTATTTATTTTTCCCTTTCCCTCCATGAATCCCTATTATGTTTTTTTTAAATTTTTTTATATATCAAAACACAGCCTTAAAGTCAAGTTCTGTATTTACTTTTCAAGTCGTCTTGTTTGTTTAGAAAATAATAAATTGATATGAGGGGAAAAAAAACCTAGTAAAGAAAATTTTAAAATAATAAAATAAAAAACATAACGAAAAAAAAAAGAAAAAAAAAAGGGAAGTCAAGAAGGGTGTACCTGTAGTAGGCAAGCAATATATCTGTTGTAGGCATCAGAAAAGTAATGTTGTTCATGGCTGAGCTAATCCTATTTCCATCCGCCGTCTCACATGTACTATTTGGACAAACAATCTCTTTCTCAGAAACAACTATAAACATAGGGTGACTAATTTTTTGTGGCACAAATACAGGGTGTTCTGCGCTGGCTAAGCTCCTTAAGCGGGATAAAAATTCATTTGCAACCTCAATGTCTGTGTGGAAAGGAAGGTTGGATGGGAAGACAGGGTCTGAAGGGGGAGAATAGTCACCGTTGTACTCTATAACTGCTGTGGTAGCATTATCTACATCGGCTGCACCAACGGTAACGTATTGTCTAGCTGCCATGTAGTAGTGACCAAGAGGCTGATTTGCCGTGAGTAGGACATTCATGGTTTGCCCTGGGGACATCACCACACTTGGTGTGGATATGGGCTTGAGGTAGCTCCCATCCATTCCAACGACAGTGACATCGTGGTCAGCAATTGCAAAGAAAAATTCAGAATCCACAGCTGCGTTGATTATGCGGAGAAGATAGGTTTTACCATAATCAACGCTCATCCGAAATATTGTTTCCGCTGCATAACATTAAGAATTATCCACCTATGATATTCAAAGTATGTTTCACATGCTTTCTGGGCCACTTTTCTTGGGCCTAGAATGTATAAAATGCCTCAATGTATAAATACATGCGGGGAATATTTTAATTCAAATTAAACTCCAAAGATAATTATCAATAGTTTGAGGTTGGAAAGAGGGAATAGGAGGAGGAAAAGGAAAGTATCCCTAAGATTCAAATTTACGCCAAGTGTCAAATCTTTCAAAATTTAAGATACAATCACCTTCATGGAGTAAAATGAAAAACTTCAAAAGGACCACTTTAAGAAGCATCCACGGTGTAAAACTCATTGCGACATCAAGTATATCTAACTACAGTGCCTTACTATTCTAGAAGTAAACCTTCAAAGAGATTGCTGTGAGAAGAGATAATGTTGTCATAAAAGGTCAAAGCATGGAAGCAAAATGTGGATTGTTAGAAAAATGGCATGCCCATTCCAAAATCCCTTAGATAAATGGCATGGCTAGCAAAGTCTCGAAATCATTTGAAAACAAAGGGGCACGGGTATCAATCAGCATCTTAATTTTAAAAATTCCATTGGCATCTAATTCCTAAAAACCCTATAGGATAAATGCCTTATTAATGAAGAAACATCAAGTAATTTTTAAAATGCAAAACTAGACTTTTTTTTTAGAATGGAGATTTCATTTATAGTTTCTCTCGTTCAAATTTGCCATTGTTCAATATGGCCTAGTAATCTTACACATTGGACTGGTTAGATTGTTACGGATTGGAAGGCAAATTAGTTTCATCCTCCTGATGATGCTATAAGGATGTTATGAAAGATTATTCATTAACTACCTTCTTTAAAACATTTAGCTAGTAAAATGTTAAATGATCAACAACGGTCAATCATGATTTCCACTGCAATATTTATTCTAGTCAGACACATGCAAATAGTCGCAACCTACCACTAGAACAATTAAAGAAAGCTCCTGGTTGGCCATTGATGACATAAGCATCTGCCCGTGGTAAGTCTGCCCCTACAGAGAGATCATAATGAAGCTTTTTGTTCAAATCGAAAGTAAACCAAGATCCTGCAAATACAAAAGAGAGTTGATGAATATCTTAGGGGAAAAAAATAGTCACAATTGAAGAGAGTATAAGAATAAAAATTGTACTTAATCTAATAAAGCTTTATGACACAGCTGCTATACTTGATCAAGTTTGAGGGATTCATTTGATTGCACAACATTATTAATATATCTAGGTTAGCTTTTATTTTGTTTTGACCATATAAAATGTTTAATAATAAGCATACATACTTGAATTTTCCTTTCTTATTAATGCTGTTTTTTCTTGTTCTGCCATTTCATGTGAAGATCATTAGAAGTTACACTCTTTTGGTTTGAATTAAGATGTTTTAGCGTTACCCATACGACATTTAAATTTTCATGCAAAATATTTGACTAGTAGACCGGTAATTTTATTTTATTTTATTTTTCCTATTCACATCTTTTTTCATAGCAACATTGAGAAACTCTTTTCAGTTGAAGAATTTCATCAAACAGCTGACATGCTTAGAAACACATTGCAACAATTTAGAGGCAGGTGGGTTGCAGAAACAAAATCGTAAATATATAATAGAAGTGAACCAGAAAAAATTTTGCAATGTCAATAAGATTACAATCTAGTTGAAGCTAGAAGTGATGCTAATATCATGAATGTTATGCATACATATACATGTAATATATAGTAAAAAAGCTAGTTCAAATTGATGGTTAATTGCTTCAAAAAAAAAAAATTTTTTTTTTTTTTTGACGGTTAACAAAGGCATACCAAGTACTATGATTTGTTCTTCATCAGGTTCAGGAAAAGGGTAAGTGGTGCCCTCTACTGGCAAGATGACAATGGCACCATGGACACTGCTCAGTGTCCAGTCACTGTGGGCATGCCACCAAAGGGTTCCTTCCTCATCGGAAAATATGACCTTGTATGTGTAGTTTGTTCCGGGTTTGATGCGGCACTGTGTGATGTACTCTGGGCCATCTGACCATGGATTTCTTGGTTGCTTCACTCCATGCCTGCACACATAATACTAGTATTCAATCTCACAATCCATTTTCTTGGGCGAAGCAAACCATTGCTATTCACTGCCATCCCTCCTCTAAATTTTTGTTCTACTTTCACCAACTCATTCGAATTTGGGTTTCTCAAGTTTCTAAAAAATTTGTTGAGTCCTTGTCTATACAATTCTATAAAACAAAATAAATAAATTATGTCACCGATTTTTTTATTACTGTTTTGTATCAATACCACATAGATGCTCATGATTAGTTCCCTTTGTTGAAGGGTAATTATTAAAAAATTAATGAAAATAAATAATGTATTGCATGGTATAAAAGGATGGGGAAAGAAAATTGATATATAGCAATCCTTTCATATAAAAGGCAACTGCTGTTGTGAACTGAAAAAAGAGACTATGCAAGGCATAATTTCTAATGTCAAAATCATTCAAATAAAATTAATTTTCACATGTTTTTCAACTATTTCAATTTAATTTTTCTGACAAAATATATAAAAGTACTAGACTACACAATGCATCAACGTTGCAAATTATCTTCCTTTTTTCTTTCTTTTTTAAAGTACATTGGAGTTTTTAGGTGGATAGACTGTTAGGTTCATATAGAAACTGAATTTTTAGTGTTTTTTTTAGTTAAAATATAAAGCGAAAAAACTAAATTGGTTGGAAATTATTTTTAGCATTTTAAGAAAAAACATGCAAAAAATATAGAGAATGAGAATGCATTTTTAATTTTTTTATATGACTTTATAGTTTTTAATAACTTTTTGACTAAAATTATATTATCATTCCAAACCCTAATTGCTGTTAAAATCACAAATTTTTCTTCTAGGCCAAATTTATGTGCATATTTTTCTCAGCAAAAAATATAGAGATACAAACTAAACTATCAATTATTATATATATATTTTTTGTCATACGATAGGATGTTAGAAATTAATAAGTTAGATTACAATGAAAGGTCGCAATCGTTTTATCGACTCGAATCCTAAACGGTTGACCTTCTCATTGTCTCAAGGGACAATTACATGAACTACTGGACCAACTGTCATATCTATTATTATATATCACTTAGTATGTTACAGTATAATGTTTCATTGTTCTGTCCATTATTATCTATCACTTAGTATGTTACAGTATATTTTTTCATTTATTACATAAATAATGTGACATGTACTACAGAAATATTTAATAATTTTCCATTGGAGTGTGCTTCCTTTTGCTTCTTAGTATATGTTTTTACTGTATATTTTGGTTAAAAGAAAAGAAAATTTTGTTTTGAGAGAAAGGTACCAGTGAATGGTGACACCATAATCACCATAATTATGGACATTCACAAATGCAGTATCCCCTTTATGAACTTGAATGGTAGGTCCTGGAAAACTATCATTCACCGTCAACATGCTCTTTGTCACACACAACTTTGTAAAATTTGTCTCCTTCAGCTGTATAATGGAACAAAAAAGGAAAATAAACACAAATATTATCATACAAACCCAACACAACTGATAAATATTCAACAATTATTCAATTTTGTGAGTGACAATTTGTCGATCAAATTATGCTATTCAATAAGAATATATGTGTCATTTAAAGTCTAACCCGACTTAATTTTGGACTTAATCTGGTCATTCCTATTATGACTAAGGGTTATTTTGGAAAATAGGTTAAAAGTCACTTCTCACCTTTTAATTCACTTCCCTCTCTCACAAAAAAATTTAAAAAAATTAAAAAGTAACTTTTAACCATCTTCCCAAAATACCCCTAAAAAAAAAAATTAAATTTCATATTCGTTCACTTAACCAATATATATATATATAAGTATTTTTTATTTTGAAACTGTTAAATAAATTAAGCCATTTTAATTAATAACTATTTGAAATATAATAGTAAAATAAATTAAAACGATTTAACAAATGTTTTTTTTAAAATCTTTTTTGAACAGACAATTTGACAATGTTTGGATTTGGCATTTTAGCAAACGCTTGAATAATCATACTATTATTTCAAGCGTTAAATCGACCACGGTTGGGGCAGCCCACCGAACTCATGGCCACACATTTGTTGGGCCCTATTAAAAGCCCAGGCAAATATATCAGCAAGGATTCTCTGTTTTCAAAAAATTTTGTCTTCCTGTCCTAAATCACTCGCAATCATTGGATTATATAATAATCTTAATATGTAAAAATCTTAAAACATATCCAATGATTATAAGTGATTCGGAATAAGGAGATAAAGATTATTAAGAGACAAAAGATACTTAGGCCAAATATATGATGTGAAGTGTGATTACCACATTAACATTGCATCGTACAAAACTAATGTCCGTTGTAGAAGCTTTTAGTAAAAAAACTAAAAAGTTATTATTTTTTAAAATTTTTTGCATTTTTTTTTAATAAAACATCAATTAAAATAATCCGTCCTTAAAACAACTTTAAATAATTGCTCAATAAATAACTACCCATAAAAAAGTAAAAAAAAAAATGAAAAGGTGAATAAGAAAGCAAGCAAGCAAACAAAGAATTAAGAGAAACATTGACAAGGGTATTTCTTAATCAAACCATCTCATTGACACTCTCTTGCAACTCAAACTATGTGGTGTTTTGAAAAGTTGATAAAAAGTTAGTTTTTTAATTTTTTTTGTTTATTTTATCTTTTTATAAATAAAAAATATGAGAAATAATGTAACCCAAAACGGATAAAAATTAAAATGGCTTAATTTATTTTACTATTATATTAATAATTTTTTCTTTGTAAAATTGTGATAAATACATGACGACACAGTTATTTAATGTAAAAATTTGAATATGTAAACATTATTTCCATGTAAATAACCATATAGAATTGATGTTGTAATGCACGAAAATGTTATAAAATTGGGTGTGTGTGAGTGTGAGTGTGTGAAGGTAGGAGAAATATATTATTAATTACTCACAATGAAGTCATAGAAATGGTCTTTGCCATGGACCAAGCTAGTCATAGAAAACAGTACTAGCATCCATTTTACAAACACAAACCCGAAACCCTCTGAAAGGGTACCCTTCATCATCAACCCCATTTCTGCTTCCACTGTTTTTCAGTAAACTAACAAATGCGTGTGTGTATATACATACATATATATATACATAGAGAGAGAGAGAGAGAGAGAGAGAGAGTTCCAGCAAAATACATTTCAATTGTCAGACTCAACTGTAAGTCCACCAAAATCCCCACCCTACCGACCTTCATGACTACCATCAAGGATGCATCTAGGGGTGCTGGCAGTTGCACCTTCAAATTTTTCAAAAATTATTTATATTACACTAATAATTAGTAAAATAATTTTAAATTAAAGTATTCCACATTTTCAAATTTTCAATAGTTCACACCTTTCAAATTGTTTACATTAAAATTTTTTAAAAGGAGTTTCTAAATTGAGTTTTATCAAATATTAATCCATTCTATTTATTATCTGTATTATTTGTTATATTTTTAGTGTTCTTAAAGTTACTTGTATTCTTTTATTTGTTTCTGTTTGTTACTATTCTTCTTTTCTGTTCGTATGTTATTTATGTTTTTTTTTCTTCTTCTTTTATAAATCATATTTTAATTTTTTTTTACATCTTATTTTGCATTTATTATTATTTGTTCATTCTCTAGAAATAGAAATATTGTCTAAAAATAAAAATATTGTCTGCTTAAACATGACATTTTTAAAATAAGTTAATAAAATTTAATATTGGTTATTAAAATGGATTATCATTATACTCATAAAAACATACATTTTCAATTATAATTTTTTTTTTTCAAAAATTAAACTGCGGAATAAGGTGGAAAATAATTTTGTAACAAGTTACTTGATCATATTTATTTATTGAGAAAAATATTAATTAAGGTTTTGATGTCGAGTTTATTATATATGTTTTTATACATATTATAAAAAGTGGCGATTACAACATTTTCAAACAATTAACTTTACTAGACAGAGACATAGGGAGTGTTTGATAACATGATCCAACACTTAAAACTGAATGTATTAAGTGATAATTAATTAAGTCCATTTCATAACCACAATTGATATCATTTAAAAATTTAAAAGTCTCTTAAAATGTAAGCTAAAACTTAAGAAAATTTTAAATCATATGAAACTTACTTAATTCTGACTAAATTTATAAATACTAAATCTAAATATCAATATACACTATTATAAACTCACTATCATCACCACCGCCACCGCCACCGCCACCGCCACCGCCACCGCTACCGTCACAATCACTATCACCACCGCCACCGCCACCGCCACCATGCTACCACCATACTACTACCGCTACCACTATCACTACCGCTACCATCACCACTACTACCACTGCCACAATTGCCACGACTGCCGCCGCCACCACCACCACCACCACTACCACTACCACTACCACTACCACCACCACCACCACTATCACCCCAATCACAATATAAAAATTAAAATATATAATTTAAAAATAATAAATTTCAAATTTAATCTTATATATATCACATAATTTATTTTTAATTTAGCATTTAAATTTTTTTTAAACAGTTTTTTAACTTCATGAATTCAACATTCAGTTTTCAGTGCTTATTTTCAGTCTTTAGTTTTCAATTTTCACCTTTATCAAACAGTACCATAGTAATAGTTAATATTTAATGCAGACAATAAATATGTCAAATTATATTTTTTTTCTAAACTATGTTGACAAAGAATGTCCGATTAATAGTGATATTATTATTATTTTTTTTTTTTTTGTACTGGTATAAATCAAAATTTAAAAATTTATAATAATTGTTTTGATAAAAAATTATATATATTTTTACCCCCAAAAATCAAATCCTAAATCCATCTCTAACTACCATGAATGCAAACTCAATGGAGCTTTACGTTGGAAGTGATAGAGAGATGATGGATTAGTAGCTAAATATTTACAAATATGTTCAATGTGTTTTGAAGTTTTGAGATGAGTAAAGTAGATTCATGTTATTAGCCCCTTATTAAAATATTTCCTTTTGTGGGAGCCGAATATCGGTGATGGTGGAGATGCGGGGTACACTTAGAAAATCGAGATATATATTATATTCGGCTCCGTCCTGTATGATCCAGACGCCGAATATCTAATCGGCCATAGAACCAGTTGAACAAAAAGCCGAGTGAGAATTGGCATACGACAGAAGGGGCCGAATGAACAATCACACAATGGATTAAGAGTGGGCCCCACCCTAGGGCCCAAAAGGGAATATAAATAGAGGAGTATCAACCAAAGAAAGGTATGTGAAAACAGATCTAAAAGACTTAAGCCTCAAGCAAACAATAGTCATACACTAACTTGTCCGTCAAAGTGCTAATTCTGGCACCCTTGACCGGAGTGTTAATCCATTTTTCAGGTGATGATCAAAGGATCAGGGACGTGCTTCAGGATCCAAGAGTATTTCCAAACCTACTTCTCTACAACTGGCGCCGTCTGTGGGAATACTCAAGCTTATTCATGGCGAGCGTCACGGAAGATCCTTCGATAGTTGTTGATGAAACTACACCAACAGATGACCTCACTCTAAGAAACATGCTGGGACCGGAGAATATTGCCGAGCGACGTGCTTTGAACTTTGATTCAGTAGCTCAAACCTCATCCTCAACTTCAATACATGAGACGATGCAGATGATTATAGATTAGACAAAGCAAAATGAACAGCGGCTGGAGAACATGATGGTTGAGAATGAGCGCTTGCGCTAGGATTTGGCCTTGGAGGTGGCGAAGTCCCAACAAGCCGCATGCCAAGACCGTAATGGACCTTCGGGAAAGAAGGATGGTCGCCCACGTCGATTTTAGAAATGCAATAATGATAGTGATTTAGACTCACCATCTCTGGAGCCCAGAAAGAAAGGGCTCGTTAATGTATCCAGCTCGTCTGAAGGAAGTCCATACATACGGCATAGACAAAGGATAAACGATAATTCGAATGAATAAGATAAACATGACCCATTCGTGTGATGAATCGCCAGGGCTATGCTACCCAAAAAGTTCAAGGCACCGTCGTTCACCCTCTACGACGGAAAATCAGACCCCACTGATCACATTCGTCATTACAAGCAAGCAATGACGCTCCATGCTGACGACAAAGCTCTCATCTGTCGGATATTTCCAAGCAGTCTGGGACCACTAACCGTGAGGTGGTACTATAAACTGGGGCAAGCATCGATTAAGAGCTTCTACCAACTCCAAAAGTCATTCAGGACGAGATTCATCACTAATAAGGTCCAACCGAAGCAAGCCGATTCTCTTTGGGCCATGCAAATTAAACTAGAAGAAACTCTTCGTGAATACTCGGCCCACTATTGGGAGTTCTTTAATCTGGTGGATGATGCTTGCAATGATTCCATGGCCATCACCGCCTTTAAGATGGGATTGTATCCTGATAGCCCCCTCCGCAGTTCGTTAATCAGGTGTCCCCCCAAAATCGTCTGGGCATTAATGAAAAAAGTCGAAGAGTACTGCAAAGTGGAAGACGATGCCCTTCGAGTCAAAGCCGGACGCAAAGCCGTTGAGATGGCCACATCGGGAATTGTTCAGCCGATTAGCGCTATGCCGTCAAGAATCCCCGAGCGGCAGAATAGACCTAAACGAGATAAAAGGCATGACTCGCACCGATCAAACAACCAATGTTCACATCGAGCTAATGAACAGTATCAAGTGGATAGTAGGCGCACAAGGCATTCAGGCAAGAAATACACGGAGCTGACAGAGCCGATCAATAAGATTTTGTTAAAAGTACAACACCTTTCGTTCTTCAAGTGGCCGCCCAAGATGACAGGACCTTGTAGACAACCTGAGAACTCCTGGCTCCGCGCGCGAGGGCACGAATCATTTGTTCTTTAGCTACTACAGTTCGGACTCATGTCACGGTTCTGAATCTAATCTCACAAAGTGCAATGTGAGACTGATAAATCACCAAAGAGTCCAAATCCGGCAAATTGTTTTGGAAAATCGATTTTAATAAAGAAGTGCCAAACATGGACTGCTTTGCCAAATACAGAGTCGCCACCTAAATATTTTATTTTGTGGAAATTTAGGAAACATTGACTCGTGCCTAAGGCCACGTGTCCGTCATCACCAAAGTTGCCTCGGCTCGGGAACTTAGGTACAAGAGGGGAAGGTCATGCAATGAGCACCCCCGCTCGCCCGATCAAAGGATCGGCCTTTACTAACATGATATGTTGTTTTTGAAAACACATGTGTTCTTATTCTGGTTATTAACCTAGAATTACTATGTGATGCGCGCAGCATACAAGTATAGACTAGATCGCCTAAGTTGGAACAAAACATTGCATATTCGTTTGTGAAAATGATTTGAAGTTTGCTACTCGCAAGTAGGCTAAGTCGTGGTTTTGCCACCCTCAAGTGGGCTTTAGAAAATATGATTTTGCCACCTCAAGTGGGCTTAAAAACTCGCATTTGATAAATTGCTCCAATTCAAGCAATCCAACCTTCATCCACAGGCATTCATGCAGTTATATCAGTTAAGCAATTAGCCTCATGACAAGCATGCTATACATGGCAACATATACATCTCATGCAATATGCTAAAGCGTAAACACTCATAGTGTACTCCGAGCCAAAACAGAGAACTAGTTAGAAGTCATGGATGATCCTAGTTCATGTTAAGATGGCTAATGCAACACATGCAAAATGCAGTTAAATAGGCTCGGCTATTCTAAGATGTCATGTGAATGCAACTTGATAACATGTATTCAAATTGGTATTGAAATACAATGCAGTTTGTATGATGTACCGAGCTCGGTGCATGCAAGACTGATAAATGGATGCACGCATGCAAGCATAAGGATACTAATTGAAATGTGTCCTAAAACTAACCACTGAAAGCAGATAAGTAAAAGGGAGAAAGAAATGGGGCTTGGAAGACATGTATCACACACACGCATGCTTATTACAACAGTACGCCCTCTCGCAGGAGGGTCCGAATAATGAGCTAACTAGCTAATCTAAGCTAATTAGACTAATTATTACAAGTAAACTAATTAACTAATCCTAGTTAACTAATTATTACAAAACAAATTCATTAGCTAACTACACTAGCTAATTAAACACAAACGAATAGCTAAATGCATTAACTATTTAAGTACAGAACCAAAGCATGAATTAGCTAAGGAAAGCAGTAAAAAGAGGTCTTCGGGATGAGGAGTGCATGAATGCTCGGTCGCTTCGTTCGAAAATCTGTTGCGATGCCCCAACTTGCCTCTGTTTGCAATTGTTCTCAGAACCTTGCACCAAGCTCCAAATAGCTTCTAACTCATCTTGGGAACCCTCAGGAGGGCTGCCGACCAGTTATTGATGTTGCCAACCACCTGCCGACCACTTTTCTTTGCTACAGACCAGAAAAAGTGGTCGGCTAGCCACTTTTACTGGTCTGCCTACCAGTTTTTGCTGCACTTCTCTAGTTTGCTGCAACAGAGAACAAGAAGGGGTGTGGCAATATATTTGCAACATATGTGTGCACAACCACCCTCCCTATCATTTCATGAGCTCAAAGGAGTGCGGTTCTCGACCCTCGGGCCACCAATTATGCATCTCAATGCATGATGGCCGAGAAGCCAAGATTGCACGAATCAATGTGAAATGAATGCACACATAACACATAAAGCCTTAAACTCTATCATGCATGATCAAGAGTGTCGGCGACCGAGAAATGAGGCACGTTTCATCACTTCAAGTATGAAACGTCTCTCGTTTCTTGTGCTCGGATTAACACTTAATCTAAACAAATGCAATATAACTCAAGCATGCAAACATGCAATGCAACTCAGGCATGGTAAACACAATGTAATGCATGCATACATGATGCAATGCAACATGAGCAACCTATCAATGCTAATGACATGCATGCACAATGCGAGGCAACATGATCAACCTATCAATGCTAGTGGCATGCATACACAATGCAATATAACATGGCATAGACAATGCAAACAAGAACATGGCATACACAATGCAAACAACAACATAGCATACATAATGCAATGTAACATGATTCAAACAACATGCTCAATGGACTTAAACCGAATATGGACGGACCTCAGTCATGCCAAAACAGTGGCCATAATGCTAAGAAATGAAGGCACAAAAGCATATACAAGCATGCACATGCATTGGCCCACCAACTAGGCCTAAGAGCACAACTCTCAAGAGTGCTCTAGGAGTAACAAATGTGGAAGTGTGACAACACCATGTGCACTGAAATAAAGTATGAAATGATGCCAAATCATTCAAATAACACAAGTATGGCATGCTAGGGTCCTTAAAGCATAAAGCTACCAAAGAGGACTACTCTAGAGATATGCAATACATGGCACAAATGCATGAACCAACCATGGACAGACCTCAAATAGGCCTAAACAAAGACCAAAACATGCTAAGATGGGGGCTCAAATGTCTAAGCATGCATGCATACACACTAAGCCGCAAACAAGGTAATAATGCACAACCCTTAGAGGCACTCAAAGGGTGAAAGAAATGGGAACATAGCAATGCTATATGCTCTGAAATTCCATGTGAAGTGCTGCCAAATCATGTACATGATACAAATGAAGCATGCTATGGTGCTCAAAGCTTGAAGCTAGCAAGGCCAATTGCACTATGGCTGTGCAATACATGAAGCATATGGAAAATACAATCCAAAATAGTCCTAGAGCATATCAAAATGATGCTAAAACATGCATGGAGTATCACCAACATAAGCTAGCATGTTGGGAAAAACATGAATCATGCGAGGGCAATAGGGAGGATTACACTACACCTACCATGACCAAGCATGAGATGACTTAACCAACAAAAATCAGAGTTATATCATGGAAAAATAACCCCAAAAATATACTGAAATGATAGCTCGCAAGCTTAGGCATGAAGGCATACGCAATGGCCCATGTTTAAGGCATAAAACACCAACTCTCCAAAGCATTGAAAGAGTGAAAAAAGTGAGTGTATAACCACACCACATGTACTGAAATCACATATGAAATGATGACAAATCATGTAAATAGTCTAAGCAATGCATGCTAGTGACTTGGAAACTCAAAGCTAACAAGCTAGAATGCACTATGGCTATACAAAGCAAGGCATGCATGACCAAAACAACACAAATCAGAGTTTAAGCATGCTAAAACATAGACAAAAGCTTCTTAGAGTTGAGCCAAAAGTATGCTAGAATGATGATCAAAAGCATGATACACATTAGGCTAGTGAATGGAAATGCACTACAAGTGCATGGAGCATGCAAGGGGCCATCCAACCAACCCAAAAAAGATATAAGGCATGTCAAAACAACACCAAAAACCTACTGATATGGACTCAAAACATGCTAGAAAGACATGCTATTTCATGAAGAACACAAAGCTAGTTTGTAAGATTTACACTACAAGTATATTAACCATGCATGAGGTGACAAAACCAAATAAAAAAAGTGGTATTCCATGTCAAACTAACTCCAAATACATGCTAAGATGGAGCCAACATAAGCTTTACAAACATGCTCAAACATGAGGCATACAAAGCAAGCATACAAAACACAAGGAGAGGGGATGACCCTCTCCTATTTGGGACCTCAAAACACCATTTCCACCACTAAAATTTCTTTGATTTTCAGTGGTGAGAAGGCCAAAAGGAGGTGGTCCCAATAGCCTAAAAGGAAAGCACAAAACAAGGCCAAATAAGGCACAAGAAGGGGTAGACCACCCCCAACACTAACAAGGCCTTAAACAAACATTTCAAGCATAAAAAATTAGACCTTTTTTTAGTAGAAAGTTAGGCCTAAAACAACATGCAAGTTGGGCCAAAAGCTTAAACAAAAACAAGGGTTTTAAGGGTTAGAAGCCCACCCTTGTAGAACCACTTCAAAACTACAACTCCAGCAGCTTTTCTGAGCTCAAACCAGTCCAAAAACTCCAAAACCAACCTCAAGGTACTTCAGCAACAAAAGGGTGGTGTTTCACTATGTGTTTGTGTGCAATAGTGTGAATAAACTACACTTTTGAGCATAAAAATGAAAGAGATAGAGAATTATCGAGATACAGTGATATGTATAGCTCAAGCAAGATTTTCTGAACCTAAGGCAAGAGGGGGGAGGTTCTCTTTTATAGAGAACCAAAGGTTAAGCTTGTTGAGCAAGCTTAGGCCTAAAGCCATCCCTCCATACACGTGTATGGAGGATGGTTTCTGTGTCCTCTAGCTGTTACAGCTGGCTAGAAAATATCTCTAAAAAGGTGATGAAAAGCTACCGACCACTTGAAGTGGTCGGCCAGCTACTTACACTGGTCGACTGACCAGTAGAAGTGGTCAGCCAAGGAAGAAAGTGGTTGGCCATGGGAGGGAGATGGTCGGCAGTATGAAAGCAAGACAATGGTGTGGTGGCCGACCAAAAAAGGTGGCCCAAAGACCAAGAAAACCAGTTAGCCGACCAGAAAACTGGCTGGCAGGAAGGAAAGTGGTCTCCAAGGGAAAGAACTGGTCTTCCACCCTTATACCACCCTCTAAGCAAGGAAAATAAGGTTTGTACCAAAAACAAACCAAAAGAGATGCAAAACGAAAGTTCGGGAGGTAAGGCGCGCAGCGGGGAGCCTCGAAAACTAGTCTATGGGCATCAAAAGTGGTCTACAACCACAAAAAGTGGTCTCCTAGACCACAGTGTCCCTCTAGGCAGAGGCAACAAGGCATGGTTCAAAAACCAAGCCAAGCGGAGAACGTTAAGCAGTCCCGAGACAAAGCGTGCGGCTGAAGACTCCGAAAACTGGAAACTAGTCTCCAAGAGCAAAAAGTGGTCTATGACCACAAAAAGGTGGTCTACAGACCACTCCCTCCCTCCAGGGAAGGGAAAACAAGGTTCGGTTCAAAACCAAACCAAAAGGGAAACAAGACAAGGCACGCAGCCAAAGGCTCCGGAAACTCAAAACGAGCACAAACATTCACTATCACCGAGTGCTCAATCGATGACGTCTAAGTCTTAAGGTCAATAAAAAGTGGGGTGTCTACAGACCTCCCGATGCGAGAAGACAGGATAAACGGCGTGAATATCATAAAGACCATGGTCACGACACTGATAGTTGTTATTCATTAAAAGATCACCTTGAAGAGTTGGTGCAAGACGGCCGTCTTACGCAATACGTCCGGAAGAATAATTCAACAAATACAGTAGCTATACAGCTGGAGTCACCTCCTCTTGGTGTAATTCATATGATATACAGCTTGCCGGCACCACCCAAGGTGCACACAATCTAGTTGCCTTCTAGCACCCATAGTATTTT
This sequence comes from Camellia lanceoleosa, assembly GCA_025200525.1. Lineage (NCBI taxonomy): Eukaryota > Viridiplantae > Streptophyta > Magnoliopsida > Ericales > Theaceae > Camellia > Camellia lanceoleosa. Next base: position 160,677,897 of record CM045761.1, read on the forward strand.
GACGCCAGTGAAACGGCCACACGAAACTGGAAGGATTAGTTTCAATGACAGTGATTTAGTTGGAATGACCCACCCCTACACTGATTCCCTCGTCATTGAGCTATGTGTAAATAGATTCACCATCGAGTGTGTTCTCGTTGACCAGGGCAGCACTTCGGAGATAATATATCACAAAACTTTTGTCAAACTTGGTTTTACCGATTCAGACCTGTCTCTGGCTGACCACCCGTTATTCGGCTTCAATGCTAATCCGGAGTATCCTTTAGGCAAGATCACATTACCAGTGTGGGCCGGCACCAGATCAGTAGACGTAGAATTTCTGGTTGTCAAGCTCCCTTCGCCATATAATCTGATCATGGGTAGAACTTGGTTACATACAATGCAAGCCGTGCCAAGAACCTACCACTAATTGCTTCGTTTTCTGACTGAATGCGGTATTGAACAAATTCGCAGCTCTCAGAAATTGGCGTAGGCATGCTATCTTCTAGCTACAAAGAGACCAAAGGAACTGGAAGTGCATTCAATTGAGGTATCGGATAGGGAGAGCCTTGAAGACATTGGGAGGATCCCAAGCGAAAAAGCAACCGAAGCCCTACATCAGGTTGAAATTAACGGAAATCCTGACAAGTTCTTCATGATCGGTGCTTCCTTGGATAAAGTCGAAAGGCAGGAGTTAGTAGCCTTCTTACTCGACAATATTGATGTATTTGCATGGTCCCCATACGAGATGCCAGGAGTAGACCCATCAGTGGCCCAACATCGCTTGAACGTCGATCAGAAATGTAAGCCAATTATTCAGAGAAGCTGGCGGTCAGCCGCGGAGCATGCTTCGGCTGTCGTTGAAGAAGTAGATCAGTTACTTGACGCTGGGGCGATTCAGGAAGTAACTTATTCTACATAGTTGTCCAATATTGTGGTTGTCAAGAAGAAGAATGGCTCTTGGCGTGTTTGTGCGGATTTTACGGATTTGAACAAAGCTTGTCCCAAGAACTATTTTTCCCTGCCCAGAATAGACCAACTCGTAGATGTAACGGCACATCATCAACGCATGAGCTTCTTGGATGCCTCCAGAGGCTATCATGAAATTGCCATGCATCTAGAGGATTAAGAAAAAACCGCATTCCTTACCCCAAGAGGAACCTATTGCTACAAGGTCATGCCTTTTAGGCTGAAGAATGCGGGGGCAACTTATCAAAGACTAGTGACTTCCATGTTCAAGGAACAACTCGTCCGTACCATGGAAGTATACATCGACGATATGGTAGTCAAATCCAAGGAAAAGAACTCCCATCTAGTTGATTTGTCAAAATGCGAAAGTACAAGATGAAATTGAACGCTTCTAAGTGTGCATTTGGCATTGGATCTGGCAAATTCCTTGGCTACATCGTTAACCATTGCGGAATCGAAGCTAATCCGAGGCAAATCACTGCCATTCTAGAGCTTGGATCCTCTCGGTCAGTCGAATAGATTCAAAAGCTAATGGGGATGGCCGCCACGCTAAACAAGTTTATCAACCGTTCCACAAATCACTGCCGACAATTCTTTCACAAACTTCGACAAGGCAGAGCATTTTAGTGGACTCCCGAGTGCCAAGTCGCTTTGGATGGCCTGAAGTCTTATCTCCAATCAGTACCACTCTTGGTAACACCAGTGGCAGGCGATCCCCTCATCTTGTATCTAGCAGTATCCGACCGGGTGGTTTGCGCCATACTGATAAGGGAAGAACTTGGGGAGCAGCGACCAGTTTACTATGTGAGCAAGGCTATAGCCGACGCTAAAACACGTTATCTTCCATTAGAAAAGCTTATCTTTGCTCTCGCCATGGCTGTAAGAAACTGATGCACTACTTTTAGGGGCATACCATTGGGGTACCAACACAATATCCCCTTTAGTCAGCGCTCGGCAGTGCGGAAGCGTCACGGCGCATCTCGAAATGGGCTCTTGAACTCGGCCAGTATGATATCCAGTTTCTACCCAAAACTTCCATCAAAGGGCAAGTGCTTGCCGACTTTGTAGTCGAGTTCACAGAATCCCTCGCTGACTTTAAGTTTGATCAAGTGCAAACTGAGCCAAACTGGAGAATGTATGTTGGTGATGTTTGGCAGATGTATTGTGACGACTCATCCAACCGGCGTGGCAGTAGGGCTAGCATAGTAATCATGACCCCCGAAGGGGTAATAATCGAACAGGTCGTCAAATTGGGATTCGACACATTAAACAATGAGGCTGAATACGAAGCACTGTTGACCGGCCTACGAAATGCACTTCACCTCAGTGCGCGACGTTTGTTTATCTTCTGTGACTCAAAGCTAGTAATCAACCAAGTTGAAAGGGGAATATGCAGCCAAAAATGACCGCATGGCAGCCTATATGAAAACGGTGAATTCTTTGCTCGTGAAATTTGATCACCATGAACTGACTTAGATAACCCGGGATCAGAACACGCATGCAGATGCCCTGGCTTGCTTAGCCTCTGTTATCAACTCAGAAATTAAGCAGACAATCGAAGTAGGTTTTGTCCCTGAGCTGAGCATTGCCTCTTTAGAATCAGTTCAGATCAACGTTATTGAACCGGGTCCGAGTTGGATGGACCCTATCGCTGCATTCCTATCTTCAGAGTAGCTCTCGATGGATAAGAAAGAAGTACACAAACTGCGAAACAAAGCCCTCTGATACTATTTGGATCCGCAGGGGAAGCTCTACAAAAAATCTCTCTCTAGGCTGTACTTAGAGTGTGTTCACCCAGATAAAATCAAGAAACTTTTGTCTAAAATAAATGAAGGCAATTGTGGTGCCCATTCGGGTGGATGTTCTCTGGCTCATCGTGTCGTATCGCAGGGGTACTATTGGCCAACCATGCGAACTGATGCTGAGAGTTATGTCAAGAAATGTGGTCAATGCCAGAAGTTTTCCCCCTTAACTCATCTGCCAGTCGATGAGTTAAATTCTATTGCTAGTCCTTGGACGTTCGCTCAATGGGGGCTCGATATCGTTGGACCGTTACCATGGGCCCCAGGCAACAGGCAATTCGTAATTGTTGCGATGGATTATCTCACAAAATGGGTCGAAGCGGAGGCACTAACATATATTCAAGATTCTGATGTTAAGCGCTTTGTATGGAAAAACATCATAACAAGGTTCGGCATACCACGAGCACTTGTTTCTGACAATGGTACCTAGTTTGATTGTGGTGTGTATTGAGAATTGTGCAACACTTATGGTATCTGGCCCTACTTTTCCTTGCCGGCTTAGCCTCAAAGCAATGGTCAAGCGGAAGCCACCAACAAGGTTATTTTGGACGGCATCAAGAAAAGGCTAGAGAAAGTTAAAGGCAGATGGGTCGAAGAGTTGCCCAGTGTGCTATGGGCTCATCGCACTACTCCGAGGTAATCCATTGGGGAAACGTCGTTTGCTCTATGCTTCAGAACCCAAGCAATCATCCCCTTGGAGATCGGCCTCCCAACCTTGAAATTGAAGGTTTTTAACATGGGCCGAAATGACATGATGTTGGCCTTGGACTTGACTCTGATTGAAGAACATTGAGACCGCGCCCTGGCATCCATGGCACGGTACCGGCAACAGCTTGCTAAGTCGTATAATCAACGTGTTCAGCTACGCCATTATACACCAGGAGAATTGGTCCTCAAGAAATTACTTCTCGCTACTAGGAATCCAGCTAATGGAAAATTGGGTCCTAACTAGGACGACCCCTATCAGATTGACTCAATCGTAGGGAAGAAGCTTACCACGTTCGTGGAATTCCACACACTTGCGCAAGTTTTATCATTAAGTCTACTTGTATGGCACGATAGCTTGTTTTGATTTTACGCCGTGTATATCTTTCTTTTTTCAATACAATGTTTTCTCTTGAGTTCTGGTTGTATTGCCCAGTGAGTTCTAGTTCCTAGCCGAATGCATGAACTCTCTCATGTCTTAAACCATCCTTTGGTTGACCCCTCTCTCATTAGAGGACTTTCACATTGGACAAATTAGTTAAAGAATGGCTTGGTAATGCTAAAATGAGTAAACAAAATCAAATCAAGTAAAACATGACTAAGATAAGCATATTGTTTGCATTGCATGTGTTTGGATTGAAAGTTAATCCAAACACAAGAAATGTCGGACGTTTCATACTCAAAGTGATGAAATGTGTCACGTTTCTTGGTCCCCGTCACCCTTGATCATGCATGATAGGGTGGTGGCCATTTGAGTCTTATGTATGTGTGGAGAAGTGGTTTGGAAATACTCTTCAGATCTTGGGGGACGCTCGTGATCCTCTGCTAGTCACCTGAAAAAGAATAAACACTCCGGTCGGGGGTGCCGAAATTAGCACTCCGACGGGCAAGTCAGTCTCTACACTTAGGATTACTTGTATTATAAGTTAAGCATAATGGTTCTGACATGCCTTCCTCTGACTGATGATCTTGTATTTATATCACTCTCCTTCTTGGGCCTCGGGACTGAGCCCACTTTCAATCTGCCGTGTAATTATTTATTCGGCTTGGTTTGCAGCAAACCGTTTCTTATTCGGCCCCTTACTCAATCAGCTATACAGCCGAGTATGGGGGGATTTAAATTGCGGGACGGGGTCGAATGAAATATATACTCCGACCCAGGTCTAATTATTCGGCCTCTTCATGAGTCCCAATATTCGGCCCCCACAGTGTGCATTCACTAAGCTTGTACAAGCTTGATTCTTTGGCCATCATGCATGAAAATGCTTGATTGGTGGCTTGAGAGCCAAGTACCACACTCCTTTGAGCTTGAGAAATGATGAGTAAATGGCAATACACACATTTCCTTGCAAATACATTATTGTGCCTTTGTTGTTCTTTGTTGCAGCAACACTAGAAGCCTGGAAAAACAGGTGGCCGACCGGCCACTTGAAGTAGTCGACCGGCCACTTATACTAGCCGACCAGCCAATTAAGGTGGCCGGTAGCCACTTTTTGTGGCCAACCGGCCACGAGTCCATTTTTGTGCAAAAATGTATCTGAGTTAAGGCAGAAGCAGTCTGGAAGTTGGTTCAATCTTCAAAGATTAAGGCAAGTGCAAACAGAGGTAACCGATGGCAAAGCGACGGATTTTCAGGAGAAGCCAACCGAGCATGCATGTCTTCCTCACCCGCGAGGCCGTTTTATTGCTTTAATTACCTTAGTGTAGCTGATTATTCAATTTGTGTTGTAATATTTTAATTAGCTTAGCATAGCTATTTGTTTCAATTTTGTTTGTAATAATCAATTAGCTAGAGTAGTTAATTAGTTGTTTTGTAATAATCCATTAGCTAGAATAGTTAATTAGTTGGCTTGTATTAATTAGCTTAGCTTAGTGTAGCTTAGCTGATTTATTTGAACGCTCCTTCACGAGGGCACAATGTTGTAATAGGTGTGCGTGTGTGTGTATGTCTTCCAACCCCACGTCCTTCTCCCTTTTATTTAACCGCTTTCGATGGTTAGTTTTAGGGCACGTTTTGATTAGCATACCTTATGCTTGTATGTCTGCATCATTCATTTGTATTGCATGCACTGGGCTCGGCATATCATTCAAACTGTATTGTATTTCAATACTTATTTGAATACATGTTATCAAATTGTTGCATTCATATGCCATCTTAGATAGCCGAGCCTATTTAGCTGCATTATTGCATGTGTTGCATTAGGCATCTTGTATAGTTAGGATCATGCATATTTCTAACTAACTTTTGTTTTGGCTTGGAGTACACTGGAGTCTTTAAGCTTTAGCATACTTGCAAGAGTGTGAGTGTTGTCATGATAGCATGCTTGCCATGAGGCTATTTGCTTAAATGCTTAACTGCATGAATGCCTGTGGGTGAAGGCTTTATTGCCGGAATTGGGACAATTCGATGATTGTGAGTTTTAAGCCCACTTTGCGAAGTGGCAAATCATGTTTTAAGCCCACTTGCAAGTGGTACCTTCAAACCATTTTTGAAAACAAACATGAGTTTATTTGTTCCAAGTCTTGCGACTTAGTCTATACTTGCTTGTGTGCGTCATATAGTAAAGTTAGATTAATAACCGGAATAAGAACACATGAGGTTTATAAAATAACATATCATGTGTGATAACCCTGTTCCGTATTATGCTAATTGGTCCTTATTATGAATGTGATTATGTGTTTGATATGATTATCTGTGCCATTTATGTGAAAATATGTGGTTTTGAATTTCTATCTGTTCACTGTAGGAATATCTGTTTGATTATTCGCTTTGGAATTTAAATTGAAGGCCCTATTGGCCGCAAAACCCGAAATTGACTATGCCATTGTGATTGGCGTAATTTTTAGAGCATACAGTGAAATTTAATTGACAATTGATTTGGATCAAATTAAATAGATTAAATTGGTGCTTTAGTGCTCAATTATTTAACCTTAATTAATTGTGCTTATGAGAGCCCATATAAAGGAGCCTTATACACTCAATTCCTCTCTTTTATTTCATTTTGGCTGATTTTGGCTCTGTAGAGAGTGAGAGAACTGAATTAGAGAGGGAGAGTGTAGGAGATTGAAGGGTTGGTCAAGAAGTTTGAGGATTTTGAAGCTACACTCAAGAATTTTGCATAAGTTTGGAAGATTAAAGCTCCTAGGTGAGTTATCAACCTTTGACTCATAAATTTGAGTTGTGATTTTGTGAATTGAAGACTAATTGATAAGTTAGATCATGAGTTGTGTTGATTTTGATGAGATATGCACATGCATGCATAGAATTGCTATGAATTGCCATAAATTTTCATGATCTAACATGTAGCATGTAAATTATAAAAGATTGAGAGTTGGAACATACATGCAACTATGTTTTTATTGAGTTTCATGAGAATGAACACCAATTGCATCATTTGAAATAGAAATGAACTCAAAATTGATATGCATGTTTGATTATTAAAGCTATGGAGCTTATATGAGAGTTGAATGCATGAGCCATGATTAATTTTGAAGAATTAGATCATGATTTTGAATGATTAGCCTCATGTTGTTTACATCCACGTGCTATATATTGTATTTGCATGTTTTGAAACCAGAATTGTGGGTTTTAAGCCTTTGAAGGTCAAATTTGAGCTCAAGAACAAGTTCTGGAAAACGTAGAATTCTTGACGTCCGCTTGAGCGGGGGAACTGCCGCTCGAGCCTAAAATGTGGGCTCCCAGTATTTTTACAGTTATGGATGTCCGCTCGAGCGGGGAAGTTCACGCTCGAGCGGGGAGCTATATAGGATGACCTTCAGCTTGAGCGTCCGAACTCATGCTCGAGCGTAAAAATGATGTAACCAGAACTTTTGCAGACCTATTGGGTCTGCTCGAGCGAGAAAGTCCACGCTCGAGCGGGGACCTCTGTTTCGGAAATTTTGTAAATGTGTTCTGTGTTCCATTTTCCATTCCCTTTCACTTCTAAGTACTCTTAGGCATGCATTAAGCATCATAAATGAGTTAAAAGGATAAGAATGAAGCCTAAAGAGTAATATGTGAGTTAAGAACGTATTGAATTGTTTATGACCCATTGTGTTCATGGAATGTGTAAGGTCGAGCTCCAAGGCAAATCATCCCGCCGATCACTGTGAGTAGTATCTCAATAAAGATATCTAAAGTATGCCATTTGTCCAATTGCTCATCTTCCTATAAGTCTATTAAATTGAATTGTGGACAAAAGTTTGACATGAATGAATGAATGAACGGGCCAAAGGCCAGTTTGATACAAATGAATGAATGGGCCAAAGGCCAGTTTGACATGAATGAATGAATAGGCCAAAGGCCAGTCTGATATGAATGAATGAATGGGCCAAAGGCCAGTTTGACATGAATGAATGAATAGTCCAAAGGCCAGTCTGATACGAATGAATGAATGGGACAAAGGACAGTTTGACATGAATGAAACTCTAAACGGGCCAAAGGCCCAGTTTGACATGATTGAAAGTATGAATGGGCCAAAGGCCAGTTTGACATTATTGAAAGTATGAGTGGGCCAAAGGCCAGTTTGACATGAATAGATTGGGCCTGAGGCCGTTCGATGTGTTTGGAACCACAGTCACTTGATCTATATATACATACTAGATAATAATATGAATTGGGCCCAAGGCCGTCTGATGTACGTTGTTCTAATGTATCTACTTTGTTTGATATTATTCATTGGGCTTTCGCTTACGCTCATTCGTATGTTTGTAGGTGAGCCAAGAGAGGTCCAAACTCAGCCTTAGTGAAGCTTGTGTGGAACAACCAAGGTTTTGAAGAGTCAGCCCTTACGTCTTACGTACGAGAATCGTCTTCGCCTTTTTGCTACCCTGTTTTATTTTGTCATGTTGGCGAGGACTTTGGATATGTTTGTATATAGTTTTGATTGGCTGACCTAGACTTGGATGATTCTGTCTGTACAGAACTTTATGTTACTGTATTTTCTGATGTGAGTTATTAATATGTGTATGTATGGTTTGTTATGATATGCCATGTAAGCACAGCTCTATGGACAAAGTTTAAATTTTGCTTCCGTTTGGCCCTTTTACTCTGATGAGTTATGTCTGGTTTGGATTGAGGCCATAGGTAATCTCTTGATTACTGGCCGGTTATGTCCTGAACCCATAGGGGCAGGTTCGGGTCATGACATTATGCTTAGTAGAGGCCAATCCTTTGATCAAACGAGCGGGGGTGCTCATTTCATGACCCTCCCCTCCTATACTCAAGTTCCCAAGCCGAGGCAACTTTGGTGATGACAGACACGTGGCCTTTGGCACAAGTCAGGGTTTCCTAAATTTTCCAAAAATAAAATATTTAGGTGGCGATTCTGTAATCTGGCAAAGCAGTCTAGTTTTGGCATTATTTGATCTAAAATTGATTTTCCAAAATGATTTGCCAGATTGGACTCTTTGGTGTTTATCAGTCTCACATTGCACTTTGTGAGATTGGATTCAGAACCGTGACAGGAGTCCGAACTATAGTAAGACCAATTTGCACCTCTCCGAAAGGGGGGGCACGCGAAGAAAGTCGGGCACATATTCAAGGAACTAATGAAATGACAATGCAGTTTGAATGATGCGCTGAGTCTTGGTGCATGCAATACAAGATGAATGGATGCAAGCATAAGGTATGCTAATTGAAATGTGATGCTCCTAAATTAACCATCGAAAGCAGTTAAGTAAAAGGGAGAAAGACGTGAGTTTGGAAGACATACACATTATTACAACATTTTGTTCTCACGAAGGAGAGTTCGAATGAATAACTAAGCTAATTAGCAACTAATTAAAGCTAAGATAATTAAGCTAATTATGACAAACTAAAATGAATAACTAGTTAAACTAATTAACTAATTATTGCAACACTTGAACTGATTAGTTAACTAACTAATTGAATAATTACAAGACAATTGCAACTAATAATTAAACTAAGCAATTAACTACTCCACCTCGGGAAATGAGGGATGTGCATGTGCATGCTTGGTTTCCACCCAAAAATACCTCCGTTCTACTCTCGAAAGTCTCTGTTTGCAAAGTTTGAACATTTCCAGAACCAATTTGCCCCACCTTACCAATTCTTTGTTGAGGTTTGTATCAGTGGCCCACCGGCCACTGGTAAACACTGTTGGCCATCTGCCGACCATAAAGGTGGCCTACCGGCCATGAATGATGGCCTGCCGGCCATTGATGCACTGGATTACCATGCTGCAACAGAGTACAAACAGAGCAAAAAAAGGGTTTTTCCAAGGATTTTCTGCACAATTCACCCCTAATTTTCATGGATAAATCCAAGGAGTTGTGAACTTAAGCCACAAACCACCAATCCAAACAATTTTATTGCATGATGGCTTGTGATTCAAGATATGCAAGCTCAATAAATGCAAAATAAGACACAAACCTCCTCCCTTTCATGAAAGATCGAGGGAAGAAATTGACCTTGGAGACTTGGATCATTTCATCACTAACAAGTATGAAATGACCCAAGTTCCATGTGTTTAATTAACGTCTGATTGAACAAATCAAAAAAAAAACCAAATGCTTATCTTGGCTCACTTTTAGTTGTAAGTTTTAATTACACATTTTACTTACCAACCATTACTTAGTCAATTAAGTCCATTGGTAAGAATTTTCTAAAAAGAAGGAAATGCCAACCAAGGGGTGGTTTAAGACATGAGAGAAGCTTCATGTCGTTGGTAATGAACCCTCAAAAGAGGATTAAACCATTAAGCATGGACTTCAATCTCAAGCTTAAAGAATCCCAAGTTTGAAATAACCCTCAAAGAAAATTAAAAAGTCAATAAATGAGGGAGGTTGCAAAGCTTTAGGTGTTGAAATGAAGTGCAAAACAATACCAAAACATGCAATCAATTCAAACAAGGGGTGCCTAATGGCCTAAAACACCACCCTTGTGACGACCTTTACACTAGCAGCATGCATAACAAGACTCAAACAAAACAAACACTTAAAAATAGTCTTAAAATAGGTCTAAAGCAGTCCTAAAACATCTGGTTTTTACGCTGATGGCCGGCAAGCAAAAAATGGTGGTTTGCCGGCCACCTGTCGGCCATGCCTCCAAACCTGATTTCAAATGGGCATATCTTCCTCATCCAGACTCGGTTTTAGGTCATCCTTGAGTCTAAATTGAAGACTCAGAAATCTAGTTTCCAATGGTGGCTGCCTCACATCTAAATGCTAAGTGTGCAAAGTGATATGCCTATTTTAGTGAAGGTTGCTTAGTTTTGTCTTAACTAGATTCATGCCTAACTTCAAACGGCCATATCTCCCTCATCAAGACTCGGCTTTAGGAGATTCTTGAGTGTAAAATAAAGCCCTAGAAGTCCAATTTCCAATGGTGGTGGCCTCACAAATAAAGTCCAAGTGTACAAAAGGATAGGCCTGACTTAGTGGAGGCCGCTCAATTCTCTCTCAACAGTTCATGCCCAACTTCTTCCCCAACCAGGTTTCTTCCCTCCCCTCTTATTTTCTTCAACTCCAAACCTCTAAATAAGATATTTAAATGGATTTTTCAAAGAGTTCACCTCTCTTCCATTTATTTCCACTTTGTCCTTGCTCGGTTTATTGAAAAGTGCAACTTTTAACGAAATGCGACCCTCGGAACATCATAGAAACAATTTCAAAATAATTTTGGTCCAGAATGGGGTGTAAGGTTGGGATTTAGAGCTCTCCTTGCTAAAGAAATTGAGCAATTGTAGAACACAACTTTCATCGTCAAGTGATCAATCAGTGCACCTAAGTCTTAAGGGCAGTCAAAAATGGGGTGTCTACACCGGTATATGGCATGTAGCCTTCTTTTCAGGCTTGCTACCTACCTGTGTGTTGTGCAGTGCTGGAAACATGTGTCTTGTCTTAATCTTTGTGCGTTTTAAAGTCTTGTTTTGAGCTTTTTTGCTTTTAGCAGGTTTGTTTACTTGTATTGAGTTGTTTTTGCTTTGTTTATCGAGTTGTATGTTGTATTTTGTATTTCGTTTGTTAGTCTGTTCATTACCTGATTAAGAACATTGTTTCAATCCTGTGCTTTTGGCCTCAATTCAATCGCATGTCCGTTTTCATGCAAATATGGTGCTCATGATACAAAAATAATAACACTTCTTTTATAAAATTGCGAGGTTTTATTCCGATCATGGTTTTTTTTACAAAAGAGGAGTACAAGTTTTCAAAGCAAATAAAACCTATATGAAGCTATACATCTGCTAATGCTACCAAACAAAAAGAAACTAAGCAAAATTACAAAAAAATTAACATCAATCGCCTCAGGCCCAAGAGGCCCTCTTCGTCCTCTTCCTCGGAGGAGAAGACTATGGGGCACTATCTTCATCAGCGCCGCTGTCTGAATCAGTCTCTGAGCCAGAACTAGAGCTGAGATCATCTCCACTCTTTGTCCCTGAACCCGCCTTGACATCGTTATCTCTGCTATCAGAACTTGAGCTAGCGTCATCATCTCCACTCTTAGGCAACTTAGAATGCTGTCTCGCCGCCTCCCTGGTGTCACTATTCTTAGCATTGTCATCGCTCAACATAGGCTCGGGAGGATTGCTTCGACCTCGGGTGCCTCTATCCCTCTCTCTCTTCCCTACTACTGGAAGGGGTACTACCGGGGCCATCGGTATAGGTGGGATCTAAAAAGACAGTTGTCACATATCAGTTTCAATGTGTATACCAGATGTAAGCATAACATGCAGAATAAGTGGTATGTAGAAATTAGATATAATGTGCAAGTATAGTGTGTGAGTGCAGTGTATTAGACATAGTGTGTCAAAGGTAGTTTGGGAAAGACAACAGTTGAAATTCTAGTGTATCAGTAGAAATTTGATAGCATGAAGTGCAAACTGAGGAAATTACCGGGATGCCGTGAAGACCAAGCAGCATCTCCCTCCTCTGTACCACTCCCATCAAGGAGGCTATCAACTTAAAAGCGCTCCCTGTGTACTCTATGGATGCCTGCAAATGCATTTGGATGATCGATGTCTGGAATGAACATATCTGAAATGAAATGCGGAATGCAAACGAAAAAGTGTAGTCCATACCTGAGATGGGCCTCGCACTCCGACAAGCTCGTGCCCAGCTACTGCAGACTCAATGAAGACTTGGTATGCCACCCTAGAATGCCGCCATCATGTCAGTGTGGTAGGAAGCTCTGGCCAGCTATTTCCCTGCCCTGCAGGGGAAGCCCCTCTAGCATGGGCCCTAGTCGCCCTACGTACCTCACTCGCTGCAGGAGCCCTCACCTCCTCGCCTCCACGAGTGCTTGTTAAAGGTGCCATGAGGTGTGTTTGAATAAAGGCCATGTTGTCACCTTCTGCTCTAAAATAATCAGCATCCAAGCCCACCATAAACTGAGTGACTGCATCAACGGATAGGCTGCCTGTTGATCTCATAGACTCTGGCGGTGGCATCGGAATGATCGGGTCCGACAAGCCCACGATCTGTCGAACAAACTGCTCACTTAGGAACTAAGCCCGGCAGACTGGGCCCTCAAGTAAAATGCGGAGGTGAGAAGTGGCCCAGGCCTCGGCGTACTAGTCCCGTATCGCAGTCGGCATCATAGCCCAAGGCTACCACATGATCTGCAAATAGAGAGTGTACAGATTGTTAGTTGCTGACAGTTGCTAAAATGTGAATCAGAACAGTTGTAAAACAAGAATGACTGTGTTATGAGTTACCTCATGGGCAGCTACTGTGTCGAAGTAGTGACAAAATAAGGTGAAGGTCTCGTGAGTCCTACGCTGACACCTGCTATCATACTACCTCGAGTAAGGAACAATCAGTGGGAGCTCCTCCATGGGCTCTAGGGCGAGTGCTAGGAAATAAGCATAAACCCACAGCTGCAAGGGATGTGCAATAGTATGTGATCAACACAGTATGAACAGATGCAAAAAAATGCAAAGCAAAAAGCAACGTATGAATAGATACAGAAAATGCAAAGCAAAAAGTAATGTATGAACAGATACAGAAAATGCAAAGCAAAAAGTAATGTATGAACAAATGTAGAAAGTGCAAAGTAGAAAGCACAGGTGTTGAACACATATAAAGTAGAAAATATGAAGCAGAAAATGTAAAGTGCAAAGAGGGAACTAAAATTCATACCTCCCAGGCTCACCAGCAGCCTCCAATCAGCTCTCCCCTCAGGCGGGAGGTAGAGCTCATGTAGTTGTACAAGGTAGCGAGGCTAGCTCCACCCTAATCATAGAAGCACATTCGGGGAAGGGTCACCAGGGCGCTCAATAGATACAAGCCCATAGTGTTCCACCTGTTCGAAAATAAGGTGGTACTGAGGACAAACATTAGAAAACCCCTGGTGTACTGCTCCATCTCCTTTACTGTCTCAGGCTCGCTCCATCGATACTGCTCAATGAACCAGTTATATCTGACCATAGCTGTCCGGTAAAAGGGTGGACACGCTCCCAGTAGCTCGACCTAAGCAGCCTCCCACTCTCCTATGTCGATGTCGAACGGGATCGGATCACCCCCTACGCTAAGTCGATGATCATGGCAAAGTCATAGGGAGTCATCATCATCTCCTCGGTAGTGGAGAAGAGGAAGGAGTTGGTGGTGTCCCACCACCTCTCCACAAGCACACCTAGAAGAGGACGACTAACAGTGACCTGTGTCAGGCCGGAGTAGAAGAGGCCGAAGCCGGTCTCGTCCACAATGTCACGAACCCTTGCAAGGAGCTCATCGTACCAATCTCTCGCAGTCATAACCCCACACCCCCTGAAGGCATGAGACTTCCCATGTGGCAAAGAATAGATGAATCAGATAAGGCAGTGATGAAAGTACAGTCAGATGAAAGGCAGTGCAAGAAATACAGTAAAGGAAAGGCAGGAATGCATGAAAACAGAGTTCATGCCTCAATGGTGATGGATGAAAGGTGGGAACCCGGCTTCCTCAGTAGGAGGTCCTCCGGTACAACAAGAACGAAGTCGCTAAAGTGCCTAATGCCACCGACTGGCAAAACATGTGTCCGAAGATGGTACCTCACTAGATCAAAAGGCCGTACCCTCAATGGTAGTGGCTCTGGTTCCACCTCAGGCTCAAACTCTGCCTTGAGGTTAGCCTCGATGCCTTGAGTCGCCTCGCCAGCCTCAGCAATGACCAGTTCTTCTACCTCAACAACAGGTGGGAATACGGGGGGAAGCACTGGAGGAGCCCCGTCATGTGGTATATCATCTGCTATCTAGAAAATGGGTGAAAAGTAGCTGAAAAGTGAAGAAAAATGGAGAAAAGATGGTAAACTTGGAAAAAGTCAATCCTAGGAAAGAGAGAATGGGAGAAAAAGTCAAAGCCTGGGAAAGTTCACGAAACCCGAGAGAAACTCAAGGGGAACAAGCCTAGAAGGGTGAAAATGAGGAACAAAGTGTCGAAATCAAAATCCAATCAATTCAAAGTGAAGAGGATCAATAGAGTTTAGTGAATAAAGTTTACATGGGGCGTTGGAAAACGCATAAAAAGCTTGGATCTAGAGAGGGAAAGTGTTTAGAGAGAGAGAGGGAAGAATTTCGGCCTTGGGGAATTAAGGAAATGAAGAGTCTTGGCTGGTATTTAAAAACCTGAGGCAAAAAGACCAAAAAACCCCCGAATTGCCATCGGTGACCAGCAAGGCCTTTTCATGGCCGGCAGCCTCCTCTTGTGGCTGATGGCCATTCTCTGAGTCCTGATGCTGTTTTGTGTCTTTGTTTTCCCAAAAGTGCAATGAAGGTTCATTGTTGGGTTCAGATTGTCCTTACGGGAGCTCAAAACTATGTTTTAGCACATGATGTTCATTGCTTGTCAACATGAACGAGGTGTATCCTTTTTCAACATATTGCAATTCCTCTGAAAGGTAACTCAGAGGTTGCCACCGAGTATCATTTTATTCGTTTATGTCAAAATTACGCTTTTGTTCTTTTTCATTGCATCGAGTATGCATTTCCCATATGTGCATGTTTCACGTACGTTATACGCCATTTATCATTTGTGCGTGGAACACGCTATCAATCATGAGTAGAATATGCTCTTATTTCATGCATAGAATATGCTTTTGATTCTTGCATAGAACATGCTTTCAATTCATCCATTATCCATCTTGCAGAGAATATGCGTTGTCACTGAATTCACTTGTTCACTTTGTGCATCTATCGTACCGGTTCACTTTGTGCATCTATCGCACTCATTCATTTTGTGCATCTATCGCACACCCCTCTGTTGTATCTCGGGACGCATGAAACACGAACCCAAGCGGGTTATCTAGTATCTTAGGACGTGCGAAGCACAGCCCTGGGCGGGTTGTATCTCAGGACCCTCGAAGTACGATCCTGGACGGGTCTCATCTTAGAACGCGTGAAAAGTGAACCCGAGCGGATTTTCTTATTTCTTAAGGCACGCGAAGCGCGACCCTGGGTAGGTTTCATCACGGGATGAGTGAAACGCGAACCCGACTGGGTTCTCTTGTATCTTAGGACGCGCAAAGCGCGACCCTAGGTGGGTTTCATCTCGGGACGTGCGAAAAGCGAGCCCGAGCGGTTCTCTTGTATCTCAAGACGCGTGAAGAGCGGTCTTGGGCGGGTTTCATCATGGGACGCGCAAAACGCGAACCCAAGCAGGTTTTCTTGTTTCTCAAGGGACGCAAAGCGCGGCCTTGGGCGGGTTTGATCTCAAGACACGTGAAACGCGAACCCGAGCAAGTTTTCTTTTTTCTCAAGACGCGTGAAGCGCGGCCCTGGGCGAGTTTCATCTTGGGACTCGTGAAATGCGAGCCCGAGCGATTTTCTTATTTCTTAGGACGTGTGAAATATGAGTTCGAAGTGGGTTCTCTTGTTTCTCGGGATGTGTGAAACACGATCCCGAGCAATTTTTATTCATCTTTTTCTCGAGTCGCGTGAAACGTGATCCCGAGCGATTTTTGTTCGTGTTTTTCTTAGGTCGCGTGAAACACAACCCTGAGCGATTTTCTCAGTTTCTCAGGATGCGTGAAACGCAACCCTAAGCAGTGTTTTCTCTCATCATCTCTTGTTTTGGCGTGGTTAGAGTGTGATTTTATGTTTTCGAGTGGAACTTGTGTTGGTTTGTTTGAAGCTGCTCATTCATATGTTCATATATTATTTCATGTTATTGCTTATTGCATCATCTCACGTGATCATGAGTTTTGAAAATAGCTGGCTTCGCGTAGCGTGTCAACTCAACTTTCAAAGTTGCATTGTGCATATCATTTGCATTTTGCCCCTGAACTACGCTGGTTTGATTCTTTGCAAAGGGATATGTAGGCAGCCTGCAGGCGTAACCATTTATTTTTGTCTTGATTGTTTGTCCAAGTCTTATAGCCTTGTCAAAATGGGTCGTCTTTGGGCTTTGACATTCACTCAAGTCATTTCATGACTCCGAGTTCTATCAAAGAGGGGCAACTATAGACACCCCATTTTTTACGGCCCTTACGACTTGGACACCATTGCATGCACAGCCGATAATGAGTTTACATGCTTGTCAAGTGCTCGAAATCCTCAACGGGATGCCGCAGCTTTGAGCCTTTCAAACCCTACACCCTTGTTGCCTCATTCTTGGACCAAGCCTTAGTTCTTTAAGCCTGCAACCCTTGGTGGCCTACCGACCACCTTTTTAGGCTGCCAGCCGCCACTTCTTGGTTGCCTGCCATTGATATGGCTTGCTGGCCACCTGTTTCTTTTGCAGATATTTTGTGCCAGCTGTGCCAATTGTTTGCATAGATGCATTCATCTTCACCAACGTGTAGGGCTGGCTGTGCTTAAGGAGAGTTCATGTTTTCTATATATAGGAGGCTTCCCTCTTATGTTTTAAGGTTAGAAACATTTTAGAACAAAAAATTTTCCTCTCTCTCTACAATTCTCTCTCTCTAGACAATTCCTACACTTTTGCCTACAAATCCTTAACCTTTGCCTATACACCCTTAACCAAATCTCTCCATACTTGAGTTGAGGTATCCTAGAGTCTTGTTGGAGCTCTTGAGGGTGTTGTTTCCTTGGTTTGGTTGCTTGGAATTAATTTCCTCTTCAAAAGGTATAAGACTTTGCCTATTAGCTTTTTTCCTCTACTCTTTTTCTTGCATTTTTCCAAGTGTTTTTGGGAAGTAAAACTTCTTTATTTTTGGGCTAAAACTTGGGTTTTAAAGCCATTAATGGTTAAAGGGTGGTTCACCCTTCTTTGTACCTTGTTTTGGAGGCCTTTGCCCTTGTGTTTCCCGCCCTTTTATTATCTGTTTTTGAGCTTTAAAACACTGATTTTCAGAATTATTTCAGTGGCCAAAATCATGTTTTGAAGTCCAAATTTGGAGGGGTTAGCCTCCCCTCCTTGTGTCTTGCTTACTAGCCTAGCTTGTGTCATGTTTTAGCATATTAATCTAGCTATTTTTGTCTTAATTCCAGCATGTTTTAGGACTTATTTTAGACTATTTTAGCATTGTTTTGGGCTGTTAGTTGCGTTTGAGCTTTGTTTTGCATGCTTGTAGTGTAATAGTCCTCATGAGTTTGGTGTTCTAGGCCTTAGACACCATCTCTTTTAAGTTGATTGCATTTCTTTATGGCTTTCCATACTTGTGATCACCATTAATCACCTCTGCAACCTCTCTCCTTTCTTGGCTTTTATTTTGCTTTGAAAGTGCTTCAAACAACTTGTTTGTTCAAAGCATGAGATTAAGATGTCATGCTTAATGGTTTAATTCCTTTGGGGTTCATTACCAAAGGTATGATGTCTCTTTCATGCCTAAAACAACTTTTGGTTTGAGCCTTCTTTCCATTTAGAGGACTTAAACTCACCCTTTGGACTCAAATGAACTAAAGAATTGAAGGTAATTAAATGAAGTAATTAAAATTAAGGCTAAAAAAGGTACAAGATAATAAAGTGTTGTGTTCAATCGAACGTTAATTGAACACATGGAAGCTTAAGGCATTTCATACTCATTAGTGATGAAATGATTCAAGTATCCAAAGTCACCACTTCCCTTGATCAATTCATGAAAGGGAGGAGGTTTTGAGTCTTATTTTGTTGCAATTATTAAAATTCCACACTTTGGTTCATAAGCCATCGTGCAATGAAATTGCTTGAGTTGGTGGTTTGTGAACCAAGTTCATTACTCCTTTGATTTGCTCATGAAAAGGAGGAGTGAGTTATGCAAACAAACCCTCGAAAATACCATGTGCATGTTATGTTTGTCCTCTGTTACAGCAAGGTGAACAGGGCAACAGTGGCTGGCAGACCACTTTCTGTTGCCGGTAGACCACCTTTGATGGCCGACCGGCCATCACTAGTGGCTGGCAACCCTCATCGCTAGCCGGCCAGCCACTAATGCAAAATTCAGCGGTGTGTTTGTAAGGCAAAACAAAGTTATTCTGGAAGTGGGCAACAGTGTATGTGTTCTATTGTGCAACAGAGGCTCTCCAGAAGCAAAACAGTGGCTTTTCGAGTAGAAATCGAGCACGTGCATAACCATTCTTTGCATTCTGAGCATGTTTAAGTTTAAATATTTAGATTAAATATTTGTTGTAATTAATTAGTTGTAACTAGTTAATTTTGCAAAGTGTTGTATTTTAGTTAACTAGAATAGTTAATTCAAGTGTTGTAATAATTAGTTAAGTAGTTTAGCTAATTTTATTTGTAATAGTTAATTAATTAGCTTAGCTTAGCTAGTTAGCTAGTTTATTTATTCGAACTCTCCTTCGTGAGAGCGCAATGTTCTAATAATGTGTATGTCTTCCAACCCCACGTCTTTCTCCCCTTTATTTACTAGCTTATGATGGTTAGTTTAAGAACATCACGTTTTGTTTAGCATACTTCATATTTGCATCCATTTGTCTTGCATGCACCGAGGCTCAATTTATCATTCTAACTGCATTTTTATTGCTTATACATTCTTTGAATACATGCTTAGACCGCATGCTATTTCATTGATTCATACACCATGTTAAGTAGCCGAGCCTATTTAATTGCATATCACATGTTTTGGATTAGTCATATTGCATAGTTAGGAATCATGCATTTTTTTCTAACTTGTTTCTCTTTTTCGGCTTGGAGTACTAGGTATGCTTTTACTCGCTTTAGTATAATCGCATGTGTGTGATTGTTGCCATGTTTAGCATGCTTGCCACGAGGCTAATTGCTTAAGTGCTAAACTACTTGAATGCCTGTAGAAGAAGGCTTGTTGCTTGAATTAGAATAATTTGAGCAATGTTAATATGCGATCACTTTTTCCAATGATATGTATTTCAAAACAATTTTCAAAACAAACATGAATCAAATGTTCCAATTTTTGCGAGTTAGTTTATACTTGTGTGTGTGCGCATCACATAGTAATGCTAGTCTAATAAATTGAAACAAGAGCATATAATGTAACAAGATTCATATCATGATTAGTAGAGGTTGATCTTTGATCGGGCGAGCGGTGGTGCTCAAATGTATTCATGACCTTCTCCTCTCGTACCTAAGTTTTTGAGCCGAGACAATCTTGGTGATGATGGAAACGTGTCTTTTGGCATGAGTCATGGGTTTCCTAAATTTTCCCAAAACAAAGTATTTAGGTGGCGACTC
The DNA here is from genome assembly GCA_025200525.1 of Camellia lanceoleosa. Classification (NCBI taxonomy): domain Eukaryota; kingdom Viridiplantae; phylum Streptophyta; class Magnoliopsida; order Ericales; family Theaceae; genus Camellia; species Camellia lanceoleosa. Next base: position 160,697,897 of record CM045761.1, read on the forward strand.
TAAATCTGGCAAAGTAGTTCATTTTTGACAATTTGATTCAAAATCGATTTTCCAAAAGATTTGTCAAATTTGGACTCTTTGGTGATTATCTATTTCATATTGTGGAATCAGATTCAGAACCGCGGGAGTTCGATACTATAGGGCTTAATTTGCCTTCCGAAAGGGGGTGCGAAAAAGTCGAGCCACACCTATGTATCCCTTTGTAAGGAATCAAACCAGCGTTGTTCAAGGGCATGATGCAAATGATACATAATGCAGTGCACCAATCAAAACCACAAGCAGTGCTTACCACATAAATATCATAAAGGAATGAAGATGCAAATCAAACTATGTTTAACACTGTAGCTCAACTTTTTCGCGCCCCCTTTCGGAAGTTTGAAAGAAAGCCTTACAGTTCGGACTTCCATGGTTTTGAATCTAATCTCAGAAGTGCAATGTGAAATTGATAAACACCAAAGAGTCCAAATTCGGCAAATCATTTGGAAAATTGATTTTGAATCAAAAATGTCAAAATTGGACTACTTTTCCAAATACAGAGCCACCACTTAAATATTTTATTTTGGAAAAATTTAGGAAACCCATGACTCGTGCCAATGGCGACATGTCCGTCATCACCAAAGTTGCCTCGGCTCGGGAGCTTGGGTACGAGAGGGGAAAGTCATGAATTGAACACTCCCACTCACCCGATCAAAGATTGGCCTCTACTAATCATGATATGATTTTTATCAACATTATGTGCTCTTGTTCCAGTTATTAGGCTAGTATTACTACGTGATGCACACAAGCAAGTATAGATTAGTTTGCTAGAATTGGAACAATTCAATTCATTTTTATTTTGTGAAAAGGATTTGAATTTGTCACTCAACAAAATAGGCTTAAAACGTACATTCGTTGAATCATTCCAATTCAAACAACAAGCCTTCATCCACAGGCATTCAAGCAATTTATCAGGTAAGCATTTAGCCTCATGGCAAGCATGCTAGCCATAGCAATCACTTACACTCATGCAAATATGCTAAAGCACAAAAAACTTACCTACTACTCCAAGCTAAAATAAACAAAAAGAGTTAGAAAAATAAATAATTCCTAACTATACAAGATATCTAATGCAATACATGCGAAGAATGCAATTAATAAGCTCGACTACCAATATGACATTTTCAACTATTTCATAGCATGCGTTTAAACATGTATTCAAAGAAAGTATTGAAATGATAATGTAGTTTGAATGATACGCCAAGCCTCGGTGCATGCAATACAAGATGAATGGATGCAAGCATAAGGTATGCTATTTGAAACGTGATGCTTCTAAACTAACCATCAAAAGTGGTTAAGTAAAAGGAAGAAAGACGTGGGGTTGGAAAACATACATATTATTACATTTTGCTCTCACAAAGGAGAGTCCGAATGAATGAACTAGCTAAGCTAAACTACTTAACTAATTAAAGCTAAGCTAATTAAGCTAACTATTACAAAACAAATGAATAACTAGCTAAACTAATTAACTAATTATTACAACACTTGAATAAACTACTTGAATGAACTAACTAGTAAGCTAACTAATTAAGTTACAACACAAATGTAAGCAAACTAACTAATTAAAGTCTCTAACTACTCTGCCACTACTCTACCCTGGGAAATGAAAAATGCACATACGCATGCTTGGATATCACCCGAAAAGACCTCCGTTTTGCTCTCGAAAGCTTCTATTTGTAGAGTTGAACACTTCCAAAACAAACCTTCTCATCTTAGCAAAATTCTACTGAGATTTACATCAGTGGCCAACCGGCCACTGGCAAAGACTGCCGGTCATAAAAGTGGCCTGCTGGCCATCAGTGGTGCTCTGTCGGCCACCTGCCAGCCACTGATGCACTGGTTCAACTTGCTGCAACAGAGAAAACAGAGCAATGAAAGGGTATTTCCAAGGATTGTCTGCATCACTCACCCTTCATTTTCATGAACAAATCCAAGGAGTTGTGAACTTAAGCCGCAAACCACCAACTCAAGCAATTTTATTGCATGATGGCTTGTGACTCAGGATGGGCAAGCTCAATAAATGCAACAACAAGACACAAACCTCCTCCCTTGCATGAAAAATCAAGGGAAGTGGTTACCTTGGAGACTTGAATCATTTCATCACTAGCAAGTATGAAATGGTTCAAGCTTCCATGTGTTCAATTAACGTCCAATTGAACATAACCAAATTATTATCTTATACCATTTTAGTCCTAAGTTTTAATTACTCAATTTTAGATTACCATCCATCTTTTAATTCATTAAATCCAATAATGAATTTAAGTCCTCTAATGGAGTGAAGTACCAAACCAAGTGTTAACTTAAGACATGAAAGAGATGTCATAATGAACCCCTAAAAGGGATTAAACCATTAAGCATGACAACCTCAATCTCATGCTTAAAAGAACAAGAGGCTTGAAACAACTCTCAAAACAAAACAAAAGCCAAGAAAGAAGGGAGGTTGTAGAAATTATTAGTGCTAAAAATAAGTGAGAAAAGCACAACTAAATGCTATCACTCAAAGGAGATGGTGTCTAAGGCCTAAAACACCAAGCTCATGAAGATTATTACACTACAAGCATGCAAAACAAAACTCAAACACAACAAACACTTAAAAATAGTCTTAAAACAGGTCTGAAACCGCATTAAAACATGTTGGAATTAGACTAAGAAAAGCTAGAATAATAGGCTAAAACATGGCACTAACTAGGCTAGCAAACAAGACACAAGGAGGGGAGGCTAACCCCTCCAAAACATGATTTTTACCCATAAAAACACTCTGAAATTTAGTGTTTAAAAGCCTAAAAAAAGATGGTTTGAAATGGGAAACAAAGGTGCAAAGGCTTTTTAAACAAGGAATAAAGAGGGATGAACCACCCCCTAACCTTAAATGGCCAAAAACACCAATTTCAGCCCATAAAAAATAGGTTTTTTTACAGCTCAAAAAAGCCTAAAACAATGAAAATAAAGGTAGAAATACATGTATGTAAAGCAAGTCTACAAAGCTAGTATTATACCTCTTGAAGAGAAGAGTGATTCCAAGCAACAATTTCAAGCAAATACCACCTTCTAGAGCTCAAACCAAGCCCAAGAACACCTCAGCTCAAAGATTAGGGGATTTGGTTAAGGATGTATAGGCAAGAGTGTAGGAATTGTAGGCAAAAGTGTAGAAAATTTGTAAAGAGAGAAAAATTTTGAGTCTAAAATTTTCTAACCTCAAAACATGAGAAAGGGGGTCCCCATATATAGAAAACATGAAATCTATACAAAGAGATCCAGCCCTCCATGTATGGATAGATGCAAGCATCTGTGCAAACAGCTGGCACAGCTGGCATAAAATATCTACACAAAACACTGGTGGCCGGCTGGCCATCAAGGCACATCAATGGCTGGCAAACAACAAATGATGGCCGGCAGCCTCTAGGGATGGCCGGCAGGCCACCAGAGATTGCAGGCTGGAAAGACCAAGGCATGGTCCAAAAATGAGACAAAATGGATGCAGGGTTTAAAAGGCTCAAAGTTATGGCGTTCCGCTGAGGACTTCGAGCTTGGCGAGCAAACAGACTCGTCATTGGATGTACCTGAAAGAACATCCAAGTCTTGATGGGCTGTCAAAAATGGGTGTCTACAAACACAGAAAAGGTGCTGACACCCTCAAACCACAATTCTTGTAAAATAGGTGCGTACACATGCAGAACTATGCCTTTCGCAAAAAGAGTACAAGTGATTGGGTAGTATGATATAGGTGAGTGTGGGGGCCGAGTATCAGGGGATGCAAAGAAGCCAAATAAGTGAACTCGGAGAGTCAAGATACATACATTGTATTCGGTCCCGTCTTATATAAATCCAGAAGTATCCTAATCGGCCGCACAACTAGTTGAGCGAGGAGCCGAATAAAGAGCAGTTCGTAATAAAAAGAGCCAAGAAAATAGTTACACGGTGGATTAAAGGTGAGCCCAACCCTGAGGCCCAAGAAGAGATATAAATAGAAGAACATCAACCAAAGAGAGACATGTGAGAACAAGTAAGCTTAACTTAAGACATAAGCAACCAAGAGAGTAGCTACTGACTTATCCATCGGAGTGCTAATTTTGGCACTCCCGACCAGAGTGTTCATTCTTTTTCAGGTGGCTAGCTGAGGATCACAAGCGTCCTCCAGGACCCGAAAAGTATTTCCAAACCACTTCTCCACAATTGGCGCCGTCTGTGAGAATACTCAAGCACGTCCATGGCGGGTGTGACGAAAGATCCTCCGGCATTTGCTGGCGACCCTATGCCACAGGATGAAACCACTCCAAGCAACATGCTTGGGCTAGAGAATATTACCGCAAGAAGGGCCTTGAACTTCGATTCACCCTCGACATCAGCACATGAGACAATGCAAGCGATTATGGAGCAAGTAAAGCAAAACGAACAGAGGTTGGAAAACATAATGGCTGAGAACGAGCGCCTTCGACAAGATTTGGCCTTGGAGGTGGCAAAATCTCAACAAGCCACGCGCCAAGACCCGGGACGGCCTCTGAGAAAGGATGGTCGACAATCTCGAATTCGGAGACATGATAGTAGCAGTGACTCTGACCCATCATCCCCAGAATCTACAAAAAAGGGACGAGTCGACATCTCCAATTCTTCTGAGGGAAGTCCGCATGCATGGAAAAAGCGAAGAAGAAATGATTCAGATGAAGAGGATCAACATAACCCCTTTATATGATGGATTGTAAGAGCACTACTACCCAAAAAGTTCACAGCACCGTCATTCACCTTATATGATGGTAAATCAGACCCCATTGATCACATTCACCGTTACAAGCAGGCCATGACACTTCATACAGACGACGAGGCCCTCATGTGTCGAATATTTCTGAGCAGTTTGGGACCACTGGCTGTCAGGTGGTATCATAAACAGGAGCCGATATCGATCAAGAGCTTCCACCAACTCCAAAAATCCTTTAGGGCTAGGTTCATCACTAATGAGGACCAGCCGAAACAAGCCGATTCTCTATGGGCAATGCAAATTCAACCAGTGGAAACTCTTCATGCATATTCGTCGCAGTATTGGGAATGTTTTAACCTAGTAAATGATGCCTGCAATGACTCCATGGTCATCACCGCCTTCAAAATGGGGTTACATCCAAACAGTGCCCTCCGCAGCTCTTTGACTAGACGGCCCCTAAAAACGGTCTAGTCGTTGATGAAAAAAGTTAAGGAATACTGCAAAGTAGAAGACGATGCCCTACGGGTCAAAGCCGGGCACAACGTCACTAAGTCGGCCCCACCTGAAATCGTATAGCCGATGAACGCTATACCACTACGGAGCCCTAAATCACAGAACCGGGCTAAACGAGATTGAAGACGGGATTCACATCGATCAAATGACCAATGTCCACACCGAGCTAATGAGCAGCTTCAAGTGGATAGCAGGCGCGCAAGGTGCGTCGACAAGAAATACACGAAGTTATCAGAGCCGATCAGTATGGTTATGGCTAAGGTTCAACACTTGCTATTCTTTAAGTGGCAGTCTAAAATGGTGGGACGTCATGACACGATGAGGCGGGATAAGCAGTGCGAATATCACAAGGACCACGGTTATGATACCGACAGTTGTTACGCATTGAAGGATCACCTCAAGGAGTTGGTACAAGACAGTCGGCTTAAGCAATATGCTCGAAAGGACAACTCAACCAAAACAATTGCTTTGTGGCCGGAGTCACCACCGCTTGGCGTAATTCATATGATATACAGCTTGCCAACGGCTTCCATGGTGCATACAATTCAGTCACATCCTAACCTCTAAAAGCAAATCACACCGGCAAAACGCCCCTATAAAGCTATGAGTATTTCTTTCGATGACTCCGATTTGGTCGGCGTAACACTCCCCCACATTGATCCCTTGGTAATCGAACTACGCGTAAACAGACTCACCGTTGAACGGGTTCTCATAGCTAGGGGAGTACTTCAGAGGTTATGTACTACAAGACCTTCATTAAACTCGGCTTCACTGAGTCGGACCTGTCTCGGGCCCATTATCCATTATTCAGTTTCAATGCTAATCCAGAATACCCATTGGGCAAAATCACACTACCTGTTCGAGCGGGCTCTTGATCAGTGGATGTGGAGTTTTTGGTTGTCAAGCTTCCTTCGCCGTATAATCTCATCATGGGACGAACTTGGCTGCATACAATGAAGGCCATGCCAAGCACCTATCATCAACTGCTCCGCTTCCCGACTGAACACAGCATTGAACAAATATGTGGTTCCCAGAAATTGGCACAAGCTTGTTATCTCCTTGACGCGAAGACTCCAAGAGAGCTAGAAGTGAATTCTATTGAGGTGCCGGATCGAGAGAGCCTCGACGATGTTGGGCGGTTCCCAAGTGAAAAGGCCACGGAATCCCTAGATCGAGTTGGAATTGATGGGGGATCCTGACAGGTTCTTCATGGTCGGCGCCTCCTTGAACAAAGTTGACAGACAACAGCTAATTATCTTCTTACTCAGCAACCTTGATGTATTTGCATGGTCACCGTATGAGAGGCCGAGGGTGGATCCATCTGTTTCACAGCACCGTTTAAATGTTGACTCCAAACGCAAGCCGATTATTCAGAAAAGTCAGTGTTCAGCCACAGAACACACTACTGCCTTTGTTGAAGAAGTTGACTGGTTGCTTGATGCCGGGGCAATCCGAGAAGTCACCTACCCAACATGGATATCGAATACAGTGGTTGTAAAGAAAAAAATGGGACTTGGCGTGTTTGTGTGGATTTCACAGACTTAAATAAAGCTTGTCCCAAGGATTGTTTTCCCCTCCCCAGAATAGACTAACTCGTGGATGTCACGGCGCATCATCAACGTATGAGCTTCCTCGATGCCTACAGAGGCTATCATCAAATTGCAATGTACCTGGAAGACCAAGACAAAACTACATTCCTCACCCCAAGAGGAACCTACTTCTATAAGGTTATGCCTTTTGGGCTGAAGAATGCGGGGGCAACTGCCCAAAGACTAGTCACTGCCATGTTTAAGGAGCAACTCGGCCAAACGATGGAAGTGTACATTGCCGATATGGTGGTTAAGTCTAAAGAAGAGTAGACTCACCAAGCTGATCTGAAAGAGACATTCGGCATTTTACGCAAATACAAAATGAAGCTGAATGCTTCCAAGTGTGCATTTGGGATTGGTTCCGGCAAATTCCTGGGCTACATTGTCAATCACCGCGGAATCGAAGCCAACCCGAGGCAAATCATTGCAATCCTGGAACTCGGCTCTCCGCGATCGGTGAAGGAGGTCCAAAAGGTTGATTGGGAATGGCCGCTGCACTCAATAGGTTCATCAACCGTTCCACTGACCGCTACCAACAATTCTTTCATACCCTACGGCAAGGTAAAGCTTTTGAATGGACCTCTGAGTGCGAAGCCACTTTCAATGGTCTGAAGACCTACCTCCGATCAGTCCCACTCTTGACAACACCTTCAGCCGGTGATCCGCTCATTTTATATCTGACAGTTTCTGACCGGGTCGTCAGCGCCGTGTTATTAAAGGAAGAGCTTGGGGAGCAGCGGCCAGTGTATTATGTGAGCAAGGCAATGGTTGACACCGAAACACATTACCTCCCATTGGAAAAACTCATCCTAGCCCTCATCATGGTAGCAAGAAAACTGATGCATTACTTTCAGGGGCTTACCATCAGGGTACTAACGGACTACCCCTTCCGGATAGTACTCCGTAGTGTAGATGCATCAGGCCACATTTCAAAGTGGGCTCTCGAACTTGGCCAGTACGATATTCAGTTTCTACCTAGAGCCTCAATCAAGGGGCAAGTCCTTGCCGACTTTGTGGCTGAATTCACTGGAGGCCTCGCCGACTATAAGTCTGATAAAACTCAACCTAAGCTGAACTGGAGAATTTATGTTGGGGACATTTGGCAGTTGTATTGTGACGGATCATCCAACCAATGGGGCAGTGGGGCTGGAGTAGTGATCATGGCTCCTGACGGAGCAATAATAGAGCAGGCCATCAAACTCGGCTTCGAAGCATCAAACAATGAGGCCGAATACGAAGCCCTGCTAACGAGCTTACAGAACGCACATCTTCTGGGTGCTCGGTGTTTGCTTATATTTTGCGATTCAAAACTGGTGATCAATCATCTAAAGGGGGAGTACGTGGCCAAAAACGACCGTATGGCAGCCTACATGAAAACGGCAAACTCCTTGCTGCCACAATTTGACCATCATGAATTGAACCAAATAACTCGTGATCAGAACACATATGCAGACGCCGTGGCCTGTCTAGCCTCCGCCATTAACTCAGAGATTAAACAGACAATTAAAGTGGGTTTCATCCCTAAGCCGAGCATTGGCCCTTCAGAGGAAGTCCAGGTCAATGTCATAGAGTCAGGACCGAGTTGAATGGATTCCAATGCTGCATTCCTATCTTCTGAACAACTCCCGTTAGATAAGAAAGAAGTACACAAGTTGCGAAACAAAACCCTGCGATACTACTTGGATCCGCAAGGAAAGCTTTACAAAAAAATCCCTTTCTGGTCCATACCTAGAATGCGTTCATCTGAATCAAGTTGAGGAACTCCTGACTGAAATACATGAAGGCAGCTGTGGTGCCCATTCTGGCGGGCGCTCTTTGGCTCATCGAGCTGTGACACAAGGGTATTATTGGCCAATAATGAGAGTCAATACCAAATGTTACATGAAGAAATGTGAACAGTGCCAGAAGTTTTCTCCTTTAACCCATCTGCCTGCTGAAGAGTTGAGCTCTATAACCAGTCCTTGACCGTTCGCCCAATGAGTACTTGACATCGTCAGACCATTGCCTCGCGCCCCAGGCAACAAGTGATTTTTGATTACCGCGATAGATTATTTCACAAAATGGGTAGAAGCGGAGGCACTAACGCGCATCCGAGATACTGATGTGAAGCGTTTTGTATGGAGAAATATCATAACGCGATTTGGCATTCCAAGAGCACTTATTTCAAACAACGGCACCCAGTTTGATTGTCGTGTCTACCGAGAACTATGCAGCAAGTATGGTATTTGGCCCTATTTTTCCACCCCGGCTTATCCACAGAGTAATGGCCAAGCTGAAGCCTCTAACAAATCCATTTTGGACAGCATCAAGAAGAGGCTGGAGAAAGCTAAAGGCAGATGGGTTGAAGAATTGTCGAGTGTGGTAAGGGCTCATCGCACTACTCCGAGGCGGTCCACTGGGGAAACGCTGTTCGCTTTATGCTTCGGAACGCAAGCAATCATCCCCTTGGAGATCGGCCTCCCAACCTTGAAAACAAAAGTTTTTGATATGGGCCGAAACGACATGATGCTGGCCTTGGATTTGACTTTGATTGAAGAACGAAGAGACCATACCCTTGCATCCATGGCACGGTGCCAGCAGCAGCTTGCTAAGTCATATAATCAATGTGTTCAGCTACGCCGCTATATACCAGGCGAATTGGTCATGAAGAAAGTGCTTCCAGCCGCCAGGAATCCGGCTGATGGAAAATTGGGTCCTAACTGGGACGGCCCCTATCAGATCGACTCAATCACGGGAATATGGGCATATTGGCTCAAAGACATGTCTGGGAGGAGTCTGCTACGACCTTGGAATTCAACGTACTTGCGTACATTCTATCATTAAACCCAACCTGTAGGGCATGATACTTGCTTTGAATGGTTCACCATGTACATATTTCACTTTTGCAATGCCAAGTTTCCTATTTTCTCATTGCAAAATTCAGCTCAAAAGTCTTCCGGATTAAGCCTTCGGATTCGGAGCACCCTTCGTAGATATCATGTTTGGTCAAGATAAAAAAAAGTCTCCGAATTCGGAGCCCCATCCATGCAGGTCACGTTTGGGCCAAATAAGACTCTGGATTCTGAGCGCCCTTCATGGATATCACGATTGGCCAAGATAAAAAAAGCCTCCGAATTCGGAGCCCCATCCGTGCAGGTCACGTTTGGGCCGAATAAGACTCCAGATTCGAAGCGCCCTTCGTGGATATCACGATTGGCCAAGATAAAAAAAGGCTTTGAATTCAGAGCCCCATCCATGTAGGTCACGTTTGGGCCGAATAAGATTTCGGATTCGGAGCGCCCTTCGTTGATATCACGATTGGCCAAGATAAAAACGCCTCCAAATTCGGAGCCCCATCCCTGCAGGTCACGTTTGGGCCGAATAAGACTTTAGATTCGGAGCGCCCTTCGTGAATATCACGTTTGGCCAAGATAAAAAAAAGTCTTTGAATTTGGAGCCCCATCTGCGCAGGTCACGTTTGGGCCGAATAAGACTCCGAATTCGGAGCACCCTTTGCGGATATCGTGATTGGCTAAGATAAAAAAGTCTCGAAATTCAAAGCCCCATCCATGCAAGTCACATTTGGGCCAAATAAGACTCTGGATTCAGAGCGCCTTTCGTGGATATCATGTTTGGGCTGAATAAAACTCCGAATTCAGAGCACCCATACGCGCATTACGTGTTTGGGCCTAATAATAATCCGTATTTGGCGTGCTTCTCATGAATATTACGATTAAAAAGCACGCGTTGTTGACAAAAGTTGAAACATGTAAGCATTCAAAATGAAGTGTTTCGTTACATTAACCGATTGACTCAAAATGCATAAACATAAATTGAAACATGCAAACATTCAAAACAGGGCGTTTATTAAATTAACCAATAAATACATAATTTGCGCCCAGTCTGTGTTGGAGCATTTACAATATGTTCAATTTTATTTGGCATCACCCTTGTTGTCGCTCTTCTTGATTTCAACAGCGCCAAAGGGAAAGTGATGACGTTGGTATAACGGTGACGCCGATTCAACGCCTGCTTGTTAGAGAGCCTCTGCGGCTTGGAGAGCCTTAATCCACCCGTGCCTGAAACCCTGATTCTTGCATCGGCATACTTCCTCGGTGAGTTTCTCCTTGGTCTTGTCTATCCCAACTTTTCGGCCGTCGTGGAAGCCTTTCTCATAACCCCTGGACCTTGCACCCTCTACTGTAAACATGCTTGCCGTATCTCGATTGGCAATCGCATGACTTATTAGCCATTGGGTCACCCTTTCCTCCACGACCGGGTTAGATTGGCCGGCCGCATGCGGCTTGGCAGTTTTGGCCTTTCTTAGCTCATGCTCAGCCTTCTTCGCGCGGGCCTCCATGTTTCGAATTCGTTCATTCTTCTGCTCTATCTCTTGCCACAAGGCACGTAGACACATACTGATTTCATAGGCGGTATACAGCCCTTTCACTGCTCCATGGATACCCTCTCGAAACACTTCGAAATCTTGTCAACCGACCATCGAGTACTGGACTTCTAGTGGAAAAATATGTCGAGCGAACTCAACTGCCACACCTGGGTCGTAACCAATTGAATCCGTTTCTATCATTGGTTTATTCCCCATAAAAATCGTAAAACTCAACGGTTGCGGTGTCACATCGGATTCACTCCTCGGTCGCGGTCGATGGAAGCTGCCCCATTGATGTCTTTCCCTTCTGGGTGATCTACTTCGATGTAGGGATTGACGTTTTTCCCGTTCCCTCGACGTCCTACTGTAGACTGCCCGGAGAACTCTCTGCTCCACGCGCGAGGGCGCGAATTCGTTGTTCTTTAGCTACAGTTCGGACTTGTGTCACGGTTCTGAATCTAATCTCACAAAGTGCAATGTGAGACCGATAAATCACCAAAGAGTCCAAATCCGGCAAATCGTTTTGGAAAATTGATTTTTATAAAGAAGTGCCAAACATGGATTACTTTTCCAGATACAGAGTTGCTACCTAAATATTTTATTTTGGGAGAATTTAGAAAACCCTGACTCATGCCTGAGGCCACGTGTCCGTCATCACCAAAGTTGCCTCAACTCGGGAACTTGGGTATGAGAGGGAAAGGTCATGTAATGAGCACCCCCGCTCGTCCGATCAAAGATCGGCCTTTACTAACATGATATGTTGTTTTTTAAAACACATGTGTTCTTATTCCGGTTATATAACCTAGAATTACTATGTGATGCGCGCAGCAATACAAGTATATACTAGATCGCCTAAGTTTGAACAAAACATTGCATATTCGTTTGTGAAAATGATTTGAAAATGGTTTAGAGGTGCTACTCGCAAGTAGGCTAAGTCGTAGATTTTGCCACCCTCAAGTGGGCTAAAAACGCATACTTTGATGAATTGTTCTAATTCAAGCAATTCAACCTTCATCCATAGGCATTCATGCAGTTAATCAGTTAAGCAAATAGCGTCATGGCAAGCATGCTATACATGGCAACATATACATCTCATGCAATATGCTAAAGCATAAACACTCACAGTGTACTCCGAGCCAAAACAGAGAACTAGTTAGAAATCATGCATGATCCTAGTTCATGTTAAGATGGCTAATGCAACAGATGCAAAAATGCATCTAAAATAGGCTCGGCTATTCTAAGATGTCATGTGAAATGCAACTTGATAACATGCTTTTGAACACGTATTCAAGTAAACGTATTAAAGTACAATGCAGTTTGTATGATGCACCGAGGCCGGTGCATGCAATGCGAATGAATGATACACGCATGTGGAGCACAAGGATGCTAATGAAAACATGCCCTAAAACTAACCATTGTAAGTAGTTAAGTAAAAGGGAGAAAGAAATGCAGGTTGGAAGACATGCATCACACACATGCACGTTTATTACAACAATACGCCCTCTCGCAGGAGGGTCCGAATAATGAGCTAACTAGCTAATCTAAGCTAATTAAACTAATTATTACAAAACAAATTGAATAACTAGTTACAACTAATTATTACAAAACGAAGCTAATTAACTAACAAGTTATTACAACACAAATTAATCAGTTAAGCGCATTAACTAATTAAGTACATAAACTAAAGCATTAGCTAGCTAAGCATGGCAGCTAAATAAAACAAATAGAAAGGGCCTCGGGGCAAGAAACGCATGTATGCTCGGTCGCCTCATTCAGAAATCCATCGCAATGCCCTGTAGACACCCCATTTTTGACTGACCTTAAGACTCAGACGTCATCGATTGAGCGCTCGGTGATTGCGCATATTGTGCTCGTTCTGAGGTTACGGAGTCTCGGCTGAGAGCCTTGCCTCCGGACTTCCGGACTCTTTTGTGCTTTGCCTCGGTTTGTGAACCAGGTTCTGTTTTCTCTTTCCAAAGGGAAGGAGAGGTCTCGTAGGCCATCTTTCAATGGCCGTAGGCTACGTTTCGTGGTCGTAGGCCGCTTTTCTCATTTGGAGACCAGTTTTTGGTTTTTGGAGCAGTCGGCCGTGCGCCTCGGTTCGGGACCACTTAACTTTCTCCGTTTGCTCCGATTTTTGGCACACACTTTGTTTCCTCTCTCTAGAGGGACACTGTGGCCCGGGAGACAACCTTCCTGGTCGCGCACCACTTTCGATGCTTAACAGTCAGTTTTCAGGGCACCCAGTTGCGGGTTTTGGCTCCCGAACCCTCGTTTTGCATCCGTCTTGGTTCATTTTTGGTGTGGACCCTATTTTCATTATTTGAAAGGTGGTACAAGGGTGGGAGACCATCTTTTCTCTTGGAGACCACCTCTTCTCCCCCCGGCTGGTTTTCTTGTCAGAAAGCTAGTCTCCTTGGTTTTTGAGCCACTTTTGCAGGTCTCCCACTACATCACTTGATTGCTTTTAGCTTGGAGACCACCCTAGGAGCAGGCCGAGCACCTGAACCTTTTGACCCTGGTTGGCCGACCAGGGGGAGTGGCCGGCCGACCACCTGAACTAGTCGGCCTATACGCTTTGTCTCTCTTATGCAATCCATTGTGCGTGGGAGGCATTTGCTCCATCCTCCGAGGATTGACCCTCTTGTTTTGGCTTCTTAAAGAAGCTTGGCCCTTTACTCTTAGCTTCTAAGAGAAGCTTGACCCCTTTGGTCTAGCTTCCTCAAGAAGCTTGACCCTTTTGGTTTAGCTTCCTTAAGAAGCTTGGCCCCTTTGCTCCAAGCTTCTAAGAGAAGCCTTGGACCTCTTCTTCTATAAGAGAGACCCTCCTCTCCACTGGCAAGGGTTGAGTTTTCTTGTGTCTAAAGCTTATACACTTTCCTCCATATCTCTCTACTTCAAGCTTCAAAAGTCCACAGTTCTTGGACCCTTTGCACTACACCTCCAAGCACAACACCTCCACTATCAACCTAAACACCTTAGAGCTCATTTTTAGAGGTTGAAGAGTTCCTAGTTTGGTCCAGAAGTTGCTGGAGGTCTTCTCTACAAGGGTAACACTCATTCCCCATTTTCAAGCATTATTTTGCTTCACATCTTAGCTCCATTTGCAAGCATATTTAGGCTTTGTCATAAACTGAAAAAAGTGCTGTTTTGAGCTTCTAAACATGTTTTTTTAAGAATATTTTTCTTTTGGGGGTCATCTACCCCCTTGCATGCTTTATTTCCTCTTATTTTAGGCTATGCATTAGGGCTTTTGTTGTGAGCTTTGTTGGCCCTTTTGACCATTGAAATCCAGTAGATTTTCAGTGGTTATTATGTGTTTTTGAGCACCAAAATCAGAGAGGGGTGACCCTCTCACCCCTTGTTTTGTTTACTAACTTTGTTGGCCTTTCAAAGGAGCCTCTATTTGCATGTTTTCAAGCCATGTTTCAGGCCACTTTTTGTGAGTTTTGTGACCTGCATAGGCTCTATCCAGAGCCCTTTTTTCCATGTTGAATGTCTATTGTGTGCGTGTAGAGTAATCCTCTTCAAGGCCTTTCACAGGGGCCTTTACTTGCATGCTTCCTAGGCTCATTTCAGGCCCTTTTCAGTGAGTTTTAGAGCCATCATAACCTCACTCCAAAGGTGGTTTTTCGATTTTGTATGTCCATCATGCATGTGTTTAATAACCCTTTTATTGGCCTTTCAAAGGAACATATCATTCTTGCATGCAGTGGCCATGTTTCCATGGGTTTTTGGGAATTATTTGGCATGGCATACTTCTTTTTTTGGCTGGTTTGGTGAGCTCTCATGTGCTTCATATAGTTGTAGTGCAAATCATGGTTCACTAGCTTGTATTGCATGATCTTTTGGCCCTTAATTCTAGCACTTTTTGGCCATGCCTTAGACTGATTTTGAGCATATTTTGGACTGCCTTGGCTCTGTTTTTGGGTCTCATGGTCAAATGATGTTTGTTTTGCATGCTTGTAGTTCAATGTCCATGCTTAGTTTTGAGTTTCGGGGTCTATTACATGCATATACTGAGGTGTTTTCATGTTTTGGGGCCATTGCATATCATATCTCAGAGCTTACATGTATGCCATATTCCCATGATTTTCACTCTTTAAATGCGTTTGAGAGTTGGGCTTGTATGCCTTGTTTTCGGACCATTGAATGAGCTTCATTTCTTTGCATATTGAGCCATCATTTTAGGCCATTTTCCCACTGTCTTGGACCTGCCTAGGGTCTGTTTGGGGCTGGTCTTGCCATTTGTGCATCACTTTGTGTACCTCTACTGTAATACGCTACACTAGTTTCGGTAATTGTGCCATCTAGCATGCATTATGTGAAGTGTTTGCAGGATTCGGGACCATTGTGCATCATGTTTCAGAGCTGGAGAATGTGTGTTTCCATGCCACATTTCATCCTTTGCAATGCTTAGTTAGAGTTGCATGTTGTGCCTTAGGATCGGTCCTTTGTATTCGTGCGTGTTTGCATGTATTTCGGTTGTCTCATTTTCATGTATGGCCACTGATTTGGGTGTGGCTGAGGTCCACTCACATTGGTTTAAGTCCATCTTGCATTATGTATGCCATTTAGTTCATGTTGTTGCATATTTGGCCATTGCATTGTGTATGCCTTGATCATCTCATTGATAGTCTTCGTATGTGCATTGTGTATGCCATACGGTTCATATGCATTGAGTATGCCATCCTTAGTTCATAGCATTGTGTATGCTAGTTGCATGTTTGCATATCATCCCTCACATGCCAGCATGATTAGGTTGCATTGCATTTAGGGTTGCATGATAGTCGCATTGTGCATGCTATCTTGTTGCATTATGTTTGGAGTAGGGTTAGTACAAACACGGGAAACGAGGGACGTTTCGTACTCAAAGTGACGAAACGTGCCTCAATTCTCGGTCGCTGACACTCTGGATTACCTATGATGGAGTTTAGGCCCTGTTATGTTTTCATATGCATTCATTCCACATTAAGTCGTGCAATTCGACTCCTTGGCCATCATGCATCGAGATACGTGATTGGTGGCACAAGGATCGAGGACTACACCCCCTAGAGCTTATGCAATGACGGGGAGCGTGGGCGTGCACACATACGTTGAAAATACTTTGCTATGCCCCTTTCTTGCTCTCTGTTGCAGCAAACCGGAAACCAGCAGCTAAAATTGGTCAACAAGCCTTCTGGAGCTTTGTACAGTATTCCGGGATTAGTAGCAAACAAAAGCAAATCAGGGCATCGCAATGGATTTTCCGGCAAGGCGACTCGAGCATGCATGCATCTTTCATCACTCGGAACAGAGCTGAAGCGGTCCATAGATCTGCATACTAGTTTATTTCGTTTCTTAGTTAATTTGTTAATTAATTAGGGTTTTGTAATATTTAATTAGCTAGAGTAGTTAATTATTTATTCGGTTTGTATTATTTATTCAGACCCACCGAGTAGGGCAATTTTGTAATAAGTGTGCGTGCGTGTGATGTATGTCTTCCAACCCCACGTCTTTCTCCGTTTTATTTACCAGCTTATGATGGTTAGTATTAGGGCATGTTTCAATTAGCATCTATATGTTCGCATGCTTGCATTCATTCATCTGTACTGCATGCACCGGTCTCAGCGCATCATACTAACTGCATTGTATTTCAATTCCAAGTTGGATACATGTTATCTGTTTCATTTCATATGCTATGTTTAGAATAGCCGAGCCTATCTTAGTTGCATTTTGCATGTGTTGCATTAGCCATCTTAACATGAACTAGGATCATGCATTGAACTTGGAGTACTCGATGAGTGTTTATGCTTTAGCATCCTTGCATGCGTGTGAGTGACTGCCATGATAGCATGCTTACCATGAGGCTATTTGCTTATGTGATATAACTGCCTGAATGCCTATGGGTGGAGGTTGGGTTATTTGAATTGGAACAATGCATTGAATGAGAGTTTTAAGCCCACTTGAGAGTGGCAAAATCATGTTTTCTAAGCCCACTTGAGGGTGGCAAAATCCACGTCTTAGCCTACTTGCAAGTAGCACCTTCAAACCATTTTTTCAAAATGAACATGAGATGTTTTGTTCCAATTTGGGCAACCCAGTCTATACTTGTATGTTGTGCGCATCACATAGTAATTCTAGGCTAATAACCGGAATAAGAGCACATAATGTTTTCAAAACTCGATATCATGGTTAGTAGAGGCCGATCTTTGATCGGGGGTGCTCACGAAGTGACCTTGCCCAATCGTACCCAACTTCCCGAGCCGAGGCAACTTTTGTGATGACGAACACGTGGCCTTAGGCACAAGTCAGGGTTTCCTAAATTCCCACAAAATAAAATATTTAGGTGGCGACTCTGTATCTGGCAAAGTAGTCCATGTTTGGCACTTCTTTCAAAAAAATCTGTTTTCAAAAACGATTTGCCAGATTTGGACTCTTTGATGATTCATCGGTCTTGCATTGCACTCTGCGAGATTAGATACAGGACCGTGACATTGAGTCCTGAACTGTAGTGAGCCCAATGAACAAAATGGGGGATTCCCTCCCGAGACGTTCGGGGACGTCTATAGTTTCTGGCGACTCTGCTGGGGAGTTAGAGAACCTGACTCGAACTCATGATATCTTGTTTTGTTTGCACTTATGTGTTTCTTTGCATTACATTTGCATTGGTGTGTTTAGGACACTGTGTTTGCCATCTGCTATTCCTGAACAATTTGCCGGAGGCTGCGTGCCATAAGGCTAATCGGTTACGGGCTCTGCCATGATGGAAACACAAACCCCGGTTGTTACCGGGGCACCCTTTTGACCATTCGACCTAGTGTATATTCCGAGTCCATAGTGACCATTCTAAGCTAGGACAGGTTGTTTTCCCAATTATAGGTTGTTTGAAACCGCTGCGTGCGTAGTGAAACCCTAGCTCTTGACAAAATAGGACAGGGAAACCCTACCCCTCCATAGGGGTGTTTTGGCTCTCACTTGTTTGCTATGTGCTTTTAGAGTGCGTCTCTACAGGAATGCATGTATCAGTTTACAAGTTGGGGTATTAGGCCTGCGGGCACCAGTTCAGTATTTTGGGAATCAGTTATCTGCGAGTATCAGATTCAGTTTTGGGGGTAGTGATTTGGAAACAATGATCGTGTTGAAACGATCTATTCAAATTTATCAAGCGTGTGTTGTGATGCCCAACTGTGTGTTGTGTGTTTATTTATGCTATTATGCTGTCCGTTTGTCTGGTTGTTTATTTCCTTATTATTGCTTTATTTATCTTTTTGCTAGGTAGTTTAGCATAATTGCTTCAGACCAAGCAGATATTCCCCAAGCACTCTGGACTAGAGGTCGCCGACTCAATCGATCTGAGGATCTGGTCGACAGACAATCGGTGTTTTGTTCCTTACCCCCGGTTATCAGACGGAGGTCGAGAAGACCTTGATGTATCCAAGCGAAGGTTGCGAGCGTGGTCTACCCCGTCAGTGGATAGTCAGGCTGAGGCTTCAGTTTTTACCACAGAGATAAATATACCAGTCAGTCAGCTGGAACAACAAAACATGGAAGGAATGAAGGACATGGTGCGCCAACTTCAAGAAAGTATGAGAGCCATGTAGCAGGACGCTGTTCGTCGAGATGAATTTGCCAAACAACAGGCCGAGATCATGGCCCAACAGGCAGAGTTAATTGCTAGGCTGCAACAACAAACCGGGGCATCTGTTTCACACCAGGCTCCTCCCCCACCAGGAGTTCCAGCACCCAGGGAGGCACCAAATGTCCAGGGAGATACGGATATTTTGACAGGGCCGGCTCCGTCCCCGATTCTACCCCAACTATCCAAGGCACCTACGCCTATCAATCAACCGAACTCTCCCTTTGAGTTCGAGGTGGACCCTACAGCGGTGAAGTTGAACAAGCTTGAGAAGTTGTTCAAGAAATCCCAAGGCGTAAAGTCCATCCTAGACATCGAGGACAGTTATACTGACGTGGCTGTGACGCTGACAGATCGGTTCAAGATGCCGCAAATCGACCGCTTTGATGGGTTCGGGGATCCCATGGTGCATCTCCGTTTGTTTTCAAATATACTAAGGCTGATGGGCCTCACCAGACTACAGAAGCTTTCATTATTTGGCCGAACCCTGTCGGGTGTGGCGGCCATCTGGTACGCAAAATTAGAAGACGATGTCAAACGGAACTGGGATGAGATGGCCGAGGCTTTTGTCGCTCAGTACTCCTACAACATGCAAATCGAGATTACAACCCGTGATCTTGTGACAACAAGGCAGGAGCCTAAGGAGAGCTTCTCTGAATTTGTAGCCCAGTGGAGGGCCAAGGCCTCAATGATGACTACTAGGCCCACTGACAAAGATCAGATTCGAATGATTGTGCGTAATCTCCAGCCCAAGATTATACAGAAAATGATTGTGCTCCCCTTCCCTACCTTTTTAGATCTGCATGAGATGGGAGTACAGATCGAGGATGCCTTGAAGCAGGGCTTGATTGATAATGACAGAGAGTAACCCAGAAGAACCTTCAACCGAAACAACAATGTAGGCACAAGCAATGCTGCAACTTCTAGAGCTTCGAAAGTAAGCATGGTCACCACCACCCCTACGAGAACCCCGGCAGCTACACCATTCTCCGGTGCGTCCGGGAGTAACACATAAACAGCTAAATTCCAACCTCGAGGCCAAAGAACCTTCACGCCTTTATATATGCCCCTGTCCAAAGCTCTGGGGATATTAATTAGGAAAGGTCACTTAAAGCCCCTGGAGCCGAAGCCATTGCCAAATCCACTACCTCCCTCTCATAACCCGGCGAAGTATTGCGCCTTTCACCAACAACATGGTCATCATACCGACCACTGTTTTAGATTACGTCACGAGATTCAGGATCTCGTTGACAATAGGGTGATTGTGCCACTACAGAAACCCAAAGTCACAACCAACCCTCTCCCTCCACACAACCAAGCTCCACCTCCCAAATGCATCAACTTTATCCAGACTGGGGTTGTGTCTTACGATCCTAGCATCTATATCACTCCTTCTCACCTACCTAAGCCGGAGGTGTTCCTTCCTGACAGCACTGACTTGTTCATGTTGGACATCTCCCGAACCCAACCCGAACCAATGGTGGTGACCATCGAAGATGGAACAAGGATGATTCGGAGGAGAATGGGATTGTTAAGTCAGAGTCTGAGGAAGTTATGAGCTTTGCTGAGGGGATGTACAACCCAAGTGGCTACATTGCATCAGCGGGTCAGATTAGGCCAAATGTGGAATTGCCAGTGGGGGCTGAAATTTGTGTGTTGCGGGAGGACGGACTTGATCAGAGGCAGGTTGACTTAGCAGCTCTGGAAGGGGACTTTGCTAACCTCCAGTTTTTCAACGAACAAGACCCAGGGGACAGCACAATCAGCTAGTTTGATTTTGAGGAATCGGCAGAAGTTACCAGTTGGCTTAATAACCAACCAGACCTTGTTGAAGAAACTCAACCGAAATAGGGCCCGTCAGGAGCAAGAACATCAACTGTGGCCGGAAGGACCGGGGATCAGAAGGCATTGTCGGAGAGAGTCGGTGCTAAGAATTTCGCTTGGGATCTGGGCATTTTGAATACAGGAATTATTGAATAGCCAGCTGTACTGACGCAGTTAGAATAGGACAGGTTTGAGGATTCTGAGAGAATCAGGAAAGCTAAAGCCCTTGAGGGGACTAAAAGTGTTGTGTGCACAAGGACAAAGAATGCTGTGAGCATGTGGACGGAAGGTACTGCAAGTACAAGGACAGTCATACCGAAGCTGGACAGGTGTCTGTCAGCTGCCGATGGAATGTGGTGGGAAGACGATAATCTATGTCTTGCCCACACAGATGAGGACTAGGGAAGCAATCAACCGAATGATACCTCGTACATTGGTGAAGTAGACCATATGACTAGGAGTGGGCGGTACTTCAAGCCCCCATACCTAGATTAGCCAGAGGTGTCCGAGAAGGACAAGGAGGTGGAGAAACAGAAAGAGAAGCAACTTGAAGAAGAGGCCGTGCTAAAACAATTGAAAAAGATACAAGCAGACATCTCCATCTGGGGACTGCTTATGGCTTTACGTGTGCATAGACAGGTTGTTCTATCAGCCATGGACAAGGCCAAACTCTCGATAGACACCACGCTTGAATAGCTGGCGGGATTAGTCTTTCCAGGAGGAGGTTCCCCGACGTTGACCTTTTCTGACAAAAAACTGCCGCCTGAGGGCGCGAATCATAACAAACTGCTCTACATCTCTATGGAATGTAGAAGCAAATGGATACCGGTAGTTCTTGTCGACACGGGATCCACTATTAATGTATGCCGGTCAAGGACGGCATATGCAATCGGGTTGAAGCCCGCGGACTTCGTGCCCACAGCCTAGGTGATAAGGGCATATGATAACGCAAGCAGGGAGGTGATGGGGACTGTCAAAATTCAGACCCAGGTTGGTCCGGGACAACACGAGATTGACTTTCATGTCCTGGACGTTCCTGCAACCTTCAACCTACTTTTGGGGCGACCGTGGTTGCACCAGGTAAAGGCAGTCTCTTCCACCTTACACCAGATGTTGAAATACCCCTACAGGAAGGGGGTGGCCATGAATTCGTCAATCCGTCCACTGCCAGAAGTGTCTACACTAGTCTTAGAAATCGAGCATGGCACGGAGGATGTGTTCTTATCGGGGTTTGCTCTAGCTCAGGCTCGAGTCGTGCAAAACATCTTGGCTGTTGATGAGGGGGTGTATGTCAACACACAATCAATATACCTCATGAACAAGCTTCAACACATCCCCGGGATGGGATCGGGAAAGAGTGGCCGGAACGGCCTTGCAGTATCGGCCGAAGTGCCGCACAACCCGCATACCTTTGGCTTGGGTTATCTGCCCACCAAAGAGGATTGGGTGAGGAAGGGTAAGGAGATGGTTGGAAGAGCCATAGCAAAGAAGGCGAGGAAGCCTTTTGAATTAATGCACCGACCCATTCAAGGTACCCTAAACGGACGCTTCGTCCAGGAGGGGGAGGACTTTCCATTTTGTGGCTTCCCAGAGCCATGGCTGAATGCGGAGAGGAAGCGTCTGCCTGGGTTTGAGATCTTCTTCGACCTGTAGTTATCCAGGGATGATGTTGCCGAAGAGCAGATAGACCCATCAGCTGAGGTTGAGTAGTGTAAAAATGTGGATTCCGAGAGCGCTGAAATTGAAATGGGGGTAGCGCTGGTTTGTCTACTTTCAGATCCTCCGATCATACAGAAGTGCTTGGGGGATAACTTCTCGATGTCCATGATTGGGAATGAAAAGGCTGCGGGCCTACCGTCAAACATTTTGGATACATCTATCGCACCCTCTCTCACCTGGCAGTACGAGGAGGGATTTTTGTCAAGCAGCACCGGGGCAGGTAGTGAGCCGGAATCTGATTCCACCGAGTCTGTAGAGTCAGAATCAGGTTCCAGCTCAATTGAGTCTGAGTTCAGTAATCCTGGGGGTGATAACCCGGATATCACAGTCTTGTCTAGGTCGTCTTTTTCTTTCTCTTTTGAGTCTGTTGTAACAGAAGAATCAGACGATTTGGAAATGCTTAATGATAATGGAATGGATGTGGTTTCTGAGTACTTTTATGTGCCCTTGATTTATTGTATTAATCAGGACTTTCAAAACTTTGATGAAAACGACGAGGAAGAAATTCCTCCGATTTTGTAACGCTTAATTGATCAAGAGCAGGAAAGATTTGTTAAACCTTTAGTTGATGAAATCACTACTGTTAATGTTGGTACTGAGGAGGACCCGCGGCTGGTCCAGATCGGGTCCACGTTGTCTTCGGAGGAACGCTAGCGCCTAGTCGCTTTATTAAAAGATTTCAAAGATGTTTTCACGTGGTCCTACGAAGACATGCCTGGAATCGATCCCGAGATTGTACAACACTGGATCCCTCTTGACCCCGAGGCCCAACCTGTTAAATAGAAACTCAGGAGGATCCGCCCGGACTAGGCCCTCAAGATTAAAGAAGAGGTCACCAAGCAAATTGATGCAGGTTTCCTGCTGGTATCCGAATACCCAACTTGGTTGGCCAACATTGTTCCGGTGCCGAAGAAGGATGGCAGGATCCAAGTATACGTGGATTTCAAGGATTTGAACAGAGCCAGTCCGAAGGACGACTTTCCCTTGCCGCATATTGATGAGTTAGTGGACTTTACAGCGGGGCATGCTTTGCTTTCGTTCATGGATGAATTCTCGGGCTATAATCAAATAGTGATGGCACCTGAAGACCGGGAGAAGACTGCTTTCACCACCCCGTGGGGGACTCACTATTACAGGGTGATGCCATTTGGGTTGAAGAATGCTAGAGCTATATATCAACGGGCCGCGACCACAATATTGCACGACATGATCCACAAAAAGGTTAAGGTGTACGTGGACGACATGATTGTCAAATCCAAAGAAAAAGAGGGCCACTACATCGCCTTGCAAAAGTTCTTCCAAAGGATCAGAGAATTTGTTCTTGGTGAATCCTCGAAGTGTGCGTCGGTTATTCTGGCAGGGAAAATGTTGGGGTTTCTGATTACACAGAGAGGTATCGAAGTCGACCCTTCCAAAATCAAGGCCATCTTAGAAATGCCACCACCAAGGACTGAAAAGGAGGTGCGAGGCTTTCTGGGTAAAGTGCAATTCATAAAACGGTTTATCTCAAAATTAACCTTGACTTGTGAACCACTTTTTGGTCTCTTGAAGAAAGGAAAGAAGTTCTAATGGGACGGCCAATGCCAAGCTGCTTTTCAACAGATCAAGGAATACTTACAGAACCCACCCGTATTGTCATCGCTCGAGCCGGGAAAACCATTGATTTTGTATCTTTCAGTAATTGAGACTACAATGGGCTGCATGCTCGCACAAGAGACTGAGGACAAGATAGAGAGGGCTATCTACTATCTGAGCAAGAAGATGCTGGAGTATGAAACCTGCTACACACCGTTGGAAAAGGCTTGTTTAGCCTTGGTATTGGCTGCCAGGAAGCTGCGGCACTACCTGTTAGCTCACTCTGTAATGTTGGTTTCAAGATTAAATCCCATCAAATATCTCTTCGAGAAACCAGCACTTACGGGTAGGCTAGCTCATTGGTTGCTATTGCTTTCTGAATTCGATCTAAAATATGTGACGCACAAATCAGTCAAGGGAAAAGCGGTAGTAGAGTTCTTAGCCGATCATCCAGTGGAAGGAGGTGAAGCAGTTGAGTACTTATTCCCAGATGAGGCCATTTTGCATATCGACGACGAGTTTTGGACGATGTACTTTGACGGAACGTCAAACCAGTACGAGTATGGGGTAGGAGTGTTGCTGATAGCACCCGACAAGTCCTGTATCCCTCTAGCATTCAAACTCCGGTTCAAAGTCTCGAACAACGAAGCAGAGTATGAAGCATGCATTCTCGGTTTAGAAGCGACCACGAACTAGGGGCAAAACGGTTGGACGTCATCGGGGACTCGAACCTTGTTGTATCTCAAGCGAAAGGAGATTGGAAAGTCAAAGAAGAAAAGATGACAACGTATCACCAGACCTTGGACTTGTTAATTTCTCGGTTTGAGAAACTAAACTTTGCTCATCTATTAAGAGAGAACAACAGGTTCACAGATGCACTAGCAACTCTATCTTCTATGATAGACATCCCTTTTGGAGTCCAGATGCGTCCGATCAGCATTGACCAGAAGTTTGTGTCGGCTTACGAGTCGATTGCTGCCATAAAAGAGGTTCAAGATGAGAACCCCAAGTATTACGATGTCTGGAACTTCTTGGAAAAAGAAGCGTATCCACCAGGGGCAAATGCCAAGGATAAAAGGGCAATAAGAAGAATAGCTGCTCAGTTCATCATCTGTGGAGGTAAACTATATAGAAGAGGTCATCTGGGAATGCATAAGTTTTGCGTTGATGCCGAAGAATCGAAGAGCCTGATGGAGGCCATCCATGGAGGAGAGTGCGGAGCACATATGAACGGGGTAATGTTAGCTCGGAAGATCTTCAAACAGGGTTACTACTGGTCCACCATGGAGGAGGAATGTATCGGCTTTGTTCGGCGATGCCACAAATGTCAGATCCATGCAAATCGCATGAACATCCCGCCGTCGAAGCTGTACAATATGACTGCGCCATGGCCATTTTCAGTTTGGGGAATCGATGTGATCGGGGCTATCACTCCGAAGGGGTCTAATGGGCATGAGTTTATTTTGGTCGCGATAGATTATTTCACATAGTGGGTTGAAGCCCAATCCTATGCGGTGTTGAAGGCTTCACATGTTGCAAAATTCATCAGAAACAACATCATCTGTCGCTACGGGGTCCCGAACGAGATCATTTCAGATAACGGTTCCCACTTCAAGAAGGAAGTGATTGACTTGTTGGAAAAATACAACGTGGCTTTTCATAAGTCATCCACATATCGGCCATAGACCAACAGAGCAGTTGAGGCCGCCAACAAGAATATCAAACACATTTTGCAGAAGATAGTGGAAACCTACTAGGACTGGCCAGATAAGTTGCCATTTGCTCTGTGGGGCTACCGGACTTCAATTAGAACGTCTACTGGGGCGACTCCGTATTCATTAGTTTATGGGATGGAGGCCGTTCTACCTATCGAGATTGAAGTTCTGTCTTTGAGAGTGCTGGCTGAGTGTCAGATAGCCGAAGTAGATTGGCAGCAGAGCAGATTTGAAGAACTCATGCTCTTTGACGAGCGCAGACTAAAAGCACTGTACCATGTTCAAGGTTATCAGCGCAAAATTGCCAGGGCTTTCAACAAGAAAGTTAAGTCCCAGAATTTGAAAGAAGGAGATTTGGTGCTCAAAGATAACCGAGCTTCCATCCATGACCCAATTGGACTGGTCCTTACATCATTAAGTCTATTTGGTCAGGTGGAGCTGTCGTTCTGATGGACCTAGATGGCCTAGAGTTCTCACAGTCGATCAACATGGACAAGTTGAAGAAATATTACCCCTAAGAGGCTTGCTAGGCCGAAAACCTGAAAGGGCAACCTAGGCAAAAGTTATAGCATGAAAATTTTGAAATTACAAAAACTAAGCTCGCAAGGTTGAAAACCCGCAAAGGGCGGCCTTGGAAAAAGTTAGAGCGTAAAAGGAGAGTGAAAATACTCGAGTGAACCCGAGCCTGAACTACGTAAGGCTTGATTCCCATCTTTGGGATACGTAGGCAACTTTATCCTGAAGTTCAACCATAAACTTTTCCCCGATCAACTTTGTCCATTTGATCATCTCGGTCATCTTTGTCTATTCAGCATTCAAGAGCTTCGGTTGTGATCTCCGGTGCAGTGCTATTCAGACTAAGGGCAACTTTCCAGTTGCTGGGATCCAGGGTTGTGGTCTTAGTGACAAATCTCAGGCGTGTCCAGTTCTGATCCACATCGAAAATGGTTTTGAAAAGTTTTAATAAAAGTTGATTTTGTTCAAATTAATCTTTTTACAACTTAGACCATTTCTGGACCAAAGCGAAAAATTTTCAGTACCCACAACCTTCAATTTTATTGATTTCAATACAGAGTCCTCCTGCTCTTGCATACAAATTGAAATTGCTTTTGGTTACATTCATAAAGAAAACTTGAAAGTACTAATAAAGCAATAAATCCGGGGCATAGCTAAGTCAGGTGTTCCTGCGCCCCCTCCCAGAGCTGGTCGAAGCATTTGATGCCAAGCTGGGCCTAATCTGTGCCTCTTCATTAAGCCAATCTACACACTCGTCAGACAAAGTGCAACTGAAAAAGGGAGCGGGGGCTAGGAGTTCTCTCGTCCTCCATGTCGTGGCATATCAAACTAGCTGTGCGCCTCGGACCGGGAATGCAGCAGGGAACTCTATCCCCTCTAGGGGGGCAAGTCTGATCATGGCCGAACTGGCGCTGGAACCGGAAAGGAAAGTAGAACGTACAGTGTGTCATCCCGATCAACTGAATCTCGGGCTGGCGAGACATATTGTAGCTCATTGCCGGTAGATTGAGCCAAGGACAACACCAAGCAATGCGGTCTATGGACAAACTGCACACCTAGTCGAACCACCATCCCTCATCAGGGGCATCGACTAGACGTTGCCGGAAGAAGTAGCTGCGAGTTGAGTATGCTGGGCAAGAGTCCATAACCTGCAACTTGTCCATCAACCACACCTGAGGAGGGATGAAAAATGAGAGAATAAAGAATAAAGAGACGTACGATGAGAGAAAAGTGAGAAAAGGGTTTTGAGAGAAAAATTGAGCCTGAGGGCCGAGTGATGTGAGCAATATATATGTGAGACAGGGTGGGAAACATTACCTGCAGCAGTAGTGTACTCCCTGAGAATCTGGTCGTCTCCCGGCGGTGGAAAGCATCCAAGCCCATCAATGTTTCGGCCAATGTCATGACAATGTAGCTCTTGCCCTCTTTCAAGCTTTGAGCAATCTCGATCAACCGGACACTAGATCCTCCAGAGCCTGAGGCAAGCAAAAAGTGTGATAGCATGCACAAGCAAAGGGCATGACGCCGAAAACCTTGCCAATGATGGTCGTCGCGGTCACCGGCGTCCGAAAAGCGATGAATCAAGCCGAGGATGTCCAATTCTCCGTTGCAGATCAAAGACTGAGCGTCATGCATAGTAAGCCCACACATCTTTCCTAAAGCTTGGGCGTAGCCGAAGCGAAACTGGGGCAAGATTTCTTCGCTGCGCTCGGATTCCATCAAAGCTTGGAAATCTTCAAAGGTAGGACACACCTCTTGCCCACCAAAGCTAAAAACATGTGTTACCGGATTCCAAAACCCTCGCCGCGGCATGGAGGAATGGAACGTGCAGCGGAGTGCGGCTCAACGTGAATAGTGCATTCAAGCCGAAGCCCCGGAAGTTTAACTTTTCCGAGCCGTCTAAAGTAGCAATCGAAGCTGCGAGATTTTCAATGAGGAATGCCTTCATTTTGATGCAAAACTGAGATGAAATGAAAGAACCACGAAGCTAGAACTTTTATAGAGGATAAGGCACTGTTTGGGGACACATGTCAAAAATCGGGTGGTCGCCAAACCAGGTGGTCGGCTGACCACCTTTTCTGGTAGGCCGACCACCCCTTTGGTCTCCAAGGCAGAAAGCTGGTCGGCCAGCCTCCTTAGGTGGTCGGCCATGGAGAAAAGCAGGGCTTTGGTCTTGTCCTAGCTTCTAGAAGAGAGTTCCTAGCCTTTCCATGCGTTGGGAGTGTTGAAGGCCCGCGTTTTCCTCTGTTTCGGACACATTCCATCGCCCGTTTTCTCTGAAATGCATTTACTTATTGAGTTGTTGTTAAGTCTTGCTTATCGAGTTGCTGTTTTGCTTATCGAGTTGTAGTCTTGATTATCAAGTTGTTTTGTTTGTCGAGTCATTAGGTTTTGTCGAGTTGACGAGTTTGTCTGTTGAATTGTTGTTTGTTTATCAAACATTTCCGTGTTTTGTTTATCGAGTTGTAAACTTGCTAAGGTTTTGTTGTTTCTTAGTAAGTTAAGTTGTTTAGTTTGTTGCGTTGGTTCACTACCTGACTTGGTAATGTACAATGCTCAATTTTCATTCAATCTCATTTTTGTGCAAAATGATGTGATGCGATGCTAAGAACATAAAATACAACACTTTTTCAAAAAGCTGTTTTCATTCCATCATGCTTCCTTTGTTACAACATTTTACAACAAGGGTACAAGTTTTACAGAAAATAAAACTGCCTAATAACGTACAATGTGCTACAACTACTAGTAAAAAAGGCAAATAAAGCAGGAACATCTGCATCAGTGCTCTCAAGTGCAAGAATAAGAGGCCCTCTTCATCCTCTTCGGCTGAGAAGTCCCTGCACCATCTCCACCAGCACCACCATCTAAATCGGAGCTGCTGTCCTTGGAACCCTCCTCGGCATCACCTCCGCCCTCAGAACCATACTCAAAGTCATCCTCTCTGCCTGCAGATGTCTCTAACTGAGGATGCGCAGACTCCTCCTCCTCGCTGGACTCCTCGTCATCTATGACAAGTGCTCTGCGCCTGCCTTGTCTGCGAGATGAGTCCCCTCTCCCAGCCCCTCGAGAAGGCCTAGATGGCCTAACCTTGGCCCAGTCTGTAGTGGTGGTATCTGAAAAGGACAATTTGAGTACATTAGCCAACATGTATATCAGATGCAAATACAAGAATGCTACATAGAGTGGGTGCATGCAGATATAATGTATGAATATGGTGTGTGTCAGATGTGCTCTACGCATACAGTCAAGCAATGCAGTGAAATGGGTAAATGCATCATGTCATCAGAAGTATGATAAATGCAAGGAAATTGAAAAGCACCGGGACACCGACAATGAATAGCTGTGTCTCCTTCCTCAGAACCATGCCCTCGAGCGAGGCCATCAGTCCGAGAATCCTACCCATGTACTCCATGGGGGTCTGCAGATGTAAGTGCAAGTTATCAGTGAATGAATAAATGTCCAAATATCTGAGTGATAAATCAAAACTGTAAAGCATACCGGTGGCGAGTCAGGGTGTCTAACGTATGGGTGACTAGGCACTGGGGGCTCCAATGGAATCGGGTAAGGTGACCCGTATCGCCATCCAGTCAACTCGGTTGGAAGATCTGGCCACCTGGCGTGAGGGTAAGTCGGAGGAATCGGAGGAACCAGTCCAGCCCCACCTCTCGATGTGTCGGCCCTGCTGGTCGAAGGAGCATCTGTAGCCCGGACTCGACTCGATGATGGCATGCCAGCAGACCTCCTCCTGGGAGTGTGGACACTTGTCAATGGGGGCATCAAGTATGTATGACGGTAGGTCGCGTACTCCCCCTCCTCCAAATGTAGAACTACATCAGTGCCCAGCATAACCAAATCAACATCCTGGGGAGTGAGTCCCTCAGTAGACCACATGTCGTCTGGAGGCACTGCTGGGATACTATGCTCGGGGTAGCCCATTTTCTGGCGCATGAAGCGGACCCCCAGAAACTAGGCCCTGCCAACCAGCCCCTCAAATAGAATCCTGTACTGAGAAGCGCCCCATGCCCCAGCAAACTGAAATCGGGTATCTCCACCCAAGGGCGCCCAGGGCTGCCATGTGATCTGCGGATAACAAATGCATAAGTTGATTAGAAATCGTAAATGTGCAATAAGATGAATCAAAGGTGAAAACATGAAAAACTGAGAGTTCTGAATTACCTCGGTCATCCGCACTGTATCAAAAAACTGCCGCAGGTAGGGTAGAGACTCCTGGGCTCTCGGCCGATACTAGCCCTCAAATATGAGCGAGTAAGGGATCACAAGAGGTGCCTCCACCTCGAGCCCTGGGGCTAGTGTCGAAAAGTAGGCGAAAACCCATAGCTGTGGAAAACAAGGCAATAGCCATCAGAATACAGAATGCTGAGTGCAGAATGTGAATGCAGAATGCTGAGAGCGGAGTGTAAAGTACAGAACGAAAAAGTGTGCCGTGTGTGCAGTGTACAGATAATGAAAAGCAGAAATGTAAATCAAGAGGGCAGAAAGTACCTCCTAAGCTCTCCAATAGCCGCCGACTATGTTCCCCCGCCCACGGGAGGTCGCACTCATGTAACAATAAAGGGTAGCAAGGCCGGCGCCACCCCAGTCGTACTGACTAACCTGTGATAGGTCTACTAGAGCACTGAGAGAATATAGCCCAACTGTGTTCCCCCTGGAGGAGGAACATCAAAAACCCTCGAGCACACTACTCTGTCTCCTCGAGAGTCCCGGGCGTAGTCCCCTTGTAATGTGCGGAAAACCAAGTATACCTGACCCTGCCTGATGATCTGTCGATTGGTGGACGGGCTCCAAGCAGGTAAATCCAAGTTGCCTCCCACTCACCCATATCTGCATCGTATGGGACCGGTCGGCCAGCTACGTCAAGACCAGTCAACAGGGCAAAGTCAAACGGGGTCATCGTTATATCCCCGGCAGCCGAAAAGTGGAAAGAGTTGGTGGTGTCTCACCATCTCTCCACAAGTGCCCCCATCAGCGTCCTGCTCGCAGGGTAGCAAGATATCCCCACGCAGAAGGGTCTGAACCCTACCTCATCAACCAGATCATGAACAGCCTCTGGGAGCTCTGTGTACCACTCCCTGGCGATGATCGAGCCATAGCCTCGTGTAACACGAAAAGATACATGCATTAAGAATGAACACATGTATTCAGTTTCAAAATGAAAGTATGAACTGTGTGCAAACCAAATCAGATACAATGTTGTGGACTGTGTGTTCAGTATGAGCTGAGTGCAAATGCAATGAATGAGCTGCGTGTTCATCAGTAAAGTATATGAGCTGTGTGTTCAGAATTGAAGTGTATGAGCTGTGTGTCCATCAGTAAAGTATATGAGCTGTGTGTTCAGAATTGAAGTGTGTGAGTTGCGTGTTCAACATAAATGTGGGCTGTGTGTTCACCTTAAAAGTTTGGGCTGCGTGTTCAGATTTCAGAAAAGGTGAGCTGTGTGTTCACCATCAAAAGTTCGGGCTGCATGTTCAACTTTCAAAAATAGTGGGCTGTGTGTTCACCTCAAAAGTTCGGGCTGGGTGTTCAACTTTCAAAAACAGTGGGCTGTGTGTTCACCTCAAAAGTTTGGGCTACGTGTTCAACTATCAAAACCGTGGGCTGTGTGTTCACTTCAAAAGTTTGGGCTGCGTGTTCAATTTTCAAAAAACTGTGAGTTGTGTGTTCACCTTAAAAGTTTGAGCTGCATGTTCAGATTTCAGAAAACAGTGGGCTGTGTGTTCACCATAAAAACAGTGGGCTATGTGTTCACCATCAAGAGTTCGGGCTGTGCGTTCAAATTTCAGAAAAAGTGAGCTGTGTGTTCACCTCAAGAGTTTGGGCTGTGTGTTCAACTTTCAAAAAACTGTGGGCTGCGTGTTCACGATAAAAAGTACGAGCTGCGTGTTCAGAAATTTGAGTGATTGAGCTATGTGTTCAAAATACAAACAGAATGCCATGTTATAGACTAAGTGTTCAGAACAGGCTGTGTGCCAACTCAACGGAACTCTGTGTTGTGAGATATGGGTTAAAATAAGCAGAACTATGGTGCGCAAATGTGTTTAGAACAAGTGGACAAGCATACATAGCAAAAGCAGGAAATGCGTAAGAAATGCAGAATAAATTGCAGAAAATATAAAAATAAAGTACGTACCTCTCGTGCCTGGTGAGAGGGGTGGGACTCTGGCTCCCGTAACAGCAGATCCGCGGGCGCCCGGCGATCAAAGTCGGTGAAATGGTAGAAAACACTCAGGGAAGGATGTGCTCCGAAGGGTCGTACCTCTCGGGATCAAAGGGGCGGATCCTCAGAGGCAAGGACATAATGTCTGGCTCATCCCCGGCACCTGGAGGACCTCCACCATGGGGGAAATGACCCGCCATTTCGAGAAATCTGCAAAAAGGAGCAAAAATGAGCGAAATGAGCCAAAATTGGAAAAAGTCAACAAAAGTCAACTCTCGGGAAATGAAAAAGTCAACAAAAGTCAACTCCCGAGAAAATGTTCCAAATGTTGAGACAAACTTACCCCAAGTGGTGAAAATGGAGAAAGAAGCTCCGAAATCAAATTTTAATCGGTCCAAAGTGAAGAAAACTGAAAGATTTTGCGAAACAACTTTGCGTGGGGCATTGGAAAACGTGTATAAAGAGCAGATCTGAGAGAGAAACTGGTCTAGGAAGGGAGGAGAGCTGATTTCGGACTTGAAGTTGTGAGCAAAAGTGTATTGGCCAAGTGTATTTAAAGATCCAAATGCAAAAGGACAAAATTGCCCCTGTTTTTGGCAAGGTGGTCGGCCGACCAACTTTTCTGGTAGGCCGACCACCCCCTTGCATCAAACCTGGTCGG
The DNA here is from genome assembly GCA_025200525.1 of Camellia lanceoleosa. Classification (NCBI taxonomy): domain Eukaryota; kingdom Viridiplantae; phylum Streptophyta; class Magnoliopsida; order Ericales; family Theaceae; genus Camellia; species Camellia lanceoleosa. Next base: position 160,730,897 of record CM045761.1, read on the forward strand.
TGGCACTCTATGGTGGTCAGTGGCCCTCCTGGGTGGTCTCCAATGCGTCTTTGTTCTCCCTGCAAATTTTGGTGGTGATCAGAGTCCCCGGCTCTGGAGAAAGTACAATGAAAGTGCACTTTTCGGCGCGAAATCCCTCCGCGGGAACTTCAAATTCAATCTTCGACATGTGGCTCGTTGTTGCTCGCCAAAAGCAAGGTGTATCCTTTTTGAGTACGTTGCGACCCTTCTGAGAGGTAAATCGGAGGTCGCATTTGAGTTGCCCTCATTAAGGCTTGCATTTCTTTCTTCGATGTTTTGTTTCAAACAAGCTTTTGAAGTCACATTTATCTGACATTATTATGCACGTCACTGGCATCATTATGCGCATCACTTGCATTGTCACGCATGTTTCATTGGAACTGTCATGCCCTCCATGCTTAACTCGCATTGTCGCGTACGTTTCTTCTTGCATTGCGTTGCACCTTTTCATCGGCACCATGTTTGTCTGCGTTTGATATAGCGTTGAACATATGTTGCTAACTATGTTGTGCTTGTTAAGTTTCTCTCTTTTGCAGGCACGATATTGTATGTACAGTTCATTTGAAGCTGGTGCGACCAGACAAGCCGCACAGGTATTGTATCTTCTCCGTGTGAGATGTAGCGAGAATTGTAATTCTCTTACATCCTTACTGCATGAAATGTAGCTTTGCTTTGCATTCTTGCTTAAAACTATTGCAATTATTGTGAATATTTGCTTCATTACAACTTGCTTCTTTGCATGGTCATGAGTTACATTCGGCTTTGTGCATATCATTTTGCATTTTGCCCCCTGCCTGCGGGCCCGCCTGCGAGCACATCTCTTCGTTTATCTTGCATGTTTGTCTAAGTCTTCGGCCTTGTCAAGAATGGGTTGTCTCTGGGCTTTGACATTCACTCCCGTCACGTATGACTTCCGAGTTCTATCAAAAAGGGGCAACTGTAGACACCCCATTTTTGACCAACCTTAAGACTCAGACGTCATCAATTGAGTGCTCGGTGATTGCGCATATTGTGCTCGTTCTGAGGTTACGGAGTCTCAGCTGAGAGCCTTGCCTCCGGACTTCGGGACTCTTGTGTGGTTTGCCTTGGTTTGCGAACTAGGTTCTGTTTTCTCTTCCTGAAGGGAGGGAGAGGTCTTGTAGGCCATCTCCCAGTGGCCGTACGCTACGTTTCGTGGTCGTAGGCCGCTTTTCCTGTTTGGAGATCAGTTTCTGGTTTTCGGAGCCGTCGGTCGGGCGCCTCGGTTCGGGACTGCTTAACTTTCTCCGTTTGCTCCAGTTTTTGGCAGACACCTTGTTTCCTCTCTCTAGAGGGACACTGTGGCCCGGGAGACCACCTTCGTGGTCGCGCGCTACTTTCGATGCTTAACAGTCAATTTTCGAGGTACCCGGCTACGCATTTTGGCTCCCGAACCCTCGTTTTGCATCCGTCTTGGTTCATTTTTGGTGTGGACCCTATTTTCATTGTTTGGAAGGTGGTACAAGGGTGGGAGACCACCTTTTCTCTTGGAGACCACCTCTTCTCCCGTCGGCCAGTTTTCTTGTTAGAAAGCTGGTCTCCTTGGTTTTTGAGCCACTTTTACAGGTCTCCCACTACATCACTTGATTGCTTTCAGCTTGGAGACCACCCTAGGAGCAGGCCGACCACCTGAACCTTTTGACCCTGGTCAGCCGACCAGGGGGAGTGGCCGGCCGACCACCTGAACTGGTCGGCCAGCCTTCTGTTTTTTTGTCTCTCTGAATGCAATCCAGCGGTGCCAGCTGGGAGGCATTTGCTTCATCCTCCGAGGATTGACCCTCTTGTTTTGGCTTCTTAAAGAACCTTGGCCCTTTACTCTTAGCTTCTAAGAGAAGCTTGACCTTTAGTTGAGCTTCTTGAGGAAGCTTGACCCCTTTGGTCTAGTTTCCTCAAGAAGCTTGACCCCTTTGGTTTAGCTTCCTTAAGAAGCTTGGCCCCTTTGCTCCAAGCTTCTAAGAGAAGCCTTGGACCTCTTCTTCTATAAGAGAGACCCTCCTCTTCACTGGCAAGGGTTGAGTTTTTTTGTGTCTAAAGCTTCTACACTTCCCTCCATATCTCTCTACTTCAAGCTTCAAAAGTCCATAGTTCTTGGACCCTTTGCACAACACCTCCAAGCACAACACCTCCACTATCAACCTAAACACCTTGGAGCTCATTTTTAGAGGTTGAAGAGTTCCTACTTTGGTCCAGAAGCTGCTGGAGGTCTTCTCTACAAGGGTAACACTCATTTCCCCTTTTCAAGCATTGTTTTGCTTCACATCTTAGCTCCATTTCCAAGCATATTTAGGCTTTGTCATAAACTGAAAAAAGTGTTGTTTTGAGCTTCTAAATATGTTTGTTTAAGAATATTTTTCTGTTGGGGGCCATCTACTCCCTTGCATGCTTCATTTCCTCTTGTTTTAGGCCATGCATTAAGGCTTTTGTTGTGAGCTTTGTTGGCCCTTTTGACCACTGAAATCCAGCTGATTTTTAGTGGTTATTATGTGTTTTTGAGCATCAAAATCAGAGAGTGACCCTCTCACCCCTTGTTTTGTTTATTAACTTTCTTGGCCTTTCAAAGGAGCCCCTATTTGCATGCTTTCAAGCCATGTTTCAGGCCACTTTTTGCGAGTTTTGTGACCTGCATAGGCTCTGTCCAGAGCCCTTTTTGCCATGTTGAATGTCTATTGTGCATGTGTAGAGTAATCCTCTTCAAGGCCTTTCAAAGGGGCCTTTACTTGCATGCTTCCTAGGCTCATTTCAGGCCCTTTTCAATGAGTTTTAGGGCCATCGTAACCTCTTTCTAGAGGTGGTTTTTCCATTTTGTATGTCCATCATGCATGTGTTGAATAACCCTCTTATTGGCCTTTCAAAGGAACATATTATTCTTGCATGCATTGGCCATGTTTCCATGGGTTTTTAGGCATTATTTGGCATGGCATACTTCTTTTTTTTGGCTAGTTTGGTGAGCTCTCATGTGCTTCATATAATTGTAGTGCAAATCATGGTTCACTAGCTTGTATTGCATGATCTTTTGGCCCTTAATTCTAGTAGTTTTTGGCCATGCCTTAGACTGATTTTGTGCATATTTTGGACTGCCTTAGCTCTATTTTTGGGTCTCATGGTCAAATGATGTTTGTTTTGCATGCTTGTAGTTCAATGTCCATGCTTAGTTTTGAGTTTCGAGGTCTATTACATGCATATACTGAGGTGTTTTCATGTTTTGGGGCCATTGCATATCATATCTCAGAGCTTACATGTATGCCATATTCCCATGATTTTCACTCTTTAAATGCGTTTGAGAGTTAGGCTTGTATGCCTTGTTTTCGGACCATTGAATGAGCTTCATTTCTTTGCATATTGAGCCATCATTTTAGGCCATTTTCCCACTGTCTTGGACCTGCCTAGGGTCTGTTTGGGGCTGGTCTTGCCATTTGTGCATCACTTTGTGTACCTCTACTCTAATCCGCTTCACTAGTTTCGGTAATTGTGCCATCTAGCATGCATTGTGTGAAGTGTTTGCATGATTCGGGACCATTGTGCATCATGTTTCAGAGCTGGAGAATGTGTGTTTCCATGCCATATTTCATCTTTTGCCATGCTTATTTAGAGTTGCATGTTGTGCCTTAGGATCGGTCCTTTGTATTCGTGCGTGTTTGCATGTATTTCGGTTGTCTCATTTTCATGTATGGCCACTGATTTGAGTGTGGCTGAGGTCCACTCACATTGGTTTAAGTCCATCTTGCATTATGTATGCCATTTAGTTCATGTTGTTGCATATTTGGCCATTGCATTGTGTATGCCTTGATCATCTCATTGATAGTCTTCATCTGTGTATGATAGTCTTCATATGTGCATTGTGTATGCCATATGGTTCGTATGCATTGTGTATGTCATCCTTAGTTCATAGCATTGTGTATGCTAGTTGCATGTTTGCACATCATCCCTCGCATGCCAGCATGATTAGGTTGCATTGCATTTAGGGTTGCATGATAGTCGCATTGTGTATGCTATCTTGTTGCATTAGGTTTGCAGTAGGGTTAGTCCAAACACAGGGAACGAGGGACATTTCGTACTCAAAGTGACGAAACGTGCCTTAATTCTCGGTCGCCGACACTCCGGATTACCCATGATGGAGTTTAGGCCTTATTGTGTTTTCATATGCATTCATTCCACATTGAGACGTGCAATTCGACTCCTCGGCCATCATGCATCGAGATACGTGATTGGTGACACGAGGATCGAGGACTACACCCCCTAGAGCTTATGCAATGACGGGGAAAGTGGTCGTGCACACATACGTTGAAAATACTTTGCTATGCCTCTTTCTTGCTCTCTGTTGCAGCAAACCGGAAACCAGCAGCCAAAATTGGTCAACAAGCCTTCTGGAGCTTTGTACAATATTCCGAGATCAGTAGCAAACAAAGGCAAATCAAGGCATCGCGATGGATTTTCTGGCAAGGCGACTCGAGCATGCATGCATCTTTCATCATTCGGAACAGAGCTGAGGCGGTCCATAGATCTGCATACTAGTTTATTTCGTTTCTTAGTTAATTTGTTAATTAATTAGGGTTTTGTAATATTTAATTAGCTAAAGTAGTTAGTTATTTATTCGGTCTGTATTATTTATTCGAACCCTCCGAGGAGGACAATTTTGTAATAAGTTTGCGTGCGTGTGATGTATGTCTTCCAACCCTACGTCTTTCTCCGTTTTATTTACCAACTTATGATGGTTAGTTTTAGGGCATATTTCAATTAGCATCTATATGTTCGCATGCTTGCGTTCATTCATCTGTACTGCATACACAAGGCTTGGCGCATCATACTAACTGCATTGTATTTCAATTCCAAGTTGAATACATGTTATCTGTTGCATTTCATATGCTATGTTTAGAATAGCCGAGCCTATCTTAGTTGCATTTTACATGTGTTGCATCAGCCATCTTAACATGAACTAGGATCATGCATTGATTAGTAACTAGTTTCTGTTTTGGCTTAGAGTACTCGATGAGTGTTTATGCTTTAGCATCCTTGCATGCGTGTGAATGACTGCCATGATAGCGTGCTTACCATGAGGCTATTTGTTTATGTGATATAACTGCCTGAATGCCTGTGGGTGAAGGTTGGGTTATTTGAATTGGAACAATGCATTGAATGAGAGTTTTAAGCCCACTTGAGAGTGGCAAAATCATGTTTTCTAAGCCCACTTGAGGGTGGCAAAATCCACGTTTTAGCCTACTTGCGAGTAGCACCTTCAAACCGTTTTTCAAAACGAACATGAGATGTTTTGTTCCAATTCGGGCGACCCAATCTATACTTGTATGCTGTGCGCATCACATAGCAATTCTAGGCTAATAACCGGAATAAGAGCACACAATGTTTTCAAAACTCGATATCATGGTTAGTAGAGGCCGGTCTTTGATCGGGTGAGCAGGGGTGCTCACAAAGTGACCTTCCCCAATCGTACCCAAGTTCTCGAGCCGAGGCAACTTTGGTGATGACGGACACGTGGCCTTAGGCATGAGTCAGGGTTTCCTAAATTCTCCCAAAATAAAATATTTAGGTGGCGACTCTGTATCTGGCAAAGCAATCCATGTTTGGCACTTCTTTCAAAAAAATCTATTTTAAAAAACGATTTGCCAGATTTGGACTCTTTGATGATTCATCAGTCTTGCATTGCACTCTGCAAGATTAGATACAGGATCGTGACATTGAGTCCTAAACTGCAGTGAGCGCAATGAACAAAACGAGGGATTCCCTCCTGGGATGTTCGAGGACGTCTACATGCCCCAACTTGCCTCTGTTTGCAAATGTTTTTAGAACTCTGCACAAAGCTCCAGATAGTGTCTACTCCACCTTGGGAATCTGTAGGAACATTGCCGACCAGTTGTTGATGTTGCCTACCACCTGCCGACCACCTACCATTGCTGCAGACCAGAAAAGGTGGTCGGCCAGCTAGTTTTTCTGGTCGGCCGACCAGTTTTGCTGCCATACTTCCAGTTTGCTACAACCGAGAACAAGAAGGGGCATGACAATGTATTTGTAAGATATGTGTGCACAACCACCCTCCCTATCATTTCATGAGCTCAAGGGAGTGTAGTTCTCGACCCTTGGGCCACCAATCACGCATCTCGATGCATGATGGCCAAGAAGCCAAGATTGCACAATTCAATATGAAATGAATGCAAACATAACACATAAATGCCTTAAGCTCTATCATGCATGATCAAGAGTGTCAGCGACCGAGAATTGAGGCACGTTTCATCACTTCAAGTATGAAACGTCTCTCGTTTCTCGTGTTTGGACTAACACCTAATCCAAACACATGCAATCCAACAACAAGCATGTTAAACACAATGCGAACAACAAGCATGCAAACAACATGCTATCCTACCAATGCTAATGGCATGCATACACAATGCAATGCAACATGGCATACACAATGCAAACAACAACATAGCATACACAATGTAATGTAACATGATTCAAACAACATGCTCAATGGACTTAAATTGAAAATAGACAGACCTCAATCATACCAAAACAGTGGCCATAATGCTAAGAAATGAAGGCACAAAAGCATATACAAGCATGCACATGCATTGGCCCACCAACTAGGCCTAAGAGCACAACTCTCAAGAGTGCTCAAGGAGTGACAAATGTGGAAGTGTAACAACACTATGTGCACTGAAATAAAGTATGAAATGATGCCAAATTGTTCAAACAACACAAGGATAGCATGCTAGGGTCCTTAAAGCATAAAGCTACCAAAGAGGACTACTCTAGAGATATGCAATACATGGAACAAATGCATGAACCCACCATGGACAAAGCTCAAATAGGTCAAAATAAAGACCAAAACATGCTAAGATGGGGGCTCAATTGCCTAGGCATGCATGCATACAAGCAAGGCTATAAACAAGGCAACAATGCACAACCCTTAGAGGCACTCAAAGGGTGAAAGAAACGGGAACATGGCAATGCTACATGCTTTGAAATGTCATGTGAAATGATGCCAAATCATGTACATGATACAAATGAAGCATGCTATGGTGCTCAAAGCTTGAAACTAGCATAGGCACTTGTACTACAACTATGCAAAATATGAAGTATATGGCCAAGACAACCCAAAACAGTCCTAGAGCATGTCAAAATGATGCTAAAACATGTATGGAAGGAAGCCAAAGTAAGCTAGCATGGTGAGCATGAAACATGGAATATGCAAGGCTAAAAAGGGAAGATTACACTACACCTACCAAGACCAAGCATGAGATGGCTTCACCAACAACAATCAGAGTTATATCATGGAAAAATAACCCCAAAAACACACTGAAATGATAACTCGCAAGCTTAGGCATGAAAGCATACACAATGACTCATGTTAAGGGCATAAAGCATGAACTCTTCAAAGCATTGAAAGAGTAACAAAAGCAAGTGTATGGCCACACTACATATACTGAAATCACATTTCAAATGATGCCAAATCATAAAAATAGTCCAAGTAATGCATGCTAATGGACTCAATACACAAAGCTAACAAGCTAGAATGCATTATAGATATACAAAGCATGGCATGCATGGCCAAAACAACACAAATCAGAGCTTAAGCATGCTAAAACATGGACAAAAGCTTCTTAGAGTTGAGCCTAAAGCATGCTAGAATGATGATCAAAAGCATGATAGACATTAGGCTAGTTCATGGAATTACACTACAAGTGTATAGAGCATGCAAGGGGCTGACAAACCAAGTCAAAACGATGGTATGACATGTCAAAATAAGGCCTAAAATAGGCTGAGATGTGGCTAACACAAGCTTAACAAATATGCTCAAACATGAGGCAAATGAAGCAAGCATCCAAGAAACAAGGAGAGGGGATGACCCTCTCCTATTTGGGACCTCAAATCACCATTTCCACCACTGAAATTCCTCTGGAATTCAGTGGTAGAAAGGCCATGCAAAGGCTAAAACAAGAGCCTAAAGAGATGGCTCAAAACAAGGCCAAACAAGGCACAAGAGTGGGTAGACCACCTCCAACACAAAAGAGGCCTTAAGAAAACATTTTAAGCATACAAAATTAAAGCTTTTTACAGTAAAAAGTTAGGCCTAAATAAGCATGCAAATAGGTCCAAAAGCTTAAACAAAGACAAGGGTTTTAAGGGTTAGTAACTCACCCTTGTAGAACCACTTCAAGGCTGCAACTCCAGCAACTTCTTTGAGATCAAACCAATCCAAAAACTCCAAAACCAACCTCAAAGAGCCTCAGCAACAAAAGGATGGTGTTTCACTATGTGTTTGTGTGCAAAAGTGTGATAAAATGACACTTTAAGGCACAAATATGAAAGAGATAGAAGATTATAGAGATAGAGTGATATGTATAGCTCAAGCACAAAAATCGGAACCTAAGGCATGAAGGAGGAGGCTCCCTTATATAGAAAAACAAAGGTTAAGCTTGTTGAGCAAGCTTAGGCCTAAAGCCATCTGGAGGATGGTTTCTGTGCCCTCAAACTATTACAGCTGGCTAAAAAATATCTCCAAAAAGGTGATGGAAAGCTGCCGACCACTTCATGTGGTCGGCCAGCTACTTACACTGGTCGGTCGACCAGTGAAAGTGGACTCCCAAAAAGCAAACTGGTCGGCCAGTGGAAGGAGAGGGCTACACACTGAAAGCAAGGTGGTGGTGTGGTGCCCAACCAGAAAATGTGGCCCAAAGACCAAGAAAACCAGTTAGCTGACCAGAAAACTGGTTGGCAGGAAGGAAAGTGGTCTCCAAGGGGAAGAACTGGTCTCCCAACCTTATACCACCTTCTAAATAAGGAAAACAAGGTTTGTACCAAAAACAAACCAAAAAGGATGCAAGACGAAAATTCGGGAGGCAAGGCGCGCACCCGGAAGCCTCGAAAACTAGTCTACGGGCATCAAAGTGGTCTACGACCACAAAAAGTGGTCTCCCTGACCACAGTGTCCCTCTAGGAAAAGAAAACAAGGCATGATTCAAAAACCAAGCCAAACGGAGAACGTTAAGCGGTCTCGAGAAAAGGCGCACGGTCGAAGGCTCTGAAAATCGGAAATTAGTCTCCGAAAGGGAAAAGTGGTCAACGACCACAAATGGGTGGTCCACAGGCCTCTCCCTCCCTCCAGGGAAGGGAAACAAGGCTTGGTCCACAAATTGAGCCAAAGCACAAAGATTTCAGAGGCCTGGAGGTAAGGCACTCAGTCGAAACTCCGGAAACTCGAAACGAGCACAACATGCACAATCACTGAGCACTCAATCGATGACGTCTGAGTCTTAAGGTCGGCCAAAAATGGGGTGTCTACACCTATCTCCCATGCGCATAGGCTCACCATTGCGATTCATCTCTGTATCCAGCTCAGCCAATGCCCTCCATTCTCCTCTGCTGTTGAAGAATAGTCTGCTTGACATTCGCATTTGTCTAACCTTCCTCAACAGACTGGTTTAAATTGAGTCTGAACATAATAATGGGAATTAAGCGCGCGAAGAACTCACCCCATTTATTCCTAACGGGTGCAGCACCCTGTAGACGCGCCCGTGGGCTTCTTTCTACAGTTCGGACTCCCTTTTGTTGTTGCGGTTCTTAATTTGAACCAAAGAGTCCAAATCTGGCAAATCGTTTTGAGAAAACAGATTTTTGAAAGAAATGCCAAACATGGACTGCTTCGCCAGATACAGAGTCGCCACTTAAATATTTTATTTTGGGGGAATTTAGGAAACCCTGACTCGGTGCCAAAGGCCACGTGTCCGTCATCACCAAAGTTGCCTCGGCTCGAGAACTTGTATACGATCAGGGAAGGTCAGCTATGAGCACCCCCTCTCGCCCGGTCCGAAGACTAGCCTCTATTAACCGTGATATCTTGTTTTAAAAACATTACATGCCCTTATTCCGGTTATTTAGCCTAGAATTACTATGTTATGCGCACAGCAAACAAGTATAGACCAAATCGCCTGAATTGGAACAAAACATTTCATGTTTGTTTTGAAAATGATTTGCTACTCGCAAGTAGGCTAAAATGCAAATTTTGCCACCCTCGAGCGGGCTTTAGAAAAGATGGTTTTGCCACTGTCCAGTGGGCTTAAAAAAAAAAAACTCTCAGTTTTAATGCATTTATTCCAATTTAGGTAACTCGACCTCCATCCACAGGCATTCAAGCAGTTATATCACACAAGCAGCTAGCCTCATGGTAATCATGCTATTATGACAACATTCACATGCATGCGATATGCTAAAACATAAAAGCTTACCTAGCACTCCAAGCCAAAACAGAAACTAGTTAGTAATCAATGCATGATCCTAGTTCATGTTAAGTGGCTAATGCATCACAGGCAAAATGCAGCTATAATAGGCTCGGCTATCCTAAACATGGCATGTGAAATGCTACAAATAACACGTATTCAATTTGGAAATTGAAATACAATGCAGTTAGCGTGATGTACCGAGCTCGGTGCATGTAAACAAATGCATGGATGCAAACATGCCATCATACTGTATGCTAATTTAAATATGCCCTAGTCTACCAACGTAAGCAGGTAAATAAAAGGGAAGAAAGACGTGAGGTTGGAAGAGATCCACACACTCACGCACACTTATTACAAATACGCCCTTACACGGAGGGATTAAAAGAATATCTGATCTGAATATACGGTCCAAATCTGAGAATAAATTATTACAAAAATTCTATTTATCAAATTAAATCAAATGTAAAAAGAAGGGAGCCTCAGCTCTGTCTCGGGATGCGCGAATGATGCATGCTCGATCCGTCTTGCCCGAAAAACCCGCACCATACCACTGCCGTCTCTGTTTTCACTGTCCTACCTCTCCAAAGACTGCCAAAGTCCCAAGATACCTTCTATGCACATTGCTTCACACCATCGGCTGGATGAAATGGCCACCGGCCACGTAAAATGTCCATCGGCTGCTCATGAGGTCATCGGCCACACACCAATGGCTGGTCGGCACTCTATACTGCCGGTCGGCAGAAAATTCCTGTAGAAGACAGTTTTTGGCAGCAACAAGGACAAACAGTGTATGGCATGGAATTTTGGGCATATGTAAGCATGGCCATGTTTCCTATCATGTATGGGACTCAAGGAAGCATGGCCCTTGGTCCTTGGGCCACCAATTATGCATTTTGATGTATGATGGCCTAAGAGACCAAGATTGCAATTCAATGGAAATGAATGCAACACACAAATGGGGACCAAGACCCTATCATGTCAAAGTCAAGGGCCTTGGTGACATGAGAATTGAGATGTGTTTTGTCACTTAAAATACAAACACCTCTCATCTCTCACACTTAGTTTGACACCCCAAACCAAGTAATGCAATGCATGTTATGCGAACATGGCTCAACAATGCATCCTAAGGCTAAGAGCAAGGCATGCCTAATGCAATGCAACCTATCATGGCAAGTATGTAATGCTAAACATGCAAGATGCAAATGCAATGCAAACAAGGACAATCTAAGCAAAAGGATCATCATGCTACAACACCTAGTGAAGCAATCATGCAAGGAACATGAGACAAGCATGCAATAGTGGGCTTAAATCGTAAAGGGGCAGACCTCAATCCACCCCAAAACAGTGGCCAAAAGTGCCTAAAACCATGGACAAAACGCTCAATAAGCATGCAAGTTAATGGGCCTAAAGCTAAGGCACAAAAGAGGGTACTCCACTACCACTAACAAGACCACCCATGGCATGAACCAAGCAACCAAAAACAGATGTTTAGCATGCAAAACAACCCCCAAAACCCCTGATATGGCAGCCCAAATGCCTAAAACATGCAAGCCTGCACAATGTCTATTTCAAAGTGCAAGACACCAATACTTCAAGACATGAAAGACATGACAAATGGAGACATATAAGCATGGCATGGGGACTGAAATAGCATGTTGAATGATTTCAAATCACCTAAATAGCCTAACCAATGCATGTTCATGAATCACATACTCAAGGCTTACAAGCCATAATGCAAAGCAACTTCATCAAGCATGCCAAACATGGCAAAATCATGTATGGACCTAAAACATGACAAAACAACACCAATACCTTCATGAAGCTAGGCTAATACATACAAGAATCATGGCCTAAACACAAGATGCATTTCTATGCCAAATAGAGGAATGCAAAGCAAGTATGATATGAATGCTAAGGGTTACAAATCCAACCAAGGACAGAGATATAATATGACCCAAAACACCAAAAAAAAAAACTCTGAAATGGTACCCAAAACAACCAAGCATACATGTTGCCTTTTAAAGCCAAAAACCAAGGTAAAGAGGGACAAAGGGGAAAGGGGTGTCCCTCCCCTATACAAGACTTCAAACCCTCTCCTTTACCACTAAAAATCCATTGGATTTCAGTGGTAAAAGGAACCAAACACTCAAGCAAACAAAGTCTCACAAAGGAAGCACCAAAAAGGACAAATAACGCCTAAGAGGGTGAGTTTGAACTCAAACCACAAAATGACCTCAATGGAAGTTCTTAAGCACAAAAATATAAGACTTTTTTATGTTATACACAAGACCCAAATCAGCATACAAGACAGGTAGAAATCTAGTGCAAGTTTGGGGAAACTAAAGTAAAATGCTTATCCTTGAAGAACACCTCAAGAACAGCCAATGCAGCCCTCATCTTTTGATCAAAATCAGTCCAAAAACTCAAAAATCAACCCTCTAAGCCTCTCAATCTCGAGCTAAGGTGTGATAGTGTGTTAGTGCAAAAGTAAGGTAAAAAAAAACACTTTTAGGCCTTAAAACACACACACAAGGGGAGAGAGAGGGAAAATCTAGAGAGAGGAGATATATGACAGATATATAGATACAAAAGCTCTGGTTTTTGTTCAAAAATGGCTAACCCTTGACAATGGAGGAGGTGGGATGCTTATATAGGCCAAGCGAAGCCAAGAAACTTAATGGCTAAGCTAAAGAGAAAGGGTCAAGGGGGCCAGGAGGTTCAAGGCTTCTAGAGGAAGCCAATACAGCTGGCCAAGCTTCTCCAAGAAGCTTGGCCAAAGGGTCAACCTTCTAGAAGGAATTAGGGGGGTCAAGGGTTCAAAACAGTCACCAACCGCACGGGGAGGAGTGATGGTGTATCCCAGCTGGTACAGCTGGCATGCACTATGCCTCAAGGGTTCAAAGGGGTCACACTGGCCAGCAAAAGAGGTCGCCGGCAAAATAGAGTGCCGGCCGGCCAAATATAGTGCCGACCGGCCATTGGTGTTAAGAAACCATGGCCGGTGGCACCCATAAACGGCCGGTGATGCAAGGGAGGGGCCGGTGGGATGTGGGGATGGCCAACAAGCCATTCCCTGCCCTTCAAGGCAAAAACGTAGGTGTTTGGTGCCAAAACCAAACACAAAACAGTCGAGTCGAGAGATCCTGAGGCAAGGTGCGTAGCCGAGACCTCCAGGAACTCAAGATGAACACAAACAAGGGTGATCACTGAGTGTTCAATCAGTGACGTCCAAGTCTTGAGGACGGTCAAAAATGGGGTGTCTGATTTGCCCTCTTTGTGAACTTCGAAAGTCATAACAATGACGGGAGTGAATGTCAAAGCCCAGAGACAACCCATTTTTGACAAGGCCGAAGACTTGGACAAACATGCAGGACAAACAAGATATGCGCCTGAGGGCAGGGGCAAAATGCAAGACGATGCACGAAGCCGAGCATAACTCATGATCATGCAAAGAAAGCTGTAACAAAGCACACACGCAACAGTTTTAAGCTAGCATACACCAAATTACACTACAATGCAGAAAGAATGTAAGAGAATTATGCGATTCTCGATACGTCTCACGCAGAGGATACAATACCTGTCCGGTTCATCTGGTTCCACCAGTCGCAAATGAACCGTACATACAATATCGTGTTTGCAAAGAAAACAAACTTAACAGGTACCATGCGGTTAGCAACATGCATAGTAATGTACTTGAAAATGCGTGACAATGCAAAGCAAGTGGGAAGCATAACAATGCTATGAAGGCACAAACAAATAAGTGGAGCATGCAGTCTACGCGGGCAACGAAATTGAATACGAGCATGCGGTCTACGCAAGCAATGAAATTGAACATAAGAATGCGGTCCATGAAAGCAAAACATGCGGTCTACGCAAGCAAAACATGCGGTCTACGCAAGTAATGAATTTAATTATAAACATGCGGTCTACGCAAGCAAAACATGCGGTCTACACAAGTAATGAATTTGAACATAAGAATGCGGTCTCATAAAGCAAAACATCACGTCTCATAAAGTAAAGCATCACGGTCTCATAAATAAAAGCATCACGGTCTCATAAATAAAAGCATCGGTCTCATAAGTAATGATAAAATATGCGGTCTACGCAAATAAAGCATGCGGTCTACGCAGGTAATGATAAAACACACGGTCTATGCAAGTAAAGCATGCGATCTACGCAAGTAATGATAAAATATGCGGTCTACGCAAGTAAAGCATGCGGTCTACGCAGGCAGTGATAAAATATGCGGTCTACCCAAGTAAAGCATGCGGTCTACACAAGTAATGATAAAACATGCGGTCTACGCAAGTAAAGCATGCGGTCTACGCAAGTAATGATAAAACATGCGGTCTACGCAAGTAAAGCATGTGGTCTACGCAGGCAGTGATAAAATATGTGGTCTACGCAAGTAAAGGATGCGGTCTACGCATGTAATGATAAAATATGCGGTCTACGCAAGTAATGATAAAACATGCGGTCTACGCAAGTAAAGCATGCGATCTACGCAGGCAGTGATAAAACATGCGGTCTACGTAAGTAATGATAAAAAAACCTGAGGCGTGTACTGCAAAATACTGCAATATAATACAATTGAAGCATGTTGTGGAGCTCACAGGGTGCAAAAGGATACGGGAAGGGATGTTCCTCACATGTAGGGAGCGTCGCTCAAGAAAATACGGCCTGAGGTCAACTCGAAAGCCTACTGATGTTTCAAAGGTGCGCTTCTTCGCGGCGTCTTGAATAATGAAGATGTCAAATCATATAGTTGACCCTGAACAAGGGCGCAGGTGGTGCCTCACTTTCAAGGAAAAGAAGGGGGGTTATCAGTAGCAATCCTAACACTTTGCTGCCCTACTCCCCTTTTGCTTTACTTTTCTCTTTTTTTACTGGTAGTTCAAGCACATTGCACTGCGTCAGGCAGGTTTGTTAACATTATTTTTCAAAATTGTGCATTTTTTGCAAAACATATGACGGAAATGAAATTGCTACTTGATCAGAAAGGTGCTACATTTGTGCTTTCTATGCATCGCATCACAAGGCAGCACATAACAATGTGAATGAAATTGAAATTCATTTGAAAATTAAGCACTTGCATCGTAATAATCAGGTAGCGAACCGACTTACAACTCGATAAGCAAAATGAGAAGACTCGATAAGCTAACTAAGTGCGAGTACAACTCGATAAGCAACACAGAGACTTAAAAAGAGTGAAATACAACTCGATAAACAAATGTGCAACAACTCGATAAGCAAATGGGCACGGCCCCGCAAGAATTGATCACTGGGGGGGCATTGGTAATGGTGGGATTCCCCAACTTCTAAGCAGAAACAACTCAGGGAACAAAGGGGAAGACCACCGGCCCTAGGGAAGAGCCACCGGCCATAAGGAATCTCTACCGGCCAAAAGTGATGGCCGGTCGGCCAAGAATGGAAGGAACCAGCAGAATGCTGACACCTGTCCTCCATTCAACCTTATCCCCTACAAAAGGCCCCAGCTTCGTAGTTTTCCTCATTTCCACACTGATTTACTCCAAATGGAAGAATTTCTTTCCCAAAATCTTGCAACTTGGATTAACAACTTGGATGGCTCGGAAAAGTTAAATTTCCGGGGTTTCGGCATAAACGCACTATTCACTTTGGGTCGTATCCCGCTGCACTTTCCATTTCTCCATGCCGCGGCAAGGTTTTGGAATCCAGTGTGTAGACACCCCATTTTTGACCGTCCTCAAGACCTGGACGTCACCGTTTGAACACTCGGTGATAATCCATGATTCGTGTTCGTTTGGAGTTCCCGGAGTCCTCGGCTACGTGCCTTGCCTCAGGACCTCCGAACTTGACCGTTTTGTGTCTAGTTTTGCACCAAACACTTGTGCTTTGCCTTGGAGGGGCAGGGAATGCCTTCTGAGGCATCCCCACACACCATAGGCAGTGGCTAGAGGCCACCGGCTGGTTGATGTTGCCATCGGCACTATATTGTGCCGGTCGGCACTATTTTTGGCAAAATGACCATTTTGCCCTGCCGAGCACTTTACAGCTGTTTTTGGAGATATTTTCAGACAGCTTTGTAGCACTTGTTTCCCCTCCATACACGTGTATGGAGGGATGAGCCTTTGGTTTACTTAGCTTGTAAGCTTTGATTTCTATAAGAGAAGGCTCTCTTCTCTTGGCTCAAGGGTTAGAAAAAATTGGAGGGTTAGAAAGAAAATACAGAGAAGAAGCTCTGGTTTTAGGTTAGAAATCCTATATCTATCCTCTCTCTCTCTTTTCCTTGCTCATTTTGTACACTAGGTGCTTTAGTTCATACTATTGCACACAAGCACCTAGTGTTTCACCTTCCTCTTGGAGCTGAAGTTCTAAGAGCCTATTCTTGGTGTTCTTGACTGGTTGGAGGCTTAAGGAGGCATCAACATCAACCTTTGTGAAGAAAAGCTTCAAGGGTAAGAAACTAGTCATTTTTACCCCTTTCTTGCACCTTGTTTTTACCTAGTTTAGGACTGTTTTTGTGCTTGGTGATCAACACATAAAAGTTCTTTTTTTTAGTCCTCTTGATAGTTTATTAAGGGTACTTTGTGCTTTGGGGAAGTTTGGCCCCTCTTAGGCCTTGAAAGGCCTCATTTTTGTGCTATTTTGTTGAGCTCCGGGATTTTGGTGTTTGGGTCTCTTCACCACTGAAATCTTGAGGGATTTCAGTGGTGTAGATGATGCCTTAAAGTCCTAAGAAGGAGAGGGCCACCCCCTCTCCTTGATGTCCTTGAAAAGGGCAAGTTTTGGTCTCTTAAAGGAGCATAGTTTCGAATGTTTGAAGAGCATGTCTTGGCTGCATTTTATGTTTATTATGCCCTAATATGACATTGATAAGTGTTGGTTTTAGTACTCCTTGCATGTTTTGCATAGATGCTTTGTAATGCCTTGTATTGCCTTAACTTGCTCTAGGTTGTTAGCCCTAGTTTGAGCATGCTTTAGGCTTAGATCCATGAAGCTTGTATGCTTATTTTGCCATACTTTAGGTCTGTCCATACTCATTTTGGTCGACCATGGCTTGTATCTTGGGTCCTCTTTATGTTTGGCTTGTTGGCCTTAAGGATACAAGTGTGTAGCATGCCTTGCTTGCTTTATTTTCAATGGTTTGGAACCATTTGGCATGTTATTTCAGTCCATTTAGCATGCTTGTTTGATTGCCTTGCATGCCTCTTTGATGCTTTGGAAGCTTGTGCCTTATGCCTCACATCTTAGCATTTGTGCATGCCTTCCTAGTTGAACCATTTAGATGCCATCTAAGCGGTCCTTTGGGCTTAGTTTTACATGCTAAAAATCTGTTTTGGGTTGTTCAACGCATGCCATATTTGTTTTGCATAAGTGTAGTTCAAAGCCTTATTAGCTTGCTTTGAAGTGTTGAACCTATGTGCACATGTTTTGCTTGTCTTGTTTAAACATGATTTGGCATCATTTTATAGCATGATTTCAGAGCTTAAATTGCATGCTAATGGTCCATATTTGTGCCTCTTAAATGTGTTTAAGAGTTGCTTTATTATGCTTAAGTGTTGGTGCTTTAACATGTGCATGTGTGTATGTGTTTGGCCCTCATGTCTTAGCATTTGGCTACTGATTTTAGGCCTAGTTTGAGCTGCCTAGGTCATGTTTAAGACCATTATTTGCATGCTTGCATGCTAACTCATGTTCGCTTGTATGCTTGCATTGTTTGTCCACATGTTCATATTGCATTCCTAGTTGACATGCTTAGGTTGCATGGCATCAACATGCATGCCTTGTTCCTTGACCTTGTGATAGGAATTGGGCCTCATTTTGTTTGCTTGGTTTGCATACATTTGAAATTAAAGTTGCATACTTGGTTCTTTGGGCCATCATGCATGGAAATGCGTGATTGGTGGCTCGAGAATCGAGGCACACCCTCCTTTGAGCCATTAGTATGATAAGGAGTGTGTTTAGTGCATATATGCTTTGAATTGCATTGCCATGCGGTTTTGCCCTCTCTGCTTTGTGAGTTGCGGAGTTCTGCGAGCATTGGTGGCGGCGGTGTTTAGTGCCGACCGGCAATCAATTTGCAGCCGATGGATCAATTCAGTGCCGATGAGCTCAATTCATTGCCGGTGGAAGTTTTGAGCAGCCAGTAGTGATCTTCAGTACCTAAGGAAGTATTCCTAAGACTGTGGCAGCCTTCTGAGATGCAAAGCAGGGAAAACAAAAGCAAGCTAGGCATGGCAATGCGATTCCGAGCAAGTCCGGCGTCGCGATCGTCAGCCCTTTTCTAGGCGATTTATTGTTTTGATCAAATTAGTTAATTCATTTGTTAATATAATGGGTTTGTAATATTTAATTAGCTTGCGTAGTTAATTATTTGTATTATTCTTTTGGTCCCTCCGAGCGAGGGCAAGTCTGTAATAAGTGTGGGTGAGTGCAGTGTATGTCTTCCAACGCCCACTTCTTTCTTCCATTTTACTTACCTGCTTTTAATGGTTAGTATTAGGGCACGTTTATTTTAGCATACCTTATGCTATGCATGCGTGCATCCGTGCATTTGTTGACGTGCATCGGGCTCGGTACATCATACAAACTGCATTATATTTCCAATTCCAAATTGAATACGTGCATCGAATAAAGTGCATTTCACATGCCATCTTTAGGGTTAGCCGAGCCTATCCTAATCACATTGCATGCGTTGCATTAGTCACTTAACATGAACTAGGGACATGCATGTCTGCTAACTAGTTTCTTGTTTTGGCACGGAGTACGATGTAAGTATTTATGCTTTAGCATATCGCATGCGTGTGAATGTTGCCATGATAGCATGACTACCATGAGGCTAAATGCTTATGTGATATAACTGTTTGAATGCCTGTGGGTGGAGGTTAGATTGCTTGAGTTGGGAAGACTCATTGAAATCCGTGTTTTAGCCTACTTGCGAGTAGCAGATTCCAAAGCATTTTCAAAACGAACAGATATGCAATGTTTGTTTCCAAATTAGGCAATCTAGTCTACACTTGTTTGCCGTGCACACAACATAGTAATTCTAGGCTAATAATTGGAATTAGAACATGTAATGTTTTCAAAAACGGATATCACGGTTAGTAGAGGCCGGTCTTCGAACCGGGCGAAAGGGGGTGCTCATAGCTGACCTTCCCCGATTGTACCCAAGCTCCCGAGCCAAGACCACTTTGGTGATGACGGACACGTGGCCTTCGGCACCGAGTCAGGGTTTCCTAAATTTCTCATTTTAAAATATTTAGGTGGCGACTCTGTAATCTGGCAAAGCAGTCCATGTTTGGCGCTACTTTTCAAAATCTGTTTTTCTTCAAAACGATTTGCCGGATTTGGACTCTTTGGTTCAGATTTAGAATCGTGACACAATTGAGTCCGAACTGTTAGATGGAAGCCCCACGGGTGCGTCTACACAGTGACACATGTTTTCAGCTTTGGCAGGCAAGAGGTATGTCCCACCTTTGAATATTTTCAAGTTTTAATGGAGTCTGAGCGTAATGAAGAGATTCTGCCCCAACCATGTTTTGGCCATGCCCAAGCCTTGGGACAAATGTGTGGATTCTCCGTGCCTGATGCTCGATCTCTGATTTGTGACGGAATGTTGGATATTCCGAGTCTGGTTTGCCGTTTTTCTGAGACTGGTGACCGCGGCGACCGTCATTGGCAAGGTTTTCGTCAACACGCACTTTGTTTGTGTATGCTATCTCATTTCTTATTTGCCTCGGGTTCTGGAGGATCTAGCATCCGATTGATTGAAGTTACCCAAGGTTTGAAAGAGGGTAAGAGTTGCATTATCATGACTCTGGCTGAGACGTTGATGGGTTTGGATGCTTTCTATCGTCGCGAAGCAACCAAATTTGCGGGGAGTCCACTACTACTGCAGGTAAAGTTTCCCACCCAATCTCTCACATGTATTGCTCACGTCACTCGGCTCTCAAGCTCGATTTTCTCGCAGAACCCTTTTCTTACTTTTCTCTCATCGTACATCTCTCTATTCTTCAAACTCTCATTTTTTTTATCCCTCCCCAGATATGGTTGATGGACAAGTTGCAGGTTGTGGACTCTTGCCCAACATACTCAGCCCGTGGTTACTTCTTCAGGCGACGTCTAGTTAATGCCCTTGATGAGGGTTGGTGGTTCGCCTGGATGTGTAACTTGTCCGCGGATCGCATTGCTTGGCGGTGTCCTTGGCTCAATCTACCGGCGATGAGCTACAGTATGACTCACCAATCTGGGATTCAGCTGATTGGTTTGACTCACTGTGTCTTCTATTTTTCGTTCCGGATCCGTCGCCAATTTGGTCATGACCAGACTTGTTCGCCAGAAGAGATAGAGTACCCAGCCGCATTCCTAATCCGAGGCGCACAGCTTGCCCGATATGCTACAGCATGGAGAACCAGAGAGCTCCTGGCCCCCGCTCCCATTTTCAATTGCACTTTGTCTGATGAGTGTTGGGATTGGCTCAATGAAGAGGCGCAGAATGGGCCTAGGTATCAGAGACTTCGACCGGCTCTGGGAGGGGGCGCAGGGGCATCTGACTTGACTATGCCCCGGGTTTATTACTTTATTAGAACTTTCAAGTTTTCCTTATGATTGTAATAATGTAAGAGAATGAGAACTCTATATTGAAATCAATGAAATTGAAGATTGTGGTACTGAAAATTTTTCGCTTTGGTCCAAAAATGGTCTTAGTTGTAAAAAGATTAATTTGAACAAAGTCAACTTTTATTAAAACTTTTCAAAACCATTCTCGATATGGATCAGAACTGAACATGCCTGAAATTTGTCACTGAGATGCACAATTCCGAATCTCGGAAACAGGAAAAGTTGCCCCTAGTCTGAATAGCACCGCAGCGCTACACGACAACGGAAAGTTGCCCCTAGTCTGAAAAACACTGCACCGGAGACCACGATGAATGCTGATGGACAAAAATGACTGAAATGATCAAATGGACAAAGTTGATCGGGGAAAAGTTTGTGGCTGAACTTCAGGATGAAGCTGCCTACGTATCCCAAAGATGGCAATCAAGCCTTATGTAGTTCGGCTAAGGTTCACTCGAGTAATTTCATTCTCCTTTTACGCTCTAACTTTTGCCAAGGCCGCGCTTTGCGGGTTTTCAACCTTGCGAGCTCAGTTTTTCTATTTTCTAATTTTTTGTGCTCTAATTTTTGCCTAGGTCGCCCTTTCGGGTTTTTGGCCTAGCGAGCCTCTCAAGGGTAATATTTCTTCAACTTGTCCATGTTGATCGGTTACGAGAACTCTAGGCCATCTAGGTCCATCAGAACCACAGCTCCACCCGACCAGATAGCTTTGATGATATAGGGACCAGTCCAATTGGGTCTGAACTTGCCCCTTGGGTCATGGATGGGAGCTCAGTTGTCTTTGAGCACCAAATCTCCTTCTTTTAGGTTCTTAGACTTAACCTTCTTGTTGAAAGCCCGGGTGTAACAAGCCCGCGGGGGACCTATGCTACAGTTCGGACTCCCTTTTTGTGTTGCGGTTCTAAATCTAAACCGAAGAGTCCAAATCTGACAAATCGTTTTGAAGAAAAACAGATTTTGAAAAGTAGCGCCAAACATGGACTGCTTTGCCAGATTACAGAGTCGCCACCTAAATATTTTAAAATGGGAAATTTAGGAAACCCTGACTCGGTGCCGAAGGCCACGTGTCCGTCATCACCAAAGTGGTCTTGGCTCGGGAGCTTGGGTACGATTGGGGATAGTCAGCTATGAGCACCCCCTTTCGCCCGGTCCGAAGACCGGCCTCTACTAACCGTGATATCCGATTTTGAAAACATTACATGCTCTTGTTCCAATTATTAGCCTAGAATTACTATGTTACGCGCACAGCAAACAAGTATAGACTAGATTGCCTAATTTGGAAATAAACATTGCATATCCGTTCGTTTTGAAAATGCTTCGGAATTTGCTACTCGCAAGTAGGCTAAAACATGGATTTCAATGAGTATTTCCAACTCAAGCAACCCAACCTCCACCCACAAGCATTCAAACAGTTTATCTCACATAAGCACTTAGCCGCATGGTAAGCATACTGTCATGGCAACATTCACACGCATGTGGTATGCTAAAGCGTAAAATACTTACATCGTACTCCGCGCCAAAACAAGAAACTAGTTAGCAGACATGCATGTCCCTAGGTCATGTTAAGTGGCTAATGCAACACAGGGAAGGATGCAATTTAGAGTAGGCTCGGCTAACCCTAAAGATGGCATGTGAAATGCACTTTATTCGATGCACGTTTTCAATTTGGAATTGAAAATAAATGCAGTTTGTATGATGTACCGAGCCCGATGCATGTAAACAAATGCATGGATGCACGCATGCATAGCATAAGGTATGCTAAAATAAACGTGCCCTAATACTAACCATTAAAAACAGGTAAGTAAAAGGGAAGAAAGAAGTGGGGGTTGGAAGACATGCACACACGCACGCACACTTATTACAGATTTGCCCTCGCTCGGAGGGACCAAAAAAATAATACAAATTAATTAACTACGCAAGCTAATTAAATATTACAAATAGCCTAATTAATTAACAAATTAATTAATCTAAGAAAAACAGTAAACCACCTCGGGGCGAGGGCCCAATGCATGCACACTCGGATTCCGCTCGGAATTGCACTACCATGCCTAGCTTGCCTCTGTTTTCCCTGCTTTGCATCTCAGAAGACTGCCAAAGTCTCAGGAGTGCCTCCTAGGACACTGAGGGACATCATCGGCTGAGGGGAAACACCACCGGCTGAAGTATGTGGTCACCGGCACAAAATATATCCACCGGCCATTGATTGACTGTCGGTCGGCACTAAATACTGCCGGCCGGCAATGAATTCCTGCAGAACCTGCAACTCACAGCAGCAGAGGGCAAAACTTGCATGGCAGCTCAATTCAAGCAATGTATGCACCAAACACATTCCTTATCATGTTTGTGACTCAAAGGAGGATGTGCCTCGATTCTCGGCCACCAATCGCGCATTTCCATGCATGATGGCCAAGAGCCAAGTGTGCATTTTAATATCAAATGTAATGCACACCAAACATACAAGGGACCCAACCTCAATCATGGTTGATCAAGAGGCAAGGTAATGCACAACAATGCACATGCAACCTAAGCATGCAAGCTAACATACAAACATGCAATGCAACTACATGGCATACACAACGCTAACAACATAACATGCACAACACATTGAAACATGGCGTACACAATGCAACATGGACTTATACCAACACAAGTGGGCCTCTGCCACACTCACATAGGAGGCCATCGGATAAAAGTGAAGTGCCTCGAAATGCATGCACACGGGCACGCAAACCGAGGCAATGGCATACGGAATGCAATGATGCTAAAATAACATAAACAATATAATATGGGCTTACACTAACATGAGAGAGCCTCAGCCACACTCACATAAGAGGCCAAGAGATGAAAAATGAGATGCCTCGAAATCGTGCTGCAGACGCATAACCGAGGCAATGGCATCTGTGATGAAATGGCATGGAAATATGATATGCAAACATGCAAATGAATTTCAGCACTGAAATGTGGGGCAAAACAGTCCCGAAACATGGCCAAAGTGTACCCGATGCATGGAATGATCCCGAAACATGAATTTTGGCACCCGAAATGGCCTATAGCTACACCAAACATGCATAATTGATACATGACATGAAAAGGCAGAAGCAAGGAAGCCCCATAAATCACATTTTTACAGTACAAAACATGGGCAAA
Organism: Camellia lanceoleosa; assembly: GCA_025200525.1. Lineage (NCBI taxonomy): Eukaryota > Viridiplantae > Streptophyta > Magnoliopsida > Ericales > Theaceae > Camellia > Camellia lanceoleosa. The sequence goes on from CM045761.1 coordinate 160,754,914, forward strand.
CAGCAATCACAAATGGGGCTAACATGGCATACAAAAATGGCTCCACAAGGGAGGCTATGAAGCAAGTGGTATATGAAAAGCCCAAATGGAAAAACACCCTTCTACAACACTGAAGAGGGACAAAAAATATGACTACTCACAGTAGATGACAGCCCCCAAATCAATAGGAAAACATGCCCGAAATGCCATGCAAGATTGAAGCCAACAAAGGCTATAATATGAGGTATACAAAACATGCATCAAACAGCAAAATACCTTTAATGAGATATTCCAAGAAGGTCAAAATATGGCCATTTTCAGTTCTGATGATGGCCTAAAAGCATAAGACAGGCCAACAAAGCATGCAAAAATGGGGGCCAAAGAGGGGTATAATGGTAAGCACAACATGGAGGCCCCCAACAGTGGTGGTCCCTTCTACAATGTTGTATAGAGACTCAAAATAAGCCTACTCACAGTTCATGAAACACTCGAAAACAATTTACATATAGGCCAAACAAATCATGCAAATTTACGGTAAATAGGAGGGATTATGAAGTAAGTGCAAGATAGGGGTCCCAAAAAGGGTTGAGCCCTTCTTCAATGTTGAATAAGGGCTCAAAATGAGCCTACTTGAAGTTTACATTATGCTCAAAAACATATCACACATAGGCTAGAAATTGCATGCAAAAATGTGGCATATCAAGGAGTATTGAAGCAAGTGCACTATGGAGGGATCAAACAGGGTTGAGCCCTTAAACAAACATGAATAATGGCTCAAAATAGGGCCCCTTTCAGTTAGGGTCAGAGCCCAAAATAGTAAGCAAATAGGGTAGAAAAATGTGACAAGAATGTGCTACAAAAGAGGAAAAATGATCTCACCCTTGAAGACTACCCTTTTGGTTGCTTCTTGGCTTGAGTTGCAGCACCTTTGGCCTCTGAAAAACTGCTCCAAGCTGCTGTGATGGAGTAGTGGTGGTGGTGCTATGGATTGGTGAAGAAATGGCCAAGGATTTGAGAGGTTTAGAGTAGAGAGAGAGAGAAATCTAGAGTGAGAAGCTCCCAAAATTTTCTTTTTTTGTTCTCACCCTAAGCCATATGAGATATAATGCCCTATATATGTCAAAATAAGAGCTTTTTGTCAAAATATCCCAATTGAAAATATCTGCCACAGTGTATTGATAAATATCTGTCAAAAATCTGAGTTCTGGACACTTTTGGCCGGCCGGCCGGCAATCTTTTGTGCCGGTCGGCTAAATAGAGTGCCGATGGGTGGCTAATGAGGTCAAAAAGTACCAGTGGAAGTCCAGATTGAAGCCCCGGAAGTTATCTTTCCAATGGCGCAAACCTAGCATTAAAATTCCTTCTGTAGAAAAAGTTATGCCAGTTTCCGTAAAGCCGCGCAGATTCGGTCCAACCGGACTTCAACCAACCATATCTCCTCCCCCCGGATTTGGACTTAGGAGATTCTTGAGTGCAAAATGAAGCCCCAGAAGTAAGGTTTCCAATGGTGGTGGCCCCATATTTTAATTCCTCTTGTACAAAGAGTTACGCCCGTTTCGGGGAAGCCGCGCAGACTTTTCTCCTTCCCGGATTCATGCTGAACCACTCCCAAACTAGTTTTCTCCCCTCTTCTCCTCTTTTCTTCAACTTCAAACCCCTAAGTAAGGTGTTTTGAAAGATTTTTCAAAGATTTTATCTCTCTTTCATTCATCTCCCCTTTGTCCTTGCTCGGTTTACCGAAAAGTGCATCATTTACCGAAATGCGAGCGTCGGAACATCGTGGAAATTTTATTTCAAAAATATTTTGAAAGAGAGGGTTTTAAGGTATAAAAACCATCAAAAATAATTTTGGTCCACAATGGGGTATGAAGTTGAGATTTGCCTCTCTCCTTGCCGAAGAAACTGAACCTGTGCACTTCACACCTTTTTCCAACAAGTAAACCATCAGTAGTGCCCAAGTCTTAAGGGCGGTCAAAAATGGGGTGTCTACACCGGGCGATTCTGCGCTGATAATCCTGAACATGATACAGTGCTTTCAGTCTTCTCTCATTGAAAAGCATGAGTTCCTCAAACCTGCTCTGTTGCCAGTCTGCTTCGGCTATTTGGCACTCAGCCAATACTCGTAACGACGGAACCTCAATCTCGATTGGTAGGACGGCCTCCATCCCATAGACTAAGGAATACGGAGTAGCCCCAGTAGAAGTTCTAATCGAAGTCCGGTAGCCCCACAGAGCGAACGGCAACTTATCTGGCCAATCCCGGTAGGTTTCCACCATCTTCTGCAATATATGATTAATGTTTTTGTTGGCGGCCTTAACTGCTCCGTTGGTCTGCGGCCGGTATGTGGACGACTTATGAAAAGCCACATTGTACTTCTCCAACAAATCAATCACCTCCTTCTGGAAGTGGGAACCATTATCTAAAATAATCTCGTTCGAGACCCCATAGTGACAGATAACGTTATTCCTGATAAACTTCGCGACATGTGAAGCCTTTAAAACCGCATAAGATTGGGCCTCAACCCACTTTGTAAAATAATCTATCGCTACCAGGATATACTCATGCCCATTCGACCCCTTTGGAGTAACAGCCCCAATCACGTCAATTCCCCATACTGAGAATAGCCATGGCGAAGTCATGTTATATAGCTTTGACGGCGAGATGTTCATGCGGTTTGCATGGATCTGGCATTTATGGCATCGTCGAACAAAGCCGATACAATCCTCCTCTATGGTGGACCAATAATAACCCTGTCTGAGGATCTTCCGTGCCAGCATTACCCCATTCATATGTGCACCACATTCTCCTCCGTGGATGGCCTCCATCAGGCGCTTCGACTCCTCAGCTTCTACACACAGCTTGTGCATTCCCAGATGACCTCTCTTGTACAGTTTACCCCCGCAGATGATGAACTGAACAGCCATTCTCCTGATTGCCCTTTTATCTTTGGCATTTGCCCCTGGTGGATACGTCCCCTTCTCCAAGAAGTTCCATATGTCATAATACCAGGGGTTCTCATCCTTAGCTTCATCTATGGCAGAAATTGACTTATATGCTGGCACAAACTTCTGGTCAATGATGATCGGACACATCCGGACTCCGGATGGGATGTCTATCATGGAAGATAGAGTTGCTAGTGAATCTGCAAACCTGTTGTTCTCTCTTACTAGGTGAGTAAAGTTCAGCTTTTCAAACCGAGGGATTAACAAATCCAAGGTCTGGTGGTAGATTATCATTTTCTCTTCTTTGACCTTCCAATCTCCTTTTGCTTGAGATACAACAAGGTTGGAGTCCCCGATAACGTCCAATCGTTTTGCCCCTAGTTCTAGAGCTGCTTCCAAACTAGCAATACATGCCTCGTATTCCGCTTCGTTGTTTGAGACTTTGAACTAGAGCTTGAATGCTAAAGGGATACGGGAATTGTCGGGCGCTATCAGCAACACTCCTATCCCATACTCGTACTAGTTTGATGCTCCGTCAAAGTACATTGTCCAAGTTTCGTCTTCGACATACAAAATGGCTTCATCTGGGAATAGATAATCAACTGCTTCATCCGCATCAACCGGGTGGTCGGCAAGGAACTCCGCTACTGCCCTCCCTTTTACGGACTTGCGCGTCACATACTTTAGATCAAATTTGGAAAGCAACAGCACCCAACGAGCTAGCCTACCCGTAAGTGCCGGTTTCTCGAAAAGACATTTGATAGGATCGAGTCGTGAAACCAGCATTACGGCGTGAGCTAACAGGTAGTGCCGCAGCTTCCTGGTAGCCCATACCAAAGCTAAGCAAGCTTTCTCCAGCAGAGTGTAGCGGGTCTTGTAATCCAGCATCTTCTTGCTTAGATAGTAGATGGCTCTCTCTACCTTATCCTCAGATTCTTGTGCGAGCATACAGCCCATTGTAGTCTCAGTTACCGAAAGGTACAATATCAACGGTTTCCCCGGCTCTGGCGGTGACAACACGGGTGGGTTTTGTAAATATTCTTTGATCTGTTCGAAAGCTGCTTGACATCGGCTGTCCCACTGGAATTTCTTTCCTTTCTTCAGGAGACCAAAAAGTGGTTCACAAGTTAAGGTTAATTTGGAAATAAACCGTCTTATGAATTGCACTTTACCCAGAAAGCCACGCACCTCTTTTTCAGTCATTGGTGGTGGCATTTCTAAGATGGCCTTGATTTTGGAAGGGTTGACTTCGATGCCCCTCTGCGTAATCAGAAACCCTAGCCTTTTTCCCGCTGTGACACTGAATGTGCATTTCTGAGGATTCAACCACAGCCGAAATTCTCTGATCCTTTGGAAAAACTTTTGCAAGGCGGTGTAGTGACCTTCTCTTTCTTTGGATTTGGCAATCATGTCGTCTACGTACACCTCAACCTCTTTATGGATCATATCGTGCAATATTGTGGTCGCTGCCCGTTGATAAGTAGCCCTGGCATTCTTCAACCCAAATGGCATTACTCTGTAGCAGTATGTACCCCACGGGGTAATGAATGCAGTCTTCTCCCGGTCTTCGGGTGCCATTACTATCTGATTATAGCCTGAGAAGCCATCCATAAATGAAAGCAAAGCATGTCCCACTGTGAAATCTACCAACTTATCAATGTGTGGCAAGGGAAAGTCATCCTTCGGACTGGCTCTGTTCAAATCCCTGAAGTCTACACATACCCGAATTCTGCCATCCTTCTTCGGTAGCGAAACAATGTTGGCCAACCAAGTCGGGTATTCCGATACCAGCAGGAAGCCTGCGTCGATTTGCTTAGTGACCTCTTCCTTGATTTTAATGGCCCAATCAGGGCGGATCCTCCTGAGTTTCTGTTTGACAGGTCGGGCCTTGGGATCGAGAGGGATTCGGTGCTGTACAATCTCAGGATCGATTCTAGGCATGTCTTCGTAGGACCACGCGAAAACATCTTTGAAATCTTTTAATAAAGCGACTAAGCGCTCGCGCTTCTCTGAAGACAACGTGGACCCGATCTGGACCAGCCGCGGGTCCTTCTCGACTAACATTCACGAGAATGATTTCATCAACTAAAGGTTTGACAAACCTTTCTGCTCTTGTTCAATTAAGCGTTGTAAAACCAGGAAGAATTTAAGCCTCGTCGTTTTCATCAAAATTTTGAAAGTCTGATTTAAGCAATAAATCAAAGGCATAGAAAAGTACTAAAACCACATTCATATCATTCTCATTATGTACTTCCAAACCGTCGATTCTTACATTTACCAGACTCAAAAGAGAAAGAAAAAGACGACCTGGACAGGACTGTGGCATCCGGGTTATCATCCCTAGGAATACCGGACTCAGACTCAGTCGAGCTGGAACCTGATTCCGACTCAACAGATTCGGAGGAATCAGATTCCAGCTCACTACCTGACCCGGTGCTGCTTGACAAAAATCTTTCCTCGTACTGCCAGGTGAGGGAGGGTGCGATGGATGCATCTAAAATGGTCGATGGTAGGCCCGCAGCCGTTTCATTCCCAATCATGGACACCGAGAAGTTATCCCCCAAGCACAATTGGTCGATCGAAGGATATGAAAGTAGACATGCTAGTGCTACCCCCATTTCAAGTTCGGCGTCCTCAGACTCCCCTTTCCTGTTCTATTTAACCTCAACTGTTAGGTGCATGCGCTCTTGACAACATCATCCCGAATCAGAGGTCAAAGAAAATCTCGAACCCTGGTACGTGCTTCCTCTCTGCGTTTAACCACGGCTCTGGGAAGCCACAAAACGGAAAATCTTCCCCCTCCCGGACAAAGCGTCCGTTTAGGGTGCCCTGGATGGGCCGATGCATCAACTCAAAGGGTTTCCCTATCTGTTTCGCCCTGGCTCTCCAAGCCATCTCCTTTCCTTTCTTTGCCCAATCCTCCTTGGTGGGTAGATAACCCAAGCCAAAGGTATGGGGGTTGTGTGGCACTTCGGCCAATACTGCAACGCCCTTGCGGCCGCTCTTTCCTAATCCCATCCCGGGGATATGTTGGAGCTTGTTCATGAGATACACTGCTTGGGCACTGACATAGATCCCTTCATTAGCAGCCAAGATGTTCTGTACAACTTGAGCCTCAGCCAGGGTAAAACCCGATATGAACACATCCTCCATGCCATGCTCGATTTCTAGAACAGTTGTGGATACTTCCGGTGGTGGATGGATTGATGAATTCCCAAAAACAATGGTTACTCCCTTCCCATAGGGGTATTTCACCATTTGATGCAAAGTGGATGATACTGCCTTCACCTGATGCATCCACGGCCGCCCCAAAAGCAAGTTGAAAGTTGCAGGCACTTCCAAGACGTGCAAATCTATCTCATGCCGTCCCGGCCCAACTTTAGTCTGAACTTTAACTATTCCCATCACTTCCCTACTTGTATTGTAAATGCCGGATGACTTGAACATTGGTACTAAATCTGCGACTTTCAAGCCAATTGCAATATTTGTCCTTGCGGCGAGCGTTGATGGCGGATCCGGTATCGACGAGAACCACCGGTATCCATTTATTCTTACATTCCACAGAAATGTAGAGGGGTTTATTATGCTCTGCCCCCTCGGGTGGCAATTCCTTGTTCGAAAAAGTCAACGTCGGGGTAGCTCCCCCCGGAAAGACCAATCCCACCAGCTGCTCTGGCATGGTTTCTATTGAAAGCTTTGCTTTGTCCATGGCTGATAAGACAGCCTCTCTATGCACCCGTGATGCCATGAGATCCCCATATAGAGATGTGCCTTGTATCTTTTTAAATTTGTTTGAGTCTGACCTCCTCTTCAAGTTGCTTCTCCTTTTGCTTCTCGAACTCTCTATCCTTCCCCGAGGCCTCTGGTTGATCTAGGTGTGGAGGTTTGAAATACCGCCCACTCCGCGTCATATGGTCGACCTCTCCAAGGTACTAGGTGTTATCGGGTTGGTTGTTCCCCGAATCTTCATCTGTGTGGGCAAGACACAGGTCCTCATCTTCCCACCACATTCCATCAGCAGTTGACAAACATCTGTCCGGCTCTGGTATGGCTATTCTTGTACTCGCAGCACCTTCCATCCAGATGCTCACGGCATTCTCAGTTTCTGTGCACACAGCAGTTTCAATCCCCATATGGGCCTTTGCCTTCCTGATTCTCTCGGAGTCTTCGAATTTTTCCTGTTCTAGGTGTGTTAATGCAACCGACTGTTCAGTTATTCCCGTATTCGAAATGCTCCAATCCTGAGCGAAATTCTTGACACCGGCGCTCTCCGGCGATGCACTCTGTTCTTCGACCTTTCCGGCTGTTACTGACATTCTCGCCCCTACTGGGCCCCGTTCTAACTGGAATTCTTCGACCACATCTGGTTGATCGTCTAACCATCCTGTAGCCTCTGTTGACTCCTCATAATCATACCAGTTGACTGCCACATCCCCTGGATCTTGATTGCTGTAAAGTCGGAGATTGGCAAGGTCCTCTTCCATAGTTGTTAGATCATCTGTCCCTGTCCCAGACTATCCCCTTGGATTACACACAGTTCTCCTCCTGCTGGAAATTCTACATCTGGCACATCCTGGCCTATCGATGAAATGTAGTCACCCGGACTATACGTTTTCTCAACATAACTTCCAGATTCCTCAGACTCTGGCCCAACAATCCTGTTCTCCTTTGGAACCTCCTGTCTCTTGTCTTCGACAGTCACCACCGTCGGTGTAGGTTGGGTTATGGAGATGTCCATCATGCACAAATCGGTGCAATCAGGAAGGAACACTTCCAGCTTAGGCAGGTGGGAAGGTGTGATATAGATACTAGGATCGTAGGACACGACCACAGTATGGATGAAATTGATTCTTTTGGGTGGTGGAGCTTGGTTATGTGCGGGGAGGGGATTTGTAGTAACGTTGGGTTTTTCGGGAGGCAAGATCACCCCGTTATAGATGAGATCTTGAATCTCATGACGTAATCGGAAGCACAAATCGGTGTCATGACCATGCTGTTGGTGAAATGCACAATACTTGGCTGGGTTGTGGGTAGCGGGGAGTCTTTCTGGTAAAGGTCGCGGCTCTAGGGGCTTCAAGTGCCCTTTTCTGATTAAAACCCCCAGAGCTTTGGACAGGGGCATATAAAGTGGAGCGAAGGTTCTGGTATTTTTGGGTGGGTATTTGGCTGTTGGTGGGTTGCTTCCGGACGCACCGGAGAATGGTGCAACTGCCGTGGTTCTCGGAGGGGGGTTGGTGGTGACCATGCTCACTTCGGAGGTTCTTGTAGTTGTGGTGCCACTCGGGCCCGTATTAGTGTTGCGGTTGAAAGTCCTTTAGGGTTGCTCCCGGTCATTGTCAATTAAGCCTTGCTTCAAGGCATCCTCAATCTGCACCCCCATTTCATGCAGGTCAAAAAAAGTAGGAAAGGAGAGTACGATCATCTTTTGCATCAACTTTGGTTGAAGATTGCGCACAATCATCCGAATCTGATTTTTGTCTGTAGGTCTTAAGGTCATCATCGAAGCCTTGGCCTTCCATCTGGTTATGAATTCTGAGAAACTTTCTTTAGGTTCCTGTCTTGTTGTCTCGAGATCACGGGTTGTAATCTCGATTTGTGTATTGTATGAGTACTGCGCAATGAAGGCCTCAGCCATCTCGTCCCAGTTTCTCTTGACATCATCTTCTAACTTGGCATACCATATGGCCGCCACACCTGACAAGGTCCGACCGAACAAAGACATCTTCTGTAGTCTACTGAGGCCCATCGGCCTTAGGACATCTGAAAACAGTCTCAGGTGCACCATGGGGTCCCCGGACCCATCAAATCGATCAATATGGGGCATTTTAAATCTGTCGGGCAGCGTCACAGCTGCGTCAGTGTAGCCATCTTCAATGTCGGGGATGGTCTTGGCTCCTTGGGATCTCTTAAATAGCTTTTCAAGCTTGTTCAACTTTAGAGCAGTGGGGTCAGTCTCAAACTCAAAGGGAGAGTCTGGTAGGTTGGTGGGTGTCTTTGATAGTTGAGGTTGGATTTGGGGGAGGATCGGGGGTGGAGGTGCCCCTGTGGGAAGTTATGTATCATTCTGAGCATTGGCCGTCTCCCCAAGGTTTGGAACTCCTGGTGGGGGAGGAACTTGTTGCGAAGCGGAGGCTCCGGCTTGCTGCTGTAACCTGACAATTAACTCTGCTTGTTCATTCATAACCGTGGCCTATTGCTTGGCAAACTCTGCCTGTCGGACAGCATCCTGCTGCATCATTTTCATGCTTTCCTGAAGCTGGCGCACCATCTCTTCTAAGCTAGCCATACTGTTCTGCTCTGACTGAGTTATCGGTGTATGTTCCCTTTCTATGGGAGGAGCGGAGTCCTGATCCCTCTTGTGCAATTGGGGGTAGACAAAGCCCTCTGTCTTATTCTTTGAGCGATGCCTTCGCCTAGTGACCTCCGTCTAATGCTTAGGGGGTAGAGTGGTACACCGGTTGTCTGTCTACGAGATCCTCGGATCGATGGAGTCGGCGACCTCTAGTCGAAGTCTTTGGGGAATATCTCATTGGGTCGGAAGCAATTGTGCTCAACTATCTAGCAAAAAGATAAAATAAAGCGTATAAATAAACTGACAATCGGACAGCGCAACAGCGTAAAATATACAACACATGGTTGGGTATCATAACATGTTGCCAATAAACTGAATAGACTGTCCCTCAAATACTGATCCCTGTTCCTCGAACAACTGTCCCAAGACTGATACCCTCCGGTAGAATTGATTCCCCAAATACTGATGCCCGCAGGCCTGATACCCAGACTTGCAAACTGATACATGCATTCCCTGTAGAGATACACTCTAAAAGCACATAGCATGTAAGAGAGGACCAAAACACCCCTATGTTGGGATAGGGTTTCCCTGTCCTATTTTGTAAGGAGCTAGGGTTTCACTACGCACGCAGCGGCTTCAAACAACCTAACATCGGGTAAGCAACCTGTCCTAGTTTGGAATGGTCACTATGGATTCCGAATATGCACTAGGTCGAATGGACAAAAAGGGTGCCCCGGTAAAATCGGGGTTTGTGTTCCCATACTGGCAGAGCCCGCAACCGGTCAGCCTTATGGTCATGCCTTGACAAGACAAGCCTCCGGCAAACCGCTCAGGAATAGCAGATGACCAACACGGTGTCCTAAGCGCACCAATGCACATGCAATGCAAAGAAGCACATAAGTGTAGTCAAAACCAAATATCACGAGTTCGAGTCAAGCTCTCTAAAGTCCCCAGCAGAGTCGCCAGAAACTGTAGACGCGCCCGTGGGCTTCTATCTACAGTTCGGACTCCCTTTTGTTGTTGCGGTTCTTAATCTGAACCAAAGAGTCCAAATCTGGCAAATCGTTTTGAGAAAACAGATTTTTGAAAGAAGTGCCAAACATGGACTGCTTCGCCAGATACAGAGTCGCCACCTAAATATTTTATTTTGGGGGAATTTAGGAAACCCTGACTCGGTGCCAAAGGCCACGTGTCCGTCATCACCAAAGTTGCCTCGGCTCAGAAACTTAGGTACGATCGGGGAAGGTCAGCTATGAGCACCCCGTCTCGCCCGGTCCAAAGACCGGCCTCTACTAACCGTGACATCTTGTTTTGAAAACATTACATGCCCTTATTCCGGTTATTTAGCCTAGAATTACTATGTTATGCGCACAGCAAACAAATATAGACCAAATCGCCTGAATTGGAACAAAACATTTCATGTTTGTTTTGAAAATAATTTGCTACTCGCAAGTAGGCTAAAATGCAAATTTTGCCACCCTCGAGCGGGCTTTAGAAAAGATGGTTTTGCCACTGTCCAGTGGGCTTAAAAAAAAACTCTCAGTTGTAATGCATTTATTCCAATTTAGGTAACTCGACCTCCATCCACAGGCATTCAAGCAGTTATATCACATAAGCAGCTAGCCTCAAGGTAATCATGCTATTATGACAACATTCACACGCATGCGATATGCTAAAGCATAAAAGCTTTCCTAGTACTCCAAGCCAAAATAGAAACTAGTTAGTAATCAATGCATGATCCTAGTTCATGTTAAGTGGCTAATGCATCATAGGCAAAATGCAGCTATAATAGGCTCAGCTATCCTAAACATGGCTTGTGAAATGCTACAAATAACACGTATTCAATTTGGAAATTGAAATACAATGCAGTTAGCGTGATGTACCGAGCCCGGTGCATGTAAACAAATGCATGGATGCAAACATGACATCATACTGTATGCTATTTTAAATATGCCCTAGTCTACCAACGTAAGCAGGTAAATAAAAGGGAAGAAAGACGTGAGGTTGGAAGAGATACACACACTCACGCACACTTATTACAAATACGTCGTCACACGGAGGGATTAAAAGAATATACTGATCTGAATAGCGGTCCAAATCTGAGAATAAATTATTACAAAAATTCTATTTATCAAATTAAATCAAATGTAAAAAGAAGGGGGCCTCAGCTCGGCCTCGGGATGCGCGAATGATGCATGCTCGATCCGTCTTGCCCGGAAAACCCGCACCATACCACTGCCGCCTCTGTTTTCACTGTCCTGCCTCTCCAAAGACTGCCAAAGTCCCAAGATACCTTCTATGCACACTGCTTCACACCATCGGCTGGATGAAATGGCCACCGGCCATGTAAAATGTCCATCGGCTGCTCATGAGGTCATCGGCCACACACCAATGGCCGGTCGGCACTCTATACTGCCGGTCGGCAGAAAATTCCTGTAGAAGACAGTTTTTGACAGCAACAAGGACAGACAGTGTATGGCATGGAATTTTGGGCATATGTAAGCATGGCCATGTTTCCTATCATGTATGGGACTCAAGGAAGCATGGCCCTTGGTCCTTGGGCCACCAATTATGCATTTTGATGCATGATGGCCTAAGAGACCAAGATTGCAATTCAATGGAAATGTATGCAACACACAAATGGGGACCAAGACCCTATCATGTCAAAGTCAAGGGCCTCGGTGACATGAGAATTGAGATGTGTTTTGTCACTTAAAATACAAACACCTCTCATCTCTCACACTTGGTTTGACACCCCAAACCAAGTAATGCAATGCATGTCATGCGAACATAGCTCAACAATGCATCCTAAGGCTAAGAGGCAAAGCATGCCTAATGCAATAAAACCTATCATGCCAAGTATGTAATGCTAAACATGCAAGATGCAAATGCAATGCAAACAAGGACAATCTAAGCAAAAGGATCATCATGCTACAACACCTAGTGAAGCAATCATGCAAGGAACATGAGACAAGCATGCAATTGTGGGCTTAAACCGTAAAGGGGCAGACCTCAATCCACCCCAAAACAGTGGCCAAAAGTGCCTAAAACCATGGACAAAACGCTCAATAAGCATGCAAGTTAATGGGCCTAAAGCTAAGGCACAAAAGAGGGTACTCCACTACCACTAACAAGACCACCCATGGCATGAACCAAGCAACCAAAAACAGATGTTTAGCATGCAAAACAACCCCCAAAACCCCTGATATGGCAGCCCAAATGCCTTAAACATGCAAGCCTGCACAATGTCTATTTCAAAGTGCAAGAGACCAATACTTCAAGGCAGGAAAGACATGACAAATGGAGACATATAAGCATGGCATGGGGACTGAAATAGCATGTTGAATGATTTCAAATCACCTAAATAGCCTAACCAATGCATGTTCATGAATCACATACTCAAGGCTTACAAGCCATAATGCAAAGCAACTTCATCAAGCATGCCAAACATGGCAAAATCAGTGGCCAACAGACCTAAAACATGACAAAACAACACCAATACCTTCATGAAGCTAGGCTAATACATACAAGAATCATGGCCTAAACACAAGATGCATTTCTATGCCAAATAGAGGAATGCAAAGCAAGTATGATATGCATGCTAAGGGTTACAAATCCAACCAAGGATAGAGATATAATATGACCCAAAACACCCCAAAAAAAAACTCTGAAATGGTACCCAAAACAACCAAGCATACATGTTGCCTTTTAAAGCCAAAAACCAAGGTAAAGAGGGACAAAGGGGAAAGGGGTGTCCCTCCCCTATACAAGACTTCAAACCCTCTCCTTTACCACTAAAAATCCATTGGATTTCAGTGGTAAAAGGAACCAAACACTCAAGCAAACAAAGGCTCACAAAGGAAGCACCAAAAAGGCCAAATAAGGCCAAAGAGGGTGAGTTTGAACTCAAACCACAAAATGACCTCAATGGAAGTTCTTAAGCACAAAAATATAAGACTTTTTTATGTTATACACAAGACCCAAATCAGCATACAAGACAGGTAGAAATCTAGTGCAAGTTTGGGGAAACTAAAGTAAAATGCTTACCCTTGAAGAACACCTCAAGAACAGCCAATGCAGCCCTTCTCTTCTGATCAAAATCAGTCCAAAAACTCAAGAATCAACCCTCTAAGCCTCTCAATCTTGAGCTAAGGTGTGATAGTGTGTGTGTTAGTGCAAAAGTGAGGTAAAAAAAACACTTTTAGGCCTAAAAACACACACACAAGAGGAGAGAGAGGGAAAATCTAGAGAGAGGAGATATATGACAGATATATAGATACAAAAGCTCTGGTTTTTGTTCAAAAATGGTTAACCCTTGACAATGGAGGAGGTGGGATGCTTATATAGGCCAAGCAAAGCCAAGAAACTTAATGGCTAAACTAAAGAGAAAGGGTCAAGGGGGCCAGGAGGTTCAAGGCTTCTAGAGGAAGCCAATACAGCTGGCCAAGCTTCTCCAAGAAGCTTGGCCAAAGGGTCAACCTTCTAGAAGGAATTAGGGGGGTCAAGGGTTCAAAACAGTCACCAACCGCACTGGGAGGAGTGATGGTGCATCCCAGCTGGCACAGCTGGCATGCACTATGCCTCAAGGGTTCAAAAGGGTCACACCGGCCAGCAAAAGAGGTCGCCGGCAAAATAGAGTGCCGGCCGGCCAAATATAGTGCCGACCGGCCATTGGTGTTAAGAAACCATGGCCGGTGGCACCCATAAACGGCCGGTGATGCAAGGGAGGGGCCGGTGGGATGTGGGGATGGCTAACAAGCCATTCCTTACCCTTCAAGGCAAAAACACAGGTGTTTGGTGCCAAAACCGAACACAAAACAGTCGAGTCGAGAGATCCTGAGGCAAGGCGCGTAGCCGAGACCTCCGGAAACTCAAGACGAACACAAACAAAGGTGATCACTGAGTGTTCAATCAATGACGTCCAAGTCTTGAGGACGGTCAAAAATGGGGTGTCTACACACCCCCGAGGCGATTTCATTAATGCTAAACTTCAAAAGGCCGGTGTCGATCTATACGTGCTATAGCCACTCCATGAACTAATAGTATTCAGCCTTTCCAGTTCATACATCGGCTGGGGCAAGGGTAGATTTATTAATCAGATTGGCCAAATATCTAAGCCCGGTGCCGATCTACGTGTGCCACAGCTTCGCCATGAACTAATAGTATTCGGCCTTTCCAGTTCATACATTGGCTGGGGCAAGGCCAGATTTATTAATCTGATCGAGCCAAATATCTAAGTCCGATGCCGATCTACGCATGCCACAACCACTCCATGAACTAACAGTATTCAGCCTTTCCAATTGATACATCGGCTGGGACAAGGGCAGATTTATTAATTTGATCGGCTAAATATCTAAGCCCGATGCCGATCTACGCATACCACAGCCACCCTATGAACTAATAGTATTTGGCCTTTCCAGTTCATACATCGGCTGGGGTAAGGGCAGATTTATTAATCTGATAGGCCAAATATCTAAGCCCGATGCCGATATATGCGTGCCACAGCCACCCCATGAACTAATAGTATTCGGCCTTTCCAGTTCATACACTGGCAGGGGCAAGGGCAGATTCATGAAGCTAATCAGCCATGTGACGAGGCCCTGAGCCGTTTCACTTGTTCGGACAAATTGAAAAACGGATAAATTACGAAATCGCCAAGATAGTTATCCAATCGACAGGTGTTCACGGATGTTTAATTCACTCATGTCACGCCCCAAAATTTAGACAGTTAAATATTAACTTAGGACTAAACCCCAATTAATATTCCATCATCCAAATCTTAGGGGTGAAACAAGAAAACTAAACGCCAACCAAACCATCCACCATAAATTCATAACTAACAAATACCTCAACATTAAAGTAGCAACAACTAGTCAAAACAACTTAAATAAAGTACGGTTACAAACCATGCCAAATTATTCCAATACTAAAGTCATTAAAAAAAAATAATAATAAATACATAAATAACTATCAACCCTAAGCTCAAGAAAAATAAAAGAACTCCGAACGACATGTCCTACGATCATAATTATTTCTCGCCATCACCAAAGCCTCTACTAATCCTGCAAAGGAAGCTCATAGCAGCTCAAGCGAGCCTTTAGAGTTGCCAAGAGACAAAACGGGTCAAGATATCTGATATCTTGGTATGAGTACAAGAATCAACACCCACGTGTCCACCAGACACAAACAAAAATACATTAAATTCTTATTACTAGACAAGACAAGTAGTTCCAACCGCACCGAGACGAATGGGTAGTTTCTCGAGATACGGTGTCATTTAGTTTCTTGTCCGTACACAACGAAATATAAATTGATTATAAAATAAACAAAAATAGAAATAGAAATAGAAATATGGTGGGTCATCCCTGCATAAAAAGTTAGTAAGACCCACCATCCTACAAAAGAAAATAATGTTAGTATAAATTAATCATAAGTAACTTACTGAAGAAGTATAAAAATGTACCGTTTCATGCTTAAATAATTCGAATTGACGAAAACTTAAAGAACGAAAGTTGTACAGAATCAAATTTTATAAAAGATAGAGTGGACGAATTTGACAGAAACTGAACAGGTTAAGAGGAAAACTTGATCTAAAATTCTAAACGGAATTCAATCGAAAAATCTGAAACTGAAAATGAACAAAAACTGCCCTAAGATGATTTTTTTCTGAAAAAGTTCAAAACATGAAAAATGTGCAGAATAATGTTTTACTTCAGTTTACGCGAAACCAATAAAAATGAGCTCGTTTCGTGGGTTAAAACAGCCTATAAAATCTGCATTACCAAAATGAATCAAACCGACAATAACCAAGGTCATCCGATTATAAGTTCTAATCTAGCTTTTTAATAAAAAGCTACAACACAAAAGTTGTCCAAAATCACGTATACATACCTCTACTCAAATTTCATAATTTATGGAGGCCGATTACTATTTTTCAAGATGTACAAATCAATAAACTCATAATTCAATTTTTGTACCTTAACTCCATCAATATAATTTGAACTATACATATAAGTTCATAATTACTACTTTGTACCTTGACTCAATTAAGACAATTCGAACTAACATACAAGTTCATAATTAATTCTTTGTACCTTGACTCCACCACTTCGGCCCTCCCCTTCTGGCCTACACATATATCCCATGTGCCTCCCGTATACCTAACCCACTCCGAAGCCAAACTTGCACGGGGATATCATCCCGAGTTTGACTCACACTCCCCGGATGGTTAGCATATACGTACGCGCGCAAATCAAAGCACTCGTCTACTCATGAGAACGAGGCAACAATATATATAAACATCTCATCGACATCATGAGACAAATATAACAATGCCGGGCATAAGGCATCAAACAACTCTCATAATCCTCACCTTTTTTTTTATACACTCTTTCTCACCATCACTCAAATAAAATAACAATTCATGGAGTCATGGTGGAGTATAAGGAATTTATCTACGGGTTCTAATTAATTTTAGTTTCATATATTCGGGAGTGTGATTATAATCATAAAATAAATACATATAAAAACCATAAACATTACATATACATCTAACCAAATAATGAAATCAATCCATCATCTACATGTAAATACAAAATCAAACCAACATCAAATAAATAAATACCAACAACAAACCAATCCATCCTCTAACCAATATCTATGGATTCTAAGTTTATTCCAATTTCATATAATTATGAGGGTGATTAAATCCATAAAATAAATACATAAAAAAAAAACATAAACCTTGCATACACAACTAATTAAAATAATTGAAATCAATCAATCATCTAAAAATCCTAAACTTTACATATACAACTAATCAAAATAATTAAAATCAATTAATCATCTAAAAATCTTAAATCTTACATACACAACTAATAAAAATAATTAAAATTAATTAATCATCTAAAAACCCTAAACTTTACCCTACACAACTAATCAAAGTAATTAAAATCAATCACTTATCTAAGAACCCTAAACTTTACATACACTACTAGTCAAAATAATTAAAATCAATCTATCATCTATAACCCTAAATCTTATATCCACAACTAATCAAAATAATTAAAATTAATCTATCATCTTTATGTAAAAACAAAATCAAACTAACATCAAACAAATAAAAATAAATATAACGAATTAAACATAAATCAAGGAAAGTGAGTTTTGTACTTAAAATTATTTTTGAAGATCAAAGAATCACTCAAAGAATTAATAAAGTCACCCAAAATAAAACCCTAAACCTTACATACTCAACTAATTCAAATAATTAAAATTAAACAATCATCCGAAAACTCTAAACCTTACATACACGTCTAATCAAAATAATTAAAAATTAGTCAATCATCTAAAAATTCTAAACCTTACATACCCAACTAATCAAAATAATTACGATAAATTAATTATCTAAAAATCTTAAGCCTTACCTATACATCTAATCAACATAATTAAAATTAATCAATCATCTAAAAATTCCAAACCTTACATACCCAACTAATCAAAATAATTACGAACAATTAATTATCTAAAAATCTTAAACCTTACCTATACATCTAATCAACATAATTAAAATTAATCAATCATCTAAAAATTCCAAACCTTACATACCCAACTAATTAAAATTACTACAATCAATTAATCATCTAAAAATCCTAAACCTTATATATACGTCTAATCAACATAATTAAAATTAATCAATCATCTAAAAAATTCCAAACCTTACATACCCAACTATTTAAAATAATTACGATCAATTAATTATCTAAAAATCTTAAACCTTACACGTACCACTAATCAAATTACTTAAAATTAATCACTCATCTAAGAACCCTAAACCTTGCACGTACTACTAGTCAAATTAATTAAAATTAATCAAACCTCTAAGAACTCTAAACATTGCACGTACCACTAGTGAAATTAATTAAAACAAATTAATCATCTAAGAACCCTAAACCTTGCACGTATCACTTGTCAAATTAATTAAAATAAATTAATCATCTAAGAACTCTAAATATCGCATATATACTAATCAAAATAATTAGATTATTCAATCATCTAAAAAAAAAATAATAAAATCAATAATCATTTAAACACCCTAAACCTTATATATATCACTAATCAAAGTAATTAAAATAAATCAATCATCTGAAAATCCTAAATTTTACACATTCCACTAATCAAATTAAATAAAATTAATTACTCATCTAAAAACCCTAAACATCTCATAAACACTAATCAAAATAATTAAGTTAATTCATCCTCTACATCCACATACAAAAATATCAAATTACATCAATCTAATAAAATAAATAAATTAACGAATCAAACATAATCAAGGAAAATAGGGTTTGTACTCACAATTATTTTTAAAGATTGAAACAAGACCAAGAGAATTAATTGAACCACCAAAGTAAACCCAAAACCCTATCTTTTTTCTTCCTTTTTCTTTTCACAGCACACAGCACAAGACTCTCTATTTTGATTTCTCTCTCTCTCTCTCGGCTCTCTCTCACTTTTCTCACCTACGGCTGCTGATGGGAAACTTTTCACCAAAAGAGATTCAAACCTACTTTGACTACTAATATAATATATATATATATATAATAACCTAATTTCCTATTCTAATCTAATATGATTATTATATAATATTATATAATATAATACACATGATTATAATATATATAAATATAAGATTGTCTATATATATAACACTTTTTTTTTTATATATAACAAACATAAATATTTAAAGATTTGGATTAATTATATATAATTAAATAACACATTAAATTAATTAATCACCACATTAAATTCATTAAATATCACAATAAATTCTCATGTAACCCACACAATTAATAATTACAACATTAAATCCATTAAATATTACATTAACTCTCATGTGACCACACAATTAATAAAGTCAAAAATAAAATAAGATAATAATAATCATAATAATAATAAATAATGACTAAAGAAAATTATGGTCGCTACAACTCACCTCGTAATCCTACATCCTATTGGATCGATAACTAGCAAGCACAGTAGACAACAGTTATTTTATCTAAAATAGCAAAAATTAAGCACAAATAATAGCAAAGAGCAGAGGAAGTTTTCAAGCAAAGGGAATTTTCATTAGTAAATTAAGTACAGATAGTAGCCATTTTACACAAGAAAACTACCTTAAACTAACAAAAATCTATTAAACAAAATGTCTACAACCTTGCATGGAAGATGCCTAGCAAAAATTAAAATGTCACCCCAGTCAATCCTCAGGGTCAGACGCCAGCCGCTCAACGTCCACTTGCTCGAATGGAATCAGCTGGACCAATGTCACATTCGCAACAGCAAGGGCTTTAAGCCAGCCGTGTTTGAAGCTCCGGTTCTCGAATTTGGACACTTCATCCGCATAGCTCTCCCAGGCTGCTTCTTGTCTAGCCTGGAACGCTTTGGAAACCTCGGAGTTGGCTTTTCCTTCGCCTTCTTCGATTCTTCCAAGTCAGCTTCCAACTTGGCAATTACCTCCTTGGCTAGCTGGAGCGTGTCCTCACTCGCTTTTGCCCTGTCCTCTACAGCCAGCCTTAACTAGTCGGAGTTCCTTACACTCTCGGCCTCAGAATCCGCCCTCGCACGTTCCTCCACCGCTTTCCCCGCTTTGGAATCGACTCTCTGAGAGGCTTCCACAGCCTTGCCCTTTTGATTTTTGACTTCAGTTTTCAGCAAGGCGATCTATTCTATAGCGTCATGTTGACGGCGGCCTATTTCGGCTATCCTGCCCACCGTCTGCAAAATAAGGAAATAGAGTTAAATAATATTAAAAATATATGTATTTAGGTGGAAGACTGCATATAAAGCATGTACCAATAAAGCCGACTGAGCAGCTAACGTGATCGACAGCAGATCTGGCTAGGTTCGAAATACGGCTCTGTCAACCAACAGGGAGATGGAAGAGGCCATGCTCAAGGCCACAACCCGGTCTTTTAAAGCTGACGCGTCAGAGGAAATCGGCATGTTCCTTATCTTTGGTTGAACAGTGAACGGAACAACCAAATCCGATTCCTCAATGCGCGGCCGTTTATCGACCTGCTCTTCAGCGGACTCAGCTTCTTCATCGACGGGGCGTTTCTCCCCCCTTTGCTCATCCTGATTTGCCTGCTTTACCCACTCCAACTTGGCCATTTGGGTTTGAGCCGTCTCCCTCTCGACAACAGGCAGGGAGGGCTCGGCATCGGCAGCGGGTGGAATTTCCAATTGAATGGCCTCTGCTCACTGCCAGGCGGCCATTCTTTCGGCGATTTTCTTCTTAGCAAGTTATGTGAGTGACAACCCGACCATGTCCTCAGGGTACGCGCTGAGAAGGTCTTCTAAACCTGTAAAGATGTTGTCGAAGGGAACGTCCCCTCGACCTGAGGTGGACGAAGGGTTGGATGAATTGAGGCTAGCTTCCTCAAATGCCAACTTCAAAGCCTCGTTTATTTCAGCTTAAGACTGGTTCGGCGACTCAACGACCTCCTCAGCTACATCTGCTTGCTCCGAATCGAATCCATCCAAACCAACTTGCCTCAAGTTTTTGAAGTTGGTTAAAATAAGGGCCGTAAGAAATTCTTCGCCCCTCGGAATTGGGATGTTTTCTGCCATCGAAAATGTCGTATACGTCGGCTCGTATCGAAGAAGAACGTGGGCTGCCCTCCCTTGTTTCTAAAGGCTTGGACGGCCAAAGTATTGGAGCGCGACTTTAATTTCCGCAAGAACGGCGTCGTCTGTTGAAACCAAAACTTTCTTCAAATTGTTTCCTGCACGAGTAAAACCATGAGACCGCAAAGATAAAGCCGAGTAAATATAAGAAAAATAAACACAAGGGGCTATGTGGCCACCTGGTTCGCCTCTCCGTCTAGGAATAGGATCTAGGCGGTCCTTGCCTTCACTGAATTCCCAGTTACCTCGGACAACGACCATGACATCATCGACTTGCTTGCTAGTGCTGGAAAGCATAGTCACTAATTGATGGTCGATGTCCTTGGTCCTAGGGAAATAGCGCCCATGCCGGCCAGAAGACTTGGCCAAGGCATAACAATGTTGAATAGCAGGTATGCCAAGATTAATCCTAAGGCAACGGTTTAACTCTACAACTCCCATTATGATTCGAAAAAAATTTACGGTAGGTTGGGAAGGGATTAGACCCCAATGGTGAAGGACGGCTCTAAGGAATAGGTGAAGAAGGTGTAGATGCACCCGAACGTCCCGGGAAAATCCCATTTTGTTCATTGGGCTCACTACTGCTCGGACTCAATGTCACGGTTCCTAATCTGACCTTGCAAAGTGCAATGCGAGATTGATAAATCACCAAAGAGTCTAAATTTGGCAAATCATTTTGAAAAATTGATTTTTAGAAAGAAGTGCCAAACATGGACTGCTTTCCTAGATATAGAGTCGCCACCTAAATATTTTATTTTTGGAAAATTTAAGAAACCCTGACTCGTGCCTAAGGCCACATGTTCGTCATCACCAAAGTTGCCTCGGCTCGGGAACTTCGGTATGAGTGGGAAAGGTCATGCAATGAACACCCCCACTCGCCCGATCAAAGATCGGCCTTTACTAACATGATATCTTGTTTTTGAAAACACATGTGCTCTTATTTCGGTTATTAGCCTAGAATTACTATGTGATGCACACATCATACAAGTATAAACTGGATCGCCTAAGTTGGAACAAAACATCTCATGTTCGTGTTTGAAGGCGGTTTGCTACTCGCAAGTAGGCTAAAATACGGATTTTGCTACCCTCAAGTGGGCTTAGAAAACATGGTGATTTGCCACTCTCAAGTGGGTTTAAAACTCACAATCAATGAATTGTTTCAATTCAAGTAATCCAACCTTCACCCACAGGCATTCAAGCAGTTATGTCACATAAGCAGTTAGCCTCATGGCAAGCATGCTATCATGGCAGTCACTCACACACATGCAAGGATGCTAAAGCATAAACACTTACCGAGTACTCCGAGGCAAAACAAAAGCTATGTTAGAAATCAATGCATGATCCTAGCTATGTCAAGAATGCCTAATGCAACACACACAAAATGCAACTAGAATAGGCTCAACTATCTAAGAATGGCATGTGAAATGCGACAACTTGATACACGTATTCAAGTTGGAATTGAAATACTATGCGGTTAGTATGATGCGCCAAGCCCGGTGCATGCAATACAGATGAATGATGCAAACATGCGAGCATAAGGATGCTAATTGAAACATGACCTAAAACTAACCACTGAAAGCAGGTAAGTAAAATGGAGAAAGACGTGGGGCCGGATGACATTCACACACTCACGCACACTTATTACAAAATTCGCCCTCTCGACGGAGGGACCGAAAGAATAATACAAATCAACTAATTAACTAACTAACATGCTAATTAATTAATTACACAACCAAATCGTAGTAAATAACTATTCTAAGTTATTAAAACACTGAAATGGCCTCGAGACGAGGGATGAATGCATGCTCAAACGACTTCGCTCAGAAATCCATCGCCATGCTACATGTTGCCTCTGTCTGCACTGCTCTACACCTCTGGAAACTGTGCCAACTTCTGTGACAATTCTGAACTACCTTGGGGACATGCTGAGAGCCCATCGGCCAAAAGATAAGGCCATTGGCCATGGGAAACTTTTGATCGACCAAAGCTAAGGCTCTCGGCCAAATGTTTGTAGCCGGCCGGCGCTGAAGATGGCCGACCGGCCATCCGTTCCTGCTGACTACTTCTTTTGCTGCAACAGAGGACAGACAGAGCATGGCCATACATTTACAAGACAATGAGTGCACAACCACGCTCCCTATCATGTCATGAGTTCAAGGGAGTATGGTTTTCGACCCTCGGACCATCAATCACGTATTTTAATGCATGATGGCCAAAGGAGCCGAATGTGCAATTAATATCAAATGAAATGCACACCAAAACACATAAGGGGCCCCAACCTCTATCATGCTTGATCAAGAGGCAAGGGATGCTCATACAATGCAATGCAACCTAAGCATGCAAGCAAGCATGCAAGCAACTCAAGCATGATGCAAATCCAATGCAACATAAGCATGTTCATGACAATGCCATACAAGGCCAACGGTGACAAGCATGCCAAATGTAATGTAACCTAAACAAGTATGCAAGATGCAACATGAACATTCAAGCATGCAAGGCATGTAAAGGTGGACAAGCATGCAACAACATACAAAATGAGACAAGCATGCGACAACATGGTAAAATGGACTTAAACTAAAGATGGATAGACCTCAGCCATGCCCAAAATCAGTGGCCAAAGTGATGAAACAAGGACATGAAATACACATACAAACATGCATGCTAATTAGTCTAAAGACTAAGGCATAAAAGGGCAACTCTTAAGCATACTTAAAAGAGACAAATTTGGACATGTGACAAACATGTTAAGCTCTGAAATCATGCATGGAAAGGTGCCAAACCAATCAAACTACACAAGTAAAGCATGCAAGAAGGCCCAAAGCTTGAGGCTAGCCAAGGGACTCAAACCATGGCCACACAAAGCGAGCCCCAAAGGGCCAAGGGGACCTAAAACAGTCCCAAGGTAGGTCTAAACAAGACCAAAAACAAGCTCGAAACTAGCCAACACAAGCTAAAACACAACGCCAAAAACATGAGGCATGCAAGGCTACCAAAGAGGGTGTTACACTACACCTATCAAAACCAAACATGGCATGATTTAAGCAACCAAAATCAGAGTTATGGCATGTCAAAGTAAGCCCAAAAACCTACTTAGATGGCATCCCACAGACCTAAGCATGGAGGCATACACAATGATCCATTCAAGAGGCATAAAACATCAACTCTTTAAAGCATTAAAGGAGTGACAAATGCAAGTATATGAGCATACTATATGGACTGAAATAACATAACAAGTGATGCCAAATCACTGAAATGTGCCAAGTAAAGCATGTTAGTGACTTGGACTCTCAAAGTTAACAAGCTAAAATGCATGGTGGCTATACAAAGCATATCATGCATGGCCAAAGAGACCAAAATTAGAGCTTAAGCATGTTACAATAAGGCTAAAAGCTTCATGGAGTTGAGCTAAAATCATGCTAGAAAGACATGTCAAAGCATGATTCATGTTAAGGCAAATAAGAGGATTGCAAGGCAAGTACATGAAGCATGTAAGAGGCCATCAAACCAACTCAAAATAGAGGTGTATTATGGAAAAAAAAAAAAAAAAGCCTAATACATGCTGAAATGAAGCTAAAACAAGCTAAGCATACATGCTACCTACATAAGCCATTTATGCAAGCATTCAAGACAACAAGGAGAGGGGATGACCCTCTCCTATTTAAGACCTCAAAACCACCTTTCCACCACTAAAAATCCTCTGGATCTCAGTGGTAGCAAGGTCATGCAAAGCTAAGAACAAGGGCCAAAAGGGATGGCCTAAAACAAGGCCTAACAAGGCCTTGAAGGAGGTAAACAACCCCAAACCAAAAAGAGACCTTAACCAAAGATTTAAAGCACCAAAAAATAGAACTTTTATCAATTAAGAGTTACACTTAAAACAATAAGAAAATAGGGCTAAAAGCTTAAGCAAGAATGGGGTATTAAAAGCAAGTTTGCTCACCCTTGAAGAACCTCTTCAAGAACAAAGCTCCAGCAACTTTTCCAAGCTTAAACCACTCCAAAAACTCTGAAACTAACTCTCTAGTGCCTCAAAAACAAGAGGATGGTGTATTGCTAGGTGTTTGTGTGCAATAGTGAGACAAAATCACACTTTAAGGCACAAAATACACACACAAATCAAAAGAGAGGGAGATATAGAGATAGATAGATAGATACAACTTCTCTAACCCTAAATTTTAGAACCTCTGAGAAGGGAGGAGGAGCTCCCTTCTTATAGAAATCCAATTTCAAAGCTTCTAGGAGAATCTAAGCCAAAGGGGCAAATCCATCCATACACGTATATAAAGGGGGTGAATTGTGCATGCCAGCTGTGACAGCTGGTATAAAATATCTGCATAAAGCAGATGAACAGGGTTCGGCCAGAAAACATGGCCGATCAACCAACACAAGAGCCAGCCGACCAAAAAGAGTGTCGATCGGCCAACACTTTTGGCCGATGGCAAGAAAACAAGGCCGATGGCTTCAAGCCTTGGCCGACGGGTTGAGGGGATGGCTAACAAGCCACCCTCTTCCCTCAGAAGCAAAAACACAAGTGCTTAGTCCACAACCAAGCACAAAATAGACAAGTTGGGAGATCTTGAGGCAAGGCGTGTGGCCGAGACCTCCGGGAACTCAAAACGAACACAGGGATGGATGATCATCGAGTGTTCAAACGATGACGTTCAAATCTTGAGGACGGTCAAAAATGGGGTGTCTACAGAGGGAAACGGACTCTGCCCTCTGCAATTGATAAGAGAAGGAAGACGATTGTCCTTTCATCAGCTCTCTCCATATCAAGGGTGTTGTCTGTCACAAGTGACAGACGGACATCATCAGGGATGAAAAAATGGCGTCGAAAGCCGGAGACTCGATCCACAGAAAGGAGGTCTTTCAAATGCTTTGTCATTTTCGTTATTCGATGGAGTATATTAAACTAAAAACAAACCAGGAAAAGGGATTCGAAGTAGAGAGGAAGAGAACTTACAAGAGGCAGAGAAGACAATGAGGGATAAAAAGAGGTTACAGAGGTGAACCAAAAGGCACACGAAGAGTTTCAAGTATTCAAAAATGTGTATGCATTCGAAAAGACAACAAAATTTTAAATCAAAATAAACGGAAGAAGCGTGCGAAGGGGCGGGAAGTTATAATGATGACCGAAAGGCGTGTGAGCTCTGACATTTGCGTTGGAATGGGGTTAGCCACTGAAATTCAGCTATGACTTTTCGAGTTTGAAACCAAACACACCAGCTAACTGTTGTTAGTGGAGTGTTTGGGGGGCAATTGTGGGGGCCGAGTATCAGGGGATGCAAAAAAGCCAAATAAGTGAACTCGGAGAGTCGAGATACATACATTGTATTCGGCCCCGTCTTATATCAATCCAGAAGTATCCTAATTGGCCTCATAACCAGTTGAGCGAGGAGCCGAATAAAGAGCAATTCGCAATAAAAGGAGTCGAGAAAATAGTTACACGGTGGATTAAAGGTGGGCCCAACCCTGAGGCCCAAGAAGAGATATAAATAGAAGAACATCAACCAAAGAGAGGCATATGAGAACAAGTAAGCTTAACTTAAGACATAAGCAACCAAGAGAGTAGATACTGACTTATCCGTCGGAGTGCTAATTCTGGTACCCCCGACTGGAGTGTTCATTCTTTTTCAGGCGGCTAGCTGAGGATCACAAGCGTCCCCCAGGACCCGAAGAGTATTTCCGAACCACTTCTCCATAGTGAGGAATGATCTGCTGGGTAATGATCTACTAGGAAATAACAATGTAATGGGATGATAATGATCCTAAACGTGTTTACATGAAAAGGATGAATGCAACAAGATAGTGTACGATGCAATGAATGCAATGGATAAAATGGACGGAGGTGCCGGTCGAATTGCGTCTCACCTAGAATAGGCATGGACACAAAACAAACCAAGTCTAACACAGAAAAGGTGCCAACACCCTCAGGTCACAATTCTTGTAGAATAAGTGCGTACACATCCAGAGCTATGCTTTAAAGCGAGAAAGGTATGAGCACATGCCAAACTAAGCTTAACATGGAACAGATGCAGGAAATAAAATGGTATGATGTAATGGATGTAATGGATAGTGTAGTAGACGCATTCGATAAATCTTATATGCAATGCTGTAAAGGTAGTAAATGATAATAAATATGATGTAGCAGCTAGGAAGTGGTGCCTTGGAAAGCACCTTACAAGGGTAATTGGCGATGACTCACCTAATGCTGCTGGGGATCTTCCTCTTCTTCTTGGTTTTAAGACTTCTTTCTTTATCTTGCGCTTCCAAATAGATAAAACAATCTCAAGAACGCTAAACGCTCAACAAAGGTATAATTTTCACGTGAAAACCATGGGTACTACTTTTCTCCCTAGCTATGTTTGCAACTTTCTCTATTCTCCAACAAGGTGACAAACTAGGTTGGTTCAGTATCCAAAATTTGAGGTGCCTACAAGTTACCTCAACCAATAGGGGTGCTATACAGATTTCAAGCTGAGGATATACCCCTAGGCATTTAAACTAGACTTTAGTCTCAAAAATTCCAAACCTTTGTGTTCTATGCCTCGACTACGCGAACTCTAGTTTCCACCATCTCAATTGGTCTCCTAGGAACTCACTACAAACACAATTAGGTAGCTATACCACTTGAAGTCGTTCAGGCACGACAAACACCAAAGAAATTACACCTTTAGAGGATTTAAGGTCTCCTAGACCTAGTGAGTGCACAAAATAGTGCAGCTGAGGTGCACAAAACAGTGCAATACAGGTGAATGCACAAAACAGCGCTATATAGGTGCACAAAATAGTGCTATATGGGCACACAAAACAGTGCAATGGGGGTGAATGCACAAAACAATGCTATATGGGTGCACAAGACAGTGCGATATAGGTGCACAAAATAGTGCTATGGAGGCATATGCACAAAACAGTGCTATGCGAGTGCACAAGACAGTGCGATGTAGGTGCATAAAACAGTGCTATAAAGGTGAATGCACAAAACAGTGCTATGTGGGTGCACAAGATAATGCAATGCAGGTGCACAAAACAGTGCTATGGGGGTGAATGCACAAAACAATGCTATGTAGGTGCACAAGACAGTGCTACATAGGTACACAAGACAGTGCTATGTGCGTGCACAAGACAATGCTATGTAGGTGAATGCATAAAACAGTGCTATGTGGGTGGACAAAAAAGTGCTATGTAGGTGAATGCACAAAATAGTGCTATGCCAGATGAATGCACAAAATAATGCAATGGGGGTGCACAAAATAGTGCCATGTAGATGCACAAAACAGTGCTATATGGGTGTACAAGACAGTTCTATGCATGGTGAACGCACAAAACAGTGCTATGTGGGTACACAAGACAGTGTGATGCAAGTGAATGCATAAAACAGTGCGATGCTAGGTGCACAAAAAAGTGATATGCAGGATGAATGCACAAAACAGTGTTATATGGGTGCATAAAACAGTGCAATGCAGTTGCATAAAATAGTGCACCGTGTACCTTATGAAATGCGTGTAGAGCAACTTGCCACAACTTATTGAAATATAACTGAAAAACACTATGGAAGGTAACTCAACGAGACTCTATTATTACAAGTACAGAACAAAGTCAAGAACAGGAGCAACCAAGCATGCAATTCAACTCAACTAGAGTGTATGAGCATACATGCATAATCCAAAGCACATGTATTAATCAGAGGGAAGATGGCAATCCCAAGAGAGTTTTGAAATGGTCGGAGACAACTTTCGAAAGCTTAATCATATTAGAATCATCATGGGGGTGAGCTACCCTAACCCAGGGGAAAGTGCTCAACAAATGGCTTTGAACGGACTGAGAGAAAGGTTGGGTTCATGCCCCTTATTCAATGAATGGCCCAATCGGATATACTGAAAATTGCCTCCAGTGTCCAGTCACTGGCCATCTTTTTTAACATTATGCAGGCACGTGTGATAGAGATCATCAGATCCTGGAATGGTTGCCAACCAATTAGACTCATACTTCTCTTCTATCCCATCATGTTGAGAACTTACTCCAGTCTCCTCCAAAGTAGTGACGAATTCCTTACATATACTAATCATGAACACGATGCCCCTTGTATGGGCACTCTCAGTTTGTTTATGAATTCCACACATGGACTTGTTTTTGAGTTTGGAGCAAACATTCATGTATGGACCATGCCACTCTGTTAAACTTGAGCGATAGACACGCTATGGTGACTCGATGAAGAGCGTAGACCGAAGACAAACACTGGGCACGACACAACAGACCTTATAACTAACCCAAAAGCAAAAAAAGACTCAAGGTGACTGATCATCCATAATGCCCCTAGTATTACTTATGCTCTCTTTAGAACTCAATTTCACAAAACCCGAGTTTCGATTCCTTTTTTTTTTTTTTTTGCTCAAGTTAGAGATTCCACTGATAAGTTCAAGTATTGAAAATTTCTCCACTTGTTGATTCTAGCTAGTTCTTTCTTTCCCAATGCAAGTATGTGACATGCACAGCAATTAGTGTAGCTCATGCATTGATGTAAAGCTGACGACTGTGAATTGGACAAGATGATTGGGTTGAGATGGATAAGATGGATACGGTTGAGACCGAACTTCAGGATGAAGTTGCCTACATATCCCAAGAATGGAAATCAAGCCAATATAGTTCATGGCTTAGGTTCACTCAAGTGTTGAGACTCTCCTTTTGCACTCTAACTTTGCCAAAGCTGCCCCTTCTTGTTTTCAACCTTGCAAGCTCTATTTATTTGATTTCTCATTTTTCTTGCTCTAACTTTTGCTAGGTTGCCCTTTCGGGTTTTTGGCCTAACGAACCTCTCAAGGATAGCGTTACAACATTTGCGGTGAATTTTATCGATAGTCATCCTTGCCCTCACATTGGAACTGGTTTCACCTTGATTTGAGCTTGGTTCTCAATTCTCTTAGGCATGTCTTCTTCCTTATTTTCAAAGTTGGTTCTTCTCGCAATGTGGTACTTCCTCGCATTGGCTTTCTCAAATTCAGACAAAAGTTCCCTTCCTCACAGTTGATTGCATTTCATTCCAATGAATACCCCTGGCTTGATATTTAACTTTTTTTCTTTTTCCTTATTTTTTCCTTTTTCTTTTTCCTTTCTCTTTTCTATTCCTTTTTTCCTCTTTTCTTTTTCTTCTTGGTTTCTTTCTTTCTCTTTTTGGTTTCTTTTATCCATTTCTTTTTGAAGCAATGAAAACACCAGGGGGGAGAAATTCTATGATTGTGAGATCTAAAAGCCATCTTATGCTTGCCAAAATAATCACCTAAAGGTGAAGAGAATCCCCAGGATAGTGTAAAATACCATGCACAATTTGAAATCTATCTTCACAAGTTTTGCAAAAGAAACAACTTAAAATTTTGAAATCATGAAGAACTTTACGCCGATAATTCAGAATCCACTCAAACCATTTGGAGAATCCTTATCAACACTCAAGCTTATTAACGGAATCTCATTCAAGAAACAAATTCGAAGCTTTTTTTATCTTGAAAAAGGTCACACATACATTACTGCTATTTGTCAAACATTCCTCGTTTTACATCTCAAAACAACACAATGCCAGATTATAAATCAGTTCATAAAAATAATCCTTTTTATAGTAGAAACAGGGCAGTGGATACAAAACACTAGGAATCTCTAGGTACGTGTCTGCCAGTAGGCTATACAAACACTACTAAAGCCATTTTACCAGTATTAACTGGAAGGATCGGCACCTAATCGCGCGGGTTTCTAGACTTTCACAAAGGACACACAGGCCAACACCATAACCACAACCACACTCCCTAATAAGATTCACCAAGATATTCACCCATTTTTTCTCAAAATTAATACATTTACAATGTTCAATATGAAATGGTACTCAATGCACACTGTATGATAAATTTGTTTCAATTTAACCTAATCCTCATGCAATGTCTGCAACAATCAAGACTATCCTCCACCAATAAACTAAAATAGATATTTCTATACAATAGATATTTTCTAATCAAAATATATAATTCCATCTTTTTACAATGGGGGTGATATTACATATTCAACTTGACCATCATCATCAACAAAAGCATTGTTCCAATCTTATAACGCCCAACATCATTTTCCATTTCCTTTCACAAATCCAAATATTCTAAATTTTAAAACAAAACTGCTTTTACTAACAAAATCAATTTTAAGAAAGGATATCCACCATTTTAACATATCTCAATCATAAACACATCCCCACAACCATTCTCAAGAACCCATTTGGAAAACCCCTCTTTTGATTTCAAAATGAAACCCTAGGTTTTCCCAAAAATCTCCAAATCACTATCCCTTTTCAAAGAGGAAATAACCAAGCTAAGAACCATATTAAAGGTCAAAGAATTTCCTACCTCAAAGTAAAAGACAAGAGAAAGCACAAGGTATAACTAGGCAGAGTCAAAAACAATAACTCCTCGGATTAGAATGAAGCCCTCGACGTGCTCAATCTTTTACTCCAAAGGGTTAAGGGGAGGAAACCAATGGATTGAGAGTATTTGGAGCTCGAAGATAAGAACTAGAGAGAGTGTGTCAAGATCTAGGGTTTTGAAATGTTTAGAGAGAGAATGAGGTAAAAAAGTGACTCAAAATGGCCTTTTCTCGAACTGATATACGTATAGACTGCTCAAGCAACCAAAACACTACTCGAGTGTAAGACACAATAAGTGACACCGCTCAAGCAACCAAAACCACTGCTTGAGCGCACAATGGTCCCCTCCCAAAAGTTCAAACCTGCAAAAGATCACTCAAGCGAAGATATCACACTTCTAGTAGTTTTGCTGATTATAAAAGACCGCTCGAGTGCATGAAAGACCACTCGAGCGAACAAGCAAAAATCTAGGCAACAACTCATTGAAAAACTAATTTTCCAACCTGTTTCAAACGCAACCAGAACTCCAAATAGCCTTACTCAACAAACAATAAGATGGAAATGAGATGAACAATAGTTAAGTACATGGGTTCTAGGATTCAAAAGCAAGAAATGGGTCGAGTCTAAACCAGAATCATTATCTTGCATAACGTTGAGTTATGAGAGGGGTCATACCGAAATCTGAGTAGATTCAAATATCTAAATGGGGTACATCATGTTAATTCGGCACCTTTCTGTGGTTTCAAGCGACTTATTTGCCAAATAGATTCATATCTTTTCCCCTGCCCAATTGAAATGAAGGCATAAGATGCTAAGAAATGGGTCATATACGTATGATACGCGTCAGCGGCGTGCATTAATGATTAATGGAACAATGGACATATCGAGTCATTTTGGTGGTATTGAAAGTAGTTGTAGTTAATATAAAGCTAGACGCCCGGTGAACCTATAATTAGTTTGATTGCTTTAAGTATATCCATCATACTAATAATTATTACGAAGAGGCTCAGCTTTCGTGAAAGGTCCATCGTACCTCACATTCTGCCACTAGTGTAACACCTATAAAGGAAATGCTTTCCTCCGGCAAAGCTCACAGAACCGTGTATGTTAGGAAGGCTATTCTTCAATAGTAGATGAGAGGGGAAGAGTTTAGCAAAACTGGACACATAAATGAATCAAGAAGCGGTCAGGGATTTTGCTCGCAAGAAGACCATGGAATCGGAGGAGCAAAATAGACGTTGATCGCCCAAGAAACATGAGATAGTTAGGAGAGACGAACGAAGCAGATCACATAGAAGTAGAATCCAGAAAAAAGATAATTGTAGAACTGTTAGTGCCCATGCTCCAATTTGAAACGAGCCGAGTAGATTGCTACATCCATTGAGCTTCTCAGCCTTTATTGGGAACAAACCCATAATCGAAGCCGATTTGATTGTCCATGACTCGATTGCGCTGGTCGAATTTACGTGGCAAATCTTCCCTCCTTAAATGCACCAATCAATGACCAATCGAGGCAATTATGAAGTTTTCAAAGCAGGGATCCATAGGGTTATCAAAGGACTCTATAGTTCGTATGAAATCGGCATGTGCCTTCGTGCCACTCAAAAGAAAACTGAACATAAAGATGGGCAATTCAAAACTTGGAAGGCTGATTTGAGGAAGCCAATGAGAGAGTGAGAACGAGGCTCAAAAAGCCAGAATGGGCGAATTTAAGGCGACGGGGCCATTGGGTTCAGTAACATCAAAAGACACAGTTACACAATACCTTATATA